>BSBM01001003.1:1640000-2240000 GCA_027924585.1 Larix kaempferi
CATGAGAATTGTTAAAAACAAGGAACTAACAATCCTTGTAGATTCTGATAGCACGCATAATTGTGTAGACATAAATGTAGCTAAAAAGTTAAACCTTTTTGTGTACCCCACAAGGGATCTCACTATTAAGGTCATGGATGGACATCAGGTTAATGACAAGGGAAGATATCATAAAATTTATGTTCAAATACAAGACCTAGAAATCAAATCGAGATTTTATGCATTGCCACTTGATGGGATGGACATAGTGCTAGGTGCGGAGTGGTTAATGCAGTTGGGGAACAATTTATCGAGTTTTACTGGCAAGGCCAACATTATAAATTATATGGAAATGAAGGTTCTATCCTCAAAGAAGAGGAAGCAAAACAACAAGAAAGAAGGAAGGAAGCTCTCGAAAACATGGAACAACAAAACAAGTTTACATCCAAGAAGCAGCAAGAGCCTAAGTTAAAAAACCAACTCAAAATATTTGAAGATATGATGCACAAACTGCAAAGGAATCTTGCAAACTCTCAAATGGGAATCTTGCAAAGGAATCCAACAAACTCTTCAAGGCAAACAAAGTCAAAGACGATGCCACCAAAGAAGCATGCTCAACCAAAGAGAACCCAATTTATTATGCTTTGAGGATAAAGCATGCCTTAAGGGGGTGGAAATGTAACAAACATAAATACAAATAATGTTATCTATACTTATTATAATTGTAATTACCAAGGGTTACCATCACGTAAAGACATAGCTTTACGTGAAGAGGCTCCATGGAGGCCTATATATTGAGGCCATTCACTCATTGTAAGACATCATTTTCTATCATTTTTCATTATTCAATATATTTTGCAAATTAATTTTGTTTATTGTAGCTTATGATGCTACAGAGTATGAATAGGTCACGGTTGAAAAAGTCCATTGTTGGAGTGCATAGTTGAATGCATTGTGGAAATAGGGAGATTAATGCTACAGGGATGCAGGTTAGTGTGAATGTTGTGAGTGCTTCAACCCATGGGTAAATGTGGTGAGAGCAAGGTTGCCAGAGCGTGGGAGCGAAGTGGGAGAAGGAGCGGGAGCGAGATCTCGGAAGCATCATTTAGAATGCCAAATTAGTTGCAGAATATGTGAAACATGTATATTTATGCCACTTCTAGATGAATATTCATGGTACATACTGTTGGGATATTCCTATACTCCATCCTAGTCCTAACAGAATTTCCCATTTTTGCATTTTCAGTCATGCATGCATTTTGCATGCAGTCATGAAATTGCATGCATCCCAGTCATCAGTCCCAGCACCTAGTTCTCATTTAGCTAGCCCCGGGAGCTTCTTTCTGATCAGTTTTAGCCCTCCTAGTGCTTAGTACGCCCTCCTTTCACCTAACACTTGTGAAAGGCGTCCTCTCTCACCTACCACTTAGTTGCACTTCAGTTAGTTGAGTTATCTGTAGATCTTTCCTTGATTTAAGGCTAGATTGACTCCTCAACTGACTGTATCACTCCGATGGACCTCCAGTGAGACTAGACTGCCTATTCTGACTCCAGTTAGCTCCTCATGCGCTCTCCACTAAGCCTCCTTCATTCAGTTAGTGCCTCTATGTGCCAATTACACCTACCACACTCAGTTAGACTCAGTTTGACATCTAGTTGACAGTTACTTGTGCATTGATGACTCCACTAATGATGATCAGGACTCCTAGGTGTGCTTTGATGACACTCTAATGATCTAAATGATCAGTGCTTGCAGGCTAATTCGAATTGCCACCTCGGCATTCGAATCCTCTGCACCATTGTATTATTTATTGTTCATATTATGATTAATGAATTAGTGTGTGATGTTATTCTACTTCTATCTGAGTTCTACTGTATCATAATTATGTTGCTCCTTTACACTACATTGACCACTCTTCTTCTATTTTCCTGCTTAATATTAATCTTTCTTGTGAGGTATACATCAGCTCTTAGATCTGTTGTGAGGATTTTCACACATACTACATACTACCATAGTAAATTAGTAAAAAAACCCAAGGGGGCCACCCAAAACCAAGTTAAAAAATAAAATTAAAAAAAAAAAGCAAAAAAAATGTCATTTCCGTGGGAGCGTTTGGGCGTCCACAGGGAGTGCGCAGCGAGCGTGGTTGGAGCGCGCAGGGAACGTGATTGGAGCGTGCCTGGAGCGCAGTCCCACCTCCTCGGGAGCATCTTCTGGAGCGTCACGCTCCCAAAGTGGCAGGGAGAGTCCCATCGGCCCCTGGAGCGCACTCCAAGGGGCAATCTGACATGCTCTAGTGTGGAGCATGGTTCAGGGGCGGGAGCGTGAGCGAGCCCTCCTAGGGCACTCCCGATAACGCTAGGTGAGAGTAATTGCTTCAACCCAATTAGAGGTGAGGTGAATCTAACAACATGGCGAGGTCAGTTATGACTTTAAGAGCGATGACGATAGGGTTTAGGGGGCTGCGAGGAGATAAAACAAATGGTTGGCAATAGCCGCAGGTTGGGAGTAGCCGCAGGTGTTTTACCATTTGGTTTTAGGATTTTTTTTAAATTATATTAAAGCTGTGGAGTGGGTCAAGAGATGACGCAGCGTCCCCATTTTTTCAAGAAAAGGTTGTACCATACCCTAAGCATTCTATCATATTTACGAGAATGACCTAGGAACAACCCAAACATCCCCACATCCCCGATGATGTCCCCATCAAAATAGGAACATTCCCAAGAAATATCAAAACAGAGGGTATGTTGGGGGTTTAGCGCAGGGGAGGGAGCGGCATATCTTTTACCTTTACTTACCACAGCACCTTGTTTGTTGCTGCCAAATGCTCTGTTTCTAGAGCTTGCATAAATCAGGAGATGAAGTTGACTACAAGGCTTAGGTCAGGTCAAGTGGCAGTAAGATGGATCAGCCTTCCCACTAGTTTCAACCAAGACTTTCAAGACACTTTTAGATAATTTTGAAACCGATTTCAGCATGAACGTGACACTAGTCATAACAGCAATTTAGTGAGCCACATCCACATGTCCATATCAATAGTGAATAAAGTGATTTCTTGAAGGCCATGGCAGCACTAAATAATAGTGTAGGTGAAGTGAGCAACAATGTGGCACATAAGGATAGGTCAGGCTTTGATAGCTCTTGACCATAAAGATAAATTAAATAAAACCCTTGAGAGCAGATCTTGATAGATCATAGTTCAAGAGCAGATCATGACATAAGTATAGATCAAACCTTGAGCAAGAATGGAGTTTTATGCTTTTAGCCTTGAGGTGTTTAGGGTTTTGAAAACTTTTTCATTAAAATAACAATTTTGTGGACAGGGAGGGGGGCAGAGGGGGAGTTTCAAGATTCATTTGAAAATTTCAGGATTTGTTTGATTTTCCCTTGGATCCATTTCATGGGACCAAGACATGTTTCCTTCTCTAGGGTTTACGTTTCCATGACAGATCCTAGGCAGATGGTAACATAATTAATACAACACTAAACATGAATTAGATGAGTGACTTTATTAATATGCCTAGGTCTACATTCTATATGACCATTATGAACTAAATAACTCTAACCAAAACAGTGAAAATGTAGCAGCGGGAGACATTAATATTTTACAATAGAATTGGAATGTATAAAATATTTATTGATTAAATGAATGATGATTATAATACCTTCGTGATGGTATACCTTTATGGACATTGGTTGGTCACGAAGGTGAACAAGTGTGTCCTTTGACCCTTCATTAAATACTAATTGTATTTATTAATTATTAATTACTCATATTATTTATTATTATTATTGTAATTATATTTATAATTACACTTTATTTATATTTGTTAATTTGCCACCCTCTTAAGGAATGCTTTGTCCTCGAAGCATAATAAATTGGATTTTATCTAGTTGAACCTGCTCCCATAGCAGCATCATAGTTGTCCTTGCATGGTTTTGAGGATTTGATTTGGTCCTTCATCTGAGTGTTGGCGAAACTCCTTTGTAATATATGTATCATACCTTGAAGGTGTTTAGCGTAAAACCTTGAAGGCTCTTGGGTGCACACTTGCCTTGCTTCTCTTGTTGTGTGTTCGTTTGGACTTTTTTGCACTTTTGTCCTTAATGGTAATCCATCCTTCTTTAGAGGAGAACCTTCAATACCATACAATTTATAATGTTGGCCTTGCCAATTAAACTCCATAAACTGTTCTTTAAGGTCGGTGGTATAAGTGCCCAACTGCATTAACCATTTTGCACCTAGCACCATATCCACCCCATCAAGCGGTAGCGCATAAAATCATGATTACAGTTGCAGTCTTTGTATTTGAACTGAGATTTTATGACATATGCCTTTATTGTTAACTTGATGTCCATCCGCGACTTTAACCGTGAGGTATTTTGACATTGATGTCGTGCAGTTATGAGTACTACTCGAATCTACAAGGATTGTTAGTTCCTTATTTTTTAAAATTCCCATGAGTCTCAATGTCTTAGACTGTGAGTTTCTAGTCTCAACTATAGATGAAATTAACGTTTGTTGTGCCTCTTTTTGGGGAATCTTGTCGTCATTAGTTTTTCTAAGGTGAGGGATATATTTTTTTGTTTCTTACGTTTGTTTTTTTTAATATCTTCCCCTTGCGGCACATTATCATCACTATCATTCAATAGTGTGCATGAAATTGATGATAGCCATAGTACCTCGTCACTGTCCAAATCCGAGTTGTATACTGTCGTGATATCATTTTCTGGATTTGAGACTTCTATGTCTTTCCCATCCACTATTCAATAGTAGTGTAATGACATATCTTCACATCTATGCCCTAGAGCCCAATGTTTCACATAGTTTGGATAGCGGTTTTCCTTATTTTTGTCCTCTTCTAAATGGGGATATTTATTGTAATCTCTTGATGTGCTATAGCTAGTTGACTTTTTCTGGACTTCAGGGGCCACCTCATCAAGTATTAAGATTTCTTTCAATCATCTTTGCCAAGCTTCTACCTTCCACTGAATTCTTAGGTTTTGATAGTCTTAGCTCACTACGAATGATGAGTTTTAATCCTGAAACATACAATTTTAATAATTGAACATTTGTAAGATCCAAAAATCTGGTAGCCAAGACTTCAAATTCATGTGTATACTCATTTAATGTTCTTGTTTGTAGATGATGAGTAAACCTAGTAAAGGTGTCGTCTTCTTCATCATCATGAAATCTCTTTAGAAAATCGTCTGTAAACATCTGCTAATTGATGGATAGACCACTATAGTTTTCTTGGACTATTAGGTGAACCAATCATAAGCGTCACCTTCTAAATATAAAGATGCCATTGATATCTTCTCTAATTCATTCACAGGTGGGTTCATAGCAAAAGTTCCTTCAATTTATTAATCC
This sequence comes from Larix kaempferi, assembly GCA_027924585.1. Lineage (NCBI taxonomy): Eukaryota > Viridiplantae > Streptophyta > Pinopsida > Pinales > Pinaceae > Larix > Larix kaempferi. The sequence goes on from BSBM01001003.1 coordinate 1,645,355, forward strand.
ACACGAGAGCTTTTCTATTGTCAAACCCAAGGGATCTCAATTTTGATCCTATTTAAATAATGTGTTATCTAGACATCTTTGATAACTTATTTTTTTGCGATTATCGGCTCGGCAGCGATTTTCGATGGACTAAGGGTTGTGTGGATAATGCATTTACTCGTTCAGTTAACTGCTCAATTCTTTCATTATGATCATTGAGTATCTTCGATGTTTCCTCATTATCATCATTACTTACTCTTAATAGGGTTTTCCATCGAGTATCAAACTCTTCTGTTATTTTGTTAAGACGCTCCTTAAATGTCTTCGTTATCTTATTATGATTGTCGCTAAATACTTGGGTCATCTCTTCTACTGTTCTATTGAGTCTTTCTCCTAACCCTTCTCAACGGCACCAAGACAATGCCTCACGTTATTAATTTCATCCCTATAACGATTAATCTCAACATGTAGTTCGTCATTATTGACCATTTTCGGATTTGTTTTATTTGTGGACCCCACTTTTTTTATTTTTAAAAGAAAAGAGACTTATTAAAAATAGAGTTTTATCAACTTTTATATAAACCTGAAGTTTATAAACTTTATATACTTTACATCAACTTTATTTTTAATTTATTAAAAGGAAAGTTGACTTTTTAATTACGTACGGATGACATGAAGATGTACGGGTGTGATTTCCTAGAAAGGTCACGTGCCAATTAAAGCGGTGGCCATACGAACTTCCTACACTTGATGGCTTGTATGGAAACCCATAGTTGATAGTATGTGCAGTACAAAACAATGCCATGTGTTAGAATTTTAAATGCAATAAAGAAAAGGATCACTGAAAGATAGACAAGCAAACCATGAACAATAGTACACAACAATTTATCCTGGGAAGCCTTTCGTGGGGCTAAAGCGGTGGCCATACGAACTTCATGCACTTGAAGGCTTGTATGGAAACCCACAACTGATAGTATGTGCAGTACGAAACAATGCCATGTGTTAGAATTTTAAATTTAATAAAGAAAAGGATCATTGAAAGATAGACAAGCACAACATGAACAATAGTACACAACAACTTATCCTGGGAAGCCCTCGTGGGGCAGAAAACCCAGCAAAACTTCTTCAATATAGATTCGTCAAAAAGTACAATGTCAATACCGCAAAATAACCCAAGATTAAGATGTCTCCAAAGCAGTTACTCGTTTCTCCCAAGTGACTCGACTTTCTCTCTCTACTCATGCGAACTTGAGTTAGTGAGTGAGGTGACCAAATGAGGAGGGCGACCCTCCTATTTATACTAATCAATAGACTAACCTTTTTCCCTAACAGGGTCGACTTGACCTCTCAAACAGGGTCGACTTGTCTAGGATACAAGAAAATATTGTTTTCATGTTTTTTCTAGATTCTTCTAGGCCGACACAACTCGTAGGGTTTACATTGATCCTTTCAATGACTCTTACATGAATAAATACAACATAAATAATTCCCGAGGAAGTACAATACAAATAAAACAAATAAGAATATCTTCCGAAGTTACATTCTTCAACACTCCCTCTTAACAAGGAAGGTATTCTTCTGTCACTGTCACCATCATCATCCATCCGTTACAACTCTATACTCTAACCATTAACTTCTGACATCTCTCGAATCTATACATCACTAGAAGTTTTGAACGAGCAAGCCATTTGGTGGGTCCATCCCAGGAGCATACATTACGTCGCACACAGCAACCAACTACGTTACCTCACCACGTGTCCAGATCATCTCGTGAGTGTAACCTAGGAGACTCAATTATGTCACACACAGTGACTACCTACTACCACGTCACGTCTCATTATCGAGACAACACAACTCTGTGAGTGTGCCCTAGGAGACTCGATTACGTCACACACCCAGTGACTACCCACTACCACGTCACCTCATGTGGAGAACAGCCCAGGTCTGAAACCTGCGTCTTCACACATGTGTGTTGTCCAACATAGCACAGCAGTTAAGAGACTCAATTATGCCACACACAGTGACTACCTACTGCATCCTCATAGGTGTAGTCTAGGAGACTCAATTGCGTCACCGAAATGACTCCCCGCTGCATCCTCGTGAGTGTAGTCCAAGAGACTCAATTATGTCACTGAAGTGACTACCCGCTACAACATCACCTCAAGTGGAGACACACCTAGGAGCTCAATTACGTCACTACGTGACTACCTCCATCTCACACATGCTATGTTACTCATTCCTCCCTCTTTCGAGGAACCTCAATCTGAACCATTCCAAGCTTGTCCCTGAAGTACTCAAACTTCACTCTTGACAAAGGCTTGGTTAACACATCGGCTATCTGCTCCTTTGTCGCTACCTACTGGAGCCTCATTGCTCCTCTCTGCACCATATCCCAGATATAGTGATACCTGATCTCGATGTGCTTCGACTTGTCATGAAACACCGAGTTCTCAGACAACTTCACACAACTCTGATTCTCACAAAAGATGCAAGTCGCCTCTAACTCAAGATCGAACAATCTTGTAAGCAGCTTCCAAAGCCACACTGCCTCGCAACTTGCCGAACAAGGTGCCATGTAATCTCCTTCAGTTGTACTAAGTGCCACACTCATCTGCTTCCTACTGAACCATGAGATCATGCCTGATCCCAAACTGAAGCAGTACCCTGATGTGCTCTTCCTGTCTGTGACACTACCAGCCCAATCCCCATCAACATAACCCTGTAGGTTAATCTTCTAATCTGATGCATATCTGAGGCCATAATTAATCGCACCCCTCAGTTACCTCAACACATGCTTTGCATAATCAAGTGAACACGTCTCGGCTCTACCATGTACTCACTCATTGTGTTCACCGCAAAGCATAAATCCAGCCTCGTGTTCGTTAAGTACATCAATGAACCAATCATATGCATGTATACCGTGGCATCCACTAATTCTAAAGAGGTATCACACATGACTTCAGATTCGATGCCATTGGAGTGGCCATGGCCTTGCAATCCATCATCCTGAATCTCTTCAAGATCTCTACCGCATATTTTCCTTGACTAAGGAAAAGTTCTTCTAGATTCTGCCACACCTCAAGACCTAAGAAGTAGTGCATCATACCCAGGTCTTTCATCTCAAACTCTGTGGCAAGTTTCCTCTTCGATTCTGCTATGAGCTTCTCATCGCCTATCAGGAACAGATCATCTACATACAAGAGTAGTATCATCAATTTCCCATCCTCGACCTTGAAGTAAAGGTTGGAACCCGCTTTACTCTTGGTAAAGCCCAAGCTCGTCAAAAACCCATCAATCTTGTTGTACCATGTCCTAGGTGCCTGTTTCAAACCGTACAAGGCCTTCTTCAATTTACACACGAGTCTGTCTATCATGTGTCTCAAATCCTAGTGGTTGCTCCACATACACTTCCTCCTCTACTAAACCATTCAGAAAGGCAGTCTTCACATCCATCTGATGTACCTTCCACTTCATTATTGCGGCTATAGCAAGTATAGATCTGATCGAAGTGTATCTCGCCATAGGAGCAAATGTCTCCTCATAGTCTGTGCCTTCTTTCTAGGAGAATCCACGAGCCACAAATCTTGCCTTGTATTTCTCAACACTTTCGTCTGTTGCATGTTTTATCTTGCAAATCCATTTGGAAGACACTATTGACTTCCCTTCTAGTCTCGGAACCACATCCCATACATCATTCTTTATGATCGACTGATACTCTTCGACCATGGCATCCTTCCATACTTTATTTTCAGCTGCCACTTCATAACTGGAAGGTTTTGCATGAATAATATCACGTTGCAAGGCTACATAGCTAGAATATGGTCGAGGTCTCTTACTTTCTCTGGAAGTCTTGTAAGGAACACCATACTTCTCAGCCTCTTGAATAGCCTCGCGTGCCCACGCTAGTCTTCTCTTGTGAGTGTTCACCTCTCGGGGTGGATCTACAAGTCTTTGTGGCTCTATCATATCATGGTTTACATGTTCGTCTTCATGTGCTTCATCAGAGTGAATCTGCCACAATTTGTTGAAAGTTGTATCTTCATCAAAGGTAACATCTATGTTGGTCTCGATCTTCTTGAAGCCTGGTATATATAATTTGTAAGCCTTTGATGTGTCACTATATCCGACGAAGATACCCTTCTTTCCTGAAGACTCCAACTTGGTTCTTTTCTCCTTTGGAACATGTATGTATACAAGACAACCAAATATTCTGAGGTGGTTGACTTCTGGTTTCTCTCTTGTAAACATCTCTTCAGGTGTCCTATTCTCAAGTACACAATGTGGAGTTCTGTTCTATAAGTAAACGGTTGTTCTTGTTGCTTCTACCAACAAGTGCATCGAAAGGTCCTGATCATGGATCATGGCCTTCACTCCTTCCATTATCATCCTATTCTTTCTTTCTAAAACATCGTTTTGTTGTGGATTGTAGGGAGTGCTCATCTCCCTCTTAATCCCTGATTCTTTACATAAGATTTTGAAATCTCCCGAAGTAAATTCACCACCATTATCTGATCTTAAGGTCTTCATCTTCTTTTAAGTATGGTTTTCTACAAGGGCTTGGAATTCTTTGAATATGTTAAATACTTCATCTTTAGTTTTCAAAACGTAAATCCAGGTTTTGCGAGAATAATCATCAATAAAAGATACATAGTATGCATACCCGCTTAGTGAGTTGGAAGACATAGGTCCACATACGTCCGAATGAATTAACTCCAATATCTCCTTTGCTTTGCTATCACTGCTTGGAAATGGTTTCTTCACATTCTTCCCTTTTGCACATCCTTTGCATATGCCTTCATGCTTTGTCTGGATCTCAAGTAGACCAGTCACCATCTTGCTTACGATCGATAATGCCTTGTAGTTTATGTGTGCACCTTATATGCCATAGTTCACTTGGTTCCATGGTTTCATGAACCATTGCTTGTTCTGGTTGTCCTTTCAATTGTAGAAGGCTCCCTCTTACTCTCCAATTACTACTGCATCATCAAAGGTTTTACCTTTAGGCCACATAAGTACTTGACCATCAACAAATGCAACTCGGAATCCCTTCTCATCTAAGGCTGATATGGAAAGTAGATTCTTCTTTAATCATGGTACATAGAGGACATCTTTCATCTTGATAGGCTTTCATGTTTCTAATTTGTAGGATGCTTCTCCTACCCCTTTTATGGGATACTGGTAATCATATCCAAGTTTCACCTTGCGAGGTGAGTCCTTCTCTGTCAAGTTGTTGAGGGAGTTCTTGAAACCTGTCATATGCTTGGAAGCACCACTATCAACAAGCCAATCATTGCTTCCATGAGTAATAGTACCTATGAGTGCTGAAATCATAACATACTCTTCATCGCTTGAAGAGTCTTCCCTTGCTCTCTTCTTCATTGGTTCGTCATCTTCTACAACATGAGCATGGTGCCTCTTCTTATTTCCTTTCTTGTTGTTGCCTTTCTTCTTGGGACAATTTCTTGAAATGTGTCCCATCTAATCACAATTGTAACATTTGAAGTTTGAGCTGTCTCTGGGAGGTCTTTGATTCTTGTGGAATCTTCCAGACTTGTGAGAGTGATCTTCTTTCTTGTTCCTCTTTGCATGCGCTACTAAGCCTTGGTTATCATCTTCACCCATCTTCTCTTCTCTGGCTTCTTCCTAAGTACAAGTTTCCCAGAGTGCACTGAATCTGATGAGCTTCCTTATAGAACATATTCCTTGAATAAATGATTCCCATGATCTTGGGAGACCATTCAACATAGTCATTACTAATTATGCATTTTCAACATGATCTCCAACAGCTTCCAGTTGTTCTCTGATTTGGGAAACCCTTGCAAAATAAGATTGGATGCTTTATGAGCTCTACATCTTCACACCCTTGAGTTGAGTTCTCAAGGTACACTTTATGTTAATGTTCTTCCCTTCAAATAATCTCCTCAATGCATCAAACATCTCTTTAGAAGTTTGCAAAGATGAGATGTGGGGAATCAAGTGATCCTTGATGGAGTTCGGAATGATCCTCTTGGCCTTACCCAAGTTCTTCTTGTGCTTAGCTTTGTCTTCATCTCCCTCTGGCTCCACCATTTCTTCTTTGGCATAGTTGTCTAACTCATTCTCTTCTAGAATGAGCATCACTCTATACTTCCAAGCACGGAAGTTATTTGCTCCTTCAAGCTTATCCTCAAGCTTGGTATTGTTTGTCATTGTAATATCCCAAACTGATATTTTTTTTTTTGTGTTGGCTAGTAGACTGATCTCTGCATGCATGCATTTGCATGCAGATCTATAACCCAGATAAACTAAAATGCTATAAAATAGGAGGAATCAATGCATGTACATACCAGTATATGGATTGGTTGATGTAGATCAAGGTGATCCCAGCATGCGGGAATTATGCGGGTGGAATAGGGAGATAAGGTAGGATGTCCTCCAATAAATAAATGCGCCCTCCTCCAAGCTATGAATGCTCCTCAATAAATAATACTCCGCAGATGAAGCTCACGACAAGGTGTGCTAGGGTTATAGTGCCCTTCTGGAGATGATAGAAGCGGCATGCAGAACAACTGAAGGCTCCAAGGCCTAAAACGAGTGTCCCTCTCTCAGGAAAGTCGCCCACATGCAAGAGGACGTCTTCTTGAAGATGGATATGCTAAGAAATAACTGGGGACTGAAGCTAAGGTGCCCTTCTTCCATGGGAAGGGTAATATCACTACTCTGAAGAGGATGAGAGCAGCATGCAGAAGAAGTGAGACTTGTAGACAGTGATGCAAATAGGGAGGTCCTTGGACAATGCGCCCATGCAGGAGGACAAATCCCTCAATAATTGATAAACCGGAATACTATGGAAACTGAAAGATAATAATACCTGATGATGAAGCAATGCTGAATCTGGATGATCCAACCTGATGGTGACTACAACAGATAGATTTCACTGTCGAAATACACCTGTTAGCTGAGTGCATGCACTCAACCCCAACTTAGCTCGTTGAGCTCTCCAATTCGAATCCACAAATCAATAATCATATAAGCAGGTCTTCCTTACTAGCTTTCCCTTTCTTTTATAACATTCACCTGTCAGACCTAACTTTTGACCTAATTAGGTCACTTTACCTTCTAATTCGCAGTTGACTTGCATGCAGTGCTCTGGAGACTTAATCAGTGCATGCATCATGAAATAATGCTCGGATGCCATGCATGCAGGTGGCCTATGGTTCTTGTGGCCCCTGTTTACCTACTGATGATATAATACCCCTGCCAAGATCTTCTTAGGGTGCATAAGGCATCAATCCTCAGTTGATTCCCTGAATGTCAGTGCCCGCTCGAACCTATGGGAATCATATAGGTTAGCAGGATGGTCCTCAGTGCTTAAGCAGAAGAGGACATTATAGTCATCTTGATCAAATGAGAACCTCAAATGGAAATAAAGATAGTAGGACTTACCAAATGAGATGCTCCAATCAAGTGCTTGCTCCAATGTCTTCTGAAATTTGACTTCTGGATGACCTAGAGTTTGGTAGAGAAATCCTAATTTTTCAAATTTGGAATCTTGAAAAACTGAATGGAGAGAGAGATGCGCCTCCCTAAGGCGAGTTGAGCAAAGGTCCTTTTCTTCCAAATCTGTGGACAGATTTGCCAAAAACTTGATGCCCTAGTTTTCCTAAGCATTAGTGGGAGAGCCAAAAGTGAAAGTTATCTAATCTGAATTCTGTCACCACAGAAAAATGCACCCTCCTAGGGCGAGTTGCTTTGACCTCCTTTTCAAGACAAATTATGGTGAAAAGCTTTCGTAATATGAAACCCTAGTTTTCACTTCCGGCAATTTCTACTGCACAAGGTCTTCTTTCAAGCTAGCTCTGAAACCATGTTAGAATTTTAAATGCAATAAAGAAAAGGATCACTAAAAGATAGACAAGCACAGCATGAACAATAGTACACAACAATTTATCCTAGGAATCCCTCGTGGGGCAGAAAACCCAACAAAACTTCTTCAATATAGATTCATCAAAAAGTACAATGTCAATCCCGCAAAATAACCCAATAATAAGATGTCTCCAAAGCAGCTACTCGTTTCTCCCAAGTGACTCGACTTTCTCTCTCTACTCATGCAAACTTGAGTGAGTGAAGTGACCAAATGAGGAGAGCGACCCTCCTATTTATACTAATCAATAGACTAACCTTTTTCCCTAACAGGGCTGACTTGACCTCTCAAACAAGGTTGACTTGTCCAGGATACAATAAAATATTATTTTCATGCTTTTTCTAGATTCTTCTAGACCGACACAACTAGTAGGGTTTACATTGATTCTTTCAATGACTCTTACATGAATAAATACAACATAAATAATTACCGAAGGAAGTACAATACAAATAATACAAATAAAACACATAAGAATATCTTCCGAAGTTACATTCTTCAACACCATGCAGTATGGAACAATGTGTACGGATACCACAAACTAGCAGTGTGCACGGTTGTCGTAGGACAGCAGTGCAATACGAACAAGCATCGGGTGGACAAACTATACGGATGCACATCACATTAGTTGATCATTAATTTGCTCTGATACCAATGTAGCAATGGAAGACATTAATATTCTATAATAGAATTGAAATGTATAAAATATTTATTGATTGAATGAATGATAATTACAATGCCTTCGTGATGGTATACCTTTATAAGCATTAACTATAGCCACGAGGGTGAACAAGTGTGTCCTTTGACCCTTCATTAAATACAAATTGTATTTATCAATTATTAATTACTCTTATTATTTATTATTATTATTGTGATTATTATCATTATTACACTTTATTTATATTTGTTACACAAAATGCCAAGGGAGGACTATGCTTGGACATATTATGAAAGAATTATGAGATCAACTAAGGTTGAATGTAAATTTGCCACCATCCTTGTATTGGTGACATACGTAAGCTTAAATACAATGTTCCACCAAGTTTCCAGGACGCGGGAGTGGGGAAATGCACATTGGGGGCGTCTGGAGACCACCCCAGATTTTAGTAAAATTTAGGGGACAGGCGGACGTCGAGGTGTTTAAAATTATTAAAAATATATAATTTATATAAATTCCAAATTTCCAACATATTAACATATAAATTCCTCACCCCATCACCATTTACATACTAAAACTTAAAAGTAAATAGTAAATACAAAATAGTAAATTCATCATACTAAACAGGGTTGTCAATTCATTATTGATTCATGAATCATTTATCATTCGAGTATTTGAATTTCACACTGATAAATGCTAAATTTATAATGCATGCACATCTTCCATTATAAATTTGAATTATAACCATAAATAGTAGATGAAAATTTAAAATATTAAAATCATAAAATGGAATCATAGACATGTCACATAAACTTAAGTCTTAAACACCTTCAAATTTAACGAGTCAAAGACTCAATCTGAGGTCATCAGTGAGAGTATCTACTTCTAGAGTCAAAAGTTAAAGTAAAAACTAGCAATGGACAATGAACACTTAAAATAAAAGTAGCGAAAAGAAAGTTGAAAGAATCAAAAGGGCATCAAGGAGATAGTTCCATGGATTGGTCCTCTGCTTGAATCCAGTGCGTGAAGCCACTAATGGGAATGTCAATATCCGATTCAAAGTCACTCTCATGAGTGACCAATGGCACACCAACCAAACCATGTTTTTTTTGTTTTTTTAAGTATTGAAAAAAAAAAATCGCGTGGGGGCGTTTGGGCATCTCCCTTTTCATAAGGGGGACGCCCAAACGCCCCCCACCTCTCTAGGAAGTTCCTTGTGTGTTTCCTCGAGTTTCCAGGAAAAAAAGACATGGGGAAACGTTTCCCAATGAGTCCCCAAGCCCCAGGGGCGTGGGAAACGAGGGGAGTGTGCCCCCAACCTTGGGAGACACGTCTACCTTTCCCAAAGTATTGGCCATGACATTGGTCCTTACAAGAGGGTCGATGAAGATATAACATAGTTAATACAACACTAAACACGAATTAGACTAAGTCAATGAGTGACTTTATTAATATGCCTAGGTCTACAATCTATATGACCAATATGAACTAAATAACTCTAAACAAAACAGTGAAAATGCCAAGGGAGAACTATGCTTAGATATATGGTGAAAGGATTTCGAAACAAGCTAAGGTTAAATGTAAATTTGTCATGTTCCTTAGGTGCCGACATACATGGATACCACCTTGCCCAAAGTCTTGGTCATGACATTGGTCCTTGCAAGAATGTAGATGAAGATGTTGAACACCGAGTGAATTTGGCCATTGAAGCCCTTTTAAAAGCAAGAAACACTAGATAAATGCAGAAATTGCATCAACCATGTAATAACAATATCTGTTATTATTGAATTGATAGAAATATCTCTGCAATAAATATATATTAAAATGAATAATGAATGATAGATGATTAAAATGCCTTCATGAAGGTATACCTTTATAGGCATTGACTGGCCACGAGAGTGAACAAGTGTGTCCTTTGACCCTTCATTAAATACTAATTGCATTTATTAATTTTTAATTACTCTTATTATTTATTATTATTATTACACTTTATTTATATTTGTTATAGAAAATGTGAAGGGAGGACTATGCTTGGATATATAGTGAAAGGTTTTGAGATCAAGTAAGGTTAAATGTAAATTTGCCACCTTCCTTGTAGTGGCGGCATACATAGACTTGAAGTCTTGGCTATGACATTGGTCCTTGCAAGAGTGTCAATGAAGCTGGTAACATAGTTAATACAACACTAAACACGAATTAGACTAAGTCAACTAGTGACTTTATTAATATGCCTAAGTCTACAGACAGAAGAGTCATGCGAACCTTAAAAGAACTCTGAAATAATTCCAAGTAGGTGAGCATGTCTTTGTCAAGGTAAAACCCAGAAAATTGCATCAACCAAAACTGGCCAATCTTCTTCTAATGCCCCCTCCTAGTTTATTCTGTTTATAATCATTTATAATGATAAATGCTCTAATCAATCTCTGCAAAGGCACCCACCAAAATCATGTTTCCAAACACTTGAGATTCTTGAGGGTTTAGAAAACATCAAAGCTATACTTATTATCCAATATTCTCTTCCACTTCATGTCAAGAGAGAGGTCAATAAACTAGTTGATCATTTGGATAATGACGGAATCAATTTAATGGAAGGCAGCCTGGAGACCAATTACAATGGCTTCTACGACATCATATCTACAAGACTGCCAGTAGATAGCCACAACTGATTCACAATACTTCACTCAAGAAGATGATCTCATCGAAGTTCCAGATGGAATGATACCTGGCTCAGCAAAGGACAGGCGACTTATGGATAACCAATGCAAGCCCCTGATGGAAATAGCACAAATTAGGAAAGTGGAGGTGTTGTACTGAGCTCAGTACGCCCAACTGATATGAAGACCTCTCCTCAAAGGGTTTTGAAGACAGTAAACAATTGTGGAAGGTAATGGTAGGGAGCCTCAACCTCAAGAAACTGGTACAATCCTCTAATTGTTGCATTATGATCATCTAGGAGCTCTAATCATGTTGCAGGAAGCTCATGCCTTCCTCTCCCTGTGAGATAACCTGTCCAAGCTGCATTGGGGAAGGATGCATCATGGAAGCCCAATCCTTGTTTGGGAGAAGGAAATGACCTAGGATAGGAAGAGTCCACTCACCCCACCATCCCCCAACAAGTTGATGTATCAACATGACTCCAAAGCATTGAAAGGCTTCAAGAAATCATTTCGGCATGCTCAGGACTCACCAGGGAGGTCAATCCTCCTCCTGAAGGTTCAGGGCCCTACCCGTGTAAGAGCACTACTACCTTGATATTTGATGAAAGCGTTCCCTCCAATTTTGAAGTAATGTACGTTGATCTACACTCTATCTTGCATAGAAGACATTCTCAAAATGCCTTCAAAGAAGTTGATTCAGCTTGAGCAGGAGACCATATTGAAGAGGAAGGACTCTAGTTGAGCTAAAGGTGAGCCTTCTTGTGTCCCCATTAAGAATCCTAAATACACAACTGGAAGGAACACTTTATTCATGCACAAAAGAAACACAGGGACCATGCATTTTACATGCTAAACTTGAGCCCACATTGGACCAATCCATAACATCTTAGCCTTTCCTGAACAACAATTTATGTTCACTCATTGGCTTGGCATACAGTAAGAAATGAGGGATATCTGGCAACAGTAGTAGTTAGAAAGAGAACCAAAACAAAATATGGGCAATGAACAACATATAAAGAAATTGAAAGTTTAAAACCAACTCAAACTATCATCCCATTAACATAGAGTAGTGCATCAAACAAATCTAACTACAGTTCTATTGAAGAAAATGAGAGTATCATGAGACAGTCCTAATGAACGTTGATCTACACGCTGCCTTCCATACAAAGACATTCTGAAAACGCCTTCAAGGAGGTTGATTCAGTTTGAGCCGGAGACTATATTGAAGAGCTAAAGGTGAGCCTTATTGTGTCCCCATTAAGAATCCTAAACGCACAACTGGAAGGAACACCTTATTCATGCACAAAAGAAACACAGAGAGCATGCATTTTACATACAAAACTTGGGCCCACATTGGACCGATCCATAACATCTTAGCCTTTCCTGAACAATTTATGTTCAATCATTGGCTTGGCATACAGTAAGAGATGAGGGATATGTGGCAACAGTAGGAGTTATAAAAGAGAACCAAAACAAAATATGGGCGATGGAAAACATATAAAGAAATTAAAAGTGTAAAACCAACTCAAACTATCATACCATTAACATAGAGCAGTGCATCAAACAAATCTAACTACAGTGTAAATTTCCTTAAAATCCAACTAGGGCTAGAAGCATGCAAATTAATTACTACTAATAACCACACATGGATTTCTTCACTATGCAGCGGAACAATAAATACTGAAAGAAATATAGCAGCAATCACATCAATAGAGACAACTCAGTCTTTTTGGGTATAAACCCCCGGACAAAATTCAAGATGGGAAAACCGGTGCAGCAGTATGAGAAATTAATTTATTAAGAAAATATCGGGCGGAAAAATTCAGAAATCAGATTCTGCCCAGTTGGCAAAATCGTACCACAGAAAACAGTGAGAAAAACCTGTGAATGGGCACGGATCCCAACACAGCTGTACTGCTGCTGCTGCAAGGCTGTATGACCTGCTGTACGGAATCCGTACGGACCGTACTTCCTGCCTGATTACGGTCACCTCTGCCTGATCTCTGTCTCTCTCCTCTGCGAAACTGTGCTGCCTTCTCCGAATGGCTGCTCCTTTGTCTTCTTCGCCAAAACTTTCTCTCTCACACTTGTCTTCCTCCGTCTCTATCGAAATGCAATTGTGTCCTCTCCATCAATTGATCTTTTCTTTTATAACTCAACACTAAGCGAAAACCCTAATTTCACTATAGATCTAAGGATGAGATCCTCTGGTGAGATTGGATGGCCAAGATTAGATCTTGCCATCACTTAAATATTTCACTTACACTTTATAAAAAAAGTGTTTCATTAAGTCAATCAATAATTAGACCACTTTAATTTATTTTCCAAAGTAAACTTAGGAAAATTAAGTTAAATACATTTTATTGGATTCTTCCATTTAAGTCTTCTGCATGCAAGCAGGAAGACCTTCCTTGTTGTCACTTTCTAACATACAGTCCTATTGAAGAAGATGAGAAAGTGGAAGAACCAAAACTCCATTAAAAACAAACAAGGAAGAACTAAAAATCCATTAAAAGGCCACTACTTCGAGATAAGACATGTAGAACCGACCAAACAATCACAAGACAAGGCTGTAGATTGCTGTGTAACCAAATATAAGCTTGTTAGCAGACCTATGATTATGTACTAGGAACAGAAAGCAGTAAAGATACTCACTTGGCACAAATCAACAATTATAGAGTCATTGCGAGCTAGATGATTTTCCCAATATTCCTCTGCTACTTCCTCATCTGGACGCCCATCTGCATCTTTTGATTCTATGTATGGTTTGTGTTTCACACGATTTAAATCTTCATGAAGCCCATCTAATAGAAATGCCAGAAGCTCCTGAAAGATTCATGGCAAAATAGGTATATTATTATAACATTTACCTCCTTATACATCGTAAGTATAATCATTGAAAGAAAAATTACAAGAAACCAATTGAATTTGTATTTATATTCTGATTTCTAATTAATTACTCCACATTTTTTATTCTTAGAACAGGCACAAGCTTCTTCCCACTCAGTGCCTACACAGACAAAATGTTATGTATTTTCAGTCCCACTAGACACTTTCGGCTACCTGTGGAGTCTGGCCATTAATAGCCTTTGTTTGTTTCTTTCTTTCTTTCTTGCACACCTTATAGCAGAGAACTCTAAAATTTGAACTTTAAATTAATCACAGAGCATGAATAGGACTGGCAAAAGTACATTCACCTCTTCATGGAACTTGGTACCTTCACAAATGTGGCATCTGACTAGCCAGATGTTATTTGTACCAATAATGCAATTAAGTTGACTAAACTTCAATTCAGTGCAAGTAGTAAACTGATAGCTTGCCTACATTCATCAACAAGCTTGGGCAGAGATTACTAACTTGTGAGTCATGTTGATTGTAGCCACTAAACTGAGGTGCAAAACGAGCTAGTTTTGCTTTAAATGCACGTGGTGCTACTGGTGTTTTTCCTGGAGCCCATAGTTTCCTTAATAGTTCCCCAAATGCTAATGCAAGCTCTCCCTGTGCAACCGGAGCAATACGTACAAAAAATTATTAGAAAAAAATTCCATGGATAATTATGTAATAACTCTAAAGATTTGAAAGCAGAATCGAGTAAACGGGATAGAAACTCATAGCTAGCATTATCAGTTCCATTGACACTCCTAATAGATACTTACATCCATGCCCAAAGGATTTTGCCGATTTATTTCCCTGCTATAATCTTCCAGAAAGTATTCCACCAATTTTGGGGTATGCACTAAGCACTGGAGAGCACTATTCATGAAACAAGTATTCCCAAGATTATGCAATCCTGTTAAGCCTGCGGGGCCAGCTGTAACACCACTGCTACCTATTCCCTCTAAGATCCTTGATGAGCTCAAAGGGTGAGTCACTGATAAGTCTGGGCTGGAGCTTCTCAAAGTACTATTGCTTAGGGTTGAACCACCTGCAAGAGATGGTTCTGATCTAGAAGTTTCAAATGGGACTAGAGCTAATTCATTTCCAACTGAACCATTCCCATGCGATAAGCCACTATTGCCATCCTGCCAAATTCCATCAACTTGTAGCTCCAATAATATCTGCACATAAATGCACTAATTAAGCAAAGAGTTGTAAACAGACTATTAACACATGCCCTTATCTTTTCAATTTGAAATATTCATCAATTGGGAAAAAAACCTTATCATCATGAGAATTAAAATTAGACTGTCCAGTGAACTGGAGCAGGGAATATTGTTAGACTATCACTGTACTATAACAAAGATCTTAGATAACTTATTAAAGATGAATTGCAAATCCTTTATCTTTTCCAACAAATTTAGACCAGAAAAAGGATCTTATTTCGGTGAATTACTACTCCCATAATAGATGGTGTAACTAACTTTTGTGCATTTCATTGTATTAGTTTTTCACCTATTGTCATATATATCCCTTTTTTGTTACTTGTTCAAATATCTAAAAGCACTTGGACTTATGGTATAACTGTTATCAGCTTACATAAAGTTAGAGCATGTTGAATAAGTAGTGCTCATAAAGGAGTAGACATAAATGCTGAAGGATGTGGAGAAGATTTTGAAGAATTAACACATGGCCAAGGTGGTTAATGGCAACAACACAAGCGGAAGGAGCATATCAGTTTTTAATTCTTCCATAAAGCTATTGATGGCAACATTTTCAACTTTCTATGTTATGAAACAAGGGTCAAATGAACTGGAACTTGAAACACATGGCCAAGGTGGACTATGCACCAACAAAAGCGGAAAAGATCATCAGTTTTTTATTCTTAAATAAAGATGTTGATGGCAACATTTTCAACTTTCTAGGTTATGAAACAAGGGTCAAATGAGTTGCAGCTTGAAACCTTTAAAGAAAAAGCAGATCAAGGTAGACAATGCTGTTTCATTCCCCAAATATTTTCTTTGAAGATCCACAATCTATTTAAACTATTTTTCAAACAGAAAATATTGTCTGGTCTTAAAAATGCTTCCATCTAATGTTGACTTCTTATAACAGATTTATTGGATTTTATACCAAGGAAGTGTTCCCCCAGTGGCTTTCTGCCTAAGTCACCAAAAGGGGACAAGTTACATGACCCTTGCATTAATTGATTGAGATAAGTAATTAATGTCACTTTAGAGTTATAAAGTGACTTTTCAATAAATTTAAATGGGAATTGAAAAGAAAATATTTAATGAAGAGAAAAGTGATTTTTCTCATCCATTGATGTGAGACCACTAGATTCAATGTGGGCCCTTGATCTAGTGACTGTTCAACTACCCCAGGAGAGAAAATGAAAAGACAAGGGGAAAATGATAAAAGGCACTTCATTCTTCATTTTTCACTCACCAAGAGAATTGGAGAGAAGTCGAATTGCTTGAGAGGAGCAAGAGGACGCAGGAAGAGAGAGAAGAAGGTGGGCACACATTCCAATGCAACCTACATTACAGTACAGCAACACAAAAAACGAGGCAGCAGCAGGCACACATTCCGAGGAGGGTTGATCTTAGTGCCCAAGGTGATTGGCACATTTTTTGAGGGAGTAATTTCCAGCATTTACTGAGGCCGAGCAGTTAAGTTCTGAAGCAATCCGTACAGTTAGCAGGCTGTACATTGGCACGAATTTGAAATTTCGACGCTGTGATTGGCACTGAATTCGAGGACAGAACTAAACTAAGTGGCACAAATTTTCAGACTGTAATTTGCACAGAAACAAAGGTAATTTGTACCAGTCTTGCACAAAATTCGAGGAGGCGGCCATACTGTACAGTTCCAGGCAGTGGCTCGAATTCCTATGCAGAAGATGGCATTGGTTACGAGATAATTCTGTAATTTAATGCTGATGAAGAAGACTGCTGTAAATTTTATTTTGAAGAAGAAATAAAATCATCTCTCTCTCAACAGGGTTTCCCCCTCTGGGGTTTTTCCTGGGCTATTGGCCAAAAATACTGAGTCTGCTAATTTCCTGTGTATGACTGAGTTTTAATTCTGCTCATTAAGTTTTGTAAATTTTCCTAAGTGTTTCTAGTTCTGTGTGGTTTATTAGAAACAATTCATTTGCATTAATTATGATGATTGGATTGTGTATTAAACTGTAATGTTCCCCAGATACCAAAAAAAAAAAAAATTAATAACAGTAGGATGATTAAAAGAACTTTGATCTAACTTAGAAAAAGTTTATCCACAACAAATATTATCATGTAAAACATTTATTAACGCACCATTTTATTTACTTATTGCTTTTCAGTTTTCATGATTCTTTTGCGCAATAATAATTTAGCTAGCTTTCAACTTGCCAAGTTATGAGGAATTCAAGCTCTGCTTAGAGAACTTTTGTTTACTTAGCTTATTGGCTAACAATTCCTTTTCTTACCAATACAGGGTATGGTCTTGGAAAAGTTTCTTACATAACCTTTCTAATCTTATTGTCATGGTAAATGTTTAAGAGGTGAATTTTTCCTTCTTTTTTTATCATACACATTTAACCTCTTATAATCTATATTTTTACATAGTACGTTTTCCTTTTTAATCTTAATTTATGTATGGTTTTTATATATAAATTCTAACTTGAATTTTGTTTCGATGTCCCTTGCATCAGGTTCTGGAGCAATTTATATCACCATGTCTACTCCCATTTGTGGTGATACGAGTGTTAGCCCATTATGGCAGATTATAACCAAAGATATGTAATGTTGTTGGTATTCTAGTATTCAGGATATTGATCTCTAGACCTCCGAATAGAGTGGAAGGGTTTTGTACATACATTGTATATATATATTCAATGCATTGCAATAACCAAGCTTACTAGATTTACGAGGTTGGATAATCACCTAATTACATCGGCACGGTATTTGGTGGAGAGTTCGAATGTTTGGACGCCACATTGAAATGTACTTGTCAGAGTAATTTAAGTCCTTGTACTGGAATAGTTCCCAACAGACACCTCTATGGTTTCTATCTTTTATTTGTATTTTTCTCCCTTATGGTTTGAGGGCTCTGCCTGGTTTCGGCTTCCTCAGGTGCAAAACCCTGGCAAGGTATTTTAAACGTTCCAGTGGCAATCTTTTGTATACTGTGCATATTTATTGTATCTACGCTTTTCCCTTGGATCTGTTCGTTGCTGGGCACGATTATCTCTTGGAAATGACACAGTTTCATCGGTTAGCTGACACGTAATATCACAAAGCAGATATCATTTCTTTCACTGTCTTCATTACTTATTATTTGGGTTTGGCTCTTTATTAACCACTGCCTGTTATATTTCAGGAATTGTGGTAGAAATTGAGCTTTGGTACGTGTTACACGCTTCCAGACAGAGCTCCTCCCGGGTATGCAATTGTTCTTGGCCCTTGGTTAATGTCTTGAACTCCTCCTGAGTTGGTGGGTTGAGGCTCAGCGCTAAAAGAGGAGGCTCTGAGTCTTGTTCTGTTCTTTAGTTCTTTGTTTTTATGGTGAACCCCCTTTAATAACGTATGAAGGTTTTAAGGACATAATTACTCGAGCAAGTTTCGGCTCCTATTTCAGTGTTTGTGGGTTTATTAGTTTCATGGGCTATACCCAGATTATTCAACCCCATTTTACATCGCGCATTATTAAAATGTTTGGCCATAACGCCATAAACTGATTTCTTCAAACTCTGGTTTTACAGTTAAATTGGGCTTATGTTTTGCCTTCTCGTTTAATAAGACATTTTTATCTTTCTGTGAATATTTCTCTTGTATGAATTATTACAAGTATTTTAAGTTGTATTATGGTCATTCCTCCTACGGGAATTTGTTTATGTAATAATCGGTTTTATTACTCCTTTATTGTGTGGAAACAATTAGATTACTTCCCGTGCAAACTAATAGTGTCAGCTGTAACATGATAATTATCACCTGTGTATGAAAAATTAGTATTTTAATGTTTTAACCTTGTTCAACTATATCCTCGGCCCTGGATTTACAGTAGAAATCCTACAGTGTTTGTTACCGGGTGAGAACGAAATAATTAGACTGACAAAAGTCATTATGCATTTACTTCTGAATAGAGTCCATTTCATGCATAAGTTAGATCCGCTGTTTTTTTTAAAGTTGATATTGAAAGAAGTTGCACTAGACTTTTCTTTAATGCACCATAAGGAAATATTACTTACGTCTGCATCTGATTAATTTTCCCCCTAGAACCGATCCTTCTGCAATATCCTGCAACCCTAGATTCATTTCTTCTTGTAAAGTTTTTAAACTGTAAAAATGGTAGACTCCAATATAGATTTTAGTTTAAATCGCCGACAGTTACATTTGTGTCCAATTCGTTAACTTCTAGTTTTAACGAATTTTCTTGATTTAATAGCTGTTTTTTGAGTTGATTATTTAAATATGGGTGTATAAAAATATATTTAAAATTCAAATGTTACACTCATTTATGTATAATAAAGTCTTACCCTCTTATCAGTGAATATCATATTCCTGTTTTATCTAAAAAATAATAAGAGGATTATTATAATCATTTTAGTTCTTTTATTTACAAATCTTAATCTAATTATTATTATGTAAATACGGACTAAGGGCTTAGGCCCAAGAATACTTAATGGTATTCTTCCTCCATAATTACTTTACACGGAAGATTTCTTCCAACTAAAATAATATTTCCTACTTAATAGTTATAAATTATAAAAGACGGGTTCCTCAAGCTGTTTTCAGATCAGGTAGATTATATATCTGTGAGACTAACAAAAAAAATTAAAGGAAATAAATATAGACTAAGAGAATTTAAAGCTGTTCTTCATATTCCTATTGCAACTTTAACATACCATGCAGATATCATAATTTAAAGATCTCTTACAGTCCTTGATAAAAAGGATTTATAAATTTTAACAGGATACTTACAGAAATTTTTACCTTGCTTTTTCAGAAACTTAAAAGAAAAGATTCTACATCTGTAATCTTCTCTGAATTCATTTTATCAAATCCGTGCAATGAAATTTAATATGAATACTTAAAAATAAATCTTTTAGAAAACTCTTAACTTTCCAGAAATTATTAAGAACGAATTTGATATTCTATAAAGAGTTAGAATAACTTATTGGAATTAGTAGACCAATTGAATTGGGAACTTCTACGTTCCTCCTAGCCTTAGATTTTCTGAGTAGTTTTGTAACTTCAACTCAGATAATCACCCCTGAGCCAGACCAAGCACACTAACAGGGTATAATCGGGGTAATTATTCACTATCTCTTGATTAATCTATTGCAGAGTACCCACAAGGCTTTTTACCAGCTCTGCGTAAAACATTTTCAAATTCCCATACATAACTTCAGTCCCTCCAGTACAACCATGTTCCTATCATGGTCAGTGAGTGCTCTGGCTTTACAGCTGAACCTTCCAGTGGTGTACAGAGCAATACCTCTCCCCATATTGTCTATTTCTGCAAATTCTTTTATGGAGATGGCTCTGTTCGTATTTCAAGTTGCAGCCCTTCTCTTCTTTTTAGGAAAAAGGTACCCGCTTTTTTATTTCATTATCTTCTTTTATATATTTCTTCATTCAAGAAGTAGTTAGGGTTGTTTTCCAGTTTCTTTTAATTTATTAATTAAACTTTTCTTTTATTTTATATCCCAATTTTTTTTCATTTATTAATATTAAATGGATCATTCCCTCCCTAGTGTGCTTGGTCCCTCTTTAGTGGCTGTTCCCAACTCAGTTAAACATACTAAGTTAAAACACATTTATTATTAAATTATTAATCCTTGATGCTCCAGAGTCTTTCCAACTCAACATCAAATCCAAACATGAACATTTCAGTTCACATGCTTGATGCTCCAGAGCCTCCAAGCTCAACATCAAGTCTAACAACAAATCAAAAGCAATTGATGCTCCAGAGCATCCTAGATCAACATCAAGTCTTAAGAAAATATAAACACTTTAAGTCTTTACACATTTTTCAAGGGGTGTTCAAACTGGGGATATTACATAAACCATGAGCAGCAAGACTTGAAACCGGGGTGGGAAAACTCATTTTTTTTACAAGATTGGACAAATTCTCCCAAGGAGGTACACTGCCTGGTGTGCACATCAATGACATAGTACTTGACGTCATTAGCTCTTTCAAGTGGAGATCTTTTCTAATTCACATTCTCTATTGTTCTTATTAGTTCAAATGTTCAGCAAATATGAAAATAGCTTCCATAACTTTGGTGTTAACATTAAGGAAACATGAAATGAAATTATAAGAATCTACTCATATTTTTAGTAAGGCTTCTATCCGGAATAGATTCTTGGCAGGACTTCAATCAGAAAAACCTGCTGACTGTCAATATCCACACTTTCTAAAGACAGTATCAAAAAAATCATAAATGTAAAGCCAGCATACCCCAAACATACCAGATAGTAAAGGAAAGAGACACTATCATCTTTACCCATCTTTGCACATCAATGACATAGTACTTGACATCATTAGCTCTTTAAAGTGAAGTTTTTTTCTGATTTTCTACTGTTCTTATTATTTCAAAATTTCAAATGTTCAGCAATTATGAAAACAGCATCCATAAACTTAGGTGTTCAATTCACATGATGTTAACATTAAGGAAACATGAAATGAAATTATAAGAATCTACAGTCGCATATTTCTGTCAGGCTTCTATCCGGAATAGATTGTTGGCAGGACTTCAATCAGTAAACGTGCTGATTGTCAATATCCACACTTTCTAAAGCCAGCATTCCCCAAACTCCAAATAGTCTAGGAAAACAAACCAGACAGTAAGGGAAAGAGACACTAACATCTTCACCCATCTGTTTTTCGGCATCCTGAGAAGTCGTATTCTCGTTAGTAATTAATGCTTGTTTTGCCTGCCCGAACAAATCCCAAATATGAACCTGCTTTAAACGAATCAATAGAGACCAACATTAGTAACTAGGTGTATATAGTAAAGACCATGAATTATACACAAATACTTACTTGTTCAGAGTCAATATTGAAAAGTTCGCACGCTCTCCTATAAAGCTCTCCTTCATTATCCTGGAAAATTTTCAATAAGTTTGTGATGAAAATAAAATAAAAACAAGAAAAATCTACATAGGATGCCAAAACTAATCATTAATGTTCACTGCTAGTACAAAGTAAAACTGACATGCCTATGTCTACTACTCCTGAATTAACTATTTGCAACCTTAAAACTCTACCTTCTGCACAACAATTCCACCAAATCAAACTCTCCTGGCCCCAAATATGCCAAAGTTTTGAAGATTCCAATATGCCAGTTAGGATGGATTAAAACTAAAATAACAAACCAGACAGCCCCTAATTATTTTAGTTGTTTGCCTTCTTATTTCCACAATATACATGCAATCCACTGTCCCTGTTTCAATACAAGCAAGTGCTGCATTTTCTAATGTAATATCCTACATCTTTCATAACATAAATATTTTCATTTCACATCTAACCTCCTTGAGATGTCAGAAAAGTTGAAGATTTTTCCACAATATTCTCCGCAAGTTCAAATCCTTAATATAATTTACCTGTGTGCAACCAGTTTTATCAGAACCAGACCTGAACTGCCCAAACTGACTGGTCAGACCAGTGCTAGGGGTTTTCCAAGCAGAATTGACCCTGAAAATGGAATTGACTGGTCTGGGTCTGAACCAGCCAGGTCAGGCAAAAGCCGGTCGGGTTGACCAGTTTTGTAACGCAATTTATTCACCCAAAAAAACCAAAAATACGTAATTTGATTTGATTGTAGACTATAGCATGATTATTTTTTAACTTTGAAGGCCATTTAGAGCCTCAATGTTGATGTATTTTGGTTCAGACATGTATTGCACTTGGTGCTGTTTTGATATACTCAAGCTTACAATGCTATATATATTATAGACTATGTGACATGGTTCAGGTTTGAATTCGAATTCGACGACCTTGAAATTTGGTTCGGTTCGAATTCGAATTTTTTGATGAGATTTGGAATGAGGTTCAGCAATAGGTTCACCAATATACATTTATTCCAAACATAAATATGTTATCAATATACATTTTTCCCGATATAAATATATTATAGCATAGTAATATAATATAACAATAATTATGATATGTATATTTAATATGCTATATATATACCATATAACCTGTGTATTTTTCATACCTTGTGCTTTTACCTACCCCGTATTTAATAATTTAAATAAAAGACAATTCAAACAAAAATTACGATGGCTAATAAAACGCTTCACAGAATCCTCTGTTTGGCTTCCCTGACTCCTCTGTTTGGCTTCCCCGGCTACCATATGGCTGTATTTAATAATTAAAACAAAGACAGACTAAATGCAAATTGCGGCAGTGGAATAAAAGGGGCTTCCCCAATTTTTCTGTTTGGCTTGCCAATACTCATTTTGCAGTGAAAACTCTTCTGTTTGAAGCGGCCATGATTCAACATTGTTTGAAGTGGCAATGAAAACCCTTCTGTTTGAAGTGACCATGAAGGGCTTCCCCAATTCTTCTGTTTGAATTGGCCATGAAGGGCTTCCCCAATTTGAACCAGATTGTAGGTCTGAAGTAATTTTACATCCTTTTTTAATAAGGGTAGAAAACCATAATAAAAAAAGGGTTTCGGCCTTCGAACCATAATTCACTCTTAAACTGGCGAATTTCATGACCAAACCTCAATGAATTAGAAGTTTTTTTGAGGTTCGAAGAATTTCGAACCTCAAGGTTCAAAATCAGCGAACCCTATGACATAGTATATAGATGAGAAAACCTTGCATGTTTGTCACTAATGGTTTGGAATCTGGATTCAGACTCACAAACCACTATCCTAGTATCCACAATGATGAAGAGTATTCTAGCTCTTAAACCTCCCACCTTCGCCTGTGGATTCCCCCCTTCCTCATTTCTCGTCCCTTGAGACAACTTCAGCCAAGTATGAGCTTCTCTCCAAGGGCATCTGAGAGGTTTCCTTAGACTCTTACCCCCATACCATTGGACATCTATCTTGAACCCCTAAGCCCAACATGTACCCTATGAATCCTTGCTTCAACGAGTATAAATTCGACCACAAACATGATCCCCACTCCTATGCCCATCTTTTGACCTCTTATCATCATCTCCTCCATCGTAAAAAAAACAAGAGATCGTCTCTTCAAGTAGGATGTAAGCTTCATGAAGCCATCCACCATTCACCTAAAGCCTTGTGGTGCACCCTTTTTCCTCAAGCATACCACTATACACCCTAATTCAAATCCTCAGCCATGTTACACCCACTACCTCACTTTATGATTTTCCTGAGCAACATCTAGTGAACATCACCTCCCTCGCCCATATTTTCATTTATTTTCCAATAACGACATCAAGGGAGCAATCAAGTTTAGGAACACTAGCAAGCACGCCAACAAGGAAGGATTCTACACAGATCCTCAATCATGGTTGATTTGTTTAACCATGTTGTTTGCTTTGGTTCCCTAAAGCATAGCCCCACCATATCATCCATCCAGGTCTCAAAGCAAGATCAGTTCTTAACTTAACTATAGGACCATTGTGATTGGACACACCTTGTCAAATTTTTAAGCTACAGTCAAACTTTCTCAAGCATGGTATTCAATCTAAAGATGCCCAAATTAATTTGTTTAACCTCAAGGTGTAAAAATTTCACATTCCCAATCCCGATTTCAAGTTTTCAACAGTACATAAGTTTAATGCCCAACCCCATTCATGTTTGACTGCTGCAAATGAAGTAATCAGTCATAAACTAAACTGTACTTGAAACACTTAGGAAAATTTACAAATTTAAATGAGCAGAGATAAAATTCAGTCACACACATGAAATTTTCAGACTCGGAGTTTTTAGCCAAATGGTCCAGGAAAAACCCACAACGGGGAAAACATGTGAGAGAGAGTATTTATTTCTTCAAGATAAATAGTACAGCAGTAAAACTCAGCATTAAAAACAGACTTATCTCTCTCATAACCCAGATAAACTGTGCTGTCTAGAAATTTGTGCCAACTGCCTGAAGGTACGTTCAGCCTCTTTCTCGAATTCTGTGCAAAATATCAGGTCAGTCTGCCTTGAAAATTGTGTAACCTACAGTCTCGAATCTCATGCCAAAACTCAGTCAAATCTGCCCTCGATTTCTGTGCAATAAGTGCCTCGAAATTTGTGCCAATTGTACAGCCTGCTCACTGTCAAGCCTGCTCAGAATTTCACTGTATGGCCTGCTAAATAAATGCTGATTCTTTCCTTGAAAATCGTGCACTGTCATCTCCTTGAACCCTGTGCCTCTACTTAATTTCCATGCCAGTAAAACACTGCTGTTACAGCCTCGATTTTTGCCCCAACCTCACAGAGAATCATGCCCTCTCTGCTGATCGATTTGCCTTGGAATTTGTGCTGCTAGCTACTGTTGAGTTCCTTGGGAATCGTGCCTTCCAGCAGACTTCTCTCTCTCTCTCAAAAACCTCTTCGTTTGCTCAAGTCAAGTTCTCTCCAAAAATCTCATGGAATGAATGAATGCCTCTTTGGATAGCCTTGCCTTTTTGTTGGTCTCATGAGGGTAGTTGAAAGGCCTCATGATCCAAGGGCCCTAATTGAATCTTGAGATATAAAATCAATGAATGAGAATAAATGCACTTTTCTCCATAGTATTATTTTCTCTCAACTTCCACTTAAATTTATCAAAAAGTCACTTTACGACTCTAAAGTGAATTAATACACAACTCATGTAATTAATCCAAGGGTCATGTCACTTTCCCCCTTTTAGTGACTTGGGCACAAAATCACTAGGGGAACATTTTCCTAGGTACAAAATCCACACAAGCACAGTCCCACCATATCATCCACTCAATTCTTAAATTGAGGGCCAATACAAAACAAAACAACTATAGGACCATCATGCTTAAACACACCTTCTCCCAGCTTTATGCTACGGTCCTTCATTTATGTCTTTCAAATGAGCTCAAGAGGAGGCACCTCAAAGCCAAATGGCTAGCCAGTTTTCCCCCAAAAGTACCAGACCATTGATCATATCTCCACACATTGGACAATTACGAAGGAAGCTCGATTGCACTTCAAAAGCCTTTCACTGTTTTGTGGACTTTTAAAAGGTTTGGGCTTGGTTCCAAGAAAGGCCTTGTTCTAGAGACCCTGAGACGTTGGCATTTCGAAGACCCCTCTAGCTGCCATCATGAAAATATATGGTGGTTCTTGTCATCTCTTCACCATATACAACCTTTCAAACTTCATTAGAATTTAGGGTTTCCTTCTACACCTTGTATTAATCTCTCTATGTTTTGTCAACAATGTGATTCTCCTAGCCTCTTAACCAAAAGACTATAGAGACAAATGGATGCCTTATATAGCTTTTGGGGTCTTAAATGAATAACGGTTAACTTGAGAAAAACTAAGGTATGATCTTCAACACATCAAAGTGTGGTCTCTCCCACTGCCATTTCTACTTGCAAGAGGAAGAAATTGAGATCACCATAGCCTATATTGATTAGGGAGAATAGTTCTTAAGAACTCACTTCAATATGATAGATGTTTTCCAACCTTGGTTTAACAAGGGATATGACTCCTTTGCACTACTTGAGATTTTGGATTCATTTCCGCAATATCTCATCCAAATGCACCTCTTGGACATGATCATCAGATCCATTGTCCTTTATGGCTCCTAGGTCTAGGGGCCTAGTTTGCTTTAATCCAACTACGCTAGGACCAAACTCTTCTCGGCACATCATTCATTGCAAATGGGTAATTTCCCAGCCCGTTATCCAAGTGTTGTTTGGGGCCCATCTCTTATGCCTCGAGGCAATTTTTAGATTGGTCTCCTTCCTTCACAGTGATTGGATTTTTGGGGACATAATTTCAAAAGATGATCACTACTCTTAGCTTGCACTATGTTCTTATGAGGCAAATGCCGCAAGAAGACCTTTAAGGCGAGTTGATTGTTGGTTTTTTGTGGCTTCCCAATTACTTCAATGAGTGGCCATTACGCCAAATTGATTCCCTTCTTTCAGGTACTCTTTAGACATTCTGTGTCACCTCTACCATCTAAGCAGACTCTAAATCGGATAATCAAAGAGGATAACGACAGTACATCCAGGTCACTTCGAATGCACCCCATAAGACTTAAGAGCTTTAGTTTAAGATTGATCACTACATCCCGTGATCAAAAAGGATTTCTTGTTATGCCAAATATAGGAGACTACGACGGAAGAACATCTTATTTTCCATTGTCCTATCTACGATGAGATCAAATGGAGGTATCACTGCCTCTATTAAGACCCAAGGAGATCCCCCTCCACCTTCATTCATTATTCAAACCAGAGGTGTTTCACCCTCTTCATGAGAAAGATTTCCAGACATAGATTGCAATCTCTTTGTGGTTAGACCTGAACAAAGGCCATCAAGACAATCACCTCTTTCTTCTTAGTTATCCAATGATCTCAATTCTCAAGGCAATAAGCAACTTTATTTTCTAGATCAAGGAGTCCCCAAGCTTCATCTCAACCCACCCACCCCCCTAAATGGGTCGTCAAACCTCCTTGAGACCCCTTGGGAGTTGTTGCTCCAAACCCCAAGACAACAATGCTAGCGCAACACAGTTAGATGAGATGGGCTTCCTTGCCCTAGTACTCCTCCCATGATCAAGCATCCAATCCATGCTATAACATGGGTTACTCTTCTAATGACATCATCTAGCAGTGCTTAACCAATTTATAGTGATAAACGACTGTAATAAGAAACATGCTTCTCCGCCACCTCACTTAGTTTCAACGTCTAGCTTCAACAAGCCTTTTTTTGACAAATACTTCTTATGTTTACAAGGCATTTACAACAAGCATTGACATCTTATATCTTGTACCTCTTCATGAATTCATTTGAATTTAGCATTTTTCATTCTTGTGTATCTTGTGCCTCTTCGTTTAGATAGCTTCTTAGATTTTTATCTATCTTCGTTAACATCGCTTTATGAACTACTGTTTCTCTTCCACCATGTCGTTAAAGGCTTCCCTATGTTGCTCAATCATTCTCATCCAATATGGCGCAAAGGTTTCCCTATGCTATCCAGTCATTCTCATTCATAAAGCAGTGGCACACTTCAACAACTTCATCATACCTCGAGCTTTTTGCAAACATAGTGGTGTTGAACTAGTTTGCTTTTAGAAGCGAGCTATAATTATGGTGAGAGGTAAAGGTGTTGTACACATGCACGCATTAGCCTTGCAATATTTTTAGAGTTAGTAGATGTTCTTGATTTAGTTGTTTTCCAAAACTAGAACCATGTTGTTTTATCATTAGTTTGTCGTTAATCTAACTTTATACAAGGCACATGAGAGAGGAGTCTTCTAGATTTAAATGGGGGTGCTTTCTAAGGCAAGTAGACGTATGCTTACATGTAGTTAATCTTCTCCAATTGGGTGATCTATTCTAGGTAGTCTCTCATGCATGTTGGGTGCATTCCAACAAGAAAATTTAGGTTTAGGATTTCCTCTCATAGCCTAAGCGCACCATAGTGATGGAGTGCATTGATTGTAAACATACTCCATTAATATTAAGTGGATGCACAAGGTGTAACATCCCACTAATAATGTCCTACAATGAATCCCTTTCTTAACTTGGGGCTTCCTTGATATAAAGTGGGCACTTCTACTTTTTTCTTGTCCAATGTCAATATAGCACTTCGATACTTTAATTTATTATAAATACATGATAGGAATGTTATTAGAACTAGGCCAATAACTGAACTTATAAACCCCGACAATCAATACCAAGGAAAACAGAAAACAAAAACTACATAAAATATTCAAATTTTGATAAAAGAAAAAATAATTATTCATGTACAATCATGCAAATTTGAACCATTGGACACAAATATGCAATGTTTTCTCAGGGATATGGCAAGAATTTAGAATTAGGTCTGGGGTTTTACATTTTTCATTTTTTCTTTGTTTTTCATTTTTGAAGCGAATTTGGTGGAGCCATGTGCAATTGTACGAAGTCATACAAAGCCATTCAATACAAACAAGAAAGACCAAGACCGTCTCCACATGGAAGCGGTCAGTTCCAGTTTGTTGGACCTATTCCACCCACAAACCCTCCCACACACCACACCCCCCCCCCCCCGAAACCAATCCAACCAACCAGTTCAACCAGCTCCCAAAAAGTTTTGATAACACAACCTAATAACTCCCCTTAGAGACTTTACTATATTAGAATTATGATAAGCTTTATCTAATATATTAATATATTTATATAGGGCTATAGGTATATACTTTTCACTCTTTAATGTAGAGATGTGAACTCATATCTCTTTGGAGCAATTTCTTAACACCACAACTGTTAATTTTTCACCAATTCCAGATCTGATTTATACTTCAGATTTTTACACACAAAAGTTATTACTGCAGATCTGAAAATTAACAAGCATAAATACACTGGAATCTAACAAATGCACAGTGGAAAGATCAAATAACCATATACACAGTACACAAGTCAATTTACCCTGGAAACCCCAATCCCTGAGGAAAACCAACAACAGATTGTCTTCTTGTTGCAGATTTAAAACAGCACTTACAGTTTACAGAGCTCTAAACAAAAACTTCTGGATTTTTGTCAATACAACTTGGAATCCTGTCAAACCACCTCCAGATGATAGCCAAGACTCAGCCATACTCAGATCCACTAAATGCCAACCCTACGCCCTTCAATTTCTTCATGTAAGGCAGCCTGAATATAGCTGTACAAAACTGTGCAAACTCCTTCAGATCTGCTCCAAACCCTCACAGTTTCTGCAGGAACCTCCTAGAACTGGGTGTGACTAACCAGAGACCCTACTAACTCACTCCCACTGCAAATTGTGCTCAAACCCTCAATCACTGAAGACAACCCCAGCTTGAGAGAATCACTCTCTCCAAAGCCTCTAAGAGAATCCCTCTTAGATCTAATCGCTCACCCTCAATGTATCTCACACACACTTACAATGGCATAGTCTCTACAACTCTCCATGGACTCTTTTATAACATTCACTTTATGCAAATACCATGGGATCAATACCATGAGCCCTCCAATACAATGGGCCTTCCAATACCATGGTCTAATTAACCTTTTACATAAAGTAATATAAAGGCCACTTTTACAAAAAAAATCTAGAGAGTTCCTTGTCTCAAACACTTCTACATGCTAGACACCAAACCAACGTAGAAGTACCTGTCTGGACTCTGAGCTACAAACTCTAACACTCCCTCTTAGCGAGGAAGGTACTTCTAGAAGAACCTCCTCCACGATCAATCACATCCTCTCCCTCTGAACTAGAAGATCCTCCTGCTACCTGTGTTGGACTTTGATCTCGAAATATGTTCTCCTCATCCATCAGTGTCATCTCATACCAAGTAGGTCAGTTGAGAGAAGCCCCACATTCTCCCTTTGTTACTAACATCGATCCATGCTCCAAGCTCCCCTTAGACTTTACTATAGGCTGCCCCAGCAACCTATACAATGCACCCTCCTTGATGCCAAGCCTCACCGTTGCATCCTGGGTACCTACTCCTCTGAAAGTATGAAGACGTGTCCATCCCAAAACAACACAACATACCCCACATCCTCCACGGTTGATATTGAGATCAGATTCCTTTTCATCCCTGATACATATAGTACCTCTTTCACCATAAATGGCTTCCCAAACTCCCTTTGAAACCTCACAGTCCTTGTGCCTACTAGAGTGTACTTGGCATTGTCACCAAGTTCAATGTCGAAGTTTAATTTGTGCTCCTCTAGGCTGGTGAAATAGTCTCGTACTCCAGTGATGTGACATGAAGGACCACTGTCAATGTACCACACACTAGTGGCCATTAAGCTAGAGAGACATTCAATGAGTGAAAACTCATCCTCGAATCTAGTTGCAAACTCATCCATATCAACTGTAAAAGCTATATGCTTCTTTTGTTTTCCCTTCTTCTTGTTAGGGCAATGGCTAGCATAACGTCCTAGCTAGTGGCAAGCAAAGCACTTCACCCTGTTTGTGCCTTGCTTCTTATTGCTTCCCTTAATGATGTCTTCTACAGTAGAGCCCTTCTTTAACGTTCTGTTGCTCTTGGATGCTAGGGCAAAATTCTCTTCCTCGTCATCTTCCTTCTCCTAATCTCCACTCTAAGACCCCTCTTGGATCTCCTCCTGAGTAAAATCATCCCACAGTCTCTCCCAAGAGGGAAAGTTCTCTCAACCCACAACCAAGGTTGCCGAAGCGTGGGAGCGAAGAGGGAGCGGGAGCGGGAAGCGGGAGCGCGGGTGTGCATTTTTCAAAAAATGGTCGGAAGCGAAGAGTCTCGGAAGCGTTTATATAT
The DNA here is from genome assembly GCA_027924585.1 of Larix kaempferi. Classification (NCBI taxonomy): domain Eukaryota; kingdom Viridiplantae; phylum Streptophyta; class Pinopsida; order Pinales; family Pinaceae; genus Larix; species Larix kaempferi. The sequence continues at coordinate 1,676,823 of BSBM01001003.1, forward strand.
ATATATATATATTCAAAAAAACATGTAAAATACCACCAAACTAGATGCAAAATTTATGAAACATGTCTGTTTGTGCTACTTCCAATATATGAAATGCCATCTAAATTCCATAATTCATGATTCCATTATAAACATGCCTTATCATGCCATCTAAATTCCATAATTCATGCCTCATCTCCCCTCTCTAACCCTAAAAATGTCGTAGGCCCCACCCAAAGAGCAAAAAAACAAAAAAAACAAGAAGCTTCCTGATGTCCGTGGAAGCGCTCGGGAAGCGAGGTCGAAAGCGAGGTTGGAGCGAGGTCGAAAGTGAGGTCGAAGCGAGGTCGAAGCATGGAGGGCAGAGCTCAAAGCGCTCAGAAGCGAGAAAGCTTCACACAGTGGCAGGAAGCGTTTTTTTCCTGCCCAAAGCGAGCTTCCAAAAACGCTTCGACAGCGCTTTCGCTCGGAGCGCAAATTTGGAGCTTGAACCGTGGGGGGGGGGGCGCTTCGGCAACTAGGCCCACAACACACTTCACGAACACGTCCCACTGCTTGGCAAAGCCTCTCAGGGCTATACACACCAACTCTAACTCTGGAACAATCTCTCCAACAGCTTCCATCTCATCCCTCACTTGTGTGACCCCGAACCTGGTGAGATGGGAGGCCACACTCTCTCCTTTGGCCATCCTCGTGCTATGAAATTTGTCCCTTAACACCATCTTACGATTCTTGTTGCTACTCTGGTACAGGTTTACTGGTGCATCCCACATCTACTTGGTTGTCTTCTTCTCAGCCAAATGTGGTGTCAGATGGTCGTTTACCCCATCCAAAATAATCCTTTGTGCCCTTTCTTCTTTCACCTCATGGAGGTCTAGGGCAATGGGATCTGACGTAGGCATTGGCACTGTGGTATTAATGAAATTCCACAACTTGTTCTCCTTGAGAACAGCTACTATTCTCACCTTCCACTGCAGGTAGTTGGAGATCCCTTCCAACATGTCCTCATACTTCATACAAGATGATATCTAGAAGAAAGAACACTTTGCAATCCCTACAGAACCTGCAACCCAGTCTTACGAAAAAAAAACTATGTGACTCAACGTCCTTGCTGACTCAACTTGTGCTATTTCACTATGGTTATTTTGAGAGTCCCTGCTCTGATACCATATTAATTGTCACCAATTCCAAACCTAATTTATACTTCTGTTAATATTCACTTCAAGTTTTTACAAAAGAATTATTACTACAGGTCTAAAAATTAACAAGCATAAACACACTGGAATCTAACAAATACACAACGGAAAGATCAAATAACCATATACACACTACACAAGTCAATTTACCCTGGAAACCCCAATCCTTAGGAAAACCCGCAACAGAATGTCTTCTTATTACAAATTTAAAACAACACTTATAGTTTATAGAGCACCTAACAAAAACCTCCAGATTTTTGTAAATACAACTGGGAATCATGTCAAACCACCTCTAGATGATGTGCCAAGTTGCTACCTCGATTTATGTGCCAAATCACTGTCTCGATTTCTGTGCCAAAACACAACCTCGAGATTCACGCCCAGTCAACAGTACGGATTAGCAGCAATTTATTGTTGTCTTATGGTCCTAGAAAACTGTGCCACTACCTCGGGATTTGTGCCCATAACCTCTGCCTCGAAATCTGTGCAGTATGGTACAGCAATAATTGTTGTTGTATGGTGCCTTGAAAACCATGCCACAGCTCCTGCTGTATGGTGCCTTGAAAACCGTGCCATTGCTCCTACTGTACGGTGCCTTGGGAAATGTGTTGTACCAAAATCTCTTCGCCTCAAAATGCGTGTTGTTCAATAAATGCCCATGAACCCTGCCTCGAAATTTGTGCCCCTCTAGCTCTCCTCTCCACTTTCTCTTCAGCAAAAAAGTGAATGCTCTTGCCTTCCCTTGCTCTTTTTGTCTAAACCCTAGGGTGAGTGAATGGTCACTCAATCCAATGGCCGAGATTATATGAGATGAGTGGATGAGATTAAATGCTCATTTAAATCTCATAATTATTAATTTCACTCACCTCACTTAAATTTATCAAAAAGTGACTTTAATCTCTAAAGACAAATTAAATGCTCATCTCAAGTCATTTAATGCAAGGGTCACTTTATTTCCCCTTTTAAGTGACTAAGGCAAAAGTCACCTAGGGCAACACTTTCCTAGGTACAAAAATCAACACTCCCTCTTACTGAGGAAGGTGTTCTGCACCACTCCCAACTTATCTCTGAAGAAGACAAACTTGCCCCTCCCCAAAGATTTCGTAATAATATTTGCAACCTGCTCATCAGTGGAAATGTACTGTAACTCCACAGCTCCTCTCTGAACATAGTCTCGGATGAAGTGGTATCTGATCTCTATGTGCTTGGCCCTGTCATGGAAGACTGGATTCTCAGAGAGCTGGATGCAACTCTGATTGTCACAGTAAATCACTGTAGGTCTCAGCTCCTGATCAAATAAATCTACCAACAACTTATGAAGCTACAGTGCCTCGCAAGTAGCCTGACTGGCTGCCATATACTCAGCCTCAGCAGAACTCAAAGCAACGGACTTTTGCTTCCGACTGAACCACGACACTGCTGCCGAGCCCAAACTGAAATAACAACCGGAAGTGCTCCTCCGATCCATCACTCTGCCTGCCCAGTCTGAATCTTTGAAACCAACCAAACAGATTCCACCCAAGCCCCTCTAGTCCAAACCATAGTCCACTGTCCCTACAAGGTATCTCAACACATGTTTCGCGGCTACCCAATGCACACTCCTAGGCTCCACCATGAACTGACTGAGAGTGTTCACCGCAAAACATAAGTCTGGCCTGGTGTTGACCAGATACATCAATGAACCAATGATTGACGATATAAAGTAGGATCCACCAACTTACCCTCAGAAGCATGAAGCTTCCTCCAGTTGGTGATCATAGGTGTGGATTTCGGATCCTCCATCCGAAATCTCCTCAAAATATCTACTGCATACTTTCCCTGTCCCAGGAAAATATGACCAAGCTCTTTCCAAACCTCCATCCCCAAATAATAGTGCATCAACCCAATGTTTGTCATCTCGTACTCTGAAGCAAGATCTCTCTTGCAATGTGCAATGAGATGCTCCTCCCCAGTGATAAACAAATCATCAACATATAACAAAAGAATGAGAGGATCTCCACCAACCACAATGTAGTAAAGGTTGGGATCAGCCTCACTCTTCTGAAAACCCATCGATATCAAATACGCATCAATCCTAGAGTACCAAGCTCTAGGAGCTTGCTTCAGTCCATACAAGGCCTTCCTCAGCCTGCACACATGAGAATCTCTCCCATGAATCTCAAAGTCGTGTGGCTGCTCCAAGTAAACCTCCTCCTGCAGAAGACCATTGAGAAATGCGGTCTTCACATCCATCTACTGGATCTTCCAACCCATCTCTGCTGCTATAGAAATCACTACTCTGATGGAAGAATAACGAGCAACCGACGCAAAGGTCTCATCATAATCAACTCCCTCCATCTGTGAAAACCCTCGTGCCACAAAACAAGCCTTGTACTTCTCCACACTGCCATCTACAGCATGCTTCACCTTGTAGATCCACTTAGAAGTCACAACAGACTTCCCCTCTGGTCTCGATACAATCTCCCATGCATCATTCTTCATGATGGAATGGTACTCTTCCATCATGGCATCTCTCCAAACCCGATGCTGAGAGGCCTCCTCAAATGTGGAAGGCTCTGAATCACGAAAACTCGCAACTAGAGCCATGCCCAATCTATTCGGCATCACAAATGTCCTGACCTCCTCTTGGGGCCTACCAAATGCCTCTGCTTCCTTCAAGGTCTCCCGAAGCCATTTAGGCTTCCTCTTCCCTGAAGGTGGCTCCCAAACCGATCTGTCCTCATCCGAAGAACTGCCAAAGGTAGATGGCCCAACAACCTGTGGACCAATGACTGGTGAACTAGTCACTGGTGAACCTGTAACCTGAGAACCAAAACCTGTCCCTGGAGTACCTATTGGCTGAACCACTGAACCTGTAGAACCTGTGCCCGTAACCTATGGCCCAGTCACTCCAAAAGCCTGTGAACCTGTGATCTTCACTGAAGATCCCTGTGTCACCTGAGGTGTGGAAGCCTGTGGCTCCCCAAGCTCCAACTCTCTTGACTTCCTGAAGGCTCTCTCCTCCTCAAATCTCACTTCCCGCCTCACAACAACCTTCTTCTGGCCAGGAAGATAAATGCGGTAAGCCTTCAAAGTCTCATCATAGCCCACAAAGATGCCTCTCTCTACAGTGGGATCCAACTTTGTCCTCTTCTCAGAAGGGACATGAGAGTAAGTCAAACAACCAAATATGCAAAAATGGCCAACCTCAAGCTTCTTGCCTGTAAACATCTCCTCAGGAGTCTTCATCCCCAAGGCACGGTGGGGACTCTTGTTCTGCAGGTAAACTGCAGTACTGCAAGCCTCTGCCCAAAGAAAGAAAGGAAGACTCTGATCATGAAGCATAGCTCTCGCTACTCCCACAATAGCCCTGTTCTTCCTTTTAGTCACTCCATTCTGCTTAGGAGTATATGGAACTGTCAACTGTCTCTGTATGCCCTCCTGCATGCAAAACTCATCGAACTCATTGGAGGTATACTCACCCCCATTATCCGATCTCAGGACCTGAATCCTCCTCCCTGTCTAATTCTCCACAAGAGCTTTGAACTCTTGGAAGATCCTCAAGACTATAGGTGACTTCTAGCTCCTCAAAAAGTAGGTCCAGGTCTTCCTGGAATAGTCATCAATGAAGGTCACATAATACTCAAAACCAGTCAAGGAAACAGATGACATAGGACCACATATATCTGTATGGATCAAATCAAGTACCCCTGCTAACCTGCTATCACTGCTCGAAAAAACAGCCTTGGTGTCCTTTCCCAAAGCACACCCTCTACATACATCACCATGCTCTATGTTGAACTCTAGTAAACCTATAACCATACTCCTCAACAATCTCAAAGCTGGATGATGCAAATGGGCCATTCTCCGATGCCATAGCTCGCAAAGCTCACTGCTGCTGCTGTGTGCCAAAGCATGTTGAGGCTGACTAAGAGCTTGTATAGTTTCCCACATCTAACCCCAATGTCCATGGAGGTAGATAGTCCTGTAGTCTTGGGGAATACCTGCACACGTCCATCCAAGAAACAAACCCCAAGACCCCTATCCTCAATAGTGGAAATTGATACCAAGTTCTTTTTCAACCCAGGGACAAACAACACATCCCTCATAATCATAGGACTCATGGACTCCCTCTGAAAAGTAATGGTCCCACGACCAACTGCTCTGACAATGGTGTCATCTCCCAGTACAACCTCCACATCTACACCTGTCTGTGAAAGCTCAGAGAACATCTCTCGAGCACCTATCATGTGACTCGAAGCTCTGCTATCAATATACCAAGTGCTAGTGGTGGAAGCACCCATTTGATGGCCAGTCAACAAAGAATACTCCATCTCAGTATCCAAATCAGTGCTGGTAATACTAGAGGCTCTCTCTCTCTCTCAACATATCCAGCACAAAGAGAACTCTCTCTGAAATCTCTCTCCAAAGTCATCAATCTTTGTTGAGGCTGTTGTCTGCTGCTTATTCTTCTTCTTTGGACACTGAGAAGCATAGTGCCCAAATCCCTGACAAGCAAAGCACTTGACTTTGCTTAAATCTTTCTTCTGCCCACCCTGCTACTGCTACTTGGCCCCACCCTGCTTGGGGCTCTTCTTCTTCTTCTTGCCCTTTGCAGTCAATGCCACATTCTCCTCATCCTCCCTACCCTGTGAAGAGCTGCCCTGTACAAGACCTCTCCTGGTCTCCTCCTATACAAAATCATCCCACAGTCTATCCCAGGAAGGTAAGTTCTCCCTGCCAACTATAGCCTGCACAAAAGCACCCCAAGGCTTGGAAGCCCCATTCACTGCTGTCCGCACAAGCTCAGTAGCTGTAACTACCTCCCCAATTGCTGCTAGCTCATCTCTAACCTGAGATATTCTGGTAAGGTAAGATGTCACTCCCTCTCCACCATTCATCTTTATACCCTTCAGCTTCTCTCTTAGAACCATCTACCGGTTCTCATTAGTGCTCTAGTATAAACTAGTCAAAGCATCCCACATTTTATATGCACAGTCTTTACCTGAAATGTGTGGAATGATGTGGTCTTTAACTGCATCAAGAATAATTCTCCTAGCCTTACAGTCCTTCTTGTTGAAGGCTGATAATGTTGCTGCATCTGTAGCATCAGGAATCTGAATAGGGTTGGCTATAGTGTTCTTTACCACTTCATCCCATAGTTCATTTTCCTCCAAAATCAGCATGATCCTAGCTTTCCATGGCACAAAATTCCCTGTCCCATCTAGCCTATCCTCCAACCTAAGTCATGTAGCCATCTTACTGCCAACTCAACAAGGTGTTGCCCTACAAACTAAAGAAATATACGGAGTTCTGGATATTTATGTCTGTCTGCAATAAATTAAGTTTTCTGCCCACCAAGCTCTGATACCATGAAAGTTTTCTGATATTTTAACCCAACCCAATTTTCAAGTCAACTTGCCATTGTTTAATGCCCAACCCAGTTTTTCATGATGGTTGGAAATGACATGTAATTTTCAAACTTTAAAAACAAAATTAAAAAATCAATGTTACAGGCATAAAATTAAATATTCATGCACACCATAAATAATTTTCAGACTCAAAAATTTTTGGCCAATAGCCCAGGAAAAACCCACAAGGGGAAAACCTGTTAGAGAGAAATTGTATTTCTTCAATAAATCTTCAGTACAGAAATTTACAGTCAAAATGTACTTATCTCAACCATAAAAATTATCACCTAGAAGCTGCCTCGATTTATGTGCCAAGTTGTTGCCTCGATTTCTGTGCCAAAACACTGTCTCGATTTCTGTGCCAAATCACTGTCTCGATTTCTATGCCAAAACACAGCCTCGGGAATCACGCCCAATCAACAGTACGGATTAGCGACAATTTAATGCTACTATACGGTCCTAGAAAACTGTGCCACTACCTCGGGATTTGTGCCCAAAATCTCTGCGATTTATGTGCCCAATCACTGTCTCGATTTTTGTGCCAAAACACAGCCTCGGGAATCACACCCAGTCAACAATACGGATTAGCAGCAATTTAATGCTATTGTACGGTGCTAGAAAACTGTGCCACAACCTCGGGATTTGTGCCCAAAACCTCTGCCTTGAAATTTGTGCAGTACGATACAACAATAACTGTTGATGTATGGTGCCTTGAAAACCGTGCCACTACTCTTGTTGTACGATGCCTCGAAAATCATGCAATTTCTCTTACTGTACAATGCCTTGGGAAATGTGATGTACCAAAATCTCTTCACCTCGAAATGCGTGTTGTTCAATAAATGCCCATGAACCCTGCCTCGAAATTCATGCCCCTCTCTAGCTCTCCTCTCCACTTTCTCTTCAGCAAAAAAGTGAATGCTCTTGCCTTCCCTTGCTCTTTTTGTCTAAACCCTAGGGTGAGTGAATGGTCACTCAATCCAATGGCTGAGATTAGATGAGATGAGTGGATGAGATTAAATGCTCATTTAAATCTCATAAATATTAATTTCACTCACCTCACTTAAATTTATCAAAAAGTGACTTTAATCTCTAAAGTCAAATTAAATGCTCATCTCAAGTCATTTAATGCAAGGGTCACTTTATTTCCCCTTTTAAGTGACTAAGGCAAAAGTCACCTAGGGGAACACTTTCCTAGGTACAAAAATCAACAATTACACATTCCAACAATTGTATAATATATAGAGTTAATAATACACCAAATATATAGAGTTAATAATACACCAAAGATTTGGTTGTCCTAATTCATATCCATGGTCAAGATCCTAAAGAAAATAATGGGTTTTGTCTCCCAACACCACATTGTTATGCATAATAGAGATTAATTACTTGCGTGACTAAGTTATGGCTTAGGGAATATATTCTCCATCCTTCAGGGAGTATTAGATATTTTATGGATTATAATATTATATATAGTTACCAATACATCAAAATATTTAGTTGTACTAATGCATGCCCGTGATCTATATCTCAAAGAAAATAATGGATGGAGTTTGTCTCCCAACACCACATTGTTCTACTTGATAGATGATACTAAAAAGTTAATAGTGTGACTAAGATGCCTCAGAAGCATTTGGCTACGAATCTATAATAAAGACTCATGATAAGACAAAATTTTAATGAAATAAAAGCCTCCATGATAATGTTTATATACATGGCTTATAAACATTATGTTACAAGCATTGTCCTCTATAAGTGAAAATTTATAGCAAAAAAAAAACTCGAGTAGCTACAAGGAAATGTGCATTTCGAACAACACCGTGCTAAGGGAGAAACCTATAACCTTGGAGCTTAATATTTTGTAGGAAAAGCATTAGGCCTAGATATGTGTAGAAAACCTCTTCCGATCCATTTTAAATGACAACATATTTTCCAGTACAATGCTACATATCAGCATACCATAAAATTACAGTTAGTTGGAGTCTTTACCATGGCTAACATTCCACTGTATGCTTGTCCTGTAAGTAGCTTGTTTTTCTCTTTATCATGATGCCTCAAAAATAGAAGGGAAAGGGAGGAACCAATAACCTCTGAGCTTAATATTTTGTAGGACAAACAATAGGCCTAGATATGTAGAGAACCTTTTCCAATCCATTTTAAATGATAACATGGTTTTAAGTACGATGCTAAATTTCAGCATACCTTCAAATTAAACTTAGATGGACTCTATACCATGACTAACATTCCACTCTATGCTACCATAAAATTACACTTAGTTGGACTCTATACCATGGCTAACATTCCACTATATGCTTGTCCTATGCCTCATAAATTATGCAAGTAGCTTGCTTTTCTCTTTATCATGATGCCTCAAAAATAGAAGGGGAAGGGAGGAACTAATAACTTTTGAACTTAATATTTTAATAGGCCTAGAAATGTAGAGAACCTTTTCCTATCCATTTTAAATGATAACATGCTTTTAAGTACGATGCTACATATCAGCATACCTTCAAATTACACTTAGATGGACTCTATACCATGACTAATATTCCACTCTATGCTTGTCCTATGCCTCATGAATTATGCAAGTAGCTTGCTCCTCTCTTAATCGTGATGGCCCAAAAAATAACCTTATGTAACCAACCAAGCAGTTATCTATCAATCTTCAAGATTAAAATTTTACATGCAATAAAAGATACCAATGCTTGAAACTTTGAGAAATTTCAACATAGAGGTTTCCAAACAGTCAGCTCTATGCTTGCTTATCTCAATATTGCCTCTAAAGTGACTAATATTCAACACGTTTATCCCAACTTTCACCTTGTCTTAGTCTCACAAACAACCAAAGTAGGAACAATATGCATAAAATAGTTACCTTTATAAACTAAAGGAGTGCCCAAGAAAAAAAAATCCTAAACTAATTACTGCGCACATATAATGAATGAAAAGACATAACAAAGAAATGTTAAGATGATACCCACTAAGAGATCCAATTAAGCATATACATAGATGCATGAATAAATTACTAAGTGTCATCTTTGCATACATCGTTCCCCTGATTAGCAGTTCAAAGCTTGATCAGTTGACTAAGGCCTTGTGGCATGTAAAATAAGATATTTAATATTTGTCTCAACATACCAAATGCATCGCCATGAATGGTTGTATATTTGTGTAGAAAGTACTCAATACGAGTTACCACCTTGTGCCTCTAGACGAGCTAATTCGTGTGAACAATGGCTCGCTATCAGATCTACTATGGAATGCATGGGACAAATCTTAGAAGGCATCAAGTAGTATAATCAGTCGATGCCTAATGTTTATAAAATGAACAAAGAGACACTTAATATTTATCTCAAGCTACCACATGCATTGCCATGAATGGTTGTACATTTGTGTACAAATTACCTAGTCTGTGCTACCATAAGTACCTCTGGATGAACTAAAACATGTAAACCATGGCACACTTCCTAAATCAACTATGGATTGTTTCAAGGAAACAAATATAGTAAGCCATTAACTAGTATAATTGGTGGAATCCCAATTGCTTATGTTTTACCACCATGGACAGAGCTCATAAATTTTGCAGGGCCTATAAAGGAATGGTTGCATGGTGCACCTATGTATACTAAGATCCTCTACAATGAATGGGGTGTACCAAGCTATACCATGATTCATAAGCTAACAGAGACAAACCTAAAGCTAAAAACTCTTACAGGACTTCAATCCATTTATGTCATTCCCTGTGTATTTATTGAAGTAATTTTGTTGTGCACGCACTTGTCTATTTGATCAGATAGCTTTTGACACTGTCCCTATAAACCAATCAGCATGCTGAAACTTGTTGGTTTGTGAAGTGACAGCAAACATCTAACATCTAGGGTGGTACTTTTCTATTAAAGTAATAATTTGATTTAACTAGGGTGAATTACTTCAAAGACCAGAAAATAAGACAAACCTCTCTGCTTATTCTAACAGTTATATGATTTCCTTCTGCTGATGCAATCATACGAAGACGTAAAGGATATAAATCTCCTGTCACATATTCTTGGGAAGAAGAACCTGATATTAATATATCTTTTGCAGATGTCCGTCCATCATACCTGCAAGGGAAACATGGAAAGCAAATGTAACAAACACCCTTGTGAAAGCTATCTTGCACTGATATTTTTCATGAAGCAAATATGAAAATAATTGTAACTTAGGGAATTGAATGATGCCAATAATTTTTGCATCAAAGAAGATATGAGAATATGCATGAGCTAAAACAATACGAAACCTTAGAACTTGCCCTGCATTGGCAGGTGACTATGGAATCAACTCAATCTCCTTTACATACAAAGCCTAATTATTCCAAAACATTATTGTTAAAATCTAAATAACCACAACCCTAAACTACAGCATATAAATCAGTTTCTTAGCCAATTTTTTTCATATCGGAATTTAAATTCCAATCTTCTCTTAAAATGAACATTATAAGCATTATATAAGCATTCTGTCCACGTTCATTCCAGCCTAGGCTGGTGTCATTTTTTCTCACAGAAGTGCTGGACCATTGTAATAAACACATCGAGAAACAATGTCGCTTCTACAGAACTGTAAAGCATATTGTTCTGATTTTGGCTGATTGCTGTTGTGACCCAGGGGGAATATATGGGGTTAAATGTATATGATATGACCCAAGGGGGACATACATGTGGTTAAATGTATATGTAATAGCATCAACCTAATGAAGGGCCCACATGTGCAATGAGTGAATAGGTATATATAGAGGTCATGTAGTCATTGTTGAAAGGAACATGTGCATTGGATATATAAATGTATTGAGATATTTGGAGGAGATTCTCCTATTCTTTAAGGCGTTATGGTGTAACTCATTTCTCTTATCTATATTGGAGTTGTTCTCCGCATTACATTTTTTGTACATGGTGTGTACACTGCTATATTATGCTATCTTAAGTATTTGGTTCATAACATTTGGAATGATATGGCAACTAGCTATCAAGAATTATGACCAAAACGAATCAAATTTTGACGGATGAATCATCATCAGTGGCAACAAGAAAGCAAGAATATCAAGAAATCCTAATACTTGGTTTCATCACATGTAAAGTCCTTAACTGCAAAGCTTTGAGGACAAAAATCTTTGAAGGAGGGTACTATGTTATGACAAAAGGGGGGCTTATATGGGGCTAAATGTATATGATGTCACCCCAAAGGGGGATATATAGGGTTAAATGTATATGTAATAGCATCAGCCTAATGAAGGGCCCACATGTGCAATGAGTATCTATATACTATATATAGAGGTCACGTAGTTATTGTTGAGAGAAACATGTGAATTGGATATATGAATGCATTGGGGCATTTAGAGGAGGTTCTTCTATTATTTAAAGAGTTATGGTGTAACTCGTCTCTCTTATCTAAATTGGAGTTGTTCTCGGCATTATGTTTTCTGTACACGGTGTGTACTCTGCTATATTATGCTATCTTAAGTATTTGGTTCATAACATTTGGAATATATGACGACTAGCTATTAAGGATTAAGACCATAATTAATCAAATTTTGATGGATGGATCATCATCAATGTCAACAAGAAAGCAAGAATATAAAGAAATCCTATTATTCGATTTCATTACATGTAAAGCCCTTAATTGCAAAGCTTGGCAGATAAAGATTTTTGAAGGAGGGTACTATGTTATGACCCAAGTGGGGGCATACATGTGATTGAAGTAAATGATGTGGCACCAAAGGGGCCATATACGGGGTTAAATGTATATGTAATACCATCAAGCCTAATGAAGGGCCCACATGTGCAATGAGTGAATAGGTATTTATAGAGGTCATGTAGTCATAGTGGAGAGGAACATGTAAATTGGATATATGAATATATTGGAGTATTTGGAGGAGTTTCTCCTATTCTTGAAGGAGTAATAGTGTAACTCATCTCTCTTATCTATATTAGCATTTTAAAACTCGGCCAACTCGAACTCAAACTCGACAGAGTGGGTCAAGTTGACCCCCAACCGAGCCGACTCGATCTTTGAATCGATTAAGATGACCGATTTGGTACCGAATTGAACGAGTAAAGATATGATTCAGTCGGTTCAGTACCAAACCAGTCAACTCGGCCCAATCAGTGTGGGACTGCACAGGTCCATCACATGACACTTATAATCAATTTATTTTTTTAATTGAACTAGAAACCTAAACCCTAAGAGTCTAAACCTACTTCATTTTCGAGTCAACCTACTTTGTAGGATTCCTATAGAATATAGCACTATTAAGAAATAACCTGCTTGATGACAGTGACACAAGGTCACCTAGAATGACAACATAAATTTCTTGAAGTAAAAGGGTAGAAAAGGAATACCCTTTTACTTAATTTTTTTATATTATCATTAATCATTCCAAGATGTTTGGAACGGGTACCAAGTTACCAACCCCATCAGACCAAATATGATGAAAATATAATTTCACATCATTCTATCCAAAATTAAGCAGAGTTAGCAGTTTTCAGAATTCCAATTAATTGAACTGCACGAAGTGAAGACAAGTCCACTAAACCATCGAAAGACATCAAATGTCACCCTACTCTTTGACTACATGCCACCTACGAAATATAGACCTGTTAAAAAATGGACATGCCAGAGGATGGTCCTATAGCTTATGCCTAGGATCCCATTTCCAACTATGGTGATAGGTTTCATGATTGATCAGTGATATCGTCACTGATATGTAGTAGGCTAGTACCTTGTAGGCTTGTAGCACGTTGTGTTTTGGATTCTATTCACACTTACATAGTATATACATGAGCAGACTTCGCATATTTTCTTCCAATAAAATTTTAATATTTTATGTATTTTTTAGTAAACCGAGTCATTAAGCTCAAACCGGTCTGAGTCGTGACTGAGTCCAAACCCAAGTTTTAAAACATTGATCTATACTGGAGTTGTTTTCCACTTTACATTTTCTGTACACGGTGTGTACTCTGCTATATTATACATCCTAAGTATTTGTTTCATTACAGCAACACATTCACTTAATATTTCCTGCATACGATCCAAATGTGTTAGCTTTTTAGCTCGGAAGGCACTCCGCATAATTTCATCTTGTATGCGGAAGTGACCTTGCATTTACATTACCTAGGCACTTGACTTTTTCTAAGTTGTAATAAAGTGACTTTTATGTAATGTTCCTAGTCCATTATAAAGTGATTTTTATAAAGTGACTTTATGAAGTAAAAGTGCACATATTTCATAAAGTGAAAATACTTTATTAAAAAATTGTAAGTGAATTATTTTGGAGGGAATGAATTTCATCCCTTGATCTTGTCAAGACAAGATTAGATCTTGACCATTGGATTTAGGGATTGGGAAGGTGAAAAGTCACTTTCAAACTATAAGAGCAAGCCTAAGGCAATGTGCAAAGACACATTTTTCCAAGAGTGAGCATTTTTGGGCATTTGTGAGTTTTGAGAGTGAGAGCTAGAGTTCTTTTCTGGCTCGATTCCCTAGAGTTCTTTTGGGCATTTGTGAGGCATTTGGGTGGCTCGATTCCCTAGGAGAGGGATTCATCCCAAATAGGAGGTGGCTTGAATCCAAGGCAGCTCTGCTGCAAGTTTTTGATGGGCCAAACAGCTGGGCCATACTTCTCAGCTGGCACATTTTCGAGAAATTGTTGGGCACATATTTCGAGGATTGGCACACAGTTCGAGAAAAAAAATCTGCACAATCTATACAGTCGTACGGTGGCACAAATTTCGAGGTGTTGCATGGGACGGATTTTGAGGTACTACTGGGCACAAATTTTGAGGTACTGCTGAGCACAGATTTCGAGGTGTTGTTCAGTCATTAAATTCTGCATTAAATGTTGTTGTAACTCTGTTTTTTATGCCTGAAAATGCTTAATGAAATTTTCTCTTGGTCTAGTTTTCCCCAGTGGGGGTTTTTCCAGGGTCTATTTTGACCAAATCTCACTGTGCATTACAATTTCAAATTGTTGTTATTCTTATCTTTTCCGCTGCTTCATTATCTTAGCAGTGTGTTTCAGCTTGTTATGTATTATTTAAATGTCTATTCTGTCATTTAATTAATGGTAGCCTAAGTCTGAAATCTAGAGGTTGCTGAGTGGTTGAGATGGTTGTTACAGCCTGATTTTTAACATGGTATCAGAGCTAGTGCTCTAAGATAACAGTTAATTGTTGGTGCAGCAGTGATATTGAGTTGTTGGACAATTTTTTTAACAACTTGTGCGTTGGAAAAATCTATCTGCAAGGGTGTTGCAAGTGTTGGGGCGGATTGTGGTTATTCTCTTTTTACGGCAAAGAAGATGGCTGGTTGCATCAGATTTGAGGACCGGTTGGATGGCATTTCCAACTACTTGCAACGAAAAGTCAGGATGATTGTTGTACTTAAAGAAAACAGATTGTGGGTAAATGCTAGCACTGTAATAACTCCACCCACTAATCCTATTGCTCTTGATATACATGAAGTAAGAGATGCTAAAACACAGAGGATTATACTGGATGGTGTCAACGACCATCTCATTCCACACTTGGCTGAAAAGAAGTCAGCTCATGAGATGTGGGATACACTAAAAAACTTATATGAGGCGAAGAATGAGAACCGAAAGATGGCACTCAAAGATAAACTGCATGGAACAAGATGGCCAAGGGTGAAGGTGTTGTATCCTATCTTACCCGGGTGGCACAAGTAAAAGATGAGTTGGCTGCAGTTGGGGAGGTCATCTCTAACTCTGAGTTGGTGAGGACAGCCTTGAGAGGCTTCACCAAAGACTGGGAAGTCTTCGTGAAGTGTGTTGTTGGTAGTGAACACCTTCAAGATTGAAGTAGGTTGTGGGATGATTTCACTCAGGAGGAGATCAGGAAAGGGTCTCAAGGTAGTGGACAGATGGAAGGTGCTATTGAAGAAAATGTTGCTCTTTCAGCAAAGGGCAAGAAGAAGTCCAATAAGGACCTGAGCAAAGTAAGATGCTTTGCTTGCAACCAGTATGGCCATTTTGCATCTCAGTGTCCTGAAAAGAAGAAAAAGAAGGATGAGGCTGCTGCTGCAACTGCTGAGGTAGATGATTTTGGGGAAAGGTTTAAGAAAGAATTCTCAATGTTCTCTTGTATCTAGTGCTGATAGCAATGGATATGCGATGAACAGGAGTTGGTTCATTGACAGTGGAGCCTCTCGTCACATGACCGGAATGTATCATATATTCCACAACATTACTGAGACAAATCCTGGCCGAATGGTTGAGAGTGAAGGTGGAACGAAATGTTCCGTGCGGGGATTTGGGAGGGTCGGATTCCAGATCCGACAAGATGAACTCCTTGAGCAGGATGGAGTTATGTTTGTTCCAGGGTTGAGTGTGAACTTGCTCTCTGTGTCAGCCTTGGAGGATGTTGGGTATTCGACATTGTTCTGAAGGGGACATGTGTACATTTTTCCTGAAAGGGCAGTTCAGGAAAATGTTCTTATATACTCAGAGGGAGCGGAACTGATCCAGCCACAGTTGATTAGTGATCGATTTGATGAGCTGTACAAGTTTGTTGGACAACCCATGATGTATGATTCAGAATCGGAAGAGGAGCAGGAGGCTCCTGAGGCTGCTGTGGCGCCAAGATTTCAGTCTCGATTTCCAATGGAGGAGAGGGATTCTCTTCAGAGTACCGACAGGAGACTCAGCTGGTATGAGAGGCCCAATGCTCAAGATTGGAGGATGGATTCTCCTAGTAGCTCAGGGTTCAAGGTTGTTGCTAGAAGGATGTCTTCAGATTCCAGTTCAGTGTAGGTGGTAGCGTTGGCTCAAGGTTCAAAGGAAGCTCCTACTGTGAATGGTGTGATGGACCTGAGGACAAGACCAGCGGATAGTGATGGCAGTGAGTACTTTCCTCGCTAAGAGTGAGTGTTAGCTTTTTAGCTCGGAAGGCACTCCACATAATTTTGTCTTGTATGCGGAAGTGACCTTGCATTTACATTACCTAGGCACTTGACTTTTTCTAAGTTGTAATAAAGTGGCTCTTTTTATAAAGTGACTTTTATGTAATGTTCCTAGTCCATTATAAAGTGATTTTTATAAATTGACTTTATGAAGTAAAAGTGCACATATTTCATAAAGTGAAAATACTTTATTAAATAATTGTAAGTGAATTATTTTGGAGGGAATGACTTTCATCCCTTGATCTTGTCAAGACAAGATTAGATCTTGACCATTGGATTTAGGGATTCGGAAGGTGAAAAGTCACTTTCAAGCTATAAGAGCAAGCCTACGGCAATGTGCAAAGACACAGTTTTCCAAGAGTGAGCAATTTTGGGCATTTGTGAGTTTTGAGAGTGAGAGCTACAGTTCTTTTCTGGCTAGATTCCCTAGATTTCTTTTGGGCATTTGTGAAGCATTTGGGTGGCCTGATTCCCTAGGAGAGGGATTCATCCCAAATAGGAGGTGGCTTGAATCCCAAGGCAGCTCTGCTGCAAGTTTTTGATGGGCCAAACAGCTGGGCCGTACTTCTCAACTAGCACGTTTTTTGAGAAATTGTTGGGCACAGATTTCGAGCGTTGGCACACAGTTCGAGAAAAAAATCTGCACAATCCGTAAAGTCGTACGGTGGCACAGATTTCGAGGTGCTGCGTGGGACAAATTTCAAGGTATTGCTGGGCACGAATTTCGAGATACTGCTGGGCACAAATTTCGAGGTACTGTTCAGTCATTAAATTCTGCATTAAATGCTGTCGTAACTCTGTTTTTTATGCCTGAAAATGCTTAATGAAATTTTCTCTTGGACTGGTTTTCCCCAGTGGGGGTTTTTCCAAGGTCTGTTTTGACCAAATCTCACTGTGCATTACAATTTCAAATTGTTGTTATCCTTATCTTTTCCGCTGCTTCATTATCTCAGCTAATGTGTTTCAGCTTGTTATGTATTATTTAAATGTTTGTTCTGTCATTTAATTAATGGTAGCCTAAGTCTGAAATCTAGAGGTTGTTGAGTGGTTGAGATGGTTGTTACAGCCTGATTTTTAACATGGTATCAGAGCTAGTGCTCTAAGATAACAGTTAATTGTTGGTGCAGCAGTGATATTGAGTTGTTGGATAATTTTTTTGAAAACTTGTGCGTTGGAAAAATCTATCTGCAAGGGTGTTGCAAGTGTTGGGGCAGATTGTGGTTATTCTCTTTTTACAACAGCGAAGATGGCTGGTTGCATCAGATTTGAGGACCGGTTGGATGGCATTTCCAACTACTTGCAACAGAAAGTCAGGATGACTGCTGTACTAAAAGAGAACAGATTGTGGGTAAATGCTAGCACTATAATAGAGATGCTTAAACACAGAGGATTATGTTGGATGGTGTCAAGGACCATCTCATTCCACACTTGGCTGAAAAGAAGTCAACTCATGAGATGTGGGATACACTGAAAAACTTATATGAGGCGAAGAATGAGAACCGGAAGATGGCACTCAAAGATAAACTGCATGGGAACAAGATGGCCAAGGGTGAAGGTGTTGTATCTTATCTTACCCGAGTGGCACAAGTAAAAGATGAGTTGGCTGCATTTGGGGAGGTCATCTCTAACTTTGAGTTGGTGAGGACAGCCTTGAGAGGCTTCACCAAACACTGGGAAGTCTTCGTGAAGTGTGTTGTTGGTCGTGAACACCTTCAAGATTGGAGTAGGTTGTGGGATGATTTCACTCAGGAGGAGATCCGGGAAGGGTCTCAAGGTAGTGGACAGATGGAAGGTGCTATTGAAGAAAATGTTGCTCTTTCAGCAAAGTGCAAGAAGAAGTCCAATAAGGACCTGAGCAAAGTAAGATGCTTTGCTTGCAACCAGTATGGTCATTTTGCATCTCAGTGTCCTGAAAAGAAGAAAAAGAAGAAGGATGAGGCTGCTGCTGCAACTGCTGAGGTAGATGATTTTGGGGAAAAGTTTAAGAAAGAATTCTCAATGTTCTCTTGTATCTAGTGCCGCCAGCAATGGATATGCGATGAACAGGAGTTGGTTCATTGACAATGGAGCCTCTCGTCACATGATCGAAATGTATCATATATTCCACAACATTACTGAGATAGATCCTAACCGAATGGTTGAGAGTGAAGGGGGAACGACACGTTCCGTGCGAGGATTTGGGACAATCAGATTCCAGATCCGACAAGATGAACTCCTTGAGCAGGATGGAGTTATGTTTGTTCCAGGGTTGAGTGTGAACTTGCTCTTTGTGTCAGCCTTGGAGGATGTTGGGTATTCGACATTGTTCTGAAGGGGACATGCGTACATTTTTCCTGAAAGGGCAGTTCAGGAAAATGTTCTTATATACTCGGAGGGAGCGGAACTGATCCAGCCACAGTTGATTGGTGATCGGTTTGATGAGCTGTACAAGTTTGTTGGACAGCCCATGATGTATGATTCAGAATCGGAAGAGGAGCAAGAGGCTCCTGAGGATGCAGTGGCGCCAAGATTTCAGTCTCGATTTCCGGTGGAGGAGAGGGATTCTCTTCAGAGTACCGACAGGAGACTCAGCTGGTATGAGAGACCCAATGCTCAAGATTGGAGGATGGATTCTCCTAGTAGCTCAAGGTTCAGGGTTGTTTCCAGAAGGATGTCTTCAGATTCCAATTTAGTGCAGGTGGTAGCGTTGGCTCCAGGTTCAGAGGGAGCTCCTACTGTGAATGGTGTGATGGACCTGAGGACCAGACCAGCGAATAGTGATGGCAGTGAGTACCTTCCTCGCTAAGAGGGAGTGTTAGCTTTTTAGCTCGGAAGGCACTCCGCATAATTTTGTCTTATATGCGGAAGTGACCTTGCATTTACATTACCTAGGCACTTGACTTTTTCTAAGTTGTAATAAGGTGGCTCTTTTTATAAAGTGACTTTTATGTAATGTTCCTAGTCCATTATAAAGTGATTTTTATAAAGTGACTTTATGAAGTAAAAGTGCACATATTTCATAAAGTGAAAATACTTTATTAAAAAAATGTAAGTGAATTATTTTGGAGGCAATGAATTTCATCCCTTGATCTTGTCAAGACAAGATTAGATCTTGACCATTGGATTTAGGGGTTGGGAAGGTGGAAAGTCACTTTCAAGCTATAAGAGCAACTCCTAGGGCAATGTAGAAAGACACAGTTTTCCAAGAGTGAGCAGTTTTGGGCATTTGTGAGTTTTGTGAGTGAGAGCTAGAGTTATTTTGGGTGGCTCGATTCTCTAGGAGAGGGATTCATCCCAAATAGAAGGTGGCTCGAATCCCAAGGCAGCTATGCTGCAAGTTTTTGCTGGGCCAAACAGCTGGGCCGTACTTCTCAACTGGCACGTTTTTCTTGAAATTGCTGGGCACAGATTTCGAGGGTTGGCACACAGATCGAGAAAAATAATCTGCAGAGTCCGTACAGTCGTACGGTGGCACAGATTTCGAGGTGCTGTGTGGGACGGATTTTGAGGTACTGCTGGGCACAAATTTCGAGGTACTGCTGAGCACAGATTTTGAGGTGCTGTTCAGTCATTAAATTCTGCATTAAATGCTACTGTAACTCTGTTTTTTATAACTGGAAATGCTTAATGAAATTTTCTCTTGGACTGGTTTTCCCCAGTGGGGGTCTTTCCAGGGTCTGTTTTGACCAAATCTCACTGTGCATTACAATTTCAGATTGCTGTTATTCCTATCTTTTCCGCTGCTTCATTATCTCAGCTAGTGTGTTTCAGCTTGTTATGTATTATTTAAATGTCTGTTCTGTCATTTAATTAATGGTAGCCTAAGTCTGAAATCTAGAGGTTGCTGAGTGGTTGAGATGGCTGTTACAGCCTGATTTTTAACAAAATGAATTATTCCTCTGGGTCAGACTCCAGTTTCTCAGGTTTGCTCCATCCCTATAATATCAGCATCCACATTTACTATGAAAAAGATCTGACATTTAGTAAGGCAGTGTTCCACCATCAAGTACCTTAAGGTTTTCAAACATTGGAAACTGATCTAGTTGCACAACTTGACATAAACTGATCATCCAGCAAGGCATACAGTTTTAAGCATGGGTATTTTCATACTTCTCCAAATTAATTGTTTGTTTATGATGACCATCTGCAGAAGCGCCTTTGTCAATATGGCATTAAACCGGTATTCTCTGCTGTATGAATTCAATTTATTTGCCCAATGGTTGTCCTTGTAACTGTACGACTGTTTTCTGATATGTTTGGGAAAAAATGAGGTCTACAAAATTCTATCATTGAAACCGATGCATAATGGATACAGGAACAGTTTTTCAAGGAGTATTAAACAGCAAAGTGACCACATTTACACCAATGTTTTTACTCTTGACAGCAAACAAGCAGCTTGTGAAAGCTTGGGAAGTGAGAAGCCTCACTGGAACCTCTGTGGAATATGTTTGCAAGGAACCTTAATAAATCCAGCTGGCTTTGGTCTGCCATCCAGACAAACCTTCAGCAGTCATTCTGGTCATCTAGAGATACCAGCCCTCAGAGTCAATGTTTCTTAGTTCTCAGTGCTTGCTTCTCAGGAGTTGGCCTTGTGGGTAAGATCCTTCTGCATCTCTTTTCTTGATTCCGTGACTTTGGCTTTGGGCTTTCATCTTCCTTCAAGTGTCTAGGGGTTTCAGATTTCCACTCAATCTATCCCTCTATCTCCCCTCCAGCCAAGTTTTTTACTCCTTTTGAAAGATAAGGTGTTTGTGGGTCAATGTGGACCACGAGACCACCAAGCTCCTGATGGAAGGTTTCATTGCATAGATAAATACGATGAGATAAGATAAGTTTATTAATGTCCAACAAATGACCATAAAACTGTCAATGGAACTGCTAAGTACATCTGAATCAATATGGAGTGGGGCTGCAAGGGCCACTCCTACAAAAGCAAGATGAGAGGAGATCTAACCTAATACCTAAAATCTAATGCCTAAGCATATTAAACTGCGATGCCAATACAGGAATCATCTCGCTGATGAGAATACACAAGCCTAAAACTAAGAAGAGAAGAGTCACATGGGAGGGAGCTTCAACATGTCCTGGTGCCGCTGCTTCCACCTGCAGAAGAGGAGGGGAAGGTTGGTATGGGGGAGAAGATAGAATGTATCCCATTGGAACTGCAATCTCGGTATCTGTGTCTCTCCTAACACCTGAGATCAAAGAAAGGAAGCTCCTGAAAGAGGGCTGACCAGAGGTTGGGTTGTGGTATATCCTGCAGCCTGGATGAAGTAAAATGATCAGGTGGGGCATGAAGAAACCCTTCAGAAACAAGAAGCTGAATGTCAGGCATTTGCACTCCAGCTCAAAGATGGCCCTTAGAGAAATAGGAAGAAGAGAGCCAAGATTAGGAGCACTTCGAATCCTTTGGGACACACAAGTATATTGTTTCCCAAGGATCCCAGCTATAGGACTGGCAAAGGAGCCCTTTATAAATTTTACACTAGAGCTGGACTTCCATATTGAGGACATCTTGTTGGGTAATTGGAGTAAAATGATAGACAGATTTAATAGTGCTCAAATCATGTTGGTTGAATGGACCCTAGCATCTGTAAAAGAAGTACTGGGAATCAATAACCAGACTGAAGAATGGAAAGATGATATGGAATCCAAACTTGTAGAGGCGATGGAGCAATTGGAAGAGCTGCAAAAGAAAGATAAATAGAAAGCCACAGAGAAGACCAAGCTAGGAAGAAGACTGCTCATGAAGGCAAGGACATCAAAGGAGAAGACAACCAAGAGATGTAAAATTCTGGTTAAACTTGATTTGGCATTTCAATGAAAACATGTACAGAAGAATGTCTCAGTAGCGAATTGGAGAGAATCAAGGACAACACGTGACATCTTCTCAAGAAATCGTATGTCAGCAAAACATATGAAAAATGCTATGGAAGACAGCAAAGTATCTTTTATCTTTTGGTTCTGCCAAGTGCTATACAATCATCTTGGCACAATGGCAACAGTTTTTTAAAATAGTGTTTACTTGCTTCAAACACCCCTCTTATATAGATAAACTATTCCAAAGTAAGACATTCTGAATCTCATAGATGCCGCTGATATAAGGGACAAACTAGTTAAACTTCTCATAAAAGAATGACCAGAATAGCCCAAGGGGTTAGCTCAACCGGTTGTCACCAACATTGTTGTGCATTTGGCTAGTTCCGTGCCAGCAGGTGCCAAGTGCAAATTTCCCTAGGTGAGGCGCACTGGTCTACGACAACGGTTTTAATAGGTATGCCATCCACGAATGTGGGAAAGCATCCCTTGAGTTTTTCCCAGCAAGGTTTTCTTTGGAAATATAAAAGGAATGGCCAGAATAGCAAGTGTTATGAATGTAAGGCCAAATCCAAATCTCACAGTGGGATAGTCATATACTTTCTCATTTTCATAACTATATCCTGTATTTTAAGTTACATTTTTAGTTACTGACAGAACCACTAGATAAGAAGCAAACCTCAAAACTTATTAATGTAAAGAAGGGGGAAGAAATATGAAATTGGATTCAAATTTACATCTGATAACAGATCTGCCAATATGGCAGCAAACCACATAATCAAATCGCTGTGAGAGAAGGAAAAGGGAATACGAAAGGAAAGAAACAGAGAGAAATTTCAAATCTTTGACGTTTAATATCTGAAGCATCATTTTTCATACAATACGTTTCATTTTTCTAATGGAAGAACTCCTCAAAATAATTGAATTTAAACATTCATGACAGCTGTTTCATCTTCGCAAATTACATCTATATATTTCTTAGTGACAATGAAAACAAATGCCTTTATTGTAGGTGTAGATTTCAAATCTTTCATGCTTATGTCTGCAGAAAATTAAAATCATTTTCAGAAATGCTTCTTCTAATGAAAGAAAAGCATCAAAGGAATCAAGCTCACCAAGCATGGATCTGCCTCCAGACCTCCTCTGTGAGTAAAACATAGTGACGACCTTCCATGACTGTTTCATGAAACACAGATCCAACAGAAGAGTCTTCACGCAGCAAGTCAAATACTAGATCTGGACCATTGATGCTTGTGAAGTTCTTCAGCATACTTGAAGGTGCCTCACACAGTTTAGAACAATAGACAGTAAAATCTTTGCTTGGGGCTCTTGCCTCATCCTGGCAAGCTGTGTCTTCCCAATCTTTCCACCATCTAAGGAGTCAGCACCAATCATATAACGAAAACAGTCAAAACCAGAGGGGAACCAAAAATGACAGAACTCTCAAAACCAGAGGAACAAAAAATGGAAGAACTCTCACAGCACTCTTCATAAATACTCTAGAAAATAGACAATAAGAAAATTAGACAAAAAAATAAACCACAGCATATGTGCAACAAAATATTTAAAGATAAAAGAATATTATCTGCATTTATCAATATGGGTTCACATATTTTTCATACATAACAGGACACAGTTCCTACAAACACATAGAGCACAGTTTTCACAAACAGAAGAAGATGTAACATTTTCACAATACCAAACATAAACTGACATGCTGCAACGGTATTTTGAATAAAAAGTAAAATGCAATTTAGCTTTAGCGGTATTAGTGTACAGCCCAAATCAAGAAACTAAAACTAAATACTATAGAAAAGGTTGTTCTGCCCAATTTTAGTAACAAAAGGATAAATTAATAATTTAACAGCTCACTTCTGCAAACTATCTGTACCATCCACTACGGCAACCAAAAAACAATCACATACTCAGTCCAACATTAAGACTAATGGATGGCTAAGCAGTGGAACCACCATAATTAGACTTTCTCTGGCTTATTAAGTGTATCCATATATAGCAGCCAGTATATGGCTTTCCTGGCAAGAAGGAATAGTTGCTTTGTTTCTGTTTCAGGCTGGTAGATGTTTCTTTGTGTTCTGCTCAATTTGCAATTTGTAAGGGTATATCCCTCTTATATAATGGTGAACTCTAGGAAGCATATTAGGAACTTATACAAAATTTTGATAGCACAGATGCTTGTTTTCTCCTCTTAGACAGCATCTGAATTTTGTCTGCTGCTACTAGATATGTAGTGAATGGCTGTGCACAGCCTCTTTTTTAATACAATCAGTTTTCAAGTTCCTGTTAAAAAAAAAAAGTGTATCCATATATAGAAAAGCAGGTGGTGCCCAATTTTACTAACAAAAGGATAAATTAATAATTTAATAGCTCACTTCTGCAAACTATCTGACCTACATCAAAACACAATGTGTGCCATCCATTACAGCAACTAAAAAACAATCACATACTCAATCCATCATTAAGGCTAAAGAATGGCTAAGCAGTGGAACCACCATAATTAGAGCTTCTCCGGCTTATTAAGTGTATCCATATATTTCCCATGGGCTGAAAATAAACTTTTAAAAACAAAGTAGCAAACTAAGATTGGAGAGTAAAATTAATCTGGAACATAAACCTAGAGTTTTGATTGGAAGATGTGTGATCACTGACTTCTCTATAAACAGAACAACCCAGACATAGTTCTATGAAAATCAAACCCCCAATAGTCAGCAGCCAACCCAGATATGGTTCTCTGCAAATTAAACCCCCTGTAGTCTCAAGGTTTGACATGCAATGCATTCAACTGTCAAGTGTCAACACATAAATAGAAAGGTGGCCAGAAAACAAAGAAAAGATACAAGAATTATGAAAAGGATGGCTAGGAATCTCCAAAATACAAAATATGTAAAAGTGGTTCTTTAAAAAAAATACATATTTGAAGAAAAATAAAATTCAATTTTCATTGCACTCGCGGGAGGAAAAAGGGATGAAACATCCCTTGCATAATTAAAGGCTACCAATCACATAATCCAATAGTTATAATGAAGAAAGCCAATATTAAAAAAAATAGCATCCTTCATAAGGAATGAGATCAATGAAAAGAGCATCCATCAGAAGAATTTACTGCCTTAGCAAACTGGGAAGTCCCAAACAAAACTTTACTTCTGTACCTAATTTATGAGCAAAACTTGCACTCTTTTACAGTCTGATACAGCAAACATAGCAGAGTAGAAATATTGACCACGTTTTTGGAAGGGAAAAAAGGTTAACAGTTGTTAAAAAGCTGGCATCAGCAAAGGACAAGTTTAACCAAAACAAAGTAGTTCCTACCAGCAAAATTCTTTACCAGTCTCAGGTACTATCCAAAGACACTGCTGATGAACCAAAACATAGTACCTTTTGTGGTCACATCCATCCCATTTTCAACTTGTTCAAATATAAGGCTTACATATGCAATAAAGTCACCCTAGTGACTCTAGGGTTTTCACTTATCAAGTTATCATTAGTGTTTAGCATTTTGGACAAATAAGACCTCCCAAACTCTATATAATAAAGGTGAATCTCATTGTAATGGTGTGAAGTATTTGGGTAATAAAATATTGTTATTGCATGTATCTCCATCTCAACCCTATTTAGGGTTTCAACATTTAGTGATCTAGCTTATTTTATAATACAAATAAGGCTCCAAAAAGCTATAGAGAAAAGGGAAGAAGTTTTGGGTCAAGGATTTGATCAAGGATTTAAGATATTTAAAAAAGGAAAAAGAATGTGACTTTAAAGGACTTACTGAGGATGGGGCAAAGAAAATATATAATGTATCAGATGAAGGCTAGGTAGGATTTCAAGGAACCACAGTGATTAAACAAGAAGATATCAAGATGGAGTTCAATGACCTGCCTCTTGAGGTCAATATAGACTGCAAAATAAAGGGTTGACTATAATTCAGAAAGTAAAGACAATTCCGCTGTAACAGAAACTTATATCCAACCCGAAGAGGAGAATCTGGTAGCGGAATCAATAAGTCTGCTCTCTGGAAAATTGGACTCTGGCAAAAAACCGGAAGGATAGTTCTATCTCAAATCCTGGAAACTTTAGAACTTATGTAAAGTGTAGAAATGCTGTTTTAATTCTGGTGGGAAACATTATTGATTATAAATACTATTTTGTAACATTAGAAGAACTCCCAAATAACCCAAGTACATCCATCTATCCACATCATAAGCCCATGTAATGACTCTATTGACCTCTATATACACATATTCTCATCCATTCCCCATGTAGGCCCACTACTAGACCAACCTAATATCTACATATACATTTATCCACGTATATCGGAACATATTACCCTCCTTTAAAAAGCTTGGTACTCAAAGCTCTAATAGTCAAGGGTTTTACAAGTGACGAAACTAGGTAATAAGATTTTCTCAAATTTTTGTTCTCCTGCTGCTACTGTCGATGATCCATATCCAATTCTTTTGGCATTAATCCTTGCTTATTCAATGGAGATTAATAAAATTATCTTCTCTTATCTTATCTAATGATACATAATTTATTTTCCTTTGATTGTATGCATTGTTGTAATTTCTCCAATTAGTTGTAGTTGTTGGCCTTTACTAATATCATGTTAAATAATGGTTTCACGATGCCACATTCCATGAATGTCATTGATTCTGCAGTCTGCTTCGGTGGCAGTGTTGATGTGCACCTTATCGTCTTTCATGCCAACTTTCTTGTTAACAAAAATGCTCATATGGTTACACCTTTGATAGTTTGCCTCCATTTTCAACAACCTTATCATCAATATTCTTTCTGGTATATTGGCATGCTCTAGTCCCTGCGGTTGATCTTTAATTAGTAATTACTCTTGGTTTTCAGATAATACCATCATATTTGACCTGCACATTCCCAAATGGAGCTCGACTTCTTCAAGTATTTCCTAGTGACCATGTATCTTCTCTTCCTCCTTTTGAAGCTCACGGTTGATGTTATCCATCAACTTCTTTGGTCCTTCAATTCTATCTTGTATTTCTGGTATATTGGCATGCTCTAGTCCCTGCGGTTGATCTTTAATTAGTAATTACTCTTGGTTTTCAGATAATACCATCATATTTGACCTGCACATTCCCAAATGGAGCTCGACTTCTTCAAGTATTTCCTAGTGACCATGTATCTTCTCTTCCTCCTTTTGAAGCTCACGGTTGATGTTATCCATCAACTTCTTTGGTCCTTCAATTCTATCTTGCATTTCTGATTTAACCTCATTAGTATTTGGGGCTTCTTCAACCTTCTTACATATTTCCTCTTCAGCTCTTTTGGTAGTCTCTCCATCTACGAACTTTGATTATTTTTAATTTTGACAATGTTTCATTTCTTCTTTTAGATCTCTCAACCTCGTTAAGTGGTGTTGTATTATGGTTTTGTAGTCTGAAAAATTATTCATCTTACTTTTTTAGTTCCTCCATAGACTCATCATCTTTGTCCTTGTGTTCAATGGTGAATACATAAACCATGAACCCAATATATAAAATATCATAATAACCCTGCATACATAAAATGCATACCAAATATAGATGTGAAGCACAATTCCCACGAGTATTATAATGATGAGTTACACAATAACTCCCTATACATCAGAACTCCCAAATAACCCAAGTATATCCAAACATCGAAATCATAAATCCATGTGTACAATAACAACTACATGACCTCTATTTATATATCATCACTCATTTGCAATATAGGCCCACTACTAGGCCAGCCTACTATTTACATATACATCCTCGAGATGAAGGTAAACTTATTCACATATTTTATGACAACTTTCTTGTACATTCTCCTCCTTGTCCTTTTAAAGTTGAAGACTGTTGTTATCCATCAACTTCTTTTGTCCTTTAATTCTTTCTTGAATTTCTGATTTGACATCATTAGTATTTAAGACTTCTTCAACCTCCTTTCAAATTTCCTCTTCATCTCTTGCAGTAGCCTCTTCATCTACAAACTTTTAAATCAGCTCATGAAATTAATGGAGCATGGGCAAGCTCAGAAATTCGTATGGCAGGTTATGGGCTCATTTATTTGGCCCGGAAGTTAACTTCCTCATGGAAATTCGTTTTTCCATCATCCCCATTCCATTGTTGACCAACCATACATCAATTCTCAGCCATTATGCATTTCCGACAGTGAAGAATTGCAAAAATTGCAACCAAGAAAGAAGCCACGATTTTGAGGGACAAAAACGCTCAGAATTTGTTGTGAGCAGCGAAATCCAATGGGGACATAAACCCTAGGGCGAATTTGAGAGTGCCAAATGCCCAGAAATCCATAGGAAAACTCAGATTTGGAAGCTGGGAAATTCAATTCCGTTTTTGGGAGTCACATGGCCAGAATTGGAAAAAAATCCATGAGTGAATCGAATTGGGGAAGAGATCAGAGGTCGGAAATGCTTGATAAACCCAGTGAAGGCAAGAATCTTTGAGGATCTAGCAGTTGGACCTTTCTATGCCCACCCTGAAGAGCACTGGAGGGAAGGGGCACCTGAGGGACTATGTAGCAGAGAAGGGGACCTTCCTTCTATTGGGTGTGGTAGGTATTGTGGGTGCCAAGGCTGTCTGAAATCAGTTGAGATGCTTGTAGCTCTGTGGTTGAGCTCATTGGCTTAGCATTCTCCTTCCCTATCACCCTACATACTTGACAAACCCAGTTGTGTGCTAGCTTAGCATGAGTGTTTGTGACTATGACAATGAGTGAGACTAGGTAGTTCCTCCTTAGTGGATACATAGCCCAGCTCGGGGGTGGTCTCTCAGCTAGAATAATATAGGCTGGACAGAAACCTATGGTTGGGTGGAACGTTGCTCTTCCATAGCCAATTGGTTGGACAGCTTCAATTAAAAGATAAGTGCTCACTGTTGTTTTTAATTATGCTAAATTTTATGTATTATGAGTGACTGTTTGCTTATGTTAAATTGAATGAATGAGCCAATTTAAACTGTTGCAATTGAATGCCTGTGAATAGCATAAGATGAGTACATTTATGTGCATGAATTTATTATTATACCTATGATGAACATGCTGATACATGCATGGTGTGTGTGTAATTGATTTTAATTCCGTTGTGTAATTTTGATATGCATTGCACACACATTCAAATGTTCATGAATTTGATAATATGGCCTTAGAGGGGAATTTTAGCACCCCGCAGATCCGTCATATTTCCTTTGTCGGTTGGTTCTATGGGAGGGGACATGGCAACAAAAGACCATGACATTTGTTTCCCTACAACTAAAAGAGATCAAACACATTGAAAACTCATATCAGAGTGGGAACTGTTAAAATTATAGCTTCAGAAGCTACTATATATCATCACTGACTTCTAACTCCTGCCACGTGTCTTCATCTTTCTCTTGCCATGTATCATCTCCACCAGCTGCTATGTGTCCTGCTTCACATGCCAAGTGACAGGTGTCATGTATAAGGGGTTGCTTCACATGCCAGGTGACAAGTGTCATGTATAGGGGGTTGCTTCACATGCCAAATGATAGGTGTCATGTATAGGCGGCTGCTTCACATGCCAAGTGACAGGTGTCATGTATAGGGGGCTGCTTCAAATGCCAAGTGACAAGTGTCATGTATTTAGGGGGCTGCTTGGGGCAGCCACCCCAAACCATAAATAGGAGCCATCCCCTTCCCTTTTGTTCATTCAATTTTTCTAAGGTGTGCTCTTGGAGGAGGTGTAAGGTTTGTCCATTGCAATAGAGGAATAGTGCAGCAGCAAGCAGAGGAGTAATACTTACAGCAGGCAGAGGATAATACTTGCAACAGGCAGAGGATAATACGTGCAGCAGGTAGAGGATATTGTGAGGAGGTTGAGGCTGTCATACAATTCTGGTGTAAGTTATGTCTGCTATTAAATTTTGTCTTAACACAACATAAGTGAAGTTTATGATGATGATGTAATCTGAACCTGATATCTTATATAAGAAAGATTGTTTAGCTGGAGTTTTTCTCCCTTCTAAGGGTTTTCTCCAGGGTAAAACTACTGTGTTCATGTGGAATGAATTTGTGCATTTTTATTATGACATGTATTTCTGCTTGAATTAAAACTTGACAGGAACACATCTAGGGCACGTGTCGGACATGTGCCAAACACATGTCCTAGCCTAAGTAACAGGACATGCCCTTTTAGGGCTTCGTGTCCATATCTGACATGTCAAGCACAAGACACACCCAAAGACATGTCATGTCGAACACAGGTTTTAGCGTGTCCTAAAACACAGGATACGTTTTGGGCACGTGTCGAACACGTTTTGGGCAAGTGCCCTAACGTGTCCCTATTTTAGGATGTGTGTCCTCTTCAAAAAGGTGCCTGCGGGTTAAATACGTGATGATTCACATATGGGAACTTGTACAATTTGAGGAAGAGCAGGCTTGAGCAGTCTAGGGCAGAGGCAATGGTGTATGTGCACACTAACCTTCATCTGATTTACAAGCATAGGTAGGAGTGGTTGAAGGGAAATACAAAGATGTGGGATATGTTTCCTGATGATATGGATTTGGATGGCAATGTGGAGTTGGCACTGGCCAACATGGATCTTAATGAACCAATGCCAGAGCCTATCACTTTTGATGATGAACCTCTTGAGGGTCCATTCTCCACACCAACAAATGCAACAACAGATCTTGGATTGGGTACAAAGGAGGAGGAGGATGGAGGAGAGATAGTGACAGTGATGGTGATTTTGCCATGGAGGAGGACTATTGACAACGGTCAATACCACTGACCAACTATGAGATTCTTCCCTATTTTGCTAGTGGCATTCTCTCAATATCTATGTAATACATTTTGATTTTGAGCTTAATAAGAAATCTGCAATTTATGGTTCTAAACTTCTATTATTCTAGTGTGCTTCATCATGATTCATCATTGAATGATTGATGTAGTAACTAATTGTAACTTGTATCATTATATGATGTATCAATATTCAATAAATGTTCTTGTTTTTAAGAAATTTGGATCTATATGTTAATTTTTTTATATATATAAAAAATTTAACATATATATATATCAAATGTGTCCCTCGTGTTCTATTTCTTGGGTCCTGTCCCATGTCAGATACACATATCCACATGTCCTTCGTGTCCCATGTCATCGTTTCAAGTGACTTAGGTCCTAGTGTATCCATGTCCAACACGTGGAATACAAACATGGAGCCCCTAGTTGTTGTCAAAACTTCACTGACAATGGAAGCCATATGGTTGAGTTATGGCCAAAACATGTTATTTTGTGTTTTTTCCATTTTTAAGGGGTGCACACGCAAATATTTCCATGATTTTTGGTGGACCCTTGTAAATATTTGTCACCTCACCACAATCCAAATTTCACCCAAGTCCAACATCAAATGATTATGTCCTTCACTTCCCCAAAATCCAACATCATCAATTGTAATTTTCCATCTGGAAGACCAAAAGATCAAGACCAAATTTCCTTGTGAAATTTGGTGGGAAAATAAGGACAAGTTACATCTAATCACTATCAAAATTCTGATGCCGATTGACACCATATGGCCGAGTTATGGCCAAAACATATTATTTTGTTTTGCCATTTTTTAGGGGGTGAATGATAAATCTTTCGCTAATTTTTAGTGGGTAACTATATATACGTGTCAACTCACCACAATTCAAATTCATCTAAGTCCAACTTCAAATGACCACAGTATGTCCAAAATTAAATTGGTTATTCCTCCACGTATTTCAAGATCTTATATTAGAGTTTAAACCCGAAAATGCTTGTGCGCCCTGAAATTTATGTTAGGTACACCTATGTATAATTTGAAATCTAGACCTCATGTGAAGAATGTATTTTATTGATCCATTTCGAATCATCATGAGTTGGAAGCCAATTACTCTGCTTAATACTTCATACAAAATCTTAGCAAAAGGCTCTAACTATATGTACAAAGCATATCTTTCCTAAAATCATCATGTCAGAGCAGACAAGGTTTATTCAAGGAAAATATATCCTAGATAATGTTATTGTTGTGTCGAATGGCATGACATGGGCTTGAAACTCGAGCCAAATAAATTTCAAAACGTGTTATGACCATGTCATTTCAAACCAACCATTTATGCACAAAATGGGTAATTTAGGCCATAAAAGGAAAGGAAGAACGAAAATCCATGCTTAAGAATAAGTTATCATTAAGGGGCTCCACTATGCAAGAAATCCTAGTAGGGTTACTACCTTTGCTCATGTCAAAATTGTTGGTACCTTGTTGATTCAAAGTATCAAAAATCCCTGAGAAGACATGAACACTTTTCTATCTTGGAAAGACATCGCCTTGCATAGGACCCTATCTCTTTCAACAATTGTTGCATTTGGTGGTCCCCTTAATTCATAGCAATGGAAAACTATTGGGTGAGACTCCTTCATTTTTGATGCAGTGATTCTAAAAGTAGTATTCAAATGGCCAAATGATATTTGACAGCAAAGTGAGGGATTGGGTTCCATGGCAAGAACTCATGCTTAAATACAACATAGACAACCTTGACATGATTATATGAGAACAAGTCCAGAGCTTGATTCTGGATTATTGCTTTCTTAAGTAAGTCCTTCAATCACCTTGCACCTATCGGCAAGACTAGAAATGAGAGTGTTTTAGAAATGAGAGTTATGGCCAAAACATTAAATTCTATTTTCCCATTTTTAAGGGGTGAATAGATAAATCTTTTGCGAACTTTTGGGCCACACCTATATATGTGTGTCAACTCACCACATTTTTCAAAATATTATAGTAGAGTTTAAACCTGTTTGTGCACACTTAAATCTATGTTAGGAACACCCATGTATAATTTGAAATCTAGACCTCATGTGAAGGATTTATTTTATTGATTCATTGAATCATTTCAAATCATTGTGAGTTGGAAGCCAATTACTCTATTGAACACTTCATACAAAATCTTAGCAAAAGGCCCTGACTATACGCATAAGGCATATCTTTCCTAAAATCATCATGCCAGAGCAAACAAGGTTTATTCAAGGATAATACATCCCGGATAATGTTGTTGTGTGGGAAGGCATACATGGGCTTGAACCTCAAGCCAAATAAATTTCAAAAAGCACTATGGCCGAGGCATTTTCGAGCCAACGATTTATGCACTAAATGAGTCATTTAGGCCATGAATGGAAAGAAAGCTTGAAAAGTTATGCTTAAGCATGTGCTATAACATCATATAAGGAGCTCCACTATGCAAGAAACCCTAGCAGGGTTACTACCTTTGCTAGGGTCAAAATTGTTGGCACCTTTGTGATTCAAAGTATCCAAAATGCCTAAGAAGACATGAACCCTTTTCTATCTTGGAATGACATCTCCTTGCATAAGAGCCTATCTCTATCAATGATTGTTGCATTTGGTGGTCCCCTTTACTTCATAACAATGGGAAACTATCTGGTGAGACTCCCTCATTTTTTGACACTACGGTTCTAAAAGTATTAGCATTGAAATGGACAATGATATTTGACAGTGAAGTGAGGGATTGGCTTTCTTGGTAGGAGCTCAAGCTTAAGTACAACATAGACAACCTTGACAGGATTATACAAGAACAAGTTCAGGGCGATTTTGGATCGATCACTTTCTTGATTTGGTCCTTCAATCACCTCTCACCTAGTGGCAAGACTAGAAATGAGTGTTCTACAACACTGATGAAACACAAGCTTACTCTCAATGACATGTGTCTATGTTTTAAGCCTATCCTTGGGGGTCATTTGAACAAACTTTAGCAAGTTAATTCCAAGCCAAAACTAGCTCTTCTAGTTATGAAGCCTTTGGAAGCCAACTTTAGAGCCAAAGAAAGCTTATTTTGTATGGTCACTTGTAATGACCTAAGAGTTCAAAACCAACAACACCCCCATTACAGGGGTGTTAACTTTGAAAGTTGAAACACTTATTTTGGTTGTCCCTTAATCAGGTTTGCATGGATGGGCATAGCAAAGTCTCTATTATCAATACCTCCCAACGTCCATTACATGGTCCCAAAGAAGACGGTCCCTATTTAGAGACCATCTTCTTTGGCAAGAGAGTTTCATATTGCATAGATGCTTGTTAGTAAATGTTGTACCTTTGTATGTCACGTGGGTATAGATCACTTGGTTGTGGGATGGAATGTTATCCTCCCCACCCAGGTTCTATTCCCGTAAGTGACATGCTGAGCTCATAATGAGAAATTTGCAATGGCTTTGTGCCCTTGTTGTCTTGGCGTTATGCCCTAAATATTCTCGGGTTTACTCTGTGTACCATCCTCGAAATGAGGGTTAGTACTTCGAGGTTTGCCCCAGGAACCCCTATTCCGGAAAAAAAGTGTTGCAACTTTGTCAAAAAAATATGAAGTCTCATTTAATGATAAAGAGCCTTCACGAACTTTCTCATGGTATGAAAGCACTCTAACTTGTACAAGACTCCTTGCAGAATATAGTGCAAGTGTGGAAGAAATGGCTGCAAGCCTGTCCTTGCATATTATAGCGCACTAAATTGTGCAAGCCTGTCCCTGCAGATTATAGCGCACTAAATTGTGCAAGCCTGTCCTTGAAGATTATAGCGCAAATGGAAATGGCACATTTACAGCAATTGTAGATTTTGGGGATGGCGCCCCCTGCAAAGACTAAATAGCAGGCCACACATTCTCACTATGGAGATAGCAAGCTATGCCAAAAGCTCGGCTGTCTTGAGACTTTTGTTTATTTGGACCTATGTTTATTTCGACCAATGTTTATTTTGTACTTATGTATGGTTGCAATTGTGAGTATGCCAGCCCACTTTTTGAGTTTGCTTAGACTTTTGTACTGCTTGTGGATTCTTCTGTATAAAAGTGATGTACATTTTTTTATTAATAGTCAAAGTAAGCTCTTAGGTCCAAAAAATGGCAAAGTTAAAGTCTTGCATTTAACAAAACTGATGAGGCCGAGGCGTTTTTAAAAGCAGTGGCATACTATTGAAATATACGTTAGCATCACCTAAAGGAAATTACTGGCCATAAACCAATACCTGCTTTATTTGAATCACTGGGGCCAAGAAATTTACTAGAAATTTAGCAAATAATACTGATTTTTAGTTTACACTGAGATAAAGCGTATGTTTGCTAACCTAACCACTGGATCATTCAATTTGCCAGAGTCAAAATCAGTATTAACACAAAAATGGGAACTATATAGCAAAATCAGCACTCTGCCATTGAAATAGAATTCACCATTACTGGGTACTGATACTGTTCTATGTGAATCCTTCAAAACCAAGACAACTATCAAACTTGCAAAATCTCACTCTCATAAAGACACGTTTATTAGAATTCCAGCACAACACTTAAGTTAAGCTCATGTCTTTTTAACGAACCAAGTCCTGCCTCTATTTGGATAATTCAAAACCAAGAAAAACAGC
This sequence comes from Larix kaempferi, assembly GCA_027924585.1. Lineage (NCBI taxonomy): Eukaryota > Viridiplantae > Streptophyta > Pinopsida > Pinales > Pinaceae > Larix > Larix kaempferi. Next base: position 1,712,550 of record BSBM01001003.1, read on the forward strand.
AAATTCACAAAATCTCGCGCTCCTGTAAAGATACCTTTGACAAAAACTAGCATAAAAACACTGAAATTTAGTTAAAAGTGACGCATTTCCTGTCAATGAATGCCAACTAAACTCTGCTCAAGCGGAATCATCCAAAATCTTAAAAATGCTCCAAGAAAACAGCTAATCAGCGCAAGCAAACACCCGAAGAGTTCAAAACCACATAAGCACATTCCAGTGACAAGGCGTTTCGATTTATCATTTACTAGACCTTTTTCTTCTTACGAAAGCTAGTTTTAATATTTTGACATCAAATCCTCGATTCCACGATAGCAAATCCCAGTAACGATGTTTTTTACTCGTCGTTTACCAAAGTCTTCTTCTAACAGCAAAACTGTTTAATATTCTAAATCAAATCTCTAAATCCTTTAAAAGCTGAAAGGAAACCACGTAATGATAGAAACGATGGTGGGGTGCGGTAATTTAGGGTTACAGTAATCGATCTCAGGCCACAAATTAAGCCACGAAGGAAGTAGAACAAAAGAAAATTCTTCCTTGAATAAATTTTATAAAACCACGGAAATCTCCGACACGAATGAAAGAAAATACGACATTTGCACCGATTCCCTCAAAAGACTGAAAAGCGGCAATTGAATTAAAGAAATTTAAACGAAACCCTACTTGTAGTCAGCAATGTAAACCTTGCCCAGCTCTTTCATGGCTACTTCTGAAAATTCCCCGTCCATGCTGCAAACACTCATCGCATTTTACAGGCTACAAAATCCCCGGACTCCACTTACAGATCACGCGAAATAAATTCCTCGGCCTCGGATGGTTCTGTCTCCTGAGTAAAACGAATTCGGAGGAAATTTTCACGGCCGCGCAAACAGAGGGGCTAGATGCTGCCGGGGAACGGGCATAATACCGAGATTTGTACTAGACACGGGTCCAACGACTGCGATCCTTCGTCGGCCCCCGGATCGACGGCTGGGATTCGGCTTCCGCTGTCGACCCTAGTCTTGCACCAGACGACTCAGAATGAGATTTGATCTTTCGGGAAAGACCGAACGCTCAAGAGTCCCGGCACATAATTTTCCAAAATATTATTACCGACATTTTTTCCCGTTGTGGAAGGGATTTACCAAGTAACTGCCTGTCGACTTCAGAGGATCCGACGGCAAGTGATGCGTCTGGCCTTCGGCGAATCTAACGGCCGCCGTGGCTGCCTGGGCGTTGATGACGTGGAGGCCACCGTCTGTGTGCTTGGGGTGGACGGCAGTAGGCGTCGAGTGGCCGGGGAACTCCAGCTTCCGTCAGGGAGGGCTTGTAAGTTGCCCGTGATCCGACGGCTTTTTGAAATGCCGGCCCTCAGTTTCGCGTCGGAATGTGGTGCGGCGGATCGTGGTTTATTGCTCGGAAGAACGGGATCCGTTCTAGCAGGCGACTGGGACAGGAAGTCTACCGTAGTCCGATACTGAAGGTCACGAGTTCGATCTTTGCGGAGCTATTTCCAGCGAATGAAGATGAATGGTAACAGTTATTTTACTCTTCTTAGTGTTGTTTTTGTTTGCCCTTTGTCGGGACTCGGATGTACAATGCATGTGGTTTGTAAAAGATTATTCAATGCTTCACATGGAGACATATTTCTTACAGCAGAAGTAACGACAAGTCAAAGATGGCTTATAAAGTTTCTTATTTTTCTTATTTGTAGTTTCTTATTTTTCTTATTTGTAAAGCTTTTTATTTCTCTCACAAATTTTATTTATGTGGATTATTTAACGCACACGTATGGTAATGTTAAATTGTATTTAGAATGGAATTGTAACATAGAGATATGTTAGTATATTGAGATAATATGGATTCATTTTAAATCTCTATTTATTATTAAGTATTTAGAGGGATCTAATTTCTTAATTTTTTGAAGTGTAAATTTTTTTTTAATGTATAAAGAATTTAAGATAAAATTAGCATAATATATATTTAATTTTATTAAATTATATGTAAAAATTTGTTAGCTGACATGTTTTTTTATTATTATTTTATTATTAAAATATGTCACATTACATCACATCACAACATCTCCCCCATACTAGGTTGTAAGCACATCGCTAGTCTCAATGCAATAATAATCATAAAACGTGTGATGTTATAATTGTTGGCAAGTTAGTGTTAGAATGAGGAAGGAATTTATCAGATCATCTTGGGTACTTACATCCCAAAGCCAAAATTCGCACAAGCAAAGCTTTTAGCGCTAGGGTTAGGATACTGATAATTGCTAAAGGGTCTTTTAAAGTGTATATAGCAAAGTTCTTGTGTCTTCTCAAGCAAGGCAAGTAAATCCACCTTGCATGGGGTTTATAGAAGGAGGTGGTGATTAGATCTAATACAAGTATATTCACAATGATATGTTTGTCTAAAAATCAATCAAAAGATTAAACCAAAATTCTCTAATGGTCATGAAGAGGCATATAATATATGAAATACCATGTGATGATATGCAGAGTTATGGGATGATGCCTATAAAAACAAAACCTTTATTGGTTGGTTTTTGTAGTGATGTTCTAATCATGTGTGTTTGTTGTGTGAATAATCTCACACAATCTCGCATGCATGACGATTGTGAGACATGGGTGGTTTATAAGCATTACCTACATGAAAGTATTTGCTAGTTTGGAAGATGGTTTTGAGATGCAAACCCCCATGTTAATACGATAACATCCTCCCTCACTTTGATGTTAGCATCATAGATAGTTTCGATGCCATGCCTTGTAAGTCATCTTTCACTCGTCTATGTGATGTTGCAAGTTATCTTACTACAATGGCATGTCCTTATGTTTAGATTTCATTGTGTATTGATACTTCCCCACTCCTCCCCTTCGTCTATATGGAGGACATGGAAAGAATTTTTGAAAGAGGGTCACATACTTTCTGAACTCCCTAAACTTGCATTTGCAACACTAATTGGAGAGATTTGACCATGCAAAAAAAGGATTTTTCTAAAGCACCTATGTGAATCAAACTTTACTTGCTCCCAGCACGGTTTTGAAACATAGAAACCTTTGAGGATGTCAAACTTACACTAGGGATTTTCATCAAGTATCTTTAGATGGCAAAGGTAAGAAACACACGCCTCGTATGGAAGGTTGTGTATGTTAACGGACCTCTCAAACCCATTCTCATAATGAATCATCTTAGAACATTGAAATGAAGAGTGGATGCAAATGGATTGCAAGAAATGAGAACAAATAGTAATGGAGTGAAGAAAAAATGGGAGAGAAGGATAACAAACCAAGAACCTTGCAAGCAAATCTAAAGTTGATGTGAATGAAAGGGTGAATTCGCTGACACTGGGACACAATAATCTAAAAGAGGAGTGAAGGAAGGAAGATTTCCGATAAGGGAATGGAAACACATGCAATACCATAGTATCAAAAGAACCAAAAACAAACAATGGTACTATGAGAGGAGGAACCCAATCAAGTGTCAAGCCCTATTAAATAAGTTGCAATCGTCCAGGGATAAGCAGACAAAGAATGGTGGAGAGAAAGAACAAAATAAATGAAAACATTAAAAAACCTCGAGTGAACAATATTTACAAGATGACAATAGATTGTTAGTGGGTCAAGGATAAGAAGAACCCCATAGAAATTAATTAAGAAGAGAATTGGAAGGACACTCAAGCAATAAATGAAGAAAATAAGAAAATCCTGAAAGCAATAGATGGGGATGAGGAAATGAGTGATGTGGACACGGAGACACAAGCATCAAAATTCAATAAAGGCATTTTTGGATAGTTCACAAAGGTTGTAATACTCTTGTTTCCACCAATTGTACATGGTTTGATATGTAAAAATATTTTATATGATTTTTATTTTAGCTAACAAGCTAACTCTATAGACTTCATGTTATGTATACCTTTTTACATAACAGGGAAGTTACTTAATGTCCATTGAAAATCCTGAAGACAAGGCCCACTAAAAAAATATGGGTGACAAGTTAGAATATGATGCTTTAACTTTGTCTTTTATTCTTCACCTTGGACAAGTTTCTTTAGCATGAGTTAAGCTTAAAGGTGAAACATAAATTATGTAATGAAGAAAAGCATATTTATAAAAAAGCAATCTTGAGTAAGAAAAGGGTTATGATGCAACTAGTGGGAAGGGGGTGAAAAGAGAAAAACCATGCATATGACAAGTGTCATTTTCTTAAGTTTTATGTGAAACATTCAAAAAAGCATGTATAGAATCCTAAACTCATTCTCTATGCAAGTGCAAAATGGTATCTTCACCAATGCCACGTGGAAGTTCATTTTTTTTTTACACCTTTCCCATGCCCATTCTCTACCTATCCATGTTATTATTATTTGAAGAGTAAAAAGGGTTCATTATTCTCATTTTCCTTGATTGAACCCATATGTTATTGAAACTTCGTGTTGGGGATGTGTCAAAATGGAGATAAATAATGGTTATATGGGAGCTTAAGCATATGGGAAGGACATTGTTGCATAATTATTTAATCCCTTGTTGGATACTAATCCATGAGGAGGTAGATTTCTACTGGTAGGGAATGCGAGTTCTTAAAAGATTCAATCACTTACAAAAATTGTAAGATGGTGTGGGAATCCCATGCCAAAATTGTAGCCTAGCCATGAAGGATTTCCTATGCCATTTGTACATTAAAGGTGAAATGGTCAAGCCAATGTGAGCGTCGACAATGTGGGATTGCTCACGTACTTGGGTAAATATTGCAAATTGGGTGTTCTTAGAATCCACTCTAATGTTGCCAGTGGTTGGGGTTTCTTGCATTTTCCTTATCAAGTAGTTATCTAACTTGACCATGTAGCAGTGATTTGAGAAAACATACATGAGAGAGTAGGTCATTGGATTGTCCTTACCCTTTTCACCTCCTAAACTAATGTGGGGATAGTATCCACATAGAATGCCTATGATGGGGAGGATAATCACTCCTTTTTTAAACATAAATTGTTGCTTCTATATTAAAAGGGGGTGCAATCAAACCATCCCCTATCAAAACTACTACTAGATTGCCTCTATTCTCAAAGTTATAGTACTAGAGCTAACTAGATGGCTTATATAATGCCTTACATATTGGCCTAGTAAAAATATTGTATTGTAAAACATCAAAAGATTCAAAAAAATGGGCTCATACTTGTTAGGGGTATTTTTCTTGATTCCTACTTTTGACAAGTGAATTGTTGAAGTTTCCTTCAATGCTTGCACCAAATTATGTTGAACAACGTCCTCTTCATTGTCTGCCATTTGGTCCATTCCAAGAGAGTCAATTGGCATAGTAGGGGCTATTGATTTCCCCGGCTCTTCAAATCCAAGCCTCCAATTGTAAAACTTTGTCCTGTAGCACTCTTATCTTCTCTTTAGCTTCCTCTAATTTTTCCTTGGTGCTTTCCTCTCTAATTTCCACATGAATCTACTTTCCTTTTGGCTTCTTAGATGTGCCTTTGCATTAATCCATTATCTTTGCAACACTTGAATGTTCCTATAATGCTTATGCTCCCTGACTTTCTTGCATGCCTCTCACTTCCTCTCGTACAAAGATAAACATTATTGTCCAACATCATAGTGCCTTTCACATATGCGGATTGCTCTTTGAAGTTTTGAATTCTCATATAACACACACCTATTATGATGTTCATGATGGTTAGCCATCGTGTTAGACTCTCTCTTACTTGATTTCTCATCTTCGAATGAAACTACCCAACTCTAGACCTATAACAAAACAACTAAAATGCTACTATGATTAAATTCCTAGAAGGGGGTTAGCAAGAATGGTTTCAAATAGATATACATAAAATAGAACTTGGAGCTCTCTCCACTCCCCCGTGACTGACAATGGAAGGTGACAAGTCTCCAGATAACATGCAATAAACCACTTGCGTCCATCAATCCCGTCAACACCAAGTTCATACAAGGTTTTCTTTGCACCAATGAATAAGACATTGCATGACCAATCATCCCCATATTTGCTACATTAAACATTGGGTACTTGCAGCGCCACTTAGCCATTTCATGAGTTGATGCCATTAGATTCCTAATGTATATATTAACCATCATGGGAGGTGACAACATGATATTTCCCCCCTCTTTTGCTCAATAAGTAACAAAAACATACTAACTAAATTGAACTAACAACAACAAATAATATAATCATGTAAGTACTAACTATAAGATTTTCAATTCTAAAGTTTTGTGTGGTTTTCCTAAAATTATAGCAGCATAGGAGAATAATGCTTGTAATTTCCTTCCTAACCTTCACAGCATAGCAATATCAATTAATTACACTATTGAAAAAATAATATAATAAATGTAAACTAGTATAATACCTTAGTTTTTCCTTGAGTTAGCAAGTTCTATAGTTGCAATCCATCCCTTAATCCAACCAAGTGATGTTACCCAAACTGGGATTATTCCTCCCAGCCAACTAGCAACTAAGATACTAGCTCCAGGAAACATGTCGAGTTACTTATCCCTCAATGCCCTCAACTCCAATAACCACAATAGAAACCCCTAAGCCTCTCAAGAACCAATATCCAAGGTCAAGTATCAATTTCAAGTTTTCTCGCGAAGTGTTTCCCCCCTTCCACTCCCCCCTTTCCAAAAGTTCATTAACCAACCCCCCTTTCATCCTCCAAACTTATTTTTTCATCCCGTCTTTCCACCGCCTTCCTCCCTTCTTGAGAAGGGTCCTGGGAAGGTCAAATTATTATAAAAATAATAATGGTTTACTCACCTACATAATGGCTTGACAACTCACTCCAATGCAGGGTCTCACATTAACTCAACCCATAGTTCTAAAAAATCCAAATACAATTAAATAATAAAATATCTCCTATTGTAATTATTAATGGACAATCCACTATCACTCACATCATTATTTGGTTGGTAAGCCTTAAATGTTTCATCTATAGCATGCCATGCAATTAATAGATGATGGATACTAATGGGAATTAATTTAATATAATGCAATGCAATTGATGCAATTAAAATTTAAATGTGATTAATACAAGGTAGTGTAAATGGACCTAATACAATTGAAATGCAACTAATTCAATGTTATTTAAATGATAACAAAGTAATTCTATAATTGATATTGCATCTTAATCTTTATTACATCCATCAACCACTATTCACGATAACCAAGTAATCACCTATATATATTAACTAACACTAGTGTACGCGTGCAAGGGGTGTGTGTGTGGCCAATGTACACATTGTTTGTGCATGTACTATTGGTAATCATCACCACCTCTAATGCATAATTCACGAATGACAAGACAATGATAATCACATGCAAGTGAAGGTAACCTCACATGCAAGACAATAATCCGATCATGACTTTAAGCAATCTTATTAGCTAAGTCAAAGTACATCAACACTAATCAACATTGTACTTAGATTTATCTTAATGAATTAAATATGATTTACAAGTGAAAGGAACCAAGTACAACTAAGGTGCCATCTCAAATCACAAACCAGAATCTTACTAATCTAACCATCCTTCCTTCCTAACTTAATTCCAACTTCCACTTCCTATTGTTCCTTTGTCAGAATACCCTGGAGTGTCAACTATATTGACCTAACCCCTGATATAACCCGTAAGTGGAAGCATTGACTAAATCAACCTAACTTCCCTAGCACGAAATCAGTAGTCGTCATCACACAACTTAGGGAGAGTGTGATCCGGATTTATGTGAGAACAAAATGAAAGAGCATGTATATAAAAACATAACATAGATATATTGCAAGGAACACAATGATACAATAAAGTCATGTTCTATTAAACGGATGAAACAGAACATACTATACAATAAAAGCAGTTAGAATGGTGTTAGCTATATCTCCAAGAAGAGATGTGGCGGCTATGCTCATTTGCCACAAGCTGATTACAAAAGGAGGCCAAAGGGACTTTTTATCATCGACACGAGGGAAAAAACCCTAAAAATAAAAAACCTAACCCTAGGAGATGAACCGTAAAAAGGTTTGTGGGGCCCTAAGGTGGTTAGTTGAGGTGTCAACTTCTCAGGGACATAACTTTTGCTTACGATCTCCGTTTCGGGTGCTTGGTAGCTCATTGGAAAGTTCTAACCAAGGAATACAATATGAGATGTCCAACCAAATGTTAGCATGAATCTAAAATCTACAAAATGGATCACAAAAAAAAATCATGTAGGGCCTCAAAATGGCCTCGAAAGTTCAAGACCCAAAAAAACAATAAAAAACTGCCAAACTAAAAAAAAGTTGTTTTGACCTAGTGGAATAGGTGGGTGGCCTCCGATATCCATTTGGATCATTCCTCCCCCCTTAAGAAGTAATGGTCCCGATTGTGTTAAGTGCTTGCATTAAATGGGGGGAATTTTATTAAATTTAACTCTTGGTGAGCCACTTGTCTTGGTGAAGAAACTACCCAACTTTGATGACCCGATAGAGTTGAATGCTCTATTGACAAGTACCCTTCACATGTGTATCCATGATTCGATCAAGTGTATCCTTATTCAAGCAGTTTGGGTTGAGTTCTATTGGTGTCAACTATTCTTCCACCTCAGAGGCGTCCAACAATGGTGGAAAATATGGGCGAAGGATCTCCACATTAAATACTGGGTGTAGGCCAAGAAATAGAGGAATGCTTAATTCAAAGGCATTCTCATTGACTGCCTTGGTGATAGTGTACAACCCATATCGCAGTGGACGAAGCTTGCAATGGGGTCCTATGAGTATCTCTTTCTACAGATGCAACCAAACCTTATCACCCACCTGGAACATGTGTGGAACCCGATGTTGGTCATGTCGCTGCTTGTACTTAGTATTGGATTTTTCCAAAATGTCATGACTTGTTGACGAATGTGCTAGATTCGTCCCACAAATCTGGTGGCCTTATCAGCATTAGTCTAAGCACGGGAAGATTCCTCATGTGTGGATGCAAGGGGAAGAGCTACAACAATTGGGGCCATTGGTTGGAAATTCGGGCACACCTGAAAAAGGGTCATGGCTGGTAGAACTATGAAGGGCGTTGTTATAGTTGTGTTGAATATATGGAAGACTCTCATCCCATGTGCATGGATGTTTAGAATTGTACATTCTCAGAATATGTACAATCATCCAGTTGACTACTGTTGTCTTTCCATCGGTATGAGGGTGGAAGGCAATCGATTTGGTGAGATTAGTATCCATCAATGACCATAGGTTGGAGTAGAATATGCTTAGGAACCTGCTATCCCAATCTGAAATGATAGTTTTTGACAGCCCAAAATGAACCCAAACACACTCAAAGAAGAGCTCAACAGTGGCCTCGGCGGAGATGCTATTCTTACAAGCTGTCAGAATGACCATCTTAGAGAAGTAGTCTATGACTACAAACACGCAATCATTACCATGCTTGGTTGAAGGTAGGGTTGGAATTTGTATTCATCTTTGCCTGTCATACAAATTTTTTTGACGTTTTCGTTTCCTATACTGACCGTCAAAGAACGTGTTGTCCAAAAGTTTGGCCTTCAAGAATGAAGTTTCGATGAGAAATTAACCCTTCTATAATGAAGTTATAACTAAAAAATTACCCTTCCATAATGAAGTTTTAAATTAAAAACTACTCATTAACAGTTGTCGCAGTTGTTTGCAAAAAAAATACCAAAAAACTCAATTTATTACCTAGTTTTATAACAACTAAAACACCCACCTCACATCGATAACTTGATTTCTTCCACTGTAGGTGTTCTTTCTTCCACCTATAGGGGATAAGAAAAGAATTAGGAGAGGAATGTGAACGACCATTAGAGCTAAGGAAAGGCAAAGCGTTGTATTCAAATTCGAGGGCCACAGAACATAGGGAGGATTGATAGGAAGCATTATGTAAGGGCATTTATGAGTAAGAAGTCAAGAAAATAGAAAGAAGTTCCCCAAATGTCAAATGCATTGAAGATTGTTGGTCCATAATGGAGGGAGGTGGTATGTTTCATAGTGATGTGGAAAAGATCTAAGGGCACTGTTTATTTGCCCCATGCTGCTTAGCCTTCATGCAAAGGTTTTAATAAAGAGGGTGGAGGAGGAGACTGCTGAAGGATTTGCTGCAGAAGTTGTTCAACAACACTTCTAAAGAAGAGAACTCAATGCTATAGAACAAAGCAATGAACACCATGACTTGGCTTGGATGATAGAAGAGGTGTCCAATAATGAAAGCATATTCTCAGACAAAATGGGAAAAATGATGAAATGCTTGTCCACAGCAAAAGGAGCAAACACTGTTGTTGGCATCGAATATATCTTTTGCATAGTAGAGAAAAAAAACAAATTCAAGTTGCAGCTGCTACAGGGACAAATCTGGGCGTCATAGTAGCTGTCACTAATAAACCTAACAATGTTGGGAACTATACCTTATTTGTACTTGTCAGCAGCCTTCTATTTGTAATAAACCTCCTTCCCATTTACTCTAGGTTGTTTGGATTTTCAGCAGCCTTCTTCAAACATAAATTGATACATTTTTCAATAAATAAAAAAACTATGGAGCTAGAAGAAACTTGGACAAACTTGGACAAACTTGGACCGATGAGTAAGTCACATGCTAAATGAAATCCAACTCAATAATCATAGCCTAAACCAAGACTCAGAAGCCTCAATGAGCAATCTGTACCTTCTATGGTCGAGCAAAGGCATCAAACAATTAATTGATGTAAATTATTGCAGGCCTGTGACTGACTAGTTCCCTCATTGCTTTGTTCTGTAAAAAAATCCAAAGAGTTGGGTATTTATTGCTTGCTCGAGCAAGGCTAACATATGTTTTAATTTAAGAGAGGTTTATGGCAAGAACAATATAGGACTTCTCTCACATAATATTTGGACACTTGTTGAGACACTTTTGGAAGATTATTTCACGTCAATTTCAGCAGTAAACTCAACCCTAGATCAACTCTGTAATCAACTAGCCAATTCTGGAAACTCATAACAGTCATATAGCATGCATTGGGGCATGAGACATCACACTCAGGCATATCATACTTGGAACATTTTGAAATAAAATAAATGACAACATGGATTGCAACCAGCAACGATGACCCTTTTATGGGCATATTTTTTACAGATTGGTGAGTTCGTAGGACTGTACAACAAACTTGGAATAAACAAAATATGAATATAACCTAAGCACTCCCATAAATCAGCATTTTCAATTACTGTAGCAGCCCTTCTGGACAGATCTGAGATAAGAGTTATATTATTGGTTCATCGTACCAATGTGGCGGAATTTTTTATGGTGGGAATGCAAGAACCTGATGTGGAAGACGATACTTTGGGTAATATTATAAAAGTTGTTTCCACATCAATGAAAAGAAGCATGGTAATGTAAACGTGACGCGCTGAAAGGATTTCATTATACTTGTAGACTGTAGTGAATTAATGTTCGAGCCCAGAAGGTATTCAAGTGCCATCTAAATATGTAATAAAAAACTATTAAAATATTAAAAAACAAGCTGCAAATATTATTATTTAGTTGGAGACTAAATAACAAGACTGCAAAGGTTAGAGTCGTTGACTCGTTAGACAACAAGCTGCAAATCTTATTTCCAGAATTGCTCAGTTTTTTCTTGCTAGAGAATGGAAGTGAAAATTTAATGGAAATTGGCAAGCAAACCCCAAAAATTTAATGGCAAGCAAAACCCAAATCACAAAAATTTAATGTGAATTTAATGGCAATTGGCAAGCAAAACCCAAAAATTTAATGGCAAGCAAAACCCAAATCACAAAAATTTAATGGCAAGCAAAACCCATATGCTTAAACGCATTTGATATCATTTCTTATTCAAGGAGCTTTGATCTATCAGGTCTTCTGTTTGAAGAGAAACAACTGAAACATGAAAAACGCTTCACGTCTACTCAACCCTTTTGTAATTGTAACATAATGTCAAAGTTTGAGGAAATCGCTAAGCTTGAGAATTTCAGCGTGAAGAAGACATATTACAAGGTGAAGATGTAGGCAACAGGGGTCTCTGGGAGGCATGGAAGGGTTTAGGCATATAAGACTCCAGTAGTTTAGGGTTTAGGCATATAAGACCCATTTTGAAATTTGTGGCTACAGGCTACAACTATTTAAAATTTGACTGATGATGGGTTCAAAGACTTACCCATAGAGATCGGAGCCTGGTCAGAGTAGGAGATCACCTTGCTGCATCTTGCAGGTCGATGGGAGTGGCACTGGTATTGGCAATTTGGCAGCCTGTAGTGTTCCAGGTTCTCTTTGAGTTTGAGGTCCCCTGTGGCCTGCCACTGCGAGGCTGCCCCCTTCGGCTCCCAGTCCTTCCCAATTCCCAAATTCCAATTTACAATTGCGAATACCATGGTTTAGAAATTTCATCCCTAAAGTCTCGAGAGGAGGTGCCCCATGCCCATGGTAGATGGAGATGGTAGAAGGAGTTAATGTCTTCATTAACTCCTGGGCTAGCGTGGATGCGGACGGCGTGACTCCAGTGGGCCTGGACGATATTGGTAAATACAGTTCATTATTCAAACTAGCCACCTAGACGTACTACGGTACTACTGAGTGGGATACCCAGGCTCCAGCTACCCTAGATCTCTTAGCTTCCAAGTTCCAGCTCGACCAAAACTAATGACGTCTTGCGAAAATTGTTACACGTCAAAAAAACGTTTTCATTGCTTGGCTGGCCGTTTACGTAGATGGTTTCATTTAAAAAATACCTGTATTTAACGAGCAAAATGCCCTGTGACGGGCAAAATGCCCATCAAATTCCAACCTTGGTTGAAGGTATTCCTAACATGTGATCCATGGAGATGGATTCCCACGACCCATTAGGAGTAGGAAGAGGGGTATACAACCCCTACTTCTTAATGATAGGTTTTGTAATGGCACGGGCAGTGCCTAATCTGATATATTTGCTGACATCTTGTGGAGCTTGGGCCAATAAAAATACTTCTGCAATACCGCCACTCTCTTTTCGATGCCAAAGTGCCTTGCCACCCGATTTTAATGTGCTTCCCAAATCATCTTTACATGCTCTCTTGAAGGAACACAGAGATGGCTCAGGTGGCATATAAATCCTTCCTGGAGATGAAAGTCTGCCACTAATGTGCCCGCACATAGTGCTTGATAGGTGGGAGTAAATTTGGGATCACTATCATATATTTGAGGTCACTTAGAGGTCTCGTGGACACAAGAGTTGAGAATCGTAGTCAGGGCTACCACTGGAGGTTGATGAGGCAATCGACAAATCGATTGGTGCTACCCTTCTTATAATTGATGTTTAGGTGGAATTGCTGCAAGTATCTGGACCATTTTTGGTGGAATCCATTCTGCAATTTCCCTTGTGTTTGCATAAACTGCAGGGTCTTGTGATTAGTGTGGATAATCATATCTTTCCCGAGAATGTAATGCTTCCATTGACGACAAGCTTGGATAATTGAATACATTTCCTTGTCATATGTGGGGTATTTGTGGACTGCACCTGAGAGTGTCTCATTGTGATAGGCCACTTGATGACCATGCTGAGTAAGGAATGCGGCAATAGTATAATCTGAAGCATCTCCTCAATTTCAAAGGGTTGTTGTAGATTTGGTAAGGTAAGGACAGGTGTCGAACATAAGCGTTGCTTCAACTCCTTGAATGCTTACTATTGTGACTTGGCCCACACAAACTTGGCCTTATATACTCCTTTGGTCACCTGGCTAAGGGACCAGTCAATATGAGAGAATCCCAACACAAATCTGTGATAGAAGTTTGCAAGGCCTAGGAAGCTATGTGAGAGTCATTGAGGTTGACTAGTTGTGAATGGCTTGGATATTGGCCGGATCCACATGCACACCATGGTCATCCACGATTTATACCAGATACTGAATTCTCTCCATACCAAATGACCACTTCTCTAGATTGGCGTATAACTTGTGTTATCGCGGGGTGCAGAGGACCTGTTGAATATGCTACTAATGTTCCTCCCACATTCTGTTGTAGATGAGGATGTCATATAGATATACGACCACGAAAGAATTGGTGAATGGCTTGAGAATATCATCCATCATCCTCATGAAAGGCGCTGCAACATTAGTCAAACCAAAAGGCATGACCAAAAGGCCTGCCTGATATTTGAAGGCAGTCTTCCAAACATCAGTTGACTCAATTAGTACCTGATGATAGTAGGACTTTGGATCAATCTTACTAAAATGCTTGGCACCCTTGAGTTAGTTGAGAAGGTCATCAATCTAGAGAATGGGATACCGATTCTAAAATGTGATTTCGTTTAGAGATCTGCAATCAATACAGAGTCGCCAAGTCCTATCTTTCTTCTGTACCAACACAATTGGGCTCCTACAAGGTGAGAAGCTCGGACGAATGTGCCCTTTTTGGATTAATTATTCAATTTGTCTCTTGATTTCTTCATTTTCCACGAGGGAACACTTGTATACTGGTCCATTAGGTAGAGTCGCCCCATGTATTAAATCAATTGAGCATTTGACTTGGCAATGTAATGGCACCCTGATAGGTGTGGTGAAGATGTCTCTATGTGATTCCACATTCTTTTCCACCTGCTTCTGTTGTGTAGAGAGACCCTGTGTGGAGGTGATGGATGTTGTTGTGATCTTTCATTCTCCTTCAGAGTGAATCATGAAAGGAAAAATTTCCCAGTTTGGGAGATTATCTTCCTGCACTGCTTGGCTATGATTAGGGACACTGCAGTAGAAGGGAATTACCTCTGGTATGCTCTAGAGTTGTTTCCCAAAGTAATAACGACATTACGAGGTTTATATTCATACACAACATGATGCTTCCACATATATGGTTGTCCTAAAAGAACATCACAAATTTCATGTGAGGCAACATCACACATTACCTCATCTTTGAAGGGCTTGATGTTGTAAGGTAGGAGACATTGTTGATTGACGCAGATGTCTCGTCCTTGGCTGAGCCACCCAATGTTGTAGGGTTGTGGGTGTGGTGTTGTTGAAAAATTCAACCGTTTGATGACCTTCGCTGAAATCAGGTTCTTTTGGCTTTCACTGTCAACAATGAAATGTAGTGGAGTTCCCTTTACCCACGTCTATGAGTGGAAGAGGCTCTCACCTTCCTCCAACTCTTTTGGATCACCAAGCTATATCTTTGTGGTAATGATGGTGACGTTGGGTTCTACGTCAATGATTTGCTTTTCCCTGTCTGCTACTGTAGCATTCGATTATGAATGAGAGTCAGAACCCAGATCTAACTCAGAAGCTTTGATCTCGGCCACCAATGACTGCTTCGAGTGACATTCATTAGTGTTGTTCTAGAGGCTCTTATGGAGTTCGCACCATTTCTCGATGTCTTTCTTTGTTTTCTCATTCCCCTACTTTGTTTGTGGCTTGCAATAGTTGTCCTGGGGATGGTTGTCCTTACTCCGTCTTTTGTTATGCTAGCTAGGGTTACCCTTGGCTTGCTTCTATGAAAGATTTGCAGGCCTAAACTCTAACTTGTTTTTCTGCTTGAATTTTTGCTCGACCTTAATAACATATTTGTAAGCAGCCCCCAACGATGAGATGTCTAGAAACTTCATTTCGGTTAGGATGTACATATGTAGGCCACTGCGATATTTCAGAACCAGGTGTCACTCGAAGTCTCTGATACCTAGCTTTGTGCACAAGGTATGAAAGTTGTTGGTGCCCATGGCAAGTCTCTTCAAGGGATTGTGGATCAAACCCCATTATCATGTAGCACCTCTTTGAGAGAAGTGGATATGCATGACATAGTGCACGGTTTGCATTATACTGAGATCTGGTGGTTCTATGGTCAGATGGATCCCCAACTATGTTCCCAGCAGCTACAAGGAATTTGTGATCCCATATTGGCCTTGGACATGGATTGGGAGCAGGTGTTGGATATGGATCTGGATATGGATCTGGATATGCTTGAACTTTATTCACAACATCAATATCTTGATCCTCATATTCATTAGAAGAGATATCACTATGATCTTCATTAGATGCCAATGGAGTAGGTAGAGAGTATGGAAAAAAATGAGAGAATTCATATTACTTTGAGGCATGGTTTGCAAACCCTTTCGCTATAATATTCTTTGCAATCTCAACTATGTCAGGACCAAAGACCACTTTCTTCGGTGGACCTGTGTGAGTCATATGATATACAGACAACAAATTTGTTGACAAAGAAGGAACAAATATAACATTTTTGAACTTTCCATGCTTCAGATGTACTATATCCTTCCTTATATCATGGATCTGAGAATTATCTCCCATGTGAATAATTGGACCATCATTGAGATCTAGAGAGGCAACCATGTGGTTGGAGGCTCCTGAATCTATGAGGAAGGCTTGTTATTGTGAAAATACCGCCTTCATTGCATGGCATCTCTCATGACCATCGGACTCATTTCCAGAATCAGTCTCTCTTGCACCTTTTGGGAGGGCAATGTTGTGTTGTTCAAGAAGTTTGGTCATTTGATCTATCTTCTTCTTCATGCATGCACTCTCTAGATGGTTTCCTTTCTTGCAATAGGAGAATTTGGATTTCTCAAATCCATTTTGCTAATCCTTCTTGGATATGGAGGCTCCTTTCGATGGATTAGACTTTGGATTCTGCTTGGTCTCAAATTGCTTCTTCTCTTTACCCTTTTGCTTCCCTTTTGCATTCGCACTTTTTTACTCTCCAACCATAAGAGATTGATTTTTGGAGGTCTTTAAGGTGCCCACCTGAATCAATTTGTCTTGTTCTTGGATGAGAGATTCAGTGAAAACATCTAAGGATGGAATTTTCCAACCAGGGATTGACAATATCCCTGAATGGAAGGTAGAAACAAAGATGGAGAACTCAGGACAATTAAACATGCATGAAAACTCAGATAGGAACAGAATAATGTCACATGATCCAATAATCGGTATAATAAACAATGATGTTACAATAGAGAGAATTCGAATCACCTAGGAGAATTTGAGTCTCAGTTTGTCTAGCATAGGAATTGTCACCTCTATCAGTGCTCTGGATCTCCCAAACTCAGTTAAACTCAACCAAATATTATTTAACTGAAGTTGTTGTTAGTTAACTGACTAGGGAGGGCACAATCATGAGTTTTTCATACAAATCACTCAGAAAAGGGCACATGAGACCACAAGCAGTGAAAATCAGAGCATAAACCTCCCACAAGAGTATGCTAACTCAGGTGGATTGAACTAGAACACTGATTTGGCTCCCAAAATGTAGGTAAATGCCTCTAATGGTCCTAAAATCATGCATGCAGGGTGCATTAGGTGGCTAATGGGTCCTAGATGACATTTGCACACCACTAGGGGGGAAATAACATCACTAAGTGCTAGCAAATGGTAAATAATGCAAGTAGTACAAGGATGGAGTATTAAAATATCCTAACATTGAGGTATATTTTTCAAAATTAGATATGAGTTTACTTGAGATTCTTATATGCAAGTGGATGCATTGGAAGTATTCCTACACTTGAGAAAAGAGTTAATCGTTTCCAAGTAGGGTAGGATAGATAGAGTTGTTTTCATGAATAAAAAGAGAAGAAAAAATAAGAATAAAAAAATCCTATGGTTAAAACCTCTTTGAGGCGCCTAGAAAAGGAATTTACTTGAAAACCTCGATTGGGGCGGGTATAGATTTGTAGAAATAAAATATTTCTCCTGGTGAAAACTTGTAACACACCCAATGCCACATTAACTTAACATACTTAATAATTATTTTTTTATAGCTTGCCTAATGTTAATAAGCATTATTTAAGCCAATCCGCAACATTGCATAACAACAACAACAACAAAAATCTTTAAACGGAAGCTTATCATCAATTCTAATTTCACTTCATCATTAATTCACATATTGAATATTTCCCATTAAAAATATCTTATAATGGACCATGGTATTTGTTTTCAATTTACCATTTAATTATAAATGCTAATTATTTGCATCTTAATGCAATTACCACATATTACTTTCATGTGGTTTATATATTTTCAGCCCGTGGTTTTCCAAAGCCATGATACCATTAATGCTAAATTTATATAACAACCTTTAACAGTTGTTAATTATTTTCTTAAAAATCTATTAAACACTAATAATTCAAACATGGTTCAACATTGCGCATAAAATAAATACTTCACAAATAATTCATTTTTTTGCAATGAATTGAACTATGCATAGTAAACCATTACTTAATAAATATTTCATTTTCCCCAATGGATTGAGTTATGTGCATTAACCCATTACATGGCTAATCAATTACTCGTTACGCAATGAGATCTAATTACTGCACAGTAATATTTAAACTCTAGGAATCTTTCAATTTAATTATTAATCAATAATAGTTTGAGCACTGCAAATTATGGATTATTTATAAGCATATGGCCAAATTAAAATTCTCACCATTCCTATGCTCAAGAAATTGAATTGAATTACACATGAATTTCATCTTTAATTCATATGTGGTAATTATCAACACTCAAATTGATACAATTAATTTGTGTGTGCAACCATAATTAAGTCTCATGACAAAATAGCCATTTCATGGTTGAACTTCCATCAACCATCATGTCAAAATTAATTGAGATAGATTTACAACAGCTCGGTAAAGAAATAACAAATCCAAGGAAATATTATGGCCATTGGACACTCTAACATTAACCTACGGTAAATTTTACAGGTGCCTATAAGTAGATTCATTCTATGAAAAATATACCATAGATAAACATACCAAAAATTTCCTTCACTTGAAATAATAATTTATCACAGAAACTTCTAATTTCAGATCTACGCAATTTAATTCCTCATGGAAAATAAAACCCATAATTTTAACGAGAAAGCAAATAAATTGCAGAAATAAATTTGTGTCAATCCCATGTACAGGAATTCAATAAACAACTCAGGAATTTATAAACATGTAATTTTATTCATCATTCATCAATTATACTAAATTGAGAAATAAAAACTTATATGAAAACACTTGAAATGAGCAATTGGTTGTGTGTGAAGCACGCTCCACCCAATCGTAGGAAATTTTTCCCATCTATCTCTTAGCAAAATGCCACCCCTAAGCTGAGACTCATGCATTCACCAAGAGACACCTCTCCAATTCTCAGGTTTCTCTCGAGATTTCCTCACTTGGAAAACAAGATTTACTAGTTTGTTACCAAATCCATGCCAATTGTGCAATCCCTTCCCTTATCTTCATTCTAACTAGCACCATAGTGAAACCCATCACTGCATATGTGCTTAGAATTCGGCTAAAATAATTTCTTACACCATTTCCATTTCACATTTGCAACCAGAGGCAAAATGGACAACATTTCAGAAAAGATTTATCAACAATTTGGCTCATAGGTTGAGAAAATCATCTCAAATTTCAGTCTCATATAGAATTTTCCTTCCCTGTTCTCTCAGACACACCCCCACAAGGTAATTTTCCCAGAGATCGGTTTTATTCCCAGTCGTCACGTAGAATGGCTCGCACCCACCTTTCCTTGCATGCATAAGTCTCTACATGCAAACTGGAAAAAACACGTGGGCTCTCCCATCCATTTTCATTTAAACACATAATCACTTAATTAATATTCTTAATCAATATATTTTTTTTTGACAGAAACGATTAATATCATTGATAATAAAAAAGAAGAAGAGTTACATCAAAATATGACTGATCAAATTGCTTCTCTGAGTAAGAAACAACAATCAAGCCAACTTCTTCATGATCCTGCTGATAGTTTGCATACTCCCTACCTGTTCTATGAGTACATTAGCATCTAATAAACTGACCTAGTAATATTGTGCAGAAAAAAAACATTTCTTGTAGTCTTTCTTTTACAAAAACTGGACGATAAGCCCAACCATAAATCCATCAAAATACTAAGGCCTGTACTGTAGACTACAGAGTTCCTATTTATAGGTCTAAATAACATAGAAGACATTAAAAATACCACTAACGAGGACAAGTGTCCATGGTTGCTCCCACTTCATCCGCGACCAAGTTCTGTTCGGTGCTTAGATCCACGTAATTTCCAGCAGAGGCCATGTATTTCTTTAGCTTTTCCATCTTTTGATTGATGACCTCTAACTCGCTGCCAGTCGCTTTGAGCTTCTTAGTCTTGCGAGGGTAGGCCAAGCCCAAAGTTTCCTCCATATTATCAATTTTTTCAGCCATACTGTTGTTTTGAGTCTTAATCTCATTGTGTGAGGCAAAGGCAAAGTTATACATCTGAGAAATTACTTTCCTGAACTCCATATTCTCTCCCCGAACCAGTCGCACCTGTAGCTCCAGATTTTGTAAGCGGTCCAGGAACTCCACCTCGAATTTCGAAATTGTGCATTTCTCGTCATGCCTGATGACATTTCCCACCCCCGCATGCCTTTGACAAGGGCCATGACTAGGGTCGTGTTCTGTAGAGTCACCCCAGCTTTCTTCCGGCTGATCTCCCCTACCACGCACAGTAATGCAACCGTGATCCTTCTTGTAGTGTCTTCCACGATTGGGGTTCTCATTCCCCTTGATACGCCCACCTCCATGGCAGTAGTGCTCTCCCCCACACCCAGAACCATGATGCACCATTTCTTTACCAGAACAGGGGAAAGATAGCAAAAGAACTGAACTATGCCTAGAGACAAGACACGAATCCAGACCAAGCAGAGCGAAGTGACTTCTGAGATGAGGCCGAGGACAGGGATTTATTGAATCGAAGAGACCGCCTATCAACCAGCTGGAGGTACTCTGAGGTGCCATAACTTCATGCATGCGAAGGCAGAATTCTAGGCTGAGTGAGGCCGTCAATTCTCCAAGGGAGAGTTCCCATAAAATCTTATTTAATGTGAAAATTAAATGACTGTAATCCATAATGAAAAATTGAATAAGAAGAAAAAACAAGGGACATAGTCCACAATCCTGCTCTTGAATTATGGGATCCATGTACTTTCTATAAAGTCATTACCAAACCTTAATAATCCATAGTCTAGCCCAACTCCTAAGTTCGCCATCTCATCTGCTTTCTCGTTTAATCCACGCAGAATGTGAAGGAAGTTGAGCTCATGAAATTCGGTACTGATGCATTGAATGAGATAATGCATTTTGGATGAGGGATCTTTTCTTTTTGCTATAATACGCCTAGCTTCTCTAATTATGATTAGAGAGTCTCCAAAGATTGTGAGTTTCTTGATTCCCAGGCTGATGGCTGTCTCCAAGCCTTTGATAAGTCCTAGCCATTCTGCTGCATTATTAGTCTTCCTCCCCATGCCCCAAGCGAAGTCTTTCTGCTTGTTCCCCTGAGAGTCTAGAATTACTCCCCCCGCGCCTGCCAACCCTGAATATTCTTAATTAATATTAAAACCTAAGTCTTAAGTCTTTTTGTGAAATTATGACTTATCCAAAAAATTGGGTATTTTTAGGGACTTAGGATTATAAAAGGGTCTTAGCAAAGGTTTCCCCACCTAAGGAATTTTAACCCCCTTGCTGACTCTCGTGAATACATGAGTCCCCGATCTTTAGCGTTCTGCCTCAGCCACAACTAGTTATAATTTTTATCATTATAATGTCGAAATGTACAATTGTCTTTCCTTTCAGGAATTACATAATAATATTCACATTGTACTTAGAATCAGTTCAAGGGTATTAACTAGGGGTATTACATCCCCCCCCCTTAAATTTAACACCGTCCTCGGTGTTATATTTGTCCAAAAAAACATGAACACAAATTTTAGATTTAATTACATATGTACAGTCTTCAAAATAGATGGGGATACTCTTCCCACATCTCATCTTCAAACTCCCAGGTTGCTTCTTCAGTACTGTAGTGGGTCCATTGGACCTTTACCTATCCTATGACCATATTCTTGAGTGTCTTGACTCTTCTGTCTAATATGCAAACTAGTTGTACTTGGATTTCCCCTTCGAGTTCCACCTGTACAGCAAACCAATCAAGTATGTGATTAGAATCATAAACATACTTTTTCAATAATGAAACATGAAAAACATTGTGCACACTAACTGTAGGAGGTAGAGCTAGCTCATAGGATACTGATCCAATTATGTTTATGATCTCAAAAGGTCCACAAAATCTGGCAGCTAACTTCTTGCAGTTAGTCAACCGTAATGAATTTTTTCTACCTCTTAATTTTAGGAACACTTTGTCCCCAACTTGAAACTCTCTATGCATTCTATTTTTATTTGCATAACTCTTATGATGATCTTGAGATACCTTCAAGTTCTGCTTGATCTTGGTTACCTATTGTTCCATATCTTGAAGCATTTATGGTCCAACTATTAGTCTATCCATTGGTTTGTCCCAATTCACAGGAACATTAAATTTTCTACCATATAATGCTTCAAATGGACTCATCTTCAATGATGCTTGGTAACCGTTATTGTATGAAAATTCCACTAAGTATAGGTAATATTCCCATTTATTGGGTTTGTCCATTACATACATTTGGAGCATGTCCTCAATGATATGATTTATTCGCTTAGTCTGTCCATCCGTCTGTGGATGATAAGTTGTACTAAAATTGAGTTTGGTCCCAAATTCTTTGAACAACCCCTTCCAAAAGTTTGAAGTGAATTTTGGATCTCGATTCGAAACTATTGCCTTAGGAATACCATGCAACCTGGAAATTTCCCTCATATAAATTTATGCGGTCTTGGTTGACTTAAATGTTGATTTCACCGGAACAAAATGGGATGACTTTGACAATTTTTCAACCACTACCACAATGGAGTCATGTTGATTCAATGTTCTAGGAAACTTTGTAATGAAATCAATAGTTACCACATCCCACTTCCATTATGGTATTGGCAATGGATTGAGTAGACTGGCAGGGTGTTTATGTTATGCTTTTACTCTTTGACATTCTAAGCATTGAGCAATAAATATGGCCACTTCTTTCTTCATGCCTGGCCAATAATATTCTTTCTTAATTGTTGTCAACATCTTCTAGTATCCAGGATGACCTTCATAAGGAACATTATGCATTTCATGTAACATAATTTTCTTCAATTCACTTATAGCTAGTATATAAATTCTACCATTAAATTGAAGAATTCCATCTTCATCCAATGCATATTTGTAAAATTTTAATGGCCCATTGCCTGCTTGCAACGCTGCCACCACGTGAAATAATGATCATCTGCTTTTAGTGCCTCATGTAACCTAATTTTTAAATTAGATTTCAAATTTCCGATAGCTGAAATTTGCATTATTTGACTTCTTCTATTAAGTGCATCTGACACTCGGTTCTCTTTGCCCTTTATGTACTCGATTTCAAAATTGAATTCACTCAAAAATTGAACCCATTTGGATTGTCTGGAACTCAAGTGAGGCTACTCAAACAAATATTTTAGACTATGATGATCTGTCTTTAACTTAAATTTGTTCCCCATGAGATAATGCCTCCACATTCGGATTGCATCAACTATAGCAGCTAACTCCAAATCATGAGTAACATAGTTCTTTTCATGTTCCTTCAGTTTTCATGATTCATAACAAATCACATACCCATCTTGCATAAAAAATCCACCAAATCCTTCCAAAGATGCATCTATACAAACCACATACTCTTTGTTTGGATCTGGAATTTTTAATATTGGAGCACATGTGAGTAATTATTTCAAGAGTCTGAAGTTGTCTTCACACTTTTTGTTCCAGATGAACTTCACGTCCTTCTTTTGTAATGATGTAATTGGATTTGAAATTTGAGAGAAATATTATATTAACCTTCAGTAATAGCTTGCAAGTCCCATAAATGATCTTACTTCGGTGACATTTTTCGGAGTAGGCCATTCTTGTATGGATTTATTTTTGTTGGGTCCACTGCTACACCCTCTTCAGAGATGATGTGACCCAAATAATTCAGATAAAATGAACATTTGATAAGTTTCACATATAGTTGATTTTCTCTTAGGAACCACAAAGTAATCCGAAGATGCTCTTTATTCTCTTCATGCTCTTCCTCGAATTTGGAATACACCAAAATATCATCTAGGAACACTATAATGAACTTGTCCAAAAATTCTTTAAACACGCCATTCATTAGACACATGAATGTGGTTAGGAAATTTTTCAAACCAAAAGGAAATATTGTATAATCATAATGCTAGTACCTAGTTCTAAATTTTTTTTTATTGATGTCCTTATATTTTATGTGCACTTGGTGATACCCAAATCTCACTTGGAAAATACTTTTGCACCTCTCAACTAATCAAAGAGATCATCAATCCTTGGTAGTGGATACCTATTCTTGATTGTAGCTTTATTCAGTTTCCTGTAATCCACACACAATCTTAGTGTGCCATATTTCTTTCTTACAAACAGAGCTGGCGCTCCCCATGGTGACACACTGGGTCATATATAACCCTTCTTTAATAACTCTTCTAGTTGCATCTGCGATTCCTTCAACTGTGGGGTACTCATTCAGTAAGGATATTTTGATGTTGGCACAACTCTAGTCACCAAAACAATTGTAAAGTCAATGTCCCGCTTTGGTGGTAACTCGGGTACATCTTGGAACACATCCTCAAATTATTTCAACACCATATGTTCATTAAAGTTTTTTTTCTTTTCAATTGCCATTTCCTTTGCATGTATGGAATACAACTGGAGCCCATTTCTGAAACATTTCTTCATTTGAATGGATGAAATTTGTCTTATGGAAATTGTTCTTGGAATACCATTTATCTGAACTGTATTCTTGTTCTCATCCAGACAAGTAACGATGTTTTTATGGCAGTCCAAAACTGCAAAATACTTATCTAGCCAATCCATTCCAATCAATACATCATAAGAGCCAAGAGGAATGATATCCAAATCAACTTTAGTGTGACACCCATTCATTTCCAAACAACAATATTTAACCATGGAAGTAATTTTCCTTTTCATTTTGGTAGCCCACTGTACCATTCTATGCTTAGGCAGCTTACTACTTACTAAATTGTATCTTTCAACCATATTAGTATTTACATAAGTGTTAGAAGCTCCGAAATCAATTAAAATCGAAATTGGAAAATCATTTATTTTACCTTCAATTTCAATCATTGATGATTGGTGGTCTGCCTGACGATTATTCAAAGTTAGGTATATGCGAGGAACATTTCTAGCAACATCTCCCACTGTAGAAGCTTCTTGCATATTATATATACCAGCAACTTTAATTTTCCTTTTAGGACAATTAATGAGGTAATGGTCACCTCCAAATTTCCAGCATTTAACTTGGAATGGTTTCTTTTGTCTTGAAGACTCAATAACCCTTGATTCACCTTTCAGATTTGATTGTTTGGAAGAATTAAACAAATCTTTTTTAACACCAAGAGGCTTTAAACCCCTTTCTCCTTTGGTCCTGCTTATCTTTTAGTTTACCCTTCCAAACTTTGCGCACATCTTGCCTTCTTTTACCTTGCTCATACAAACATTTTGATTTCCTAATGCATTCCTTCAAAGTGCGAGGTTCATCATAAGATATTCGACCCTTGTAGAACGATGGTAAACCACTGAGAAATTGTTGAATCTTAACCTTTTCATCTTGAATAAATTCAACATAGCATAGTAATTCTACGAATCTTTTCTCATATTCTTCCATAGTCATATTTCCTAGTCTGAGTTCGAAGAACTCTTGCATCTTCTTATCATAGTATTGTTGGGACAAGTATTCATGCTTGAAATACCTTTGAAACTTCTTCCATGAAATTTCCCTTTCATCCAGGTTTTCTACCTACTTCATATGCTTTCACCACCTATAAGATTTTCCCTGAAGTTTATATAGAGCAATACGGGCTTCTTGATTATCAAAATAATCATGTAATTGCAAATATTTCTTCATTTCTAGAAGCCAAATCTTTGCAATTTCTCTAGATTTTTCCCCATCAAAAGTGGGAGTTTTAATTTTCTTGAGTTCACCCTGTAATATATTTCCATCATGTTTTATCTTTTGATGCCTTTTGGAATGAGTATCATATTGGATCTTAGGCATCTCATTCCCATGATGACTTTCAATTGTTTTATATTGGCAATGCAACGACTTTTTTCCTTCATTTTTATCTCTGGAATGTCGATATCTATTTGGAAATTCTTTGTTCATTGATTCCTATTCTTCCCTTCTTACAATGGAAGACACTTGTTGCATCTGATTTTGTAACTGTACCAAATTCTGCATCACTTGATGATTTATTTGGTTTTTTTGTTCTAAGCTTTGTAAAAAAAATCCATTCCAAAATTGTATGTCCTTCAAGGTTTGGAACACTTCCATTGTTCCCATCTTAGTCTAATGACCATTGGATTCAGTTTTTTGAACATTCATACCAACTTCCTCAACAAGTTGGATAATGTAGGCTCTTCTGCCATTTTTTTAATATTGCTTTCCTACTACTCTGGCAATCTGCAAATTACAGTGGTCTGAAAATTGTGTTGTCACTAGCAATCTGAGATATCATCCATGATTGTTAGTTCATATCAGATTCCATATGCATATATATTTCATCTTTAACATGCAAGCATTCATTTCATACAACTAAAATGGAATCCCAAAGGTTCAAGAGTTGTTACCTCAGCTCGGATACCAATTTGTAACACACCCAGTGTCACATTAATTTAGCATACTTAATAATTAATTTTTTTTATAGATTGCATAACATTCATATGCATTATTTAAGCCAATGCGCAACATTGCATAGCAAAAACAAAATAATTATTTAAGCAGAATCTTATCATCAATTATAATTTCACTTCATCATTAATTCACATATTAAATATTTCCAATTAAAAATATCTTATAATGGACCCATACTAAATTAAAACTTGGACCAACTTCTCTAGTAATTCATTTACTAAAATTGCATAGTAAATATTCTATTAAATCTGCGCAATATTATACAGTAAAACAATGTAATAAAACACTATTATGAATTGCACACTAAAGGCAAACTAGGTTTATTAGTCTAGCAATTACAATCTTCATGTTATGAATTTTCCTTATCCCTATCATTATTTCCAATGTCCATTTAGGTTTACTACTCAGTAAGAAGTAGAACACTATTTGTGCTAGGATATAAATTCAAATATTTCCAATTCATATAAATTTTACAACTTAATACCAATCAATATTGGTACCAGGATTTTGGAATAAGTAAACAAGGCAAAATTTAACCCTAACATATCATGTAACCTTTCTTGAAACAAACAAAATACCATTCATTACAAGGCATATTAATTAAGCTTTGATACATGGTATTTGTTTTCAATTTAGAAATTAAGTATAAATGCTAAGTATGTGCATCTTAATGCAATTACCACATATTACTTTCATGTGGTTTATATATTTTCAGCTCGTGGTTTTCCAAAGCCTTGACACCATTCATGCTAAATTTATATAACAACCTTTAACAGTTGTTAATTATTTTCTTAAGAATTTATCAAACAATAATAATTCAAACATGGTGCAACATTTTTTTTTGTAAATAAAAGAGGTAGATCCTTCTATTCAACCAAGCTAAAAATACAAAGTGTTACAAAAAAAACGACCATCCTTGTCCGAAAAGGACACAACGATGGGCTTCCAACTCCCTAAAAGGAAACAGGGGAATCGTTGACAACATCCTTGTGCTCAAAGGGACCCACAAGGGATGTACAGAAAACAACAAGACATAAATCTAAGACCGGGAGAGAGGATCGGTTCATTGAGTGGACCGAGCAAACCCCATTCTCCCCTTTTTCTTACGAACATCAATCCACCCTGTGGAACTAGTAGGTGCCACATATTTTTCCACCAAGGCCAACTGATTAGAGGGGATTCCATCGTTGAGACCTGGATGGACTGCAGGTGCTTCCTTATCACTGTCGGAATGGTCCGATTCATGAGGACGTTTCTGAGCCCCTAAAAGCGGATCTATGGCCATGATGATATCGTTTGGTTCAGTATGCACTTGGGGGGAAACCCCAAACTGAGATATGGGAACCGAAACCTGAATTTCTGTTGCATCCGAATAGTGAACCGAGACCGATGGCTTGGAAAATAAATCCTCATCAGGTTGATTCTCATCTGTCGGAGGTTGAACAGGAGTTGTTGAAGCCGGAGGGTCAGAAGATTCTTTGTGATGATGCTTGCCTTCCGTAGAGGGAGTCGTTCAATTTTTGTGAGGTTTGGGGTCTTTCCATCCATTGGATTTCTTCCGAGGCCCAAAGGACGGGGGAGAAACAAGGGAGACGGGACAAGAATCCTGGAGATGCCCTGTCTGTTGGCATGAGTGGCACCTGAAGGTAGTATTCTCACAATCAAGCAACTGCACATAAGGATCCCCTTTAGTCTAGTCGATAAAAATCCTATCTGGAAGCCCTTGGCTGAGGTCGATTTCAACACAAATGCGGGCATAAGTGAAGAGCCCTTCATAAGACGATATTTATCAAGCTTGATAAAGCTTCCCAGTGCATTGCCAATGGTGGGTAAGAAATATGGAGTGTAAAAATGAAGAGGTAACTTAGGGAGTCTTACCCAAATTGGAGTCTGCATGGCATTCATAGTCACATGGTTAAAAGAGGGAAACCATGGCTGCATGGAAAGACCAGATCTTCCCCAGAACCACGGTCCTTGCTCTAACACCCTTTGGCGGTCCTCGTCTTTGACGAAGTTCACAATGAAGAAGCCTTTGGAGTAGAGGAACACCTCTAGATCTGGCGCTCATGTCTTGCTGATCCATTCTCTTAACGCTGAAGCGGAAGGCCATGGTCCGTTGAAGCAGCAGATGAGGGCCCTTTTCTCATAGGTGGAAGCATAGGCATAAACGTGGAGATCTTCTACCTCAGCCATTGGGGTTTCTGTGGATTGCTCCACAATGAAAGTAGAACCTGAGAGTGCCTTTGCTCTGAAACCAACCTCCTTGGAACCTGATGGAACCCCAAGCCTTGATTTTACTGCATGTTTGTAAGAGTTGGGGGGGGTGGGAGAAGGAGCCCCACCCCTTAGCCTAGCACCAAGTGTTAGAGTTGCATTCAACATATTCCCTAAGCTCTTAAGCCGAACTCCATCCTCCAGCTGACAGCCCTCATAGATCAGCGTTTGAAAGCAGGGTGGAATCCCTGTTACCTATTGGATCTTGATTTTGAGCATACATGCACGGTCAAGGGGATGAGCGTGTATACATTTTGACGAGCCATCAAGGACCCTTATGAATATAGGAAAGGCTGCAACGGCCTTAGACTCAGCTGCGACCAGAAGAGGGTCTCTTTGTTGACTACCGAGAAGAAGAAAGGGCGGGGGCGGATCTGGCTTGGGGACATGCGGATCGTTCTCCTGCAGATCGATGCCCTCTTCACAGTAAAACAAGATTCGTCGAGGCCCAGAGGCCGGGAGTAGCTCCTCAGGAGGAGACGAGGTGATCTCAACTGCGTCCAGGCGGCCATGAGGCCCTACGGCGGCCAGGGTGCGAGATAGGGTTTGCGAGGAGCTCCGCATTTTCAATCGGTTTAGTTCCAATGGTACGCACTCACTCTTTTAGCAAACATGGTTCAACATTGCGCATAAAGTAAATACTTAATGAATTGAACTATGCATAGTAAACCATTACTTCATAAATATTTCATTTCCCCCATTGGATTGAGTTATGCACATTAACCCATTACATGGCTAATCAATTACTCATTAAGCAATGGGGTCTAATTACTATGCAATAATTAAACTCTGGGAATCTTTCAAATTAACTATTAATCAACAATAGTTTGAACACTACAAATTAGAGATTATTTATAATCATATGGCCAAATGAAAATTCTCACCATTCCTTTGCTCAAGAAATTGAATTGAATTACACATGAATTTCATCTTTAATTCATATGTGGTAATTATCAACACTCAAATTGAAACAATTAATTTGTGCGTGCAACCATAATTAAGTATCATGACAAAATAGCCATTTCATGGTTGAAATTCCATCAACCATCATGTCAAAAGTAATTGATATATATTTATAACAACTGGGTACATAAATAACAAATCCAAGGCAATATTATGGCCATTGGACACTCTAACATTAACCTATGGGCAATTTTACATGTGCCTATATGTAAATTCATTATATGAAAAATATATCATAGCTAAACATACCAAAAATTTCCTTCCCTTGAAATAATAATTTATCACAAAAACTTCTAATTTCAGGTCTACGCAATTTAATTCCTTACAAAAAATAAAACCCAGAATTTTACCCATAAATCTCCAAAATTTGACCCCTCAAAATTGACTTTGAAAGTTTTGGATCTGCAGCTTCTGTCAAATTCTGGTTTTCTGGTCAAAATCCCGAACGAGGGTTTGATAGAGCCCGGGGTTCTACCCAACCAAAAACATCGATCTTGGTCTCTAAATTTCAATTTTTCTGAGGAGCATCCAGCCGTGGTCTCAGATTCAAGAAATTCCAACTTTATCCGAAACCCTAATTTCCTGCAACATTGACAAACAAAAAATGAGAGTGTTCAGAATCCAATTCTGTTTTGACATAAATATATGCCATATTGTTTCTGATGTATCTCTGAAATTTCGCATCCTCGGGGTCTGAAACTTCATCCTGTGATAGACCGACCTGTCATCTTTCCAACCCCACATATCTAAGCTTTAATGGATTCTCTAAGAGAGAGATATGCCAAATGTCGCAACGTGACATGTTTATGGGATGAAACAGTACAACGAACTTGTACGGCGTGCCACGTGTCACTGTTTCAACTTAAGCCTCTGAAACCTGGACCTGTGAAACTACAGTCCGTGCCCTAACTGTCACTTTTTACGGAATTCCATTTGGATCTTCCTAGCCCGAGATATGACCTTTTTTCCTAGGTCACCTGTTTAGGACTGAATTCTGGAAGAGGCAGAAACCCTAACTTGAACAGATCATATCTCACAAAGTACAACGAATATGAGGCTTTCCTTCAGACACAAGGTACATGGACATTTCGTCTTCGACCTGTAGAAGTTTCAGATCCTGAACCTTCTCCAAAACTGAGTTATAGTGAAAGTGCCACGATGACTGGTTTTTACTATACCAAGCCCTAGCTTCCAATTTGTCGCAAGTGCAACAAGTGTCATAAATGCCATACCATGCCCTCCTTCAAGCTAGATATGATACCATGTTAGTTTTTCATCATTTAATTCAATATGATCTAGGATCTTAACTGAGAGAACAACATGTACAGCATATCAAACATAAGAGACAAGAGACAAGAGACACAAAGCATTTCACCGGGGAAAACCAAGAAGGTGAAAAACCCCGCAACTTCCTCAGAGATAGAATAAGCACCAATACAAAGGTCACCAAGATGAATCCACAAAAGATAAATGTCTGCAGTAGCTACTCGTCCTCCACTTGTGCGCACTCCTCCTCTCTCTCACTAATGCGAAGTGAGTGAATGAGTCAATGTGTCAAATGAGAGAGTCACACTCTCTATTTATACTTTTACTTTCACCTGACCTTTACTCAACTAGGTCGGCCCCAACTTAACCACTTAACATAATGTTGATTGGGCCGATCCCACTAGGGTGGTCTAATAACCCTTTAACCCACATGATTCATACAGGGTCGACCCCACCAAGGTGGTCTAATAATCCATCAAGTATAAGTTACGACACTTACAATATAACTTGCGACACTTGCAAGTACAAATGATGACACTTCCAATCGAAGGAATAATACATCTTCGTTGGGGATACAATAAAGTACAAATGTAATACATACAATATACAAGTGAATATCTTCTGAAGTTACAAATACATCAACACTCCCTCTTAACTAGGAAGGTATTCTCTTGACACAGGTCATCAATACATATTGGCACAAGTCTTCAATTTTGGAGCTGGATCATCGTCACTGGATCACGGAGCATCATCGTCACTGCTGCTGTACTCGTCATCTCGATCCTGGTGCTATCTCTCAATTCTTCTCATCATAGGAAGTTCTACAGAGTTAGCCCTTTTTCATGTTGGTTGTAGGCCTAGCCTCCTGTAGGTCTTCAACATCTTTGGCCATCTCGTGGAATGTGCGTCAGCAAAACCTCGAAAGAGCATCCTAGGACTTTTACGAGCACACAACTCAACCCATCAGATCTCCCAGGATCTTTTACATGTGACCACCACAAAACCTCGAAAGAGCATCCGAGCTCAAACTATCAGATCTCCGAGGATCTTTTACATGTGATCACCACAAAATCTCGAAAGAGCATTCGAGCTCAAACTATCGGATCTCCCAGAATCTTTTCTATGTGGTCAGGAAAAACCTTAAAAGAGTGTCTTGCAACCTGTAAGATCTCTAAAGAGCATCCCAGGACTTTTACGAGCACACAGCTCAACCTATCGGATCTCCAGGACTGATTACATGCCTCCTGTAGCAAAACCTTGAAAGAGCATCCGAGCTCAAACTATCGGATCTCCCAGGATCTTTTCTATGCTACCTGTAGCAAAACCTCGAAAGAGTATCCGAGCTCAAACTATCAGATCTCCCAAGATATTTTCTATACTACCTGCACAATCTATACACGGCCACAGAGTATCATCCTGATACTCATGATACCACTGATCATCTTCTTTGCATGGAGCATCATCCTGATGCTCAAGATCATACTTATCATCATCATACAGTACATCCTCCTGATGCACAACATCTGGAGCATCGACCTGATGCTCATCACATATGATCGTCTTGATCATCATCATACAATACATCATCCTAATGTACCACATCTGGAGCATCGACCTGATGCTCACCACACATGATCATCCTGATCATCATAGCATCATCTTGATACATATCATCACATGATTATCTTGATCATCATCACAACATTGTCCTGATGCATATCATCATCACATGATCATCCTATTCAGATCATCTCATTGTCCACGGAGCACAGCCCAGATGCACATCATACAACACTTACACCACCAACATGGGAGAACAAATCTACCACCATTTGGGGAAGGCTCCAGCCCTTACTTTTTCACTATGGGAGAACACATCTACCACCATGTGGAAAATGGCTCAGCAATTACATCATGACCATGGGAGAACACATCTACAATCATGTCGGAAAATCTCGGCAATTACATCACGACCATGGGAGAACACATCTACAACCATGTCGAAAAATCCCATGTGTATCTGCGTCTTCTGGACTCATCACTTCCCCTTGGAAGGAACCTCGATCTGAAGTACACCAAGCCTTTCTCTGAAGTACTCGAACTTCACTCTAGCTAGTGGTTTGGTCAACACATCTGCAATCTGCTCATCTGTCGCAACATACTGGAGCTTCACTGCTCCTCTCTGCACCATATCCCTGATATAGTGATATTTGATCTCGATGTGCTTCGACTTGTCATGGAACACGGGGTTCTATGACAACTTCACACAACTCTGGTTGTCACAATAGATACAAGTAGCATCCAACTGGAGATCAAATAAATCAGACAATAGCTTCCTTATCCATACTACCTCATAACTGGCCAAACAAGCTGTGACATACTCTGCTTCGGCTATAATCAGTGCTACACAGGACTGCTTCCTGCTAAACCAAGAGATCACACCTGATCCCATACTGAAGCAGCACCCCAAAGTGCTCTTCCTATCTGCAACATTGCTTGCCCAATCCGAATCAACATAACCCTCCAGGTTAGACTTTTGAACCACATCATACTTGAGCCCATAATCAACCATACCCTTCAGGTACCTCAAAATAGGCTTTACAACAATCAGGTGAACATGTCTAGGATCCGTCAGGAATTGGCTCAATGTGTTCACCGCAAAGCAAATATCTGGTCTCGTGTTCGTCAGGTAGATCAGGGACCCGATCATCTAACGATACATCGTGGCATCAACCGACTCTGGTGAAGCATCACTCAATAGATTCAGGTTCGATGCCATAGGTGTGGCCATGGTCTTGCAGTCCATCATCCCGAACCGCTTCAGGATCTCTACTACTTACTTCCCTTGTCCAAGGAAGATTCCATCTGCACTTTGCCACACCTCCATACCTAGAAGGTAATGTATCATACCCAAGTCCTTCATCTTGAACTTGACAGCAAGCTTCCTCTTCATGTCGGAAATCAACCTATCCTCACCTGTCACAAACAGGTCATCCACATACAGTAGGAGTATCACTAGATTGCCTTCCTTAACCTTGTAGTAAAGGTTGGAATCCACTTTACTCTTGGTAAAGCCCAAACTGGACAGGAAGCTGTCTATCCTGCCGTACCATGTCCTGGGTGCTTGCTTCAAGCCATACAAGGATTTCTTCAATTTGCACACATGTGACTCCCTGTCATGTTTCTCAAATCCGAGTTGCTTCTCCACTTCCTCTTCGACTACACCATTCAAGAAATCTATCTGAACATCCATCTGGTGTATATTTGACTTCATCACTTGTCTTGTATTTCTCTATGCTACTATCTGTAACATGCTAGATCTTGTAGATCTACTTGGAAGTCACAACAGACTTCCCTTCTGGTCTTAGGACCACATCCCAAACATCATTCTTCATGATCGAATGGTATTCCTTGATCATGGCATCCTTCCATTACTGCATCCCGGATCCTGGGAACTTCAGATTCTTCAATAGATAGTTTTCTTGAACTTCATTGCCGGAACAAATGTTGTAGTTAAGTCTTCGTCACTTGTTCTTCGAAACAAGTCTCTCTTGTAGGTGATGGTACATGGTCTTTCTTACAAGACAAGCTCAATTGCATGATTAGAAACATCTCATATATTTCAGAACAAATTCTTACACATAAAGACACATGTTATACAGTCATGCAATTATGTTAGCCAATGCTTCAATACAACATTTATCCATATCCCGTAACTTTCTAGATGCCTTCCATCTCTACCAAAACATTGTTAAGAGTGTGCACAACTCCCAACATATTAGCAAAGAGGTTTCATTCTAGATAAGTAGCAATGGAATGTTGTACAGTACCATAGGCCACTTACCCATTACTATATTAGTAGTATCTTGTTCATTAATGCAACTTTTCTAAAATGCATAATATACATCCTAAATCTAGGAACATGTACATGACTGGACAACATCATTTAAGTAATCAAATATGTAATATATAACAATTCAAATACTTATCTTTGTTTGGTTGTTGGGTGGAATCCCTCTCAATCTTTGCTTCCTTGTAGGAACTACTGGAGTGTGTTCCCTCTTGATCTTTGCTTCCTTGCAGGAACAACTAGAGTGTGCTCCCTCTTGATCTTTGCTTCCTTTATGATATCGTTTATGTCTTTGAACTTCTATCCATCCTGGATCACTATGCATGCTTAAGTGTGCACTAGTGTCATCATTGTGTTATCCTCAAGATCTCATACATAATCATACATTCATTAGTATAATCTCAATACTATCAAAACATTATGATTCTAAATAATCTTAAACATGTATGGTCATGATCATTTCATACACATGTAATTTATCACAAGCGTTAGTATTCAATGTTTCAGGGAGGACTTCTTTTACTCATGCATATTCTCATTTGACCGTAGGACTCTTCTAGTTTGTCATATCATTAATCAAAGTAAGAAGCATAATATGCATAAACCCATGATTACTCAAACCTATAATTTCATGAATAATCATTATCAATCATACAAAGGTATAATTATATGAGATCCTAACACAAGGTAGGATTCTAACTTGATATAGGAAAACATGCCTGGATTATCATGCTTGTCTAACATACCCAAACAATGTCTTCTTTGTTCTCTTAGAGACCTTGTGCTAGCAACTTGCATATCTCATAAGTTAATAATTGTAGAACCAAGTTATACATACCTTGTAAGCAGAGATTCTATGTGATCCATGATTATGGATTAGTCTTTGTCTTCATGTCACCATGGTCATATGTTCTTTATCTAGAACTTGATTTGTCTTTCTTGATGTACCCTTCATGTTAGTGGACAACGTCATCCTCATACAACACCACAGTGTATTAGTACAATCATAAGTGTCATACACCTAATCAATGAATGTCTTCTATCATTCACATGCATTCATACTTTTACTAGGGTGATAAGACAAGTCTAAAAATAATCAAGATTGTACTAACCTCAATAATATGAAGACAAAAATATCGTAAACTTAATCATGAACAAATTTCAAAACATACCTATATCTCCTCAAGTCATACTTGTCGGGATTGCTTGTAGTCTTCTTATGTAAGGCCTTTAACCTCAACTCCCTCTATGACTGGAATCTCTTCACTTATGTAGGTGTCCAAATCATTCTCTTATAGGATTAATCCAATCCACTTTGATTTGATGAAGCTGGATCTGGAGCTGGCTAGGGTTTGATAGAGAAACCATAAAAATACAAAATTTGAATTTCAAACTTCTGATTGGATGAAAAGATGCGCCTTACTAAGCTGATCTAGCTGGCATACTTCAATTTTGAAATCTCCAAAATTTGACCCCTCAAAATTGACTTTGAAAGTTTCAGATTCTCTGGTCAAAATCCTGAACTAGGGTTTGACAGAGACCAGGGTTCTTCCCAACCAAAAACTTCGATCTTGGTCTCTAAATTTCGATTTTTCTGAGGAGCATCCAGCCGTGGTCTCAGATTCAAGAAATTCCAACTTTCTCCAAAACCCTAATTTCCCGCAGCAGTGACAAACAAAAAATGAGAGTGCTCAGAATCCAATTATGTTTGGATAGAAATATATGCCATATTGTTTCTGATGTATCTCTGAAATTTCAACTCCTCAAAGTCTGAAATTTTGTCCTGTGATAGAATGACTTGTCATCTTTCCAACCCCATAGATATGAGCTTTAATGGATTCTCTGAGAGAGAGATATGCCAAGTGTCGCAATGTGACCTGTTTATGGGATGAAATAGTACAACGCACTTGTACTACGTGCCACGTGTCACTGTTTCAAC
This sequence comes from Larix kaempferi, assembly GCA_027924585.1. Taxonomy (NCBI): domain Eukaryota; kingdom Viridiplantae; phylum Streptophyta; class Pinopsida; order Pinales; family Pinaceae; genus Larix; species Larix kaempferi. Next base: position 1,749,419 of record BSBM01001003.1, read on the forward strand.
TTAGGCCTCTGAAACCTGGACCTGTGAAACTACAGTCCATTCCCTAAATGTCACTTTTTACGGAATTCCATTTAGAGCTTCCTAACCTGAGACATGACATTTTTTCCTAGGTCACCTGTATAGGACTGCATTCTGGAAGAGGCAGAAACCCTAACTTGTACGGATCATATCTCACAAAGTACAACGAATCTGAGGCTGTCCTTTGAACACAAGGTACATGGACATTTCATCTTCAACCTGTAGAAGTTTCAGATCCTGAACCTTTGCCAAAACTGAGTTATAACGAATGTTCCACGATGACTGGTTTTTACTATACCAAGCCCTAGCTTCCAATTTGTCGCAAGTGCAACAAGTGTCATAAATGCCATACAATGCCTTCCTTCAGGATAGATCTTATACCATGTTAGTTTTTCATCATTTAATTCAATATGATCTAGGATCTTAACTGAGAGAACAACATGTACAGCATATCAAACATAAGAGACAAGAGACAAGAGACACAAAGCATTTCACCTGGGAAAGCCCAAAAGGTGAAAAACCCCGCAACTTCCTCAGAGATAGAATAAGCACCAATACAAAGAGAACCAATATGAATCCCCAAAAGATAAATGTCTGCGGCAGCTACTCCTCCTCTCTCTCATTAATGCGAAGTGAGTGAAGGAGTGAATGTGTCAAATGAGAGAGTCACACTCTCTATTTATTCTTTTACTTTCACTTGACATTTACTCAACTAGGTCGGCCCCAACTTAACCACTTAACATAATGCTGACTGGGCCGACCCCACTAGGGTGGTCTAATAACCCTTTAACCCACATGACTCATACAGGGCCGACCCCACCAAGGTGGTCTAATAACCCATCAAGTATAAGTTACGACACTTACAATATAACTTGCGACACTTGCAAGTACAAATGACGTCACTTCCAATCGGAGGAATAATACATCTCCGTTGGGGATACAATAAAGTACAAATGTAATACATACAATAACCAAGTGAATATCTTCTGAAGTTACAAATACATCAACAAAGGGAAGGCGAAGTTGAAGCTATTCCTATCAGCTATGAGTTTTGCATGAACAAAATATACCATAGTTCTTTTGAATCAATTAAATGACATTTTCAAACATATAAATATGTTGAATTGCATGCCTTTTGTATCAATTAATTAGCAATCGAAATGAAGTAGGGTCAAGAAAATATTTCTTGTATTGAGAACATATGGAGTAACCATGGTGCAAAAGGAGAAAAAAACAAAACATAAACCTCAACAGAAATCTTTTTTTGTTTGGAAATGTTGCAACATAAATTGTCGTTGGCTATGCATTCTTTCTATATGTTATTAGAACAGTGAAAGTGTCAAGGATGTTAACCATAGAAACTTGAAAAGCAAATATTTGAAAATGCAATATTGTTAAAGTTTGCACAAGGAATTTGATATAGCAGAGTGATTTCACATACATGAACTGTTGCAATGAGTTATGTGTCAATTGTGCCATGATCTAAAACAACCAACATTGCAAGGTCCCTAACAATTACCACAGCTATTGATGAAGGAATAACATGTTGTTGAAGATGTATTTTTGACATAAGGTTTCTGTTAGTATTGATATCGTTAGCAGAAGTGGTCATGGGTGGCTCGGTTGCGCTATAAAAAGGATTGTCGCCTCTAAGCAAAAAGTTCTACAAGACAGGCGAGCTCACCCCATAGAACTGCACAAGCTGGCACGCATCTTGAGAATTCAGAGGTAAATCATCAATGAATGTGATCCCATTAGGATGCTAAAAGAGCTCGGGTTTTAACACTCTCAAGGCATCCCCGAAGGAAAACCATCATGGACGCGTGTTAGCCTCATAATCATTCAGGGGGCGAAAAATGGTTTCTGTAAACCATTTTTTTGAGGCCGTGAAACCACAAAAAGCGGTCACAACGGTTTCCCTAACCATAAACCATTGGACATTTGACCGATGGAGGAAGCGGGCCCCACATGCAAAGATGCACTGGCAAGTGCACGCATCTCAAGATTGACAAGACGTAAGATCGACGACAGTTATCACTTCAGGATACACAAGGTGCTCGGAACCTAACACCCCAAGATTGCTCCTAAACGAAAACCACCCCTGGACATGTGTCAGACTCCTAATCATTCAAGGGGCAAAAAATGGTTTCCCTAAACCATTTTATCTGGACCTTGAAACCACCTTCTGTTTACAGTTCACCACTTTCTGCTGCAGCGCTTTCCTCTCCCTCGTTTTACCTTAAGTCATCCTTAAACGGTCTCTACCGTCGTCATTTACAAACAGGAGTCCCCCAACATTTAAGAAGCCATCTACCTCTTAACCAACAGGCTAATCCCAGCGCTCCACGTAAACCCTGCATTTAATTCTACCATTTTCAAATATCTCCCTATAAATACCTTCCTAGGGAAGCCATTGCGCATTTGCACTCCAGCTCCAAAGCTCCTCAGTCTCCACTCTCTTCAGCTGTTTCTCCAATCTCTTTAAGCAGTTCAGAGTCAGCGCTTCCTGCTTCACCCTTGTGTTAGCATGGCCTTTATGGCTGCTCCCGAGTTTGCTTCCGCATCCACATCCGACAATCCAGAGGATCATCTCGGTGATTTTTTCTTTAACGTGCATGACTCTTTTTCTTCCTCCCCGAACTTGCATTATTTGGCTCTAGAAGCCGGGGAGCGGGAAAAGAACGACAATAACTTATTCAACCTATGGAAGTTGGGGCTGGCTAGGATGATTCTCCCTCCTTCCATACCATTTCCAGAAATAATACAGTGGTGTGTAGATCATTACGTACCAGAGAGGAAAGCCATCATGTCTCGGCTAGGAAATGTGGTATGCCCAATCAGTAGGGAACTAGTCATGGAATTGACAAAGCTCGGTGAAGACCCCTAAGCGCTCATTTTTTATGAAGAGGTATTAATGAATAAGATTTGTGAGATTTATCCAGAGAACAGGGATGCCTTCATCTAGATTCTCTTACCTCCTAAAGGTACCCTCTCTTACAATCAATCATTGTTCAGCTTAGAAACTTTTGCAAGTCCGTTTTAACCAGTATTTTCAATGATTTGCCAATTCCTCGGGTATGACAACGACTTGTTAATTAACGATGTCGTTCTAGGTCTACTGTTTATCATAAACCTCTCTCAGCATGAAGCACCTATCAGTTTGGACCTGTCAGCTTTCCTCACTCAATCCATTCACATCTAGTTGAATATTTTTTCATCCAAAAGGTTATTTTGGTTCTGCTCCATACTCCTATACATGATCATCAGTCATAACAAAATTTACTTAGACAAAGAAGATCTTGATAGGTGAGTAATTCTCGTTCCCCCATAGGAGAAGTTCTCCACTTTTGTAGATACCGTCGTAGCAAAAGTCTATACATTTTTGTTTGATGCCCTTCCGCTAAGAATTTTCCCAAAGTGCAAACAATTGCTCCAACTCAATCCAAAAGAGGTTGTAGGCGATTGGTTTTGGTTTGACACCCACACCGAGATCATAGTATATGGGGTAGAGTTAGATCTATACAAACTCCCCATATTCATGACTCCCTGATTGTTTGCACTGGAATTTATCTGCCAAAGATTTAATTGTGATGAGGTGCATTTATGAAAGGGAACAATGCTAGGACTTTCAAAGTCCCTAGTGAAGCAGGCCCATTTAAGGTGCGAGACAGAGTTGCTCAGAAGGAGGTCAAGGAATTTCTAGCTTCATATGGTTTCCCTTTGAGCATAATACACCATTATGATCCCAGGGGATTATTTCTCAAAAAGGACAGGGGACCCGTTCAGCAGCATACCTCCACGAGCTGCACCCCCTGTTAGACAAGATGGCTAATCTAGAGAGTTGGGAACAGTGTTAGTATATTTTGAATCCAAGCAAGTCCTATGGATCACCAGTTGTTCCAACATCCCTTAAGATTGATATGTTGGGGAAAAGAGACACGTCAGAAGCCACGTCTGCTGCCGGAAGTGACGGATCCGGAAGTATGGGATCAAAGACCAAGAGGTTGAAAGCAGAAGGAACATCTAGCGCAACCTCAAAAATCAGGTTGGCACCCTCCCCCACGACACCTCTCATTCTTGATAGTTTCCCTTTTGCAACGTGGCCATAGGGTCAAGAGGCTCAGGCCACAGAGGGAGATTTAGTTACCACATCGTTCCTTAGGATAGGTTGTTTGGGAATTATGCTCAGATTAAAGAGGACAACATGGATCTTGATAAATCATTGTTTCCAAAAAAGGAGCTAGATACAGGAAGACAATCCAGTATGTTATATGTGGTAGATTTGAAGCAGGGTGCCATCAAAATGGCTCTCCTAGATCAAATAGCACCAGGAGAAAAGAAGACACCATCCAATTTTAAAGCCACACATATAACCATAAATTTTGACTAGGTCCCGTCTAAAGACATCATGGAGTTGCATCGACAAACGGGAGAAGGAGTGTACAGAGATGTATGTAAGTTCACTATGAGAACTAACAGGTTAGAGGCTGTGGTTTGTAGACTATAGAAGTAGCTAAGGAATGAAAAAGTCATCCAATAAGGCTAAGCAGTTGAAAATAACTGACTTAGAGAAGCAGGTACTAAAGATGGTTCAAAATCCTAAAGACAGAGCTCCATTACAAGCCATGTTAAAGGAGAAGGACAAGGAAGTGACAAACTTGAAAAAGAAGCTGAATATTCCCACAACGGAGCATTCGCAGACTGCAGAGGTAGTCACAATACAGACAAAATTGGAGAGGTCGATTAGTGAGGGTCAAATGCTCAAGGAAAGGATTGTCCGATTGGAAGGGGAGTTGGAAGCGGCGAGGAACCTGAATCAGAATCTCCTCCAACGAAAGGCTGTCATCCTTCAAGCCTCATCGATTTCAGATCCGACCGATAAATTGGCCCAGGCAGTGGCATAAATGAGCATCAAGGATGCCTAGTTAAATCAAGTACAAACTCAACTGAAAATGAAATGTGATGAGTTGTTCAATACAAATGAGAAGTTGATGAGGAGAGATCAGGCTATCTCGAGACTCCAACAAACAGTTGATGAGATTAGGGGTAAGGTTCAGGAGCTATTCACGAAGCTCACCAGTAAAACTTTGATCAAAGGCGCCAAAGCTATGTTATGGGATCAGATGGTGGCTTTGATAAAGTCTCAGTGGAACTATTTCAACATCACCCAAGAAGAATAAGAAATAGCTAAGATTGTCACACTAGATGCACGAGCTATAATGAGCACTATAAATAAGAAGGTCCGGGTGGCTAGAGAGGTGATTGATTTCTTGAATGAAAAGACCTTTGTGGAGCTGCAAATGTATGTTGTCCGAGACCGAACCAAAGTGGTCATGGAAGCAAACAAGATGATCACAAAGAGGGCTTTGGCCTAGAATGTGGTTGACATGGCAGCCCAACTGAAGCAGGATGTATTCTCTTTCAAGGAGTAGTTCAAGACAGTTTTTTCCCTCGGTCTTCGCTCTTTTTGGGATGGAAACAAAGACCTATATCGACAGGAACAGTATATTACCCTGATGACAGATGCAAGGAATAGTGAAATTCGCATGACGGACACTTTGCAAGAACTCAGAGGAAAAGTAGTTGTAGAAAAGCTACATAAAATTTTTGAGGTTCTCAACCTCCTCCAAACTATTTTCAGTAATATTCCAAAGGATTCTTTAGAGCACTACACTGAGCTTTACTCAGCTCTTAGAGAGCTCAAGTTCTTCCAGTATCCTATGGGTAAAGAGTGAAAGGTATCACCAGGTTTAGCGAATCCCAATAGTTGGAACAACCCACTAGAGAGCAAGCAACAACTACAGCCTCATCAACACAGCTAGAAGGAGAGGCCTCTTCCACGCGACAAGGCATTCTCCTACCTCAGCATAGTTGACTCCTTCTCAACATCAAGCGAGTCAGCAGGATCGTTTTTTATTTCTAACAATTTTTTGTTGTAAATCACAAACAGAATTTCATAAGTCATTGGGCTGTAACAAACTCTTTGTGACAACTCATTTTGTAAATGCCTAAAAAGGCTATATATAGTAGAATCAGCAATGAAAAAGGGTCGGCTCTTTTTGTAAGAAGTGTAACTTCTAATATTTTGCAGTCCGATCAAATATATAAAGAAGAACATCTTTTTCCTGATATTGGGATTTCATGGATTCAAAGCTTTGATGTGTCCAGTTAGCATTTTTCCTTCTGTTAATTCATCTCTTTCATATGTTCATGATTTATGAATCTAGTTCTTATTTTAATGTGAGTGTTGTAAGCTTAAAGTATGGCTTCTAATATTTTCATGGCGTGAAGTATTCATGTTGGGTTATCTGGAGTTTATATCCTCATATTATTTAGGTTTAGTTTTATGATCATTCTTTTTAGAACTATTGAATTCCTCCCCTAGGCTCAATACGTTATTCTCAAACACAGAACAAAGTCTTACTCTCTGAAGTACCTTTGTTGTGTGCCACTTCATTAACACCAATTCATTCAAGATTTTATCATTTGCATATCGAAGTATTGCCCATATTATTCCAAGATTTGGTTGTCTGTATTATTTTTATGATGAATGTTGTTCTGATCAAGAAAAAGAACACAAAAGATTTCATTGATGCCCAGGCATAGTTCTAAAAGCAGCCTTAGAATGTCTCTGGGACTAACACCTTTTTTGGCGTCGTTTTCGAGGACACAAGCAAGAAGATAAATCTTCCCTGGGGACAGCGACAAAATTTTATGCACCTAATTTCGTAGTGGATGAAACTAGTTTGCAGGCTATAATCCACTTTGCGACTCCACATTGGCAAACCTGGCATTTGGACGAAGACATACTCGCCAGAACCCCAACCACGAAGAATTTGTGTCTTTACAAGATTCAGTCTCCTGGAGACATAGACGTGGAAAATATCAGTCTACTTCCCCAGGCCATCGACGAAGTTTCTCCCCACCTATGTTTGGTCCTCAATTCCATGAATCTGAATTCATTGTCCAATCCTGAAAGAGAACCTTCTCCCCAGAACCCTCACACTCCTTGTGATTTTCCTATCTTTCAAAAGATTTCGGCTATAAGGGAAGAATTTCTAGCTCACACGAATCCGCCCAAATCTTTCTTTTCTCCGCAGGCCAAGAAGCTAATCGCCAATCACCTCATGTCAAGAGGAGGAGGTGGAGGACCACCACCACCACCCAGAACGCCCAGATTGGTAGCTAGCCGACATGGGCCTCTGCAATTACCCACGCCCTTGAATGATATGCCTACTCATTATTTGAAATTGCTACCAACGTATGATGCTAGTAAGGGCACGTCTGTTGAAGATCATGTAGATTGATTTCAAGATTTCATTGACAATATCCTGATCGAACATGATAATGTGTTCATGCAATTTTTTGCTCAGTCGCTAGAAAGAGATGCCAGAAGATGGTTCAGATCACTACCCAATGCCTCCATCAGCACGATGGAGATCCTGGAAACCACCTTTGTCAAGAAGTGGGGAGTTAAACGTGATAGCCTCTATTACTTAACAGAATTCTCCGCACTGAGAAAAAGCAATTCTGAAGATGTGGCAGAATTTACTTCAAGATTCAACAAAATATATTTCAGAATCCCCGAAGATATCCGACCTACCGAAGCAACAGCTCGAGTCACATATGCGGCATCCTTCCCCTCAGATTTCGCCATCACACCGAGAGAAATAAGATCGCTCTCACTTAGCACAATGCAAGATGACGCCATTGACGTCGAAGGAAACATGAGAGCAGGAGGCAAGATAAAACTGCCCAGTGATATGGAACAAAAATACAAAGGAAAATCTAAAGAAGAAGGCATATCCTCAGGAGTTAAAGATTCTCAAGACGCAAATATTGATGGGATGACTCGCATTATAAAGAGTTTGTCAAACAAAGTTAATAGGATGGAATTAGAAAGCAACAGTCCTAACAGACAATCACCTGCTTGACCTCCTACTCAGTTCAGAAGGCCGTACAATCCCCAAATGGCGTATTGAGATAGGAGGAATGATGAGCAGCCATTAAGGCCACCTATCCGTGAGAACGAAAACAATCTGGTTGAAATTCTAGTGGACGAAGTTTATGAAGAATTCGAAGAACAGTTGAATTGGATGGAAGAAAATTCCCATCTTATGCACCTCACTAGAGATGATTATGAGATCTCACTCTCATATGAACAGTTTGTCCCAGATCTTTTGAACTCCCAAGAAAGTGACCAACTCTTGATGATTATCCCTTTTTGCACAATGCTCAACCAGATAAGATGCAATGGAAGTGTGACTTGAGACCAAGACTCGAATTAACAAATAGACATAATGGAATTCCTACCAAGGGCATTCCTCAGAATTCAGGTCAAGCTAAAGTTCATCAAGAAGTGTCTACCCCTTTTGATTTGGAACATGAATTGAGTAAACTAACAATAACTATCCCCTTGACCGAATTGGTGAAGAATCCGATGTATCAAAAACATATTGTTAAGTTGTTACACAAATTTGAAAACAATGATCAACAAGATTCCATAAATCTAAATGATGAGCCTCCATCCTTTCGATGTATCCCTCACATTGATGGAAAGGAAGAGCCCATTGCTCCCTTTTACGTCACCCTTAAAGTACATAATAATTTACTTCACAACTGTATGCTGGACTCTAGAGCATCTCATAATTTGATTCCCAAAGTGATTATGGAACAATTGGGACTAGAAGTTACCAGGCCTTACCATGACCTCTATAGTTTTGATTCAAGAAAAGTGAAATGCATAGGCATGACAATGGGCTTGACAGTCACTCTTGCTCAACTACCAACCAGAAGTGTGAGAATGGACATAGTAGTGGTAGACGTCTCGACAAAGTATGGCATGCTCTTATCAAGAAACTGGACGAAAGAGTTGGGGGGAACCATGCAGATGGACATGAAATACGCCACGATACCGATGGTTGCTGGAGAAACTAGAAAGTTGTACCAAGAAGCTATGTTGGCTTATGCAATAAGCAAGCACGAAAACCTAATGAATTATCCTATATATTCATACGGTGAGGACATGAGTTGTTACATGTTGACAGTAGAAGACTCATATGCAGAAAAGGTGGTACTATCACCCGAGCCCAATTGTATTGTCAAGGACAGCCAGGATGAAGTAGAAAAAACACATTTTGAAAAGGCTACAACTAAAGGCAAGTCTGGAGAGGGTGTCATACTATCCTCAAATGTAGGGGGAGAAACTGATCTACCTTTTAAATTGAACTTTGATGAAATAAACAATGTCAACAAGAATGAAGCTCGCCTCTTTGGCCATTAGGTGGTTAATTCTTCGACAGTCGCTAAGTGGGCATTTTTGGGAAAAACTGAGCTGATAATGAACCATGGTAAATTTCCTAATAGTTTCAGCTCTCCCAAGAAAGCAAAGTCAAAGTATGACGTAAAAGTACGGTCTCACACCTCTATCCCTGACAACTTGAAAAGTTGGCAGTTATCTGATGATTGCCAAAAGATCGGGTGTTTCATTAGGGTGCACTAGAACAAGATTAAAGTAACATCCGATCGGAAGTTTGTCAAGCATAACTTTCAAAAGGAAATTCTGGAAAAGAGATCCAACCATAGGAGGTTCTAGGATTCACGGGAGGACCTGGACGGGAGATTCCAGAAACATTTTTTCTATTGTTAGAAATCTACATCCATCTTGATCAAATGATCCTTTGTATCATATATGTAACATACATTTTCTTTTCTTTTCCTACTGCAAGAGTTATTTTCTTTCGTTATTTTTCCCTCTCATCGTTCTCAGTTACTTTTTTTAAGAATTTAAAAGATAGGTATGACTCCACAACCCAATGGACATAAAGGCACTAGTCTGTTGTACTCAGCCTCTTCCGGAGAAAAAGGATTTCCCCGCTGGCGCCAATGTTAGTACTGATATCGTCAGCAGAAGCGGTCACGGGTAGCTCAGCTGCGCTATAAAAAGGATCATCTCCTCTGAGTAAAAAATTCTAAAAGACAGGTGAGCTCACCCCATAGAACTGTACAAGCTGGCGCGCATCTTGATCCCGTCAGGATGCTGAAAGAGCTCGGTTTTTAACACTCTCAAGGCATCTCTGAAGGAAAACCGTCATGGACGCGTCTCAGCCTCACAATCATTCAGGGGGTGAAAAATGGTTTCCCTAAACCATTTTTTCGAGGCCCTCAAACCACAAAAAGTGACCACAATGGTTTCCCTGACCATAAACCTTTGGAAAGTTAACTGATGGAGGAAGAGGGCCCCACACGCAAAGATGCACTAGCAAGCGCGCGCATATCAAGATTGACAAGACGTAAGATCGACGATAGTTATCACTTCAGGATACACAAGGTGCTCAGACCTTAATACCCCAAGATCGCTCCTAAACGAAAACCGCCCTTGGACGCATGTCAGCCTCCTAATCATTCAGGGGGCGAAAAAATCGTTTCCCTAAACCATTTTATCTGGACCCCGAAACCACCTTCTGTTTACAGTTCACCACTTTCTGCTGCAACGCTTTCCTCTCCCTCATTTTACCTTAAGTCGTCCTTAAACGGTCATTACCGCTGTCATTTACAAACAGGCGTCCCCCAACACTTAAGAAGCCATCTACCTCTTAACCAGCAGGCTAATCCCAACACTCCACATAAACCCTGCATTTAATTATGCCATTTTCAAATATCTCCCTATAAATACCTTCCCGGGGAAGCCATTGTGCATTTTCACTCCAGATCCAAAGCTCCTCAGTCTCCACTCTCTTCGGCTATTTCTCCAATCTCTCTAAGCAGTTCAGAGTTAGCAATTCCTGCTTGACCCTTGTGTTAGCATGGACTTTGTGGCTGCTCCCGAGGTCTCTTCCACATCCACATACGGAAATCCAGAGGAACATATCGGTGATGATTTCTTTGATGTACATGACTCTTTTTCTTCCTTCCCGAACCTGCATTAATTGGCTCTAGAAGCCGAGGAGCGGGAAAAGAACGACAACGCCTTATTCAACATATGGAAGTTGGGGCTGGCCAGGATGATTCTCCCTCCTTCCAGACCATTTCCATAAATAATACAGTGGTTTGCACATTGTTAGGTATGAGAGAGGAAAGCCATCATGTCTCGGCTAGGAATGTGGTATGCCCAATCAATAGGGAACTAGTCATGGAATTGACAGAGTCCGGTGAAGACCCATCATCGCTCATTTTTTACGAAGAGGTATTAACGGATAATATTTGTGAGCTTTCTCCAGAGAATTGGGACGCCTTCATCCGGATTCTCTTACCTCCTGAAGGTACCCTCTCTGACAATCAATCATTGTTTAGCTTATAAACTTTCGCAGGTCTTGTTCAACTAGTATTGTTAGTGATTTGCCAATTCCTCGGGTATGACAACGACTTGATAATCGATGATGCTGTTATAGGTCTACTTTTTATCATAAACCTCTCTCAGCATGAAGCACCTATCAGTTTGGACCTATCATCTTTCCTCGCTCGGTCCATTCACTTCCATTTGAATATTTTTTCATCCAAGAGGTTATTTCAGTTCTGCTCCATACTCCTATACATGATCATCAATCATACCAAAAGTTACTTCGACAAAGAAGATCTTGATAGGTCATTAATTCCCATTCCCCCACAGGAGAAGTTCTCCACTTTGGTAGATACCGTAGTAGGAAAAGTCTATACACTTTTGTTTGATGCCCTTCCGCCAATAATTTTCCCAGAGTGCAAACAATTGCTCCAACTCAATCCAAAAGAGGTTGTAGGAGATTGGTTTTGCTTTGACACCATGATCCAGGTGGATATTGGTGGCCACCCACCTTTCCAACTGGCTCAAAACAATTTTATGGCAATTTTGGTATTGTACTATTTTTAACAGTTTTTCGGATCCTGAACTTCAGGGGCCATTTTGAGGCCCTAAACGACAGTTTTTGGCCATTTGGGGGGCCAAATGATTGCCTTTGACACACATTTGGCCCCAGTCGAAAGTTGTAAATCTCGGATAGACATTTCCAACGGGCTACCGAGTGCCCCAAACAGAGATCGTATGCAAAATTTACGACCCCGGGAAGTTGATGTACTAACTTACCCAAACGGGGCCCACATGACTTTTGGCGCTTCATCTCCTAGGGTTAGGTTTTTGGATGTCTAGGGTTTTTGACATTCCTGTTTATTGTAAAAGGCCTTGAGAGCCTCATTGTAACCATCTTCTTGCGAAATGAGCACAACCGTCACATCTCTTCTCAGAGATAAGACACCACCATTCCAACAAGCTTGTTTTCTGCTGCATTTTACAGTTTTAGCTTATTTCCTTATTGAATAGAAAATCGGTTTGACTGTATCTCTGTTATTTTGTGTTAAGCATTTGATAATAATCTGTATTCATTTCGTTCTGCTCATAAAATCCGGATAAGTGGTATCAGAGCGGTCTGCTCCTTGTCGTCTTAATGCATGTCCCCAACGAGGTCAGGGTACAAAGAATTGGGTCTCGAGCGTGTTTCTCTTGAGGACAAAAGCTCTTGCATGCCCAAGCGACCTCTCATGGAAGGAGAAAAGAAAGACGACGGGATAGGAGATCCTATAAAAATGATGCTTGAGGAAGCCCTCACGCAGCAGAGGAACGAGATGATGGATAATTTCGCGCAAATCCTTCGGCGACTACCAACAAGTGACACATCTTCCTCGAGCGGAGGCGCCGCCCCCTTCAAGGTACAAATCAACTTCGATATCCCTATATTTGAAGGACAGATAGACACAGATGCTGTAGATAAGTGGTTGAATCTACTAGAAGGGTATTTTTCTGTCCATAACTTTTCGAATAAAGAAAAGATTACTTTTGCGCTCCTCAAAGCCGTTCCCCATGTCAAAGATTGGTGGGAAACATTTTGCGAGCAAAAGGACACAGAAGAAACCTCATTATTTTAAGTCACGACCACCTGGGAATCCTTCAGGGATGTTATTAAGGAACAATACTACCCTGTTGGAAGTTATGACGACTTGTATACCAAATGGACCACACTGCGACAAGAAAGAGACCAAGTAGTGTCAGAGTTCACAAATATCTTCCATACCTTGCGCACCAAGCTGGGTATCAAAGATTCAGAGCGACATCTGGTGCTCAAGTATCGCGGTGGTTTGCATAGATACATCCAGACCGAAATGGAATTTCTGGACATCTCTTCCTTGGGAGCGGCCTATCGATATGCCATCAAAATCGAGCAGAAGCTCAAACAAAAGACGCGGCAATTTGGGCCTGGGAACCCTTCACAGCAAAAGACAGGAAAGGGCGGCCCCAACCCAAAGAATAAAGGACAGAGCAAAGATGGACAGTATCAGGAAAACCAGTCCAAGCCACAAGCAAAGAAGGACACCGGAAAAACAAAGAAAGATACCGGGAAGTGGTGTGACTTCCATAAGAGCCCTTGGCATAACACTGCTGATTACGGCTCAAAGCAGTCGCTGGTGGCTGAAGTGAAAGCATCTGAATCAGATGCGGGTTCTGACTCTGAGTCCAAACCTAAAAGGGGAAGATGGATCATTGACGCGGAACCCAATGCCACCATTGCTACCACCAAGCTCCAGCCTGATGAACCAGATGAGCCAGAAGAAGGAGAACGCCTCTTCCATTCACAGATGTGGGTAAAAGGCACCCCGCTACACTTCATTGTTGACAGCGGTATCCAGAAGAATCTCATCTCAGCAGAGGTCGTCAAGTGCCTGGCCCTGCCAACAACGCCGCACCCACAACCCTACACCATTGGATGGCTTCGCAAAAGAAGCGATCTCCGCGTCAGCCAACAGTGCCGACTGCCATACGACATCAAGCCCTTCAAGGACGAGGTATTGTGTGATGTTGCTCCTCTCGAAGTTTCAGATGTTCTTTTGGTCCAACCTTATTTATGGAAACGTCATGCTGTATATGAGTCTAGGCCTCGTAGTGTTATCATTTCTTTGAACAGGAAATTGTACAGGATACCCGAGGCAGTCCCTCCTAATGTTATTTCCTTGATCTCTGCCAAGCAATGCAGGAAGGTCATCTCTCAGACCGGGAAATTTGTCTTCTTCGTGATTCGTTCTCAGAGTGAAAGAAAGATTGCAGCCACATCCTGGGCCACCACGACCAATCTATCCACACAACAAAAGCAAGTGGATAAGGTGGTGGAAGGATACTCAGATATCTTCTCCTCTCCGACTGGGGTACCTCTGCACTGCCAGGTCAAGCATCCCATCGATCTGACCCCAGGCGCACCGCTACCCAATGGGCTAGTCTATTGTCGCTCTCTGTTGGAAAACGAGGAGATCAAGAGGCAGATCCAAGAATTGCTCCACAAGGGGCACATCCGTCCCAGTTCATCACCCCGTGGGAGCCCAATCGTGCTGGTGCAGAAGAAAGACGGGACCTGGCGATTTTGCATTGATTACCGGGCCCTGAATAAAATCACAGTCCGTAACTGGTACCCGATTCCCCGAATCGACGACCTCCTTGATCAGCTCACGGGGGCCAAATACTTCAGTAAGATTGATCTTAAGTCTGGCTACCACCAGGTCCCAATAGAACAGACAGATGTATGGAAGACTGCCTTCAAGTCAAAAGAAGGTCTTTTTGAATGGCTGGTCATGCCTTTTGGTTTGACAAATGCTCCAACAACTTTTATGAGGATGATGGACGATATCCTACGACCTTTCACCAACAATTTTGTAGTGGTGTATCTGGATGACATACTCATCTACAACAAGACTTGGGAGGAACACTTGCAGCATATTCAGCAGGTTCTGCACACCCTGCGGAAGCACAAACTATATGCAAACTTGAAAAAATGCTCCTTCGGCATGGACAGGGTCCATTACTTAGGCTACATCATTGATCGACATAGTGTGCATGTGGATCCAGCCAAGATCCAGGTCATCTGTGACTGGCCAGCCCCAACCACACTCACTGAACTTTGGAGCTTCTTGGGCCTCGCCAATTTCTATCACCGGTTCGTGCTAGAATTCTCTCATATCGCATGGGCCCTCAGCCAAGTGACCAGGGGAGGTGGTAAGGCAAAATTTGTGTGGGGCCTGTCCCAACAACAAGCCTTCGATGACTTGAAGAAGCGTTTGTGCTCATCCCTGGTAGTCTCATTACCGAACCTGCAACATCCCTTTGAGATCGAGACAGATGCTTCAGATTATGCTGTGGACGCCGTTCTCACTCAACACGGCCACCACGTGGCATATCATAATGAGACACTATCAGATGCTGTCCGCAAGTACCCTACCTACGACAAAGAAATATACTCCATTGTGCAAGCCTTCCGCCAGTGGAGACATTACATTCTTGGGAAGGAGACAGTCATCCACACTGATCACAAGCCACTACAGTTCATGCAGACCCAAGGAAAGTTGCATAATGACCGCCATCAGAAGTGGTCGACATATTTACAGCAGTTCCACCTCAACATCAAATATAAAACAGGGAGTACCAACCGAGTTGCTGATTGCCTCAGTCGACCTCCAATCGCGGCACTTACCACGGTGGTAGACTCTTGTGGCCACGAGACCTCCGGATGGCCCCACCTCTACGAGACAGACCCTGACTTCTCTCCCACCTATCAATTGTTGGGCACCAAATCAGTGGTTGCTAATTTCCATCTTCAGGATGGGTTGTTGTGTCATCTGGGCCATCTCTGCGTTCCATCAAGCAAGCGCGCGAAGCTGATTTGGGAAGCTCACTACAGTCGGGTGGCAAGACATTTTGGCGTCGAAAAGACAGTGGCAGTGTTGCAGAAACATTTCTACTGGCCGAAACTTCGACAGGATGTCGGCAAGTATATCAGGTCCTGCACCGCTTGCGCTATTGCCAAACCGACCACTAAGAGACAGGGCCTATACACCCCTCTGCCTACTCCTGACAGGCCGTGGGAATCCATCTCAATGGACTACATGTCGGGCCTCCCATCCACCAAGAGGGAAAATGACTGTGTTTTTGTGGTTGTTGATCACTTTTCCAAGATGGGGATTCTAGCCGCTTGCAAGAAGAACATCACAGCAGAAGCCACTGCCAAGCTCTTCTTTGAACGAGTATGGGTACATTTTGGGATCCCATAGACCATTATCTCAGACCGTGACAGCCGGTTACTCAGCTCATTTTGGTCAAGCCTCTGGTCATTGCTGGATACCAAACTCACCAAATCCACTGCCTTCCACCCCCAGATCGATGGACAAACGGAGGTCGTCAACCGGATGGTCGTACATATCCTGTGCATGTACAATTCAACACACCCCCGCACATGGGATGACAGTCTCCCCTATGTCCAACATAGCTACAACCGAGCCCTGCATAGCTCAACTGGCCATATCCCCTTTCAGGTGGGGTTGGGATTCCAACCGTTGCGCCCCATGGATGTTGCACTTCCCCTTGCGACCACCTCAACCGACTCGTCCCCAGAAGCTGACAAAGACGCCTGGTTCATTGAACGGATCCAATATATCCGCCAACAGGTTCAGGATATTCTACAGAAGTCTAATGCCAAGTACAAGCAGCGCCATGATCAACATCGGGTGCCACATAAGTTTCAGGTGGGCGACAAAGTTTGGTTGCATTTGCAGAAAGAACGCCTTATAGGGCCCCATCGAAAGCTTCGCCCACTCCGTTATGGGCCGTACACCATCACCAAGGCAGTGGGTGATAATGCTTTTGAGTTCAACATTCCCCCCTTCCTTGGTCTGCATCCAGTCTTCAATGTGGCTCTCCTTCGGCCATATTTTCCACCACTATTAGACACCGCAGAGATAGCAGAGAAGTTGACACCAACAGAGCTCAACCCTGACTGCCTACAACAAGCATCCAGTGATCATATTGCAGACACACAGATCAAGGGCACTCAACATCAAATGATCCAACTTTATCGAGTTGTCAAAGCAGGGAAGCTCCTGCACCAAGGCAAGTGGCTTACCCGAGGCCAAATTCAGCCGAAATTTCCTCATCTGATGGGGGAACTTAACGCAATGGAGACCATTGCTTCGTAAGGAGGGAGGATTGATCTAGGTGGATATTGGTGGCCACCCACCTTTCCAACTGGCTCAAAACAGTTTTATGGCAATTTTGGTATTGTACTATTTTTAGCAGTGTTTCGGGTCTTGAACTTCCGGGGACATTTTGAGGCCCTAAACGACATTTTTTGGCAATTTGGGGGGCAAATGTTTTTCTCCAACCTATATATGGCCCCAATCGAATGTTGTCAATCTCGGATAGACCTTTCCAATGGGCTACCGAGCGCCCCAAACGGAGATCGTATGCAAAAGTTACGACCCCGGGAAGTTGATGTACTAACTTACCCAAACGGGGCCCACATGACTTTTGGCGCTTCATCTCCTAGGGTTAGGTTTTTGGATGTCTAGGGTTTTTGACATTCCTGTTTATTGTAAAAGGCCTTGAGAGTTTCATTGTAACCATCTTCTTGCGAAATGAGCGCAGCCGTCACATCTCTTCTCAGAGATAAGCCGCCACCATTCTAGCAAGCTTGTTTTCCGCTACATTTTACAGTTCTAGCTTATTTCCTTATTGAATAGAAAACCAGTTTTACTGTATCTCTGTTATTTTGTGTTAAGCATCTGATAATAATCTGTATTCATTTCGTTCTGCTCATAAAATCCGGATCAGTGGTATCAGAGCGGTCTGCTCCTTGTCGTCTTAATGCATGTCCCCAACGAGGTCAGGGTACAAAGAATTGGGTCTCGAGCTTGTTTCTCTTGAGGACAAAAGCTCTCGCACGCCCAAGCAACCTCTCATGGCAGGAGAAAAGAAAGACGACGGGATAGGAGATCCTATGAAAATGTTGCTTGAGGAAGCCCTCACGCAGCAAAGGAACGAGATGATGGATAATTTCACACAAATCCTTCGGCGACTACCAACAAGCGACGCATCTTCCTCGAGCGGAGGTGCCGCCGCCTTCAAGGTACAAATCAACTTCGATATCCCTATATTTGAAGGACAGATAGACGCAGATGCTGTAGATAAGTGGTTGAATCTACTAGAAGGGTATTTTTCTGTCCATATCTTTTCGAATAAAGAAAAGATTACTTTTGCGCTCCTCAAAGCCGTTCCCCATGTCAAAGATTGGTGGGAAACATCCTGCGAGCAAAAGGACACAGAAGAAGCCTCATTATTTTCAGTCACGGCCACCTGGGAATCCTTCAGGGATGCTATTAAGGAACAATACTACCCTGTTGGAAGTTATGACGACTTGTATACCAAATGGACCACACTGCGACAAGAAAGAGACCAAGTAGTGCCAGAGTTCACAAATATCTTCCATACCTTGCGCACCAAGTTGGGTATCAAAGATTCAGAGCGACATCTGGTGCTCAAGTATCGCGGTGGTTTGCATAGATACATCTAGACTGAAATGGAATTTCTAGACATCTCTTCCTTGGGAGCGGCCTATCGATATGCTGTCAAAATCGAGAAGAAGCTCAAACAAAAGACGCGGCAATTTGGGCCTGGGAGCCCTTCACAGCAAAAGATAGGAAAGGGCAGCCCCAACCCACAGAATAAAGGACAGAGCAAAGATGGACAATATCAGGACAACCAGTCCAAGCCGCAAGCAAAGAAGGACACCACAAAAACAAAGAAAGATACCAGGAAGTGGTGTGACTTCCATAAGAGCCCTTGGCATAACAGTACTGATTGCCTCTCAAAGCAGTCGTTGGTGGCTGAAGTGAAAGCATCTGAATCAGATGCGGGTTCTGACTCTGAGTCCGAACCAGAAAGGGGAAGACTACTCATTGATGTGGAACCCAGTGCCACCATTGCTACCACCAAGCTCCATCCTGATGAACCAGACGAGCCAGAAGAAGGAGAACGCCTCTTCCATTCACAAATGTGTGTAAAAGGCACCCCGCTGCACTTCATCATTGACAGTGGTAGCAAGAAGAATTTCATCTCAGCAGAGGTCGTCAAGTGCCTGGCCCTACCGACAACGCCGCACCCACAACCCTACACCATTGGATGGCTCCGCAAAAGAAGCGATCTCCGCGTCAGCCAACAGTGCCGACTGCCATACGACATCAAGCCCTTCAAGGACGAGGTATTGTGTGATGTTGCTCCTCTCAAAGTTTCAGATGTTCTTTTGGGCCAACCTTATTTATGGAAACGTCATGCTGTATATGAGTCTAGGCCTCGTAGTGTTATTATTTCTTTGAACAGAAAATTGTAAAGGATACCCGAGGAAGTCCCTCATAGTGCTATTTCCTTGATCTCTGCCAAGCAATGCAGGAAGGTCATCTCTCAGACCGGGAAATTTGTCTTCTTCGTGATTCGCTCTCAGAGTGAAAGAAAGATTGCAGCCACATCCCGGGCCACCACGACCGATCTATCCACACAATAGAAGCAAGTGTATAAGGTGGTGGAAGGATACTTATATATCTTCTCCTCTCCGACCAGGGTACCTCTTCACTGCCAGGTCAAGCATCCCATCGATCTGACCCGAGGTGCACCGCTACCCAATGGGCCAGTCTATCGTCGCTCTCTGTTGGAAAATGAGGAGATCAAGAGGCAGATCCAAGAATTGCTCCATAAGGGGCACATCCGTCCCAGTTCATCACCTTGTGGGAGCCCAATCGTGCTGGTGCAGAAGAAAGAGGGGACATGGCGACTCTGCATTGATTACCGGGCCCTGAATAAAATCATCGTCCGTAACCAGTAACCGATTCCTCGAATCGACGACCTCCTTGATCAGCTCACGGGGGCCAAATACTTCAGTAAGATTGATCTTAAGTCTGGCTACCACCATGTCCCAATAGAACAGACAGATGTATGGAAGACTGCATTCAAGTCAAAAGAAGGTCTTTTTGAATGGCTGGTCATGCCTTTTGGTTTGACAAATGCTCCATCAACTTTTATGAGGATGATGGACGATATCCTATGACCTTTCACCAACAATTTTGTAGTGGTGTATCTGGATGACATCCTCATCTACAGCAAGACTTGGGAGGAACACTTGCAACATATTGAGCAGGTTCTGCACACCCTGCGAAAGCACAAACTATATGCAAACTTGGAAAAATTCTCCTTCGGCATGGACAGGGTCCATTACTTAGGCTACATCGTTGATCGACATGGTGTGCATGTGGATCCAGCCAAGATCTAGGTCATCCGTGACTGGCCAGCCCCAACCACACTCACTGAACTTCGAAGCTTCTTGTGCCTCGCCAATTTCTATCGTCGGTTCGTGCTGGGATTCTCTCATATAGCATGGGCCATCATCCAAGTGACCAGGGGTGGTGGTAAGGAAAAATTTGTGTAGGGCCTGTCCAAAAAACAAGCCTTTGATGACTTGAAGAAGCGTTTGTGCTCATCGCTGGTACTCTCATTACCGAACCTGCAACATCCCTTTGAGATCGAGACAGATGCTTCAGATTATATGCTGTGGGCGCCGTTCTAACTCAACACGTCCACCCCGTGGAATATCATAGTGAGACACTATCAGATGCTGTCCGCAAGTACCCTACCTACGACAAAGAAATGTACTCCATTGTGCAAGCCTACCGCCAGTGGAGACATTACATTCTTGGGAAGGAGACAGTCATCCACATTGATCAGAAGCCACTACAGTTCATGCAGACCCAAGGAAAGTTACAGAATGACCGCCATCAGAAGTGGTCAACATATTTACAGCAGTTCCACCTAAACATCAAATATAAAACGGGGAGTACCAACCGAGTTGCTGACTGCCTCAGTCGACCTCCAGTCGCGGCACTTACCACGGTGCTAGACTCTTGTGGCCACGAGACCTCTGGATGGCACCACCTCGACGAGACAGACCCTGACTTCTCCGCCACCTATCAAATGTTGGGCACCAACTCAGTGGTTGCTAATTTCCATCTTCAGGACAGGTTGTTGTGTCATCTGGGCCATCTCTGCGTTCCATCAAGCAAGCACGCGAAGTTGATTTGGGAAGCTCACCACAGTCGGGTGGCAGGACACTTTGGCGTCGAAAAGACAGTGGCAGTGTTGCAGAAACATATCTACTGGCCGAAACTTCGACAAGATGTCGGCAAGTATATCAGGTCCTGCACCGCTTGCGCTATTGCCAAACCGACCACTAAGAAACAGGGCCTATACAACCCTCTGCCTACTCCTGACAGGCCGTGGGAATCCATCTCAATGGACTACATGTCGGGCCTCCCATCCACCAAGAGGGGAAATGACTGTGTTTTCATGGTTGTTGATCGCTTTTGCAAGATGGCGATTCTAGCCGCTTCCAAGAAGAACATCACAGCAGAAGCCACTACCAAGCTCTTCTTTGAACGAGTATGGGTACATTTTGGGATCCCACAGACCATTATCTCAGACCGTGACAGTCGGTTCCTCACCTCATTCTGGTCAAGCCTCTGGTCACTGCTGGATACCAAGCTCACCAAATCTACTGCCTTCCACCCCCAGACCGATGGACAAACGGAGGTCGTCATCGGATGGTCGTACATATCCTGCGCATGTACAATTCAACACACCCCCACACATGGGATGAGAGTCTCCCCTATGTCCAACATAGCTACAACCGAGCCCTGCATAGCTCAACTGGCCATAGCCCCTTTCAGGTGGGGTTGGGATTCCAACCATTGGGCCGCATGGATGTTGCACGTCCCCTTGCGACCACCTCGACCGACTCGTCCCCAGAAGCTGACAAAGCCGCCCGACTCATTGAACGGATCCAGCATATCCGCCAATAGGTTCAGGATTTTCTACAGAAGTCTAATGCCAAGTACAAGCAGCGCCATGATCAACATCGGGTACCACATAAGTTTAAGGTGGGCGACAAAGTTTGGTTGCATTTGCAGAAAGAACGCTTTACAGGGCCCCATCGAAAGCTTCACCCACTCCGTTATGGGCCGTACACCATCACCAAGGCGGTGGGTGATAATGCTTTTGAGCTCAACATTACCCCCTTCCTTGGTCTGCATCCAGTCTTCAATGTGGCTCTCCTTCGGCCATATTTCCCACCACTATTAGACACCTCAGAGATAGCAGAGAAGTTGACACCAACAGAGCTCAACCCTGATTGCCTACAACAAGCATCAAGTGATCATATTGCAGACACACAGATCAAGGGCACTCGACTTCAAATGATCCAACTTTATCGAGTTGTCAAAGCAGGGAAGCTCCTGCACCAAGGCAAGTGGCTTACCCGAGGCCAAATTCAGCCGAAATTTCCTCATCTGATGGGAAAACTTAACGCAATGGAGACCATTGCTTCCTAAGGAGGTAGGATTGATCCAGGTGGATATTGGTGGCCACCCACCTTTCCAACTGGCTCAAGACAGTTTTATGGCAATTTTGGTATTGTACTATTTTTAGCAGTTTTTCGGGTCCTGAACTTCCGGGGCCATTTTGAGGCCCTAAACGACATTTTTTGGCAATTTGGGGGGCCAAACGGCTTTCTCTAGAATATATTTGGTTGTAGTCAAAAGTTGTAAATCTCGGATAGACCTTTCCAACGGGCTACCGAGCGCCCCAAACGGAGATCATATGCAAAAGTTACGACCCCGGGAAGTTGATGTACTAACTTACCCAAACGGGGCCCACATGACTTTTGGCGCTTCATCTCCTAGGGTTAGGTTTTTGGATGTCTAGGGTTTTTGACATTCCTGTATATTGTAAAAGGCCTTGAGAGCCTCATTGTAACCATCTTCTTGCGAAATGAGCGCATCCGGCTCATCTCTTCTCAGAGATAAGCCGCCACCATTCCAGCAAGCTTGTTTTCCGCTGCATTTTACAGTTCTAGCTTATTTCCTTATTGAATAG
Source organism: Larix kaempferi (assembly GCA_027924585.1). Lineage (NCBI taxonomy): Eukaryota > Viridiplantae > Streptophyta > Pinopsida > Pinales > Pinaceae > Larix > Larix kaempferi. The sequence goes on from BSBM01001003.1 coordinate 1,772,193, forward strand.
AAAACCAGTTTTACTGTATCTCTGTTATTTTGTGTTAAGCATCTGATAATAATCTGTATTCATTTCGTTCTGCTCATAAAATCCGGATCAGTGGTATCAGAGCAGTCTGCTCCTTATCGTCTTAATGCATGTCCCCAACGAGGTCAGGGTACAAAGAATTGGGTCTCGAGCTTGTTTCTCTTGAGGACAAAAGCTCTCGCACGCCCAAGCGACCTCTCATGGTAGGAGAAAAGAAAGACGACGGGACAGTAGCTCCTATCAAAATGTTGCTTGAGGAAGCCCTCACGCAGCAGAGGAACGAGATGATGGATAATTTCGCGCAAATCCTTCGGCAACTACCAACAAGCGACGCATCTTCCTCGAGCGAAGGCGCCGCCCCCTTCAAGGTACAAATCAACTTCGATATCCCTATATTTGAAGGACAGATAGACACAGATGCTGTAGATAAGTGGTTGAATCTACTAGAAGGGTATTTTTCTGTCCATAACTTTTCGAATAAAGAAAAGATTACTTTTGCGCTCCTCAAAGCCGTTCCCCATGTCAAAGATTGGTGGGAAACATCCTGCGAGCAAAAGGACACAGAAGAAGCCTCATTATTTTAAGTCACAGCCACCTGGGAATCCTTCAGGGATGCTATTAAGGAACAATACTACCCTGTTGGAAGTTATGATGACTTGTATACCAAATGGACCACACTGCGACAAGAAAGAGACCAAGTAGTGCCAGAGTTCACAAATATCTTCCATACCTTGCGCACCGAGCTGGGTATCAAAGATTCAGAGCGACATCTGGCGCTCAAGTATCGTGGTGGTTTGCATAGATATATCTAGACCGAAATGGAATTTCTGGACATCTCTTCCTTGGGAGCGGCCTATCGATATGCCGTCAAAATCGAGCAAAAGCTCAAACAAAAGACGTGGCAATTTGGGCCTGGGAACCCTTCACAGCAAAAGACAGGAAAGCGCGGCCCCAACCCACAGAATAAAGGACGGAGCTAAGATGGACAGTATCAGGACAACCAGACCAAGCCGCAAGCAAAGAAGGACACTGGAAAAACAAAGAAAGATACCGGGAAGTGGTGTGACTTCCATAAGAGCCCTTGGCATAACACTGCTGATTGCCTCTCAAAGAAGTCGCTGGTGGCTGAAGTGAAAACATTTGAATCAGATGCGGGTTCTGACTCTGAGTCCGAACCAAAAAGGGGAAGACGGATCATTGACGCGGAACCCAGTGCCACCATTGCTACCACCAAGCTCTAGCCTGTTGAACCAGACGAGCAAGAAGAAGGAGAATGCCTCTTCCATTCACAGATGTGGGTAAAAGGCACCCCGCTGCACTTCATCGTTGACAGCGGTAGCCAGAAGAATCTCATCTCAGTAGAGGTCGTCAAGCGCCTGGCCCTGCCGACAACGCCGCACCCACAACCCTACACCATTGGATGGCTCCACAAAAGAAGCGATCTCCGCGTCAGCCAACAGTGCCGACTGCCATACGGCATCAAGCCCTTCAAGGACGAGGTATTGTGTGATGTTGCTCCTCTCGATGTTTCAGATGTTCTTTTGGGACAACCTTATTTATGGAAACGTCATGCTGTATATGAGTCTAGGCCTCGTAGTGTTATTATTTCCTCGAACAAGAAATTGTACAGGATACCCGAGGCAGTCCCTCCTAGTGCTATTTCCTTGATCTCTGCCAAGCAATGCAGGAAGGTCATCTCTCATACCGGAAAATTTGCCTTCTTCGTGATTCACTCTCAGAGTGAAAGAAAGATTGCAGCCACATCCCGGGCCACCACGACCGATCTATCCACACAACAGAAGCAAGTGGATAAGGTGGTGGAATTATACTCAGATATCTTCTCCTCTACGACCGGGGTACCTCTGCATTGCCAGGTCAAGCATCCCATCGATCTGACCCCAGGTGCACCGCTATCCAATGGGCCAGTCTATTGCTGCTCTCTGTTGGAAAACAAGGAGATCAAGAGGCAGATGCAAGAATTGCTCCACAAGGGGCACACCCGTCCCAGTTCATCACCCTATGGGAGCCCAATCGTGCTGGTGCAGAAGAAAGATGGGACCTGGCGATTCTGCATTGATTACCGGGCCCTGAATAAAATCACAGTCCGTAACCGGTACCCGATTCCCCGAATCGACGACCTCCTTGATCAACTCACGTGGGCCAAATACTTCAGTAAGATTGATCTTAAGTCTGGCTACCACCAGGTCCCAATAGAACAGACAGATGTATGGAAGACTGCCTTCAAGTCAAAAGAAGGTCTTTTTGAATGGCTGGTCATGCCTTTTGGTTTGACAAATGCTCCAGCAACTTTTATCAGGATGATGGATGATATCCTACGACCTTTCACCAACAATTTTTTAGTGGTGTATCTGGATGACATCCTCATCTACAGCAAGACTTGGGAGGAACACTTGCAGCATATTCAGCTGGTTCTGCACACCCTGCGGAAGCACAAACTATATGCAAACTTGGAAAAATGCTCCTTCGGCATGGACAGGGTCCATTACTTAGGCTACATCGTTGATCGACATGGTGTGCATGTGGATCCAGCCAAGATCGAGGTCATCCGTGACTGGCCAGCCCCAACCACACTCACTGAACTTCGGAGCTTCTTGGGCCTCGCCAATTTCTATCGCCGGTTCGTGCTAGGATTCTCTCATATTGCATGGGCCCTCAGCCAAGTGACCAGGGGTGGTGGTAAGGCAAAATTTGTGTGGGGCCTGTCCCAACAACAAGCCTTTGATGACTTGAAGAAGCGTTTGTGCTCATCGCCGGTACTCTCATTACCGAACCTGCAACATCCCTTTGAGATCGAGACAGATGCTTCAGACTATGCTGTGGGCGCCGTTCTCACTCAACACGGACACCTCACGGCATATCATAGTGAGACACTATCAGATGCTGTCCGCAAGTACCCTACCTACGACAAAGAAATGTACTCCATTGTGCAAGCCTTCCGCCAGTGGAGACATTACATTCTTGGGAAGGAGACAGTCATCTACATTGATCACAAGCCACTACAGTTCATGCAGACCCAAGGAAAGTTGCAGAATGACCGCCATCAGGAGTGGTCAACATATTTACAACAGTTCCACCTCAACATCAAATATAAAACAGGGAGTACCAATCGAGTTGCTGACTGCCTCAGTCGACCTCCAGTCGCGACACTTACCACGGTGCTAGAATCTTGTGGCCACGAGACCTCCAGATGGACCCACCTCTACGAGACAGACCCTGACTTCTCCGCCACCTATCAAATGTTGGGCACCAACTCAGTGGTTGCTAATTTCCATCTTCAGGACGGGTTGTTGTGTCATCTGGGCCATCTCTGTGTTCCATCAAGCAAGCGAGCGAAGCTGATTCGGGAAGCTCACTATAGTCGGGTGGCAGGACACTTTGGTGTTGAAAAGACAGTCGCAGTGTTGCAGAAACATTTCTACTGTTCAAAACTTCGACAGGATGTCGGCAAGTATATCAGGTCTTGCACCGCTTGCGCTATTGCCAAATCGACCACTAAGAAACAGGGCATATAGACCCCTCTGCCTACTCCTTACAGGCCGTGGGAATCCATGTCAATGGACTACATGTCGGGCCTCCCATCCACCATGAGGGGAAATGACTATGTTTTCGTGGTTGTTGATCGCTTTTCCAAGATGGCGATTCTAGCCGCTTGCAAGAAGAACATCACAGCAGAAGCCACTACCAAGCTCTTCTTTGAACGAGTATCGGTACATTTTCGGATCCCACAGACCATTATCTCAGATCGTGACAGTCGGTTCCTAAGCTCATTATGGTCAAGCCTCTGGTCACTGCTGGATACCAAGCTCACCAAATCCACTGCCTTCCACCCCCAGACCGATGGACATACGGAGGTCGTCAACCGGATGGTCGTACATATCCTGCACATGTACAATTCAACACACCCCCGCACATGGGATGAGAGTCTCCCCTATGTCCAACATAGCTACAACTGAGCCCTGCATAGCTCAACTGGCCATAGCCCCTTTCAGGTGGGGTTGGGATTCCAACCATTGGGCCCCATGGATGTTGCACTTCCCCTTCCGACCACCTCGACCGACTCGTCCCCAGAAGCTCACAAAGCCGCCCGGTTCATTGAACGGATCCAGCATATCCGCCAATAGGTTCAGGATATTCTACAGAAGTTTAATGCCAAGTACAAGCAGCGCCATGATCAACATCGGGTGCCACATAAGTTTCAGGTGGGCGACAAAGTATGGTTGCATTTGCAGAAAGAACGGCTTACAGGGCCCCATCAAAAGCTTCCCCCACTCCGTTATGGGCCGTACACCATCACCAAGGCGGTGGGTGACAATGATTTTGAGCTCAACATTACCCCCTTCCTTGGTCTGCATCCAGTCTTCAATGTGGCTCTCCTTCGACCATATTTCCCACCACTATTAGACACCTCAGAGATAGCAGAGAAGTTGACACCAACAGAGCTCAACCCTGACTGCCTACAACAAGCATCAAGTGATCATATTGTAGACACATAGATCAAGGGCACTCGACATCAAAGGATCCAACTTTATCGAGTTGTCAAAGCAGGGCAGCTCCTGCACCAAGGCAAGTGGCTCACCCGAGGCCAAATTCAGCAGAAATTTCCTCATCTGATGGGGGAACTCAACGCAATGGAGACCATTGCTTCCTAAGGAGGGAGGATTGATCCAGGTGGATATTGGTGGCCACCCACCTTTCCAACTGGCTCAAAACAGTTTTATGGCAATTTTGGTATTGTACTATTTTTAGCAGTTTTTCGGGTCCTGAACTTTCGGGGCCATTTTGAGGCCTTAAATGACATTTTTTGGCAATTTGGGGGGCCAAACGATTTCCTTTGGCCAAGAATTGGTTTTAGTTGAAAGTTTTAAATCTCGGATAGACCTTTCCAACGGGCTACCGAGCACCCCAAACGGAGATCGTATGCAAAAGTTACGACCCCGGGAAGTTGATGTACTAACTTACCCAAACGGGGCCCACATGACTTTTGGCGCTTCATCTCCTAGGGTTAGGTTTTTGGATGTCTAGGGTTTTTGACATTCTTGTTTATTGTAAAAGGCCTTGAGAGCCTCATTGTAACCATCTTCTTTCGAAATGAGCGCATCCGGCTCATCTCTTCTTAGAGATAAGCCGCCACCATTCCAGCAAGCTTGTTTTCCGCTGCATTTTACAGTTCTAGCTTATTTCCTTATTGAATAGAAAACCAGTTTTACTGTATCTCTGTTATTTTGTGTTAAGCATCTGATAATAATCTGTATTCATTTCGTTCTGCTCATAAAATCCGGATCAGTGGTGTCAGAGCGGGCTGCTCCTTGTCGTCTTAATGCATGTCCCCAAAGAGGTCAGGGTACAAAGAATTGGGTCTCGAGCTTGTTTCTCTTGAGGACAAAAGCTCTCGCACGCCCAAGCGACCTCTCATGGCAGGAGAAAAGAAAGATGACGGGACAGGAGATCCTATCAAAATGTTGCTTGAGGAAGCCCTCACGCAGCAAAGGAACGAGATGATGGATAATTTCGCGCAAATCCTTCGACGACTACCAACAAGCGACGCATCTTCCTCGAGCGGAGGCGTCGCCCCCTTCAAGGTACATATCAACTTCGATATCCCTATATTTGAAGGAGAGGTAGACGCAGATGCTGTAGATAAGTGGTTGAATCTACTAGAAGGGTATTTTTCTGTCCATAACTTTTCGAATAAAGAAAAGATTACTTTTGCGCTCCTCAAAGCCGTTCCCCATGTCAAAGATTGGTGGGAAACATCCTGCGAGCAAAAGGACACAGAAGAAGCCTCATTATTTTTAGTCACAACCACTTGGGAATCCTTCAGGGATGCTATTAAGGAACAATACTACCCTGTTGGAAGTTATGACGACTTGTATACCAAATGGACCACACTGCGACAAGAAAGAGACCAAGTAGTGCCAGAGTTCACAGATATCTTCCATACCTTGTGCACCAAGCTGGGTATCAAAGATTCAGAGCGACATCTGGTGCTCAAGTATCGCGGTGGTTTGCATAGATACATCCAGACCGAAATGTAATTTCTGGACATCTCTTCCTTGGGAGCGACCTATCGATATGTCGTCAAAATCGAGCAGAAGCTCAAACAAAAGACGCGGCAATTTGGGCCTGGGAACCGTTCACAGCAAAAGACAGGAAAGCGCGGCCCCAACCCACAGAATAAAGGACAGAGCAAAGATGGATAGTATCAGGACAACCAGTCCAAGCCGCAAGCAAAAAGGACATCGGAAAAACAAAGAAAGATACCGGGAAGTGGTGTGACTTCCATAAGAGCCCTTGGAATAACACTGCTGATTGCCGCTCAAAGCAGTCGCTGGTGGCTGAAGTGAAAGCATCTGAATCAGATGCGGGTTTTGACTCTGAGTCTGAACCAAAAAGGGGAAGATGGATCATTGACGCGGAACCTAGTGCCACCATTGCTACCACCAAGCTCCAGCCTGATGAACCAGACAAGCCAAAAGAAGGAGAACGCCTCTTCCATTCACAGATGTGGGTAAAAGGCACCCCGCTGCACTTCATCGTTGACAGCGGTAGCCAGAAGAATCTAATCTCAGCAGAGGTCGTCAAGTGCCTGGCCCTGCCGACAATGCCGCACCCACAACCCTACACCATTGGATGGCTCCGCAAAAGAAGCAATCTCCGCGTCAGCCAACAGTGCCGACTGCCATATGGCATCAAGCCCTTCAAGGACGAGGTATTGTGTGATGTTTCTCCTCTCGAAGTTTCAGATGTTCTTTTGGGCCAACCTTATTTATGGAAACGTCATGCTGTATATGAGTCTAGGCCTCGTAGTGTTATTATTTCTTTGAACAGGATACCCGAGGCAGTCCCTCCTAGTGCTATTTCCTTGATCTCTGCCAAGCAATGCAGGAAGGTCATCTCTCAGACTGGGAAATTTGTCTTCTTCGTGATTCGCTCTCAGAGTGAAAGAAAGATTGCAGCCACATCCCGAGCCACCACGACCGATATATCCACACAATAGAAGTAAGTGGATAAGGTGGTGGAAGGATACTTAGATATCTTCTCCTCTCCGACCGGGGTACCTCTGCACTGCCAGGTCAAGCATCCCATCGATCTGACCCCAGCCGCACCGCTACCCAATGGGCCAGTTTATCACCGCTCTCTGTTGGAAAACGAGGAGATCAAGAGGCAGATCCAAGAATTGCTCCACAAGGGGCACATCCGTCCCAGTTCATCACCCTGTGGGAGCCCAATCGTGTTGGTGCAGAAGAAAGACGGGACCTGGTGACTCTGCATTGATTACCGGGCCCTGAATAAAATCACAGTCCATAACTGGTACCCGATTCCCCGAATCGACGACCTCCTTGATCAGCTCACTGGGGCCAAATACTTCATTAAGATTGATCTTATGTCTGGCTACCACCAGGTCCCAATAGAACAGACAGATGTATGGAAGACTCCCTTCAAGTCAAAAGAAGGTCTTTTTTAATGGCTGGTCATGCCTTTTGGTTTGACAAATGCTCCAACAACTTTTATGAGGATGATGGACGATATCCTATGACCTTTCACCAACAATTTTGTAGTGGTGTATCTGGATGACATCCTCATCTACAGCAAGACTTGGGAGGAACACTTGCAGCATATTCAGCAGGTTCTGAACACCCTGCAGAAGCACAAACTATATGCAAACTTGGAAAAATGATCCTTCGGCATGGACAGGGTCCATTACTTAGGCTACATTGTTGATTGACATGGTGTGCATGTGGATCCAGCCAAGATCGAGGTCATCCGTGACTGGCCAGCCCCAACCACACTCACTGATCTTCGGAGCTTCTTGGGCTTCACCAATTTCTATCGCTGCTTCGTGCTGGGATTCTCTCATATCGCATGGGCCCTCAGCCAAGTGACCAGGGGTGGTGGTAAGGAAAAATTTGTGTGGGGCCTGTCCCAACAACAAGCCTTCGATGACTTGAAGAAGCGTTTGTGCTCATCGCCGGTACTCTCATTACCGAACCTGCAACATCCCTTTGAGATCGAGACAGATGCTTCAGATTATGCTGTGGGCACCGTTCTAACTCAACACGGCCACCCCGTGGCATATCATAGTGAGACACTATCAGATGCTGTCCGCAAGTACCCTACCTACGACAAAGAAATGTACTCCATTGTGTAAGCTTGCCGCCAGTGGAGACATTACATTCTTGGGAAGGAGACAGTCATCCACACTGATCACAAGCCACTACAGTTCATGCAGACCCAAGGAAAGTTGCAGAATGACCGTCATCAGAAGTGGTCAACATATTTACAGCAGTTCCACCTCAACATCAAATATAAAATAGGGAGTACCAACCGGGTTGCTGACTGCCTCAGTCGATCTCCAGTCGCGGCACTTACCACGTTGCTAGACTATTGTGGCCACGAGACCTCCGGATGGCCCCACCTCTACGAGTCAGACGCTGACTTCTCCGCCACCTATCAAATGTTGGGCACCAACTCAGTGGTTGCTAATTTCCATCTTCAGGACGGGTTGTTGTGTCATCTGGGCCATCTCTGCGTTCCATCAAGCAAGCGCGCGAAGCTGATTTGGGAAGCTCACTGCAGTCGGGTGGCAGGACACTTTGGCATCGAAAAGACAATGGCAGTGTTGCAGAAACATTTCTATTGGCCGAAACTTCGACAGGATGTCGGCAAGTATATCAGGTCCTGCACCGCTTGCGCTATTGCCAAACCGACCACTAAGAAACGGGGCCTATACACCCCTCTGCCTACTCCTGACAGGCCGTGGGAATCCTTGTCAGTGGACTACATGTTGGGCCTCCCATCCACCAAGAGGGAAAATGACTGTGTTTTCGTGGTTATTGATCGCTTTTCCAAGATGGTGATTCTAGCCGCTTGCAAGAAGAACATCACAGCAGAAGCCACTGCCAAGCTCTTCTTTAAACAAGTATTGGTACATTTTTGGATCCCACAGACCATTATCTCAGATCGTGGCAGTCGGTTCCTCAGCTCATTCTGGTCAAGCCTCTGGTCACTGCTGGATACCAAGCTCACCAAATCCACTGCCTTCCACCCCCAGACTGATGGACAAACGGAGGTCGTCAACCGGATGGTCGTACATATCCTGCGCATGTACAATTCAACACACCCCCGCACATGGGATGAGAGTCTCCCCTATGTCCAACATAGCTACAACCGAGCCCTGCATAGCTCAACTGGCCATAGCCCCTTTCAGGTGGGGTTGGGATTCCAACCATTGGGCCCCATGGATGTTGCACTTCCCCTTGCGACCACCTAGGCCGACTCGTCCCCAGAAGCTGACAAAGCCGCTCGGTTCATTGAACGGATCCAGCATATCCGCCAACAGGTTCAGGATATTCTACAGAAGTCTAATGCCAAGTACAAGCAGGGCCATGATCAACATCGGGTGCCACATAAGTTTAAGGTGGGCGACAAAGTTTGGTTGCATTTGCAGAAAGAATTCCTTACAGGGCCCCATTGAAAGCTTCGCCCACTCCATTATGGGCCGTACACCATCACCAAGGCGGTGGGTGACAATGCTTTTGAGCTCAACATTCCCCCCTTCCTTGGTCTGCATCCAGTCTTCAATGTGGCTCTCCTTCGGCCATATTTCCCACCACTATTAGACACCTCAGAGATAGCAGAGAAGTTGACACCAACAGAGCTCAACCCTGACTGCCTACAACAATCATCCAGTGATCATATTGCAGACACACAGATCAAGGGCACTCGACATCAAAGGATCCAACTTTATCGAGTTGTCAAAGCAGGGCAGCTCCTGCACCAAGGCAAGTGGCTCACCCGATGCCAAATTCAGCAGAAATTTCCTCATCTGATGGGGGAACTCAACGCAATGGAGACCATTGCTTCCTAAGGAGGGAGCATTGATCCAGGTGGATATTGGTGGCCACCCACCTTTCCAACTGGCTCAAAACAGTTTTATGGCAATTTTGGTATTGTACTATTTTTAGCAGTTTTTTGGGTCCTGAACTTCCGGGGCCATTTTGAGGCCCTAAACGACATTTTTTGGCAATTTGGGCGGCCAAATGGCTTCCTCTGACATACATTTAGCATCAATTGAAAGTTGTAAATCTCGGATAGACCTTTCCAATGGGATACCGAGCGCCCCAAACGGAGATCGTATGCAAAAGTTACGACCCCGGGAAGTTGATGTACTAACTTACCCAAACGGGGCCCACATGACTTTTGGTGCTTCATCTCCTAGGGTTAGGTTTTTGGATGTCTAGGGTCGTTGACATTCCTGTTTATTGTAAAAGGCCTTGAGAGCCTCATTGTAACCATCTTCTTGCGAAATGAGCGCAGCTGTCACATCTCTTCTCAGAGATAAGCCGCCACCATTCCAGCAAGCTTGTTTTCCGCTGCATTTTACAGTTCTAGCTTATTTCCTTATTGAATAGAAAACCAGTTTTACTATATCTCTGTTATTTTGTGTTAAGCATCTGATAATAATATGTATTCATTTCGTTCTGCTCATAAAATCCGGATCACACAAACACCGAGATAAGAGTATATGGGGTAGAGTTAGCTCTGTACAAACTCCCCATATTCATGATTCCCCGATTGTTTGCACTGGAATTTATCCACCAAAGATTTAGTTGTGATGAGGTGCATTTTATGAAAGGGAATAGTGCTAGGACTTTCAAAGTCCCCAGTGAAGCAGGACCATTTAAGGTGCGAGACAGAGTTTCTTAGAAGGAGGTCGAGGAACTTCTAGCTTCATATGGTTTCCATTTGAGCATGATACACCATTATGATCCCAGGGGGATCATTTCTCAAAAAATACAGGGGGCCCGTTCAACAACGTACCTCCACGAGCCGCACCCCCTGTTAGACAAGATGGCTAATCTAGATAGTTGGGAACAGTGTCAGGATGTTTTGAATCCAAGCAAGGCCTCTGGATCACCAGTTGTTCCCACACCCCTTAAGATTGATATGTTGGGGAAAAGAGACACGTTAGATCCCACGTCTGCTGCCGTAAGGGACGGATCCGAAAGTATGGGATCAAAGACCAAGAGGTTGAAAGCAGAAGGAACATCTAGTGCAACCTCAAAAATTAGGCTGGCACCCTCCCCCGCGACACATGTCATTCTTGAGAGTTTCCCTTCTGCAATGTGGCCACAGGGTCAAGAGGCTCAGGCCACGGAGGGAGATTTAGTTACCACATCGTTCCTCAAGACAGGTTTGTTTGGGCATTATGCTCAGATTAAAGAGGACAACATGGATCTGGAGAAATCATTAATTCCAAAAAAGGAGCTAGATACAGGAAGACAATCCAGGATGTTATCTAGTCTAGATTTGAAGCAGGGAGCCCTCAAAATGGCTATCCTAGAGAAAATAGCGCCAGGAGAAAAGAAGACACCGTCCAATTTTAAAGCCACCCAGATAACCATAAATTTGGACTAGGTCCCGTCTAAAGACATCATGGAGTTGCATCGACAGACGAGAGAAGGAGTGTACAGAGATGTACGTAAGTTCACTATGAGAACTAACAGGTTATAGGTTGTGGTTTGTATACTAGAGAAGCAACTAAAGAATGAAAAATCATCCAATAGGCTAAGCAGTTGAAACTAATTGACTTAGAGCAGCAGGTAGTAAAGATGGTTCATAACCCTGAAGACAGGGCTCCATTACAAGCCATGTTAAAGGAGAAGGACAAGGAAGTGGCAAACCTGAAAAAGAAGCTGAATATTCCCACAACGGAGCATTCACAGACTACATAGGTAGTCACAATACAGACAGAATTGGAGAGGTCGATTAGTGAGGGTCAAACACTCAAGGAAACTATTGTCCTATTGGAAGGGGAGTTGGAAGATGCGAGGAAGTTGAATAAGAACCTCCTCCATCAAAAGTCTGTCATCCTGCAAGCCTCATCGACTTCAAATCCGACCGATAAATTGGCGCAGGCAATGGCAGAAATGAGCATCAAGGATGCTCAGTTAAATCAAGTGCAAACTCAGCTGAAGGCAAAATGTGATGAGTTGTTCAATACAAATGAGAAGCTGATGAGGAGAGATTAGGCTATTTGGGGACTCCAACAAACAGTTGATGAGCTTAGGGGTAATGTTCAGGAGCTATCCATGAAGCTCACCGGTAAACCTTTGATCAAAGGCGCCAAATCTGTGTAATGGGATCAGATGGTGGCTTTGATAAAGTCTTAGTAGAACTATTTCAGCATCACCCAAGAAGAATCAGAAATAGATAAGACCGCCGTACTAGATGCACGAGCTGTAATGAGCACTATAAATAAGAAGGTCCAGGTGGCCAGAGAGGTGATCGATTTCCTGAATGAAAAGACCTTTGCAGAGCTGCAAATGTATGCTTTACAAGACCGAACCAAAGTGGTCATGGAAGCAAACAAGATGATCGCAAAGGAGGCTTTGGCCCAGAATGTGGCTGACATGGTAGCCCAACTGAAGCAGGACGTGTTCTCTTTCAAGGAGCATTTCAAGAGAGTGTTTTCCCTCGGTCTTCCCTATTTATGGGATGGAAACAGAGACCTATATCCATAGGAATAGTATATTACCCTGATGACATATGCAAGGAATACCAAAATTCGCATGACGGACACTTTGCAAGAACTTAGTGGAAAAGCAATTATAGAAAAGTTGCATAAAATTTTTGAGGTTCTCGACCTCCTCCAAACTATTTTCAATAATCTTCCAAAGGCTTCTTTAGAGCACTACACCGAGCTTGACTCGGCTCTTAGAGAGCTCAAGTTCTTCCAGTATCCTATGGGTAACAAGCGGAAAGGTATCACTAGGTTTAGCAAAGCCCAATGGTTGGAAAAGTCCACTAGAGAGAAAGCAACAACTGTAGCCTCATCAACACAGCTAGAAGCAGAGGCCTCTTCCACGTGACAAGGCATTATCCTGCCTCAGCATAGTGGACTCCATTCTTAGCAGCAAGCGAGTCAACATTAGTCAGCAATACCATTTTTTTTGTAACAAATTTTTTGTTGTAAATCACAAACAAAATTTCATAAGTCGTTGGGCTGTAACAAACTCTTTGTGACAACTCATCTTGTAAATTCCCGAAAAGGCTATATATAGTAGAATCGGTAATGGCCGAGGGTCGGCTCTTTTTGTAAGAAGTGTAACTTCTAATATTTTGCAGTTTGATCAAATATATAAAGAAGAACATCTTTTTTCTGATCTTGGGATTTCATGGATTCAAAGCTTTGATGTGTCCAGTTAGTAGTTTTCCTTATGTTAATTCATCTCTTTCATATGTTCATGATTTATGAATATGGTTCTGATTTTAATGTGAGTGTTGTAAGCTTAAAGTATGGCTTCTAAGATTTTCATGGCGTGAAGTATTCATGTTGGGTTATCTGGAATTTATATCTTCATATTATTCAGGTTTAGTTTTATGATCATTCTTGTTAGAACTATTGAATTCCTCCCTTAGGCTCAGTACGTTATTCTCAAACAAAAAAAAAAGACTTACTCTCTGAAGTACCTTTGTTGTGTGCCACTTCATTAACATCAATTCATTCAAGATTTTATCATTGGCATATCGAAGTACTGCCCATATTATTCCAAGGTTTGGTTGTCTATATTATTTTTATGATGAATGTGGTTCTGATCAAACAAGAGAACACAGAAGACCATTACAAAAGCAGTCTTAGAACGTCTCCGGGACTAGCAGTTTCACAAACCACATTACAAAAAAAATGATGTTGACTACATAACACAGATATTATTAAATAGTGTATAAGAAACATATTTTGTTGTATGCATTACAAAAGACCATTGATATGAAGGAAAAATTGTCTTTGATTTGTAAATGTCATCAGATATACAGAAGTATGCTATGGAAAAATCAATAACAAAGTATCAAAACTATCATGGAAGTTATTTAATATATGCAAGAAACAGATATTTGAACTATATACAGTGTGTAGATCTATTTGTGTATGTTTGCTTTCTCATTGAGGCAACAAAAACAAAAAAAATTATAGCTGAAAGAGATAATGAGTCTTAAAAATAGTCTTTTGATGTAGACTATGGCTTCATAGATGTTCTTTAACACTAGCAGAAGATGTCTTCTTTTTCTGCTTCTGCAAAGCTAAAGGAAAATTGTTCATTATTAGAGCAAGCTAGATAGCATTTATAACAAAAAAAATAGTTGATGTTAAGATGTTCGCCATTGCAGGAGTATTTCCAAGCATCTGTTCCTACACATTGTGTGCAGACTATGGTCAAAACAAGGAGAAAAATGAGAACAATAAAATTATCTGCGAGACTGTAAACAATGGCTTTGATCATGTATTGTAGCTAGTAATATGAACATAATAAAATTAAATTTAAATTATGAAAATCAAAGATAGTTTCTACAAAGTTAAAGCTTAATTGAAAGTGTACATGTGCAGAAGCAAGTATTTCTGATGTTGCAATTACAATATAGTTTCCAAATCACAGTAGGGTGACAAAAGACATATGGCTAATGGTTATTTGCTTTGAACACTTGTATGGTTTTTAATTGTCTTTAGATCTTTCTAAGTTGCAAATGCTCTTGCATTGACGTGATTGGCATTTGCATGAAAATGTGGTGCTAAAGACAAGTTTTTTTTCTTAGAATAAGTATTGCACAAGAACCATTGCATGGTGCCACTGGCTGGTTGCATCAATTGCTATTTATTACATGAATCTTATTAAATATGATGGCATATATCAAGTTTGGAAGTTTGATACGATCTTTTAAAACAATGTAAATAACACATAACTCTCAAATACATGGATTTGTATTTTTTTCAATTCTTAGCTCAGTTCTTTTGTTATATACAGAAGTACAACAAACAAGTAGACTAGGAAACATAGAGATAGAAAAGCTTTGTCGAATATGGGATGCATTTCAAAGGAACAACACTATATTTAGAGTTGAAATAAATGCATTGTATTTAGATGCATAATATTTACCAAGAAAATGAGGTTCTATAAAGAGATTGTTGTTTTATTATAGTAATCATTGAATGGAATGTATATAGTTGTAGGGTACATAGAGCAATGACACAAAACACTAGAAACCAACAACTAGCTAAGTCTAATATTTATTGAGCACTAAATAGTGAACCTATTACAACAATTAAGACAAAAAAACATGGTTCGAAATTTAGGAACTGGTGTTGTCAAAAGAACCTTAATTTAGCCCTATATTACCAGAGTAAAAAAAATAAATTGTGTAGATGCTTTAGGAGCTCTGTCACAGGGCAACATTTAACTTCAATGCAAACTAGATGCAATACCCAATCCCGGAATTGGATTCAAAAACCAAAATTAAATCAAAATCTACCTAATTGTATCGAGAATGGCGGTCTCTATACTTTAGCATGTGAGACTGTTTTCACCATCAATCTATGTTGATTTTAACAAGTTGGTTGGTTTCCATCTACTCCCGCACACGATCAAGTTCCAAGCAACAGGAATGGTTCGGACAAGCTCAAAATTACAGGAATGGTTGGACTATGTATTGTACAACTAAAAAAAATGACAATTGGGACAAATTACTAAGAAACCAAGGGTTGTGCAAACCCTCATCCATAAGTACAAATACAGAGCAATAAACTAAGCAACTGCTCCAACTGCAACATAATTGAAAAACCCTGCTTGATGAATGATGAGTCCATGATATAGGTATTCCATATACTCCTTTATGCCACACATAAGCGAAAAATGATCAGAAATCACTCCTTTCTGTAGGGAAGAATGCACTTTGATTGATAATTAAACAAAGTAATTTAGTAATTATCTTTTCTTGTGTTTTAGCGTTTTTATTTACTAATCATGTGAATAAAGCAATGTGTGGACAGAGCGCAGGTGAACTGGAAGAACAACAATGCCGAGCTCCAGATTGAAGATCGCAAGAGACACAATGATCCTATTTTCTCCTAATTTGTAGGAAAGAATCATGTTATTCAGGATCATGATTTTCAATGTAAAACTAGGGTAGAAGTTTGTAATAAATATAGACACCTAAGTAGCAGGGGGTCTATCATACATCTTTGGAAACAATAGTTGGCATTTTTCTAGTGCATATACTCAGTTTATGATTTCTACAGTTATGATGGAACTTATGAATTTATAATGAAGAACCAATGTTATTCTAAATCTGTGAGTTTATAAGTTTTATTCTTCTCCTGTGATGCGTGTTGGGGAGGGCCCCCTCAGTGCGTATATCAGGAGTTCTGTCTCTTTATTTTCATATTTTCATGCATTATGTTGTTCATTTCAAGTATATGTATGTGTGGGTTAATTTCAATACTTATTCGATGACCATAATCAATATTGCGCAAAAAACATCTTTCTTCTGTAGTTCGTTAATATTGTGTCTGTAGTTCCAATACATTGCATATGTAGTCCTGTAACCACCATTCGTAAACTGCGATTCCCATATTTATATTGCCATTGTTTTATACCGACCAGATTAGATCCCTTCTTTTGAATGATGATTTCCCGTTCCAACTTGAAAGATCTTTGGTTCGATTAGGTTCGATTCATGCGCTTTGAGAAGAGATGTACTTTGGATTTCATAGCTTAAAATTTCCTACTTTCTTATATTTAATTTCCTACTTTCTCATATTTAATTTCCTGCTTCTTAGATTTAATTTCCTGCTTTCTTAGATTTAATTTCCTGCTTTATTAGATTTAGTTTTCTGCTTTCGTAGATTAGAAGTTTCATGTTTTCTTAGATTTAGTTTTCTTCTTTCATAGATTAGAAGTTTCATGTTTTCTTAGAATAAGTTTCATGCTTTTATTTCTCAATTGATTGTGATAAACCTCTAGTTACTCCATCCTCATTGGAACAACTCTCCAACATTATTTAAGACATAACAAACACCAAACAACAAATATCCTCTCAACGTAGTGCACATATAGTGCTTAGCACCTATGAAGTTTGTACATTCCCTGGTTGATAATTAAAGTGAACTTCTTAAACGAATACTTGTAAAACGGTAGACATTTCTGAAGCCCACCAATGAACTATGACCAACTCTTTACAAATAAAACCATGCAAGGTTCCATTAAAAATGCAAGGGAGAAGCACTAAAAAATGAAGAAGGAAGTTTCCATATCATCCAAAGTTAAAAACAATGACAAGAGAATGAAACATAGATTTTATCCTTTGCAGATGCATAGCAAGAAAACCCAAATTCTATGCAAGAGCAAGTTCTTTTTTTTTTAACCACGGACATGGAGAGGAAAGAAGCGAATTTCTCTGAACATACCTCGCAAAGACACCATAGAGGCCATAGCACCACGTTTCTCGCAACTATAACCGACATGAAGGAAAGGAGAAAAAACCAAATCACCTCAGCACACCAACACCAATCGAGAAAACCGGGACCCCGTTCCTCACACCAACAACCAGGAAAATTTCAATTGTGATGGTACCGGCTGAAGCAAAAAAAACTCACAAATACCAAGGCATCGATACACCAACAGAAACCACCACCACAACACCTTTGCACACCACCACCACCCTTGAAAATAAATACCAGGCACAAAACACCAAAGAACCAACGCTGAAGAACAACTGGCACAAATGAACATGAGAACAATCAAGCACTCCAGCACCAGAGATGAAAAGAAACACAAGCATCCCTATCATAGAACCAGCACCAGAAGGTACCATCCACCACCAGACACAGAATTAGCTCGGAAGAACATGGAATAAAGAAAATAAAAAACCCCTTTCTAATTCTGACAAAAAACCAACAACAACAATTAAAACCCCGCCAACAACATTTACATCAGAATCATTATTTCTCCTGGGAAATTAATCAATGAGAAGGAATCGGTGAGACCACCTCGTAACACCAACGCCCGTCACAAAAAACATGACCCAGTTCTTTGCAACAACATGCAAGAAACCAATAATGCAAACTATAGCAGAAAGAAGACACAACGCACAGGCCCCACCGCACCAGCACAAACCAGCAGCAGACCGCGATGTCACACCGGCACCACTCCGGCAAACAAGAAGGAGGATTGCTACCAAAGCATTGACACCAAACAAATTTTAAATGTACAGTATCAGGAAACATTCTCCAAACCAATCTTCGGCAACCAAGATTGATCCTCCTGTATAGAGGTGAGCACTTTGATTGCCTTCCGTGTAAAGGTTATTCCTGCCGTATAGAGGTGATTGATCAAAGTAATGATGTTGTAAAGTATTGTTGGACAAGGCTCCGAACTTGTGTGTCAAGTCATGATTCTCATGTGAACCTTCCGTATAAATGTATCCATGGGATGGACCTCCCGTATAGAGGTGGAAATCTTGTATAAAGGTCATGCTTTACTTGTTAAAATGATTTAATGTTGTGTGATGTATTTTTAACCATGATCACCATTTGCTATTAAGTCTCCTTCAGAGATTGATCACAACGAAAGTGAATTACTTTAGCATATGATCATTTGTTCCCGAATAATATAATATGATCACAACATTCAATAATTCTTCTTAGTATATGTAATGTGATAGATAATTAAAGTTAGCTCATATTGAGCATGCAGTAAAAGATAAATAAATAGAAGATAAATCACAGAGATCGGGAGAATTCGAAATTTCCCATGCAGACACTTCAACTAATTAAAGAGAACTTGAATTGTTAAAGCTTCAGTAACAATGTGTGCCTCAATCAATGCTTCAATTAAATCACCAGTTAAAGATATTCAATCATTTAACTAAAGGAGAACTTAGTGATCACTTCAATAAAATCAATCAGCATGATTTTTAAGTTAAGAAAAGTTAACTAAAGTGTTAAAAAGGAAAAGTGTTTTGCATGACGACACTTTAGTTAAACTAAAAGTTAAAAGACGACAATTAAATTACAACACTAAATTTGCTCCTATTGCATGATGGCACTTATGTTAGCTTGTTAACTAAGTGCTCCTACATCAGTTATGAGGCGATTTCACTCCAAAGTCAGCTAAGCATGATTTCAAGTTATGGAAGAAAGGCATGACGCATTGTTGGTGCATGATTGAAGAAACTAGAAGTGCACTGCAACTATCCAAGAAGATAAATCGCTATGGTTTGCATGGAAGAATTATCCTTCATGCATTGATTCGTTATTCCTTGCATGGTAGTGATTTTTTCTATATATTTATGTGTTGGGGACATTGGAAAATGCATTCGATTGATCTCTCTTCTATATTGCTTCCATATCTTCACCAAGAGTGTTTTGTGATCTCTTATATTCTGAAAGCAATCTGCTATGTTGTAAAACAAATACATTCTCTGCTATACATTATATTATACTTAGAAGATTTGTTGGGGTTTTTGTCCTCGTTGTTTTGAGGATTTTCCCTAGGGTATATCTTGTGTTATGGTTGTATGAATTTCATGTGATTGAATTGTCTCATTGTTTCAAGTTTCGACATCTAAAAGAATTAAAGATGAAAGATCAACCAAATATTAACATGGTATTAGATCTCATGGCATGAAGGAGCTCAATTTTGCATTCCAGCTAGAGCCTAGGTAGATACTGAGAAGTTGAGTATAATATTCTAAAACTATGGCATCAATATCTATACGACCGGAAGACTGTCTTGAGGGCACGTCAAACTTCAACACTTGGAAGGATAGGATTCTCAACATCCTATAGGAACACGACTTGGATAGCTATGTATCCATTGTGCTAGAGGAGTCTACATCTAATGCATGGCGCATCAAATTCAATAAGAATCAAGCTAAGGCCAAATAGATAATCTATGATTCGGTAAAGATAACTTGATTCCCATGGTCACACTGTTGAAGACCGAAAAAGAATGTTATGATACATTGAATTATCTATATGAGAAGAAGTCCCCAACTCAAAATAGGGCATTGAAGAACAAGTTACGGAACCTCAAGATGGATAAATACAAGACAATGGCCTCCTTCTTCACTAATATCTCTTAGGTAAGAGATCAACTTGTTAACATTGGAGTTGGAGTGGATGAAGATGATGTCATCCAAACCATTGTTGATGGTCTCCCATCTTAATGGGAGACACTCTTGGATGCTATCAATGGCCAAGAAGTGAAACCTGTGTTCAAAATATTGTGGCATGACTGTATCAAAGAGGAAGTGAAAATACAGAGGAAAGCTATGTGCACTAAAGAAGAAAATTGTGTCCTCACGGAAAGAATGAAGAAAGGAAATAAACCATTCTTCCAAAAGAAGTTCTCTCATCCAAAGAAGAATGAGTTCAAAAAATTATTTGACAAGTCAAAATCTATATGCTACAATTGCAACAAGAAATGCCATTTCTCAAGAGAGAGCAAAGCAAAGTGCAAAGGAAATTTTCATGCTTCTACCGCCATAGAAGATGAAACCACTCAAAATAATGCATCCGAGGAAAAGGAGACAAGAAGGGATTATTACCTTATCTCATCCCTTTCGAGATCCGTCATCAGAAGTGCAGACACGTGGTTGACTGACAGTGGTACATCCAAACATATGACTAGTTACAAGACTGCCATCACTGACCTAAAGAAGAAAAAGTTCACATGCATGGTAGAGTTGGGAGAAAACTCAACATATTCGATCCAAGGAGTTAGATCTGTCTCATTCCAGCTAAGCATCAATGATATTTTACATGTGGAGGAAATTCTAAATGGTCCAGGCTTAAAGAAGAACCTCCTTTCAGTTTCGGTTATTGAATACAAAGGCTTCCGAGTTATCTTCATGGATAACAAATTATTTTTATGGTCGAAGAAAAAAATCCTAGAATTTGTTGTTGTGATTGGAGATCAAGAGGGAGGACTCTACAAAGTACCCGTGAAGTACATTCAAGCTATGATTCACCACACTATCATTCCATGCGAGCTATGGCAATGAAGGCTTGGACACCTACATTACAAAGCGCTACCAGGACTTTAAAAGATGGTAAAAGGTATGCCCGTATTTGATTTTGAAATTGATAGTGTATGTAGGGGTTGGGCACTTGGGAAGAATGTTAAGAAAAGTTTTTCCAATAGTACTACAATATCTAAATGGATTTTAGATTTAATACATTCTGATGTATGTGGTCCCATTTCATCCCCCTCACTGAGTGGCTTCTTATATTATGTATTGTTCATAGATGATTTTTCTAGGAAGTCATGGATTTATTTCATGAAGGCTAAACGTGAAACTCTTATCAAATTTAAAGAGTTTAAAGCTCTAGTTGAAAATAAAAAAGAAAAGCACATACGTGCATTAAGGTCCAATAATGGAGGTGAATTTGATTCACATGCATTTAATGAGCTATGTAGTGATACAGGAATATGTAGACAGTTAACAATACCATAAAACTCTCAGCAAAATGGGGTTTCCAAAAGGAAGAATAGAACCATATGTGAGGCTGCAAAATCCATGATGCATGATCAAGATATGTCTACCTCGTTATGGGTAGAAGCCACCAATATAGTTGTGTACATCCAGAATAGAAGCCTACATGCCATTATAGATGAGAAGACAACAGAAGAAGTGTTTACCGGTGAGAAGATAGATATCTCACACTTGAGGATCTTCAAGAGCCCAATATACATTCATGTATTGAAAGAAAACAAAACAAAGATGCATCCTTCTAGAAATAAAGGCACCTTTGTGGGTTATAGCGAGTAATCCAAAGCATACTGGATATATGTACCTGGTGAGAGACACATTGAATTCAACCGAGATGTTACCTTCCATGAGGAAGATGCTTTCAAAAGATCGAAAGAGATTAAATGTGATTCAGAACTGAGTTTGATTCTCCCCCTTTAGAGTTTGAGAGGGAGAAACCAAAAGATGCCTCAGATTCACTAGCTCCCGAAGAACCAGTAGAACTGATTGAGAGGTCACTTGATGAACCTCCCACTAAAATAATATATGCTTGGTGTCAATATATCTTACAAGATGTAGAGGAACATGGAGCACCGGGTTCTAGCAGGCTCATCTAGAGAGCGCAAGCAACTTGAAATATATTCAGGGTATGTTGCACTTATGAGTCACATGATTGATTCAGAACCATCCTCATATGAATAAGTTGCAAAATAGAAAGTTTGAAAAGATGCAATGACAGAAGAGTACAACTCTATAATGAAGAATGATGTTTGGGAGGTTGTTCCCAAACTTGATGGGAAGTCCATTGTGACTTCTAGATGGATTTACAAGATAAAGCATGTTGTGGATGGTACCATTGAGAAGTATAAATCTAGATTCATTTCTAGAGGTTTCTCTCATAAATAATGCATCGATTATGATGATACATTTTCCCTTGTGGAAAGGTATACCACAATTCGAGCAATGATTGCACTTGCATCTATTCTAGGATGGAAACTTCACCAAATGGATGTGAATATAACCTTCCTCAAAGGTGAGGTTGAGGAAGAGGTTTATATTCAACAGCTTGAAAGATTTGTGGAGCATGGGAAGGAGTCCCATGTTTGCAAGATAAAGAAATATCTATATGGGATTAACCAAGCCCCTAGGTATTGGTACTCTATAATTGATAGCTGCCGTCAGAAACTGGGTTTCTGTAAGAGTGAAGCTGATCCAAATTTGTACTTCAAAGTAGTGAAGAACCAACCATTGATAATGGTTTTGTATGTTGATGATTTATTTCTCACTAGATAGGAACATCTGATTGCTTGGTGCAAGAGGGAGCTAACCTCAGAGTTTGAAATGAAAGACTTAGGTCCGATGCTCTACTTTCTTGGCCTTGATATTTGGCAAAGAAAAGATGAAAATTTTCTATTTCAAGGGAAGTACACCGTGGATATATTGTGCAGGTTTGGCATGATAGATTATAAATCTATGACTACATTGATGGTTTCCAATTTGAGGAAACTTCATGAGTCAGGATCTCGATTAGATCCAGTAGATCCCACTTTGTATAGACAGCTTATAGGATCACTAATGTACTTGATACATTCGAGGACTGATGTATGTTATGCCCTGATCATGTTATACCTTGATCCGAGACACAAACACTGGATAGCAGTTAAGCATGTTCTTAGGTACCTTCGAGGTACAATTTCATATGGACTCAGATATGCCTCCAATGGAGGAGTCATGTTACTTGGTTATACAGACTCAGACTGGGGAGGAAGCATTATGGACCGTAAGAGTACATACGACTATTGTTATAGCCTAGGATTAGCTATGATATCTTGGTCCAACGGGAAGTAGGGCTCCGTAGCCTAGAACACCACAGAAGTAGAATACATAGCTGCTAGTGTTGTCTGCCGAGAAGCAGTGTGGCTCAGAAACCTACTTGCAGGGTTGTTCGGTGAAAAGATTGAACCTATAGTTATTAGGTGTGACAATCAGAGTTGCATCAAACTTTTTGAAAACCCAGTGTTCCATGGCAAGTCGAAGCACATTGAAATGAAGTATCACTTCATCCGAGACATGGTCCAAAAAGGTATAATGAAACTCCAGTACATTGCTACTGATGAGAAGATTGCAAATGTGTAAACAAAGCCTTTGTTAGTGATGAATTTCAGGTACTTCCGGGACAAGTTTGGTATGGCAGAGAATGCCTCCCTCGCTGAGAGGGAGGGTTAAATGTACAACATCAAGAGACATTATCCAAACCAATATTGGGAATCCAAGATTGATCCTCTCATTCCTCCTGTATAGAGGTAATTGATCAAAGTAATGATGTTGTAAAGTCTTGTTAGACAAGGCTCTGGACTTGTGTGTCAATCCATGATTCTCATGTGAACCTTATGTATAAAGGTATCCATGGGATGGAAATCCCGTATAGAGGTGGACCTTCCATATAAAGTTCATGATTTACTTGTTAAAATCATTTAATGTTGTGTGATGTATTATTAACCATGATCACCAGTTGCTATTAAGTCTCCTTCAGAGATTGATCACCTCTAAAGTGAATTAATTTAGCATATGATCATTCGGTTCAGAATAAAATAATATGATCACAACATTCAATAATTATTCTTAGTATAATGTAATGTGATAGATCATTAAAGTTAGCACATATTGACCATGCAGTAAAAGATAAAGAAATAAAACATAATGCATGGAGATCAAGAGAATTCTAAATTTCCCATGTAGACACTTCATCTAATCAAAGAGAACTCAACCCAACATAGGATTTGCCTTCCATGGTCCTAGTCTGGGTTTTTCTCCTGTGTCTCCTATTCCACTATTGGAACATTGAAGCTCTGAAGTCCATTGGGGACACCCTAGGGAAATACATTTACAGGGCAGCACTAAAGGACCAATTTTTGTGTGCCCAGATCTATGTTGAGGTTGACCTAGAGATTGAACTTTTGGAGGCCAACAAGCTAAAACTAGACTCCTGGGAGCATATCTAGGAGCTGGACTATGAAAAACTTCTGTTTAAATGGTAGATCTGCCACGAATATGGCCATTTTTCCAAGAACTACAAGAAAAAAAACCCTACATCTCTAGATCTGAAACCTTAAGAGAAATGGACAACAATAAATAGAGGAACTAACTCCAAACAAAAAATCAAAGCTACTGGGTCAAAAAAAAATCATACCGGAAGTCCGTAGAATCAGAATGGAAAGGTGGGGAAAATATATGTGCAAGTATAGGGATAGAGGAAGAATAAGAAGACTCTGAACAAGACCTACCGGATGAGCCAATGGAGGAAGAGTATGAGAGCCAGTATCACTCAGCACAAGAGAACACTAGCTTTGATTGGCCTCCCTAGCAAGAGGAAAGACTCGAGGAAGGAAGGAATGATAAAGTGTTGTCCCAAGACACTGGAAGCCATGATTCCAAAGTTGGCCATTTAGAGGGAATGGTAAGGAAGTCCCATATGTTGAAGGCCTCTACCTCAGATAGCTCGAATTCAGATCCAGAGACATAGTCCAGGAAGGGGATAAATAAGGATAAGGAGAAGAGGGAAGAGGAGGAAAAATGAGAGAATACCCTGGGGAAGCACCCTACCATAGAAAAGTTGATAGAAAATTTTTTAGAGGAGGGCGCACTTCAGGAAGATGCAATCCCAAACCCAAAGGGGATCCCTTCAATCCAAAGGTAAGTAATGAAGGTGATATCCTGGAATTGTAGAGGATTAGGTTCAAAAAGGAAAGAAGAAGCAGTGAGGCATTTAATTAGGAATGAAAAGCTGGAAATCCTCTTATTCAAAGAGACTAAAATGGAGGAGAGAGATTTGCTCTAAAAATGGGTAAATTATGGAAGAAGGGAAAAGGAATAACAATCAATTCCAGAGGAGCGTCTGGAGGAGTAGCAATATTCTGGGATCGATCCAGGTTTGAGATAATCCAATTTCATTATGCGCAACATTGGATCATTGCTTCCCTCAAGCACCGGTCAACCAAAAATCAGGTATCATTTCTAAACATATATAGCCATGTTAATTACATGGATAAAAAGTTGGAAATCGCTCTTAGATTGGGAAGGATCCCCACTCTTTCCCATTATCATCCTGTGGGGGATCTTAACCTAACCCTCTCTAGTTAAAAAAAAAGGTGGATCCATAGTCTTTGATCCCTGCAGAGAATGGTCTGAAGACCTTATTCAAAAATGGGGATTGGTGGTATTGCCCCGTTGAACAAAATAATTACTTGGTCTAATAGGAGGGTGGGACCAAGACATGTGGATGCCACACTGGATAGGTTCCTGGTGTCAAAATATTTATTTCTGATGGGTCTTAAGCTCTCGTTAGTGGTTCTATCCTCTAGTGTTTTGGATCATAGTCCAATCTCTCTCATAGGTGAACCTGAAAAAGAATTGGGACCAATTCCCTTCCAGTTTTCCCCTGCTTGGAAGGACCGTCCAAACTTCCAAGAAGTGGTCCAAAGAGCATGGAACGTAGACATATTAGGATCTCCCTTCTTCATTTGGGAAGAGAAAATGAGAATATTCAAATGCCATTTAAAAAATTGGGCAAACTGTTCCTTCCCCCCTCCAATCTTAGTCTGGAAATCATGTCAAGACTCCCTGGCTCAACATCAATTGGATATGGAGGATAAAGAAACTAGTATGTAGGAAATTAAAAGGGAGGAATAAATTCAAAAATCCATGCACTTAGATTAAAGGAAGGAAGAGGAATTCTGGAGGCTTAAGTTCAGAAGTCTCTGGCTGAAATTAGGGGATAAAAAAAAAATTTCCATATGCAAGCCAAGATACATGAACACCATAAATTGGTCAGAGAAATAAAAAATTCAGAAGGTGAAAATATTTCAGACTTTGAGAAGATCAAGGAGGAAGCATTCAAGCACTTCAACAATCTGTATACGGTGGAGGAAGATGATTTGGCGGAGGCCCAAGAAGCAACCAAAGAAATCCTGCCCTAATTTCCTAGGAAGACAATGAGGAGCTAACCAAGCCAATTACGGAGGAAAAAGTTAAAGATACCATATAGAAAATGGACCTAGATAAGGCTCCAGGCCTAGATGGCTTCTTTGCACACTTTTACAAGTTGTGTTGGGGCATCATCAAAAAATACCTTTTAAAAATGTTGGAGTATGCCCAAAAACATCCCCACTTGGGTGGCGTAATCAACTCGTCCTTCATGGCCCTAATGCATAAAGAGTCCAATGCAACCTCCTTTTCTAGATTCTGGCCAATCTCCCTTTGTAATGTTTCCTACAATTTTTTTGCCAAAATCATCTCTTAGAGGATCAAAACATTTCTCCCTGCCACCATCTCAGAAAATCAAGGTGGCTTTGTGCAGAAAAAAAATATTTTGGATAACATTATCCTTGTTCAAGAAGCCATCTACTTCAGCAGGAAGAGAAAGGAAAAAGGAATGACCATAAAATTGGATATGGCCAATGCTTTTGATATGGTAAACCATGCCTTTCTACTCAAGGTGTTAAAGAAGTTTAGATTTAATGAAAATATTAATCCCGGATTATGGCTTGCATTAGCAAACCATGGATAGCCCCACTTGTAAATGGAAGAGCAACAAAATTCTTTAAAGGGTCACGGGGACTCCGGCAAGGGTTCCCTCTCTCTCCTCTTTTATACATCATTATGGCAGTGTTGGGCCATGAAAATTTTTGAGGTAAATTTTTGCGCAATTTTGGTGTGAAAGGGGCCAAGATGAAGTTGTACAATGAAGAGGAGTCAACTCCAACGTAATGGCCGAGAATCCAGGAAATTGGGCATTTTGACTATGTCAAGGGTGGAGTTAAGTAAATTAGTTAGGAATTTTTTCCACTTACATTAATGAGTGGAGTAGTTGAGTAATTGAGTAGTGGGAGTGGGGTAGGCTATGTGCACCCTATAAATATGTAAATGGTTGGGATTTTTGAGGTTGTTAGTGAATTAGTTAGCTAGTCTATGTTCAATATTTTGGTGAGTGTTGTTTTGTATGTTAAAGATATCAACTATTATAAGGAGAAGAGTCGCATGATCTGCAGGTGGTGTGAGCAGATCCATTGTAAAGGAAGGAAAAATCTATAAGTCATAGTACAACATGAAGTGATATTTTGACTAAGACTCATGAATAAAGAAAGCCCTTCTGTGGTTTTCTCCCATTTGGGTTTCCACATTACATCTGGTGTTTCATGTGTATGGTTCCCATGATGATGTGTTGTGTTTAATGTTATATGCTACACATTGTTGAATAATATATGGTTCATGTGTAGTGAATGAATATATGTTAAAGTAATCAAGATGTTATATGTATGTATTTCTACAAAGTGTTAAGTAAAGCGCTTTGTTGTGGTTAAGGATGTTATGGTTTTTGGGTTCTTGTAGCACCCCTTCGCTACTGCTGAAACTTGTTTCATGTAGCTCCCATAGGTACTTCGGGTGAGACCTCATATGTGTTGCGGGTGTTGACGAAAAGGCTAGACCCTTTCGGGCCAATATCTTGGGGTTTTGTTGGTGTTTGATTGTGTGAACCTTGGTCGAAGTAGATCTGCACCAAAAAATGGTTCCATTGTCGGGACCAGGATCTATGTCGAGGGGGTATGTGGCATCCTACTAAGCCCAAGATCTAGGATTGGGTAGATAAGAAGTTGAGAGATTTCGTTAAATATTAGAACAAGCATCCCCGATTGGATAATGAAACATGGTTGGGTGAGTATGTTTTCTCAGACATTTTGGAGAGTTTCTTATTATGTTGCATGAATGGCTGGCAAGGTTAAATGAGCAAAAGATGAATTTTCAAGGAGGTGAGCCTAAGGCTTGGACACCTGAGTTAATTCGAACCCTTAAAGGTATTGATAATAAAATATCTCGCGTTGTTGATTTATGGTTAGATAGCATATTGGAAGGGTATATTACAGAATTTGTTGTAGACACTATAAAATCCTATAGTATTGTTGAAAGGGAGTTCTTCCAAGGACGGAGAGGTAAGTACTTGAAATCTTTGAAGTTGTCGATTAAAATTCCACTTTGTGAAAAATGGGTTATGAGAATTGAGTCCGACGAGTAAATCACTAGTGCACGGTGGTTCAGGATGTCAGTGGTGAATGGTCTGAGAGTATGTAGTGAGAAGTGAGATGATATGAAGAGGGAAAGAGAGAGTGAAACATATGAAGAGTGTGGTCTACTGCAGAATGTAATAATATTTTATTCAAGTAAGAGGAGGAGAACTGCGATGAAAGGAATGGGTTGCAATGTGACTGACATAAAGGACTCCAAACTAGTACCATAGCTCGAAGAGGAATATTTTGATAGAGAATAAGTTGAAGAAGAATAAGATCAGCTTGCTTCTGAGGACGATCCTTTTGAACAATATCAGAACATACACTGCGACATACCTACGACCTCACATGCATCTCTAGAAAATGACGTAAGAAATAATATCCCATCGTAGTTGATTCAAGCGAGTAATAGTAGTGGTAGCCAAAATAGTATTTTGATGAATACTCCTACTGTAAATGTTGGTCCTGTAATACAAAATAGATCAATAATTCCAAGAAATAGAATTGTTGGGGATGATAAGAAACTACCAATCTTGCATGGAAATGGGTCAGAGGACCAAGAACAACATTGGTTTTTATGTGATGTAGTCTAGACTGTTAAGCAAGTGCAAGATGATAATTTAAAATTGGCACAATTGATTACGACCTTTAGGGGTCGTGCTTTGGATTGGTTCATGAAGTTATCAAAGGTAGCTACTAGAAAACCACCGAAGAATTTGGAATAAATTAGAGATTCTCTAAAAAGTGAATTTAAGAAGCCAAAATCTGAGTCACGGTGTATTACTGAACTTAAATAAATCAAGCAATCAACAAATTAATTTGTCTAGGACTCCGAACAGAGATTCAAGACACTGATGGCCCATGTAAGTATCCAGATGACCGATGTCCAACATGAGGAGTGGTTTATAGCTTCTTTACTGCCACATGTTAGAGTTCCCTTGATGCAGTAAAAGATTGTGTTGCGGACTAAGGCCCTTGAGTTGGCTATGAAGCTAGAGGCATCACCCGTTGGAGATACTGGAACGAGTATGGCTCAAATCTAGTCGTATCTGGAGATCCTATCAATACAAATTCAATACATCAAGAAAGGAAAGGACAAAAGATAACATGTCTAGTGTACAAGGTGTAAAGAGGAGGGTCATTCTAAAGACCAGTGCATAGCCTTCCAAGACTATATAGTTGTCGAAGCTCCTAATCCATTGAATCTTGGGGTTGGAACCTAGTGTAGGATCTATCAAACTAGGGGGCATCAACCAAAAGAATGTTACTTATTACAAAAAATTGTAAGTACACCACAAAACCTGTTTTGAAAATTATGTCGGTTAGTTGGCCATGATGAGAAGGACCGTCGAGCATATCAACTGCTCATGAAAAAAACTGCAGATACTTATTGAATGAAAGGTGAGGAACAAGGAGAGAGGAGTAGTGCGTAGTTTAATCAACCAAGGGGTGGATTTTGAGGATGAGGACAAGGAGGACTTGGTTGATATAGAGGTCAGGTAAAATATAGCAACTACGGTACACCAAGACATTTTCCCAGAGACTTTCCAAATCCTTGTTCGATGTGTACATATTGTCGAGCATTGGACCATACTATTGAGGATTTCCCACAACTTATAGCAAGATGGAAATCTAAGGAAAATCATAATCGAAATCAGAACCAGAACCAGAATGTCGAGAAGATATCATCCAAACCTTGACAAGAGAAACCGACTATTTCCGTTGTGACAAGAAGAGGAAGTACGACATGAGAGGATAAAGAATTATATGTTGACCCACATTCTCCAAATGTCATACCTATAGTACAATGGACAATACCATTTGATGTTCAGAAGGAAAAGTAGACATTTGTAGATTCAAGGAACGAATTTACTACAACCTAGAGGGGGCCTTTGACATCTACATCTCTAGTCTTCGACGACGTTCTTGTATATGATATGCCAGACTGCTTCCACCGATCAACTCAAAAGAGAAGCTTAGGGAAGGTAAGTACATTGAAGAATTTTTTTTAAATTTGTCTAGAATTAGTAAGAGATGAACCTACTTTAAAGGAATTGTAGAATTTGGTTGATGAATAAAAAAAAGATACCTCTCAGGAAAAATATTTAAATAATTTGTGAAAGAAGTTAAGAATAAGGAGGGAACTGCAACTTATGTGCAGATTGGGGACGTCGACATGGATTTCATTATTTTGGATCTAGGGTCAGATGTCAATGTCATAACTAAAAAAATGTGGTAAGCTATGGGAAAGCCTATCTTGGTATGGTTGTCTGTCCAGGTGCAACTAGATAATCAACATAAATTAATACCATTTGGTAGAATGGTGGGTGTTCATGTTGACATTGATGGTCTGTGAATCTATGCTGACTTCGAAGTTATAGAAATTGTAGATGACACCAACCCATATCCAACATTGCTTGGTATTGATTGGGAAATTAACAATTAAACAATTATAAATCTTAAGAAAAGGATGATGACATTTGAAGGAGGGGATATGAGAGTTGTCTCACCGTTGGATCCTTTGGAAGGCCCAAGGTATGTCGAACTTGTCTGAGAGGAATATATTGTTGAATACCTAAACAATATATATAAGATCCATTCAATAATGGATGACTATGTTAATCGAATTGCGGATGGTACCTTGAGATAGAGAAGTGTTAGTTCGTGTTCTTACGATTCAGGGGAAGCATTGGATAATTGGCAGAATCGACTACATGAAGTGTCTACAAGCAGGTGTGCTCGAGTTACCATATCACTTCACTATGTTGGTAAAGAGGTATGTGATCTTCCTACTTATGAGGGGTTACCTAATTTAATTTTTTTCATTTCTGATTTTGAAGTAAAGGTACTTGAACATCAAATAATATTAGATTTAGATGTAGCATTGAAAGCTACCCCAACAAGATGGTGGTCTACTCATAAGGAAAAGATACAAAGTTGGTTGAAGTGCAAAAAGATGTTGGAAGTCCGATTTGGAGAAGGTATATACTATAAGCAATAAAAGTATAATGGGTTAACTAGTCCGTTAGATCATTTGGCATTATGTACAAGAGAATGGGGACATATACCGAGGAAAGAGTGGGTCCATATGTTCATTCATACATGTTAATTTTTCGATAATTTCATTCAATATTATCTAGGATCACTAAGAGAATAACAAGCACAGCTCTGATACCATATGTAATAACCCTCAATTTCACAATATAAAAAAAATTCCTACATGGTATAAAAGGCAGGAATTAATACAACGAAAGTAAAACACATGTATTCCACCATTATGCTGTAAGGACGACTTTATAAAAAGAAAACATCGAAATCCTTTTTATCTAACAATGCTATACTTGTTATTATGTTCACGTCTTAATTAAAAGAAAGGAACTCTTTACTTCAAAGTAAGGTGATTAACCAGTTTTAGTGTTTGTAATGATAACTGTCAATTATTAAAGACTTATGTGATAGCTTCCTTAACTGAGAGAGAATGTTTTTCTTGATTGCGACAAGGATACCTCGAGCAAGCCCCGAGGATTACTTAGATTATGAAGCTAAAGCATGTGAACTATTTGCACAGGTGGCAGGTTTGGTTTCTTCCGCAAGGATTGGTTAATCAAAGTATAATTCTTCATTTGGCTTGTAAAACATGTGGAAACTACTTGCAGGAAAAAGTGTGACGATCGTGAAAAATGCTCCTAGCTCCACTAGGGAAGGGTGACCTAGTCTAAAGAGTTTTAAACCAAGGTGGAATGGTTTTCTTCTAAAGAAACTATGCACAAGGTGATAGCATTAATTGGTTGGAAAGAAACAATACTCCAACTATAGTAAGGTGGGTTGTTCGATTTAATAAAAAGGAAAGTGGATACCAGCTGGCACATTTAAAGTTAGCACGTGACTTCACATTCCGTGAGATGACTGGCTATACCCTTGTTGGGGTTTGTCTTTTAGTCTTTATGCTGCGAAGAAAGTGGGGAACCAAGCTTGCTCTCAGCTTCTATGGCTATCATAGCCATTCCAAAAATACAACTGTGCTAAGATTTTGTTCATGTAATGACCTGAGGTATTTTATGAAAAACAACGAGTTGATGATGAGGGAGGAACCCTGGCTACACTCACCAGCTTCTTTGCATTGACCTCCCGAGCTGCTTCAGAGGTAAGGTTGCACTATTCAGTTTATTTTTATTTTTAAAGAACAGTAGGTTAAGAATACTTCTTTCAAACTGTAAGTCTAGACTCTAATTGTTTTGGGAAAACATGCTGGAAGGAGGTCGTCTAGTTTTCAGGATATACGGCTGCTACGAAGTAAAGGATATATGTTAACTTGGAGGTGTTGCTAGCTGCGGGTAAGTCTCAGGTTTCGAACAGAGGTTCCCTTGTTAGCTTTCAAGCAAAGTTAAACTCGTTGTGTTTTTCAGTCCTTAGTCAATACAATGGTTCTTGGGAAACAAAAGACTTCTGTCTAAATAGAAGTAATACGTTATTAAATTAAGGGTTTTTATTATCACCAATGTAAATTCGCAGCAATTTAAATGGTCTCATAGTTAGTTAAAACTGTTGGTAGCTACAATGTTGGATTGGGGTTTTGCCCATTTTGTCTCAGACATTTGTTTGGAAAGATTTTTATGGCTTACATGCCTATTATGGGGTTTCGCCCATGGTAATCTATTATGAAATTTGTTTTGGACTCAGTACTAAAAAAAAGGGGCATCTAAGATATGTATAAGTTCAACTTTGAACTCTAAATCTATTTCCAGAATTTGCATGGGATTTTGATAAGCATAAAATGAAATTTCGATGTAGTTTTCTTCGTTCCTGGGGTTTAAAAATATGAACCTCAAGGGTTTTAAAAATGCTAACTGAACGTCTATAGTTAAAGGTAGAATTCGCTCCTGCAGGAAATGTTTAGACGAGTTTTCTAAGAGACAGAGATGTAAACTATGAATGGCTGAAACTTCATCTTGGTTTAAATGATTATGCATAGGGTTGTAAGCTTATCTTTACAAGTTTTATTAGCTGCGATTGTCCTCCAATTCTATAAATTACTAAACTGTAAAGTTTGCTTGTGTTACCAAAAACTTGCATGGGCGGATTCGTATTCTAATTTGGTCAATGGGGTTTTAAAATATAATTTATTTTTAT
This sequence comes from Larix kaempferi, assembly GCA_027924585.1. Lineage (NCBI taxonomy): Eukaryota > Viridiplantae > Streptophyta > Pinopsida > Pinales > Pinaceae > Larix > Larix kaempferi. Next base: position 1,805,729 of record BSBM01001003.1, read on the forward strand.
CCTGAAAACGAGCTCCATAGTGAGCATCGTGAAACTATTCCATATCTAAAAAGATAGGGTTTAATTAAAAAAACTACTTTACTTTTGGAAACCCTAGCGAATTCTGAAACTCTAAGAAGATTAGTTTATAAAAAACATAGGTAGTCTATGAAGGTGGTTAACTTAAAATCGATCGTGTTACTGGTATTTAGCGACAAGCCTTCCTGCGAGTTATATTTATGATTTAAAAATAAAATATTTTTGATGTATATAGTTTGCAAATTATTATTTCAATAGTTAAATAACCCAAAACCTGTGGTATTGGCAAATATAGATTTTAATCCCGAGTTTTTAACTGTATTGTATTAGATCTATTCCTCTATCGAATCTTATGTCAAGATTTATTCCCCAAATGGGTTAATTTGATTTCCAAACATGATAACCGATAAACATGATAAATAAAACGTTTCGTAATAAACTACTAACATACATATATACTGATAATTAGGTTTACTCTATTGTTTATAAAAGAATGACTGGTTTATGTTATACTACACTAGATTCTTTAAGGAAATCAATTAAAATTTACAAAGCAGTTTACTGTAACTACTTAAAAGAAACATAACAGAATGAAGTATAATAGCCTAAGCGGTGATTCAGAGTAATAGTAAAGAAATACTGCAGTAAGGATTAAATAACTTAAAGTACCCTACGATATAGAATAAGAACCTGGCACCGAACTGGTAAAACAAGAATGGCTTTGTTGTTCCACCCAACCAATTCCCAGAGCAGTCAAGCTCCAGAACCCTCGAGCTCATCTACTGAACTACCTGAGAAAAAATATTGAATGTGCCATCTCTTGCATTGCAATTATCGATCCCTGTCCAATGCTAGCCTCCTGCTGCTCATGGAATTACTATTTGTAGTATTTGCCCAGGACTTGGTCATTTATGAGCCTCCTGCTCTTTAGCACTCAACTAGGAGTGGTGACCTGATTTTTAGGGATGATGCCTCTTGCATATTGAACAACATTTTTCACTTGTCTTTTTCTTCAAGTAGTTCAACAGACACTCTTCAACAGCTAGATCCATTCTTGTCTCTTGTTTTATTATATTAAATAATAAAGATAATATCCTCAATACAATTGTTTTTATTTTTGACTTTTCAGTCAAAAATAACAAAATAATAATAATTGTTTTTAATATTGTTTTTCCATCAAAATAATAAAATATTTATTATTTTCGGGGGTGTTACATACACCTCCACTTGAAGGTAACATAGTCCTCGGTGTTACATCATTGTTTTTATTCCTCCATAAGACCTTCTTGGAACCAGTCTGGATATGCCTCCCGCATATCGCTCTCTAGTTCCCAAGTAGCTTCTTCTGGATTAAGGTGCTCCCATTGCACCTTAACTTGTCCGATGATACGGTTCCGGAGAGTGATTTCTCTCCTGTCGAGAATGTGTACCGGTCCCACCTAGAATTCTCCTTCCGGTTCCACCTGGATTACATTCCAATCAATTACGTGTGAGACATCATGAACGTATCTTTTCAGTATAGAAACATGAAACACATTATGTACCTTAATGTTAGGTGGTAATGCTAATTGATATGCAACAAGACCTATTCTTGCTAAAATTTCGAATGGCCCGCAATACCTGGGTGCCAATTTTGAATAATTGCCCAATCTTAAGGAGCTTTTCTTAGGCTTTACGTTTATATATACATGATCACCCACCTGGAACTCTCTAGGGGTTCATTTTAGATCAACATAAATTTTCTGCCTGTCTTGGGAAGCCTTTAAATTCTGTTGTACTTGTTGCACGATTAGTTCTATATCCCTTAAAAGTTCAGGTCCTAGCATTAACCTATCTACTGGGCTGCTCCATGTTATTGGAGTGTTACACCTACATCCATATAAAACTTCAAATGGACTCATACCTGCAGAAACTTGGAAATTATTATTGTAAGCAAATTCGACTAAATGTAAATAATATTCCCATTTACCACGTTTGTTCATGACATACATTCTCAGCATGTCTTCCAAAGTTTGGTTTACCCTTTCAGTCTACCCATCCGTTTGTGGATGGTATGCAGTACTGAAATTCAACTAGGTTACCAATACTTTAAACAACGCTTTCTAGAAATTACTTGTATATTTTGCGTCTCTATCCAAGACTATCACCTTTGGTATGCCATGTAGTTTGAATATCTCCTTCATAAAAATATCTGCAATATTAACAACTTTATATGTAGACTTCATAGGAATAAAGTGAGCAGCTTTGCTTAATTTGTCTACTACAACCATGATCGAATCATGTTGTCTGAAATTTTTTGGTAAGCCTATTATAAAATCCATGCTGATTGTTTCCCATTTCCATTTCGGAATGGGTAATGGCTTCAACAACCCGGCTAGATGCTGGTGTTCAGCCTTGACTTGCTGGCATTCTAAGCAGCGAACCAAATATTCTGCTATTTCTTTTTTCATGTTTGGCCAAAAAAAATCCTTCCTAGTCATGGTGATCATCTTTTGATACCTTGGGTGCCCTGAATAAGGTTGCTTATGTAATTCATTTAAGACAGTCAACTTGATTTCTGCAGAATTTGGTATGTAAAGTCTGCTTCTAAACAAGAATAATCCTCTTTCATTAATACGGAAATAAGTTTTTAAATGATTACTTTCATTTTCAGCAGTTTTCTTCTTTAAAAACTGGTATTCTTTATAAAAAATTTCCACATTTAAAATCTGTTTTTCCATATCAGATTCATAATTACTGCTTGCATACAACAAGTTTGCATGACGGCTTAAAGCGTCTGGAACTTTATTTTCTTTACCCTTTATATGTTTTATTTCAAAGTCATATTCACTTAAAAAGGACAGCCACTTGGCTTGTTTAGCGTTTAAATTTTGTTGGTCAAACAAATATTTTAAGCTTACATTATCTAACATAAGTAAAAATATTCTTTTGATTAAGTAGTGTCGCTACATTTTTAGGGCGTGAATAATTGCAGCAAGTTCCAAATCATGTGTAGCATAGTTTTTCTCATGATATTTTAATTTCTGAGATTCGTAAGCTATGACATGGTTTTCTTGAGTTAGTACTCCGCCTAGTCCTTCGTTACATGCATTAGTGCATACGACGAAATCTTTTAATGGGTCAGAAATTGTTAAAATAGGAGCAATAGTTAAAAGATGTTTTAGTTTATTAAAACTTTCCATACATTTTTCGTTCCAATAAAACCTTTTTCCTTTCTTTTGTAGCGAGGTTATGGGGTAAGCTATTTTCGAAAATCCCTCAATGAATCTCCGATAGTATCCCGACATCCCCATAAAAGATCTTATGTCGGTTACACTTTTAGGGATTGGCCATTCCATAATAGCCTTAATTTTATCGGGGTCGACCGAGATTCCATCTTTAGACACTACATGTCTGAGATAATGAATTATGTCCTTATAAAAGTCACACTTGCTGAACTTAGAAACCAATTTTTGTTCTCTTAAAATTTTCAGTATCTTCGTGCTCCTGTTTGTTCTTCGAATAAATCAATATGTCGTCAATGAAGACAACGACAAATTTATCCAAATAGTCGTTAAAAATATTATTCATTAGATTCATAAAGGTTGCAGGTGCGTTTGTTAAGCCAAATGGCATTACAACGAACTCGTAATGACCATAACGAGTTTAGAAGGCTGTTTTGAAGATGTTTTCATCCTTGATCCGTACTTGATGGTAACCAGATCTTAAATCTATTTTTGAGAAGACAGTCACCCCTTGGAGTTGATCGAATAGATCATCAATCCGAGGCAAGGGGTATCGGTTCTTTATAGTCATTTTATTTAATTGCTTGTAATCTATACATAATCTTAAGGTTCCATCTTTTTTCTTTACAAATAAAACCGGTGCTCCCTAAGGGGAAACACTGGTTCTAACGTACTTCTTATCTAAAAGTTCTTGTAACCGAGTTTTTAATTCCATGAGTTCAATTACATTCATTTTGTATGGAGCCTTGGATGCTAGTACTGCTCCTGGTATTAAATCAACTGTGAAATCTATGTCCCTTTAAGGAGGCAATTCTTGGATTTCTTCTAGAAATATGTCTTTAAATTCTTGTAAAATTGGAATATCATCTAAATTTAGTTTACTTTCAGATTCCCTGCTATCCATTATGTAAATAACAAATACCTTACATCCTTTTCTTACGGACCTTTTCAATTGTAAGGCTGTTATTTGTCTAAGAGTGGTTTTTCTTGGAATTCCTGTCACTTTAACTATATTTCCTGAATTATCTGTGCAAGTGAAAGTTTTATCAAGACAATTTAATATAACTTTCTGCTCCTCTAACCAATCCATTCCAATCAACAAATCATAAGAACCTAAAGGTAGAATATTCATATTTGCACTTGTATTTAACTCATTCATAAAAAATTCACAATTTTTAACATGACTAGTGACCTTGCATTTAGTACCTGTAGCTAACTGTACCAACCATGATTTTTTGAAATTTTCAGGTACTAGTTTACATAATTCTACAATTCTGGGTGCTACATAAATTAAGCTTGCACCCAAATCAATCAATATAGAAATATGATGGTTCTTTAACATACCTGGAATTTCAACCATTGATGTTTGGTGATCCACCTGCTGATTTTTCAGTGCAGCGTTGATTCTAGGCATGCTCCTCGCCATATCTCCAACTGTGATGGCTTCTTGAAGAGAGTCAACCTTATTAAAAGTTTTGTTTCTTTTAGGGCAGTCCTTAAAATAATGTGGGTCACCACATTCCCAACACTTTAATGGTTTTTTCTGAGCAGCATGCTTAATAAAGGAGCAAGATGCTTAATAAAGGGTTCTCTTTCTCTTATAGCAGGGGGTTGGGGTTTGTAATTTCTGTGGTTGTTACCCTGATATCCCCTATAATTACTTCCAGTATTTCGATGAAATTTATGATTATTGTTTCTCTGGAAGTTATCCCATTTCTTCACATTCCAGCTAGGCATACTCTCTCTTCTGTTTTTGTTATGTTCATAACAGTAGTTTGCCTTCCTCATAGTTTCTTCTAATGTCTTTGGGTTATCAAATTCAATTCATTCTTTGAACGAAGTGGGCAAACAACTGAGGAAGCTCTGTATTTTTGTCTTTTCCTCTATTATGTACGGCACATAACAGAGTAAACTTAGAAATTTACTGCAGAGTTCTTTCATACTCATGGCTTCTAACCTTAACTCATAAAATTCCTTTGACTTTTCTTCATAAAATTGTTCTGAAATATATTTCTCTTTAAATAACTTTTTAAATATTTTCCAATCTACCCTCTGTTCCTTTATGCCTTTCACTTTCTTGATGTCCTGCCACCATATATCAGCCTTTCCACTTAGGTTGTATACGGCCATTTTTGCCTTAAGTTCCTCAGAATAGTTGTAGATCTGAAAATATTTCTTCATGCCTGATAACCAGGCTTCAGCTTCCTCACCTTTTTCAATTTCACCATTAAACATGGGGGGTTTGATCTTCTGGAATTCCCCCAAAATTTCCTCATAGGGTCTGTACTTCCTTTTACTCTTATGCTGGTCGCTACTTTCACTGAAGTCTTGATGTTATTGCTTCAATGATTCCTCACTAGACGTTTCAGCTCTATGGCTGGAAAAGTTCAGTTTTCTCCCTTTAGGTTTAGGAGGCGTGGCTGCCTTATCCTCCTTAGTGATTTTATGTTTATCCTTCTCATTACTATGTATTTTGGCCAGTAATATAGTATTCAATTCTTCTTGAGCCTTCATTATTCGTTCATTTTCCTCCCTAACTCTTTTTAAATCTACCCTTAATTCTTCAACGTTTTGTTGTAAATCTGCTGGATTATTATCTCAGCTTTCATTTAACTGCGCCGAAAGTCTGCTTCCTCCAGTACCTTCTGGATCTCGAGGGGGTGTCTCTTCAGGCATCCCAAACTTTGCCATTTCTTCCTGAACAACACCGTTTGTTTCCTAATACCTGGAATTAGTAAAAGTACAAAACAAATACAAAATATGTCATTAATTTAAAGTTTTTAACAATAGTGGAAATGTTTTGAGCCGCTTCAGGCCAAGTGTTGTAACACAGCTCTAATACCATCTGTAATAACCCTCAATTTAACAATATAATTTTTTTTTTCCTACACGGTATAAAAGACAGGAATTACTACAACGAAAGTAAAACACATGTATTCCACCATTATGCTGTAAGGATGACTTTATGAAAAGAAAACATCGAAATCCTTTTTATCTAACAATGCTATACTTGTTGATATGTTCACGTCTTAATTAAAAGAAAGGAACTCTTTGCTTCAAAGTAAGGTGATTAACTAGTTTTGGTGTTTGCAATGATAACTGTCAATTATTAAAGACTTATGTGATGGCTTCCTTAACTGAGAGAGAATGCTTTTCTTGATTACGACAAGGATACCTTGAGCAGGCCCCGAGGCTTACTTAGCTTATGAAGCTAAAGCATGTGAACCGTTTGCACATGTGACAGGTTTGGTTTCTTCCGCAAGGATTGGTTAATTAAAGTATAATTCTTCATCTGGCATGTAAAACATGTGGAAACTACTTGCAGGAAAAAGTGTGACGATTATGAAAAATGATCCTAGCTCCACTAGGGAAGAGTGACCTAGTCTTAAGAGTTTTAAACCAAGGTGGAAGGGTTTTCTTCTAAAGAAACTATGCACAAGGTGATAGCATTAACTGGTTGGAAAGAAACAATACTCCGACTATAGTGAGGTGGGTTGTTCGATTTAATAAAATAGAAAGTGGATACCAGCTGGCGCATTTAAAGTTAGCACGTAACTTCACATTCCGTGAGATGACCGGCTATACCCTTGCTGGGGTTTGTCTTTTAGTCTTTATGCTGTGAATAAAGTGGGGAGCCGAGATTGCTCTCGGCTTCTATGGCTACCATAGCCATTCCAGAAATACAACTGTGCTAAGATCTTGTTCCTGTAATGACCTGAGTTATTTTATGAAAAAAAAAATGAGTTGATGATGAGGGACGAACCCTGGCTACACTCACTAGCTTCTCTACGTTGACCTCCCAAGCTGCTTCAGAGGTAAGGTTGCACTATTCAGTTTTTTCTTTTTTTAAAGAACAGTAGGTTAAGAATACTTCTTTCAAACTGTAAGTCTAGACTCTAATTGTTTTGGGCAAACATGCTGGCAGGAGGTCGTCCATTTTTCAGGATATACAACTGCTACGAAGTAAAGGATATACGTTAACTTGGAGGTGTTGCTAGCTGCAGGTAAGTCTCGGGTTTCGAACGGAGGTTCCCTTGTTAGCTTTCGAGCAAAGTTAAACTCGTTGTGTTTTTCAGTCCTCAGTCAATACAATGGTTCTTGGGAAACAAAAGACTTATGTCTAAATAGAAGTAATACGTTATTAAATTAAGGGTTTTTATTATCCCCAATGTAAATTCGCAGCAATTTAAATGGTCTCATAGTTAGTTAAAACTATTGGTAGATACAATGCTGGATTGGGGTTTCGCCCATTTTGTCTCAGACATTTGTTTGGAAAGATTTTTATGGCTTACATGCCTATTATGGGGTTTCGCCCATGGTAATCTATTATGAAATGTGTTTTGGACTTAGTACTAAAAAAAGGGGGTGTCTAAGATATGTATAAGTTCATCTTTGAACTGTAAATCTATTTCCAGAATTTGCATTGGATTTTGATAAGCAGAAAATGAAATTTCGATGTAGTTTTCTTCGTTCCCGGGGTTTAAAAATATCAACCTCAAGGGTTTTAAAAATGCTAACTGGACGTCTACAGTTAAAGGTAGAATTTGTTGCTGTAGGAAATGTTTAGACGAGTTTTCTAAGAGACAGAGATGTAAACTATGAATGGATGAAACTTCATCTTGGTTTAAATGATTATGCATAGGGTTGTAAGCTTATCTTTACAAGTTTTATTAGCTGCAATTATCCTCCAATTCTATAAATTACTAAACTATAAATTTTGCTTGTGTTACCAAAAAATTGCATGGGCAGATTTGTATTCTAATTTGGTCAATGGGGTTTTAAAATGTAATTTATTTTTATCCTGAAAACGAGCTCCACAGTGAGCATCATGAAAGTATTCCATATCTAAAAAGATAGGGTTTAATTAAAAAAACTACTTTACTTTTGGAAACCCTAGCGAATTCTGAAACTCTAAGAAGATTAGTTTATAAAAAACGTAGGTAGTCTATGTAGGTGGTTAACTTAAAATCGATCATTTTACTAGTATTTAGCAACAAGCCTTCCCGCGAGTTATATTTATGATTTAAAAATAAAATATTTCTGATGTATACAGTTTGCAAATTATTATTTCAATAGTTAAATAACTCAATACCTGTGGTATTGGAAAATATAGATTTTAATCCTGAGTTTTTAACTGTATTGTATTAGATCTATTCCTCTATCGAATCTTATGTCAAGATTTATTCCCCAAATGGGTTCATTTGATTTCCAAACATGATAACCGATAAACATGATAAATAAAATGTTTCGTAATAAACTACTAACATATAGATATACTGATAATTAGGTTTACTCTATTGTTTATAAAAGAATGACTGGTTTATGTTATACTACACTAGATTCTTTATGGAAATCAATTAAAATTTACAAAGCAGTTTACTGTAACTACTTAAAAGAAATGTAACAAAATGAAGTATAATAGCCTAAACGGTGATTCAGAGTAATAGTAAATAAATACTGCAGTAAGGATTAAATAACTTAAAGTACCCTATGATATAGAATAAGAACCTGACATCGAACTGGTAAAACAAGAATGGCTTTGCTGTTCCACCCAACCAATTCCTGGAGCAGTGAAGCTCCAGAACCCCCGAGCTCGTCTGCTAAACTACCTGAGCAAAAATCCTGAATGTGGCATCTCTTGCATTGCAATTATTGATCCCTGTCCAGTGCTAGACTCCTGCTGCTCATGGACTTACTATTTGTAGTATTTTCCTAGGACTTGGTCATTTATGAGCCTCCTGCTTTTTAGCACTCAACTAGGAGTGGTGACCTGATTTTTAGGGATGATGCCTCCTGCATCTTTAATAGCATTTGCCACTTGTCTTTTTCCTCAAGTATTTCAGCAGACACTCTTCAACAGCTAGATCCATTCTTGTCTCTTGTTTTATTATATTAAATCATAAAGATAATATCCTCAATACAATTGTTTTTATTTTTACCTTTTCAGTCAAAAAAAAAAAAAAAAATAATAATTGTTTTTAATATTCTTTTTCCAACAAAATAATAAAACACTACAACAAAATATCCTTTTGGTAGCGGTTTTGCTAAACCCCCCCCCAAATTTTTTTTTTAGGTCTTTGAGGGTGGTTCTTCAAAACCCCCCTCAAAAGTCCTGAAAATTGGACTTTTGGGGGCGGTTTTTAAAAAACTCCCCGTAAAAGTCCAATTGTCAGGATTTTTGGGGGCGTTTTTGTAAACCCCCCCCCAAAGTCCAATTCTTAATACAGTTGGCGGCGGTTGGTTAAAACCCCCCCCCGAAAGTCCAATTTTCAATACTTTTGGTGGCGGTTATGGAACCCCCCCCCCCCCCCCGAAACTCCAATTTTCAATACTTTTGGTGGCGGTTATGGAAACCCCCCCCGAAAGTCCAATTTTCAATACTTTTGGTGGCGGTTATGGAAACCCCCCCCGAAAGTCCAATTTTCAATACTTTTGGTGGTGGTTATGGAAACCCCCCCCGAAAGTCCAATTTTCAATACTTTGGGTGGCGGTTATGGAAACCCCCCCCCCAAATTATTTGACCCCCTAAAAGTGGCTTGCGGCGGTCTTGCTAAAACCCCCCCCAAAACGTTTTTAAAGGTATTTGGTGGCGGTCCGTAAAACCCCCCCTCATAAGTCCTTAGAATTTGACTTTTGGGGGAGGTCCTTAAGAACCCCCCTCAAAAGTCCTTAGAAATTGACTTGTGGGGGCGGTCCTTAAGAACCCCCCTAAAAAATCCTTAGAATTTGACTGTTGGGGGCGGTTTTTAAAAAAGCCCCCCAAAATTCTTGTTGGACTTTTGGACTTTTGGGGGGGGGTTTGGAAAGACCCCCCAAAAATCTTGTTGGAATTTTGGTCTTTTGGGGGGGGTTTGGAGATCCACACCCTCGAAATATCTTTATCATCATCCTATGAGCTGTGGCGGGCATTTCCCTAAGGCCAATTAGGCAGATTTTACCATACTTGGACAATTTTTTATCTTCTCCTAGGATTGGTCTAATTTCCCTAAACCAGTGTTTTGTCAGGTCTTTGGACAAACTGAGACAAAACAGTAGCCTACAATATCCCCATGTGCTGCCGGCATTTTCTTCAACACACAATTTGTGCCGAGCATCCTTTTAGGGCTACTTGGACCCCATGCTCGGGTTCAAAATTGGTTTTTTGGGGATAGAGTCTAATAATGTTGCCGAACTAGATCAAGGTCTTCACCAAGGACCCCTCTAATCATGGAAGTCGATTCTAAGATCATTATCCACATGGCTGTTGATCATTATCGAAAGTGGCGTATCGCTTTCCTTCTCCCATGTCAAGTTGATCTGCTGGCCAACCACGGGAGCAGTGTTCACATGGCCGCCTGCTCTTATACGTGGGATGATTTGACAGAAGCAGTTTTTTGGGATGGCCGCCTACTCTTATACGTGGCAGGATTTGACGATGATGGTTTTTCGTGTGAGAAGACATCATGCTGACAGTAACTCTGGCCTTTCGACGCAGTTCTCGATCAGTCTTTTTCGTGCGAGAAGACATCATGCTGACGGTAACTCTGGCCCTTCGCAGTTATTCAATGGGGGAAATGACGGAAGAAAATAAGAGTTATTAATAACTGTACCTCCTTCAATTATTAAGATGTACCCGATTCATCATAACAGTCGGTGGTAGGCGAGAATATATGGAGGCTGAAGGTGGCAACCATGATCGTCATTGCTGGTTTTATGCATGCATGCAAGTTTTGGTAATCTGATTGATTATGGAGCAAGCCTCTGGTGATAGGATGAAGGAGCTGCAAGATATTAACTGTCGTCCTGAGGCTGGAGATAATCCCAATCACAATAGGAAGAGAGGGCGTGGGGATTCTCCGGGGGAGCCGGGTGGTGGTCTGTCTCGTGCCTCTCAGTGGGCAACTTCCTTTGATCTTAATATACAGAGGGACATCAATGACTATGAACAACAATGGTGGGCTCGTCTGAGTAGGGAAACCCTGGTGGGATAGCGTAAGCAGTTGGAGAATTGGATCATTGATCCTGGCAACACGACTAGGCGCGTTAGTCTTTATGAGTGCATTGGTGCGCTGTTTTGGATGATGAAAAACTTGGTTGGATATGCCATTCACGATAGGCATCCTCTCAGAGATGACAATGCGCATCTTCTCTTTGAAGAGTCTCGCGCAATTCATCGGAAGCTGGATTTCCTTCTGTCTTCCATGGCGCTTCAACCTCCTCCATGCGCTACTTCTTCTTCTAGCTTTCGCCATCCGGGGAGTTCTCCAGAAGCTCCTTATACAGTTCCCTGATGTCTGGGTGGGTGGGTGTTTATTTGGGGGGTATGGGGCTAGCTGGTTTAGCATTTATCTTATGTATCAGTGGTTATGAATCTGGGGTGTCTATTATGCTCGGGTGTCTATATTTATGCTCTTTGGCCTGCGAACCTATGGGAAGAAAGTACTTGGTTCTGTTGTTTTTGGTAATTCTGTGGTTTTTTGTCTGTTCAGGTAGAAGGTTCGTCTTGGTTACTGCGGAAATAGCCTTCAGATGTGCCACGAGGGTGTGTGTCTGTTTTGATGAACAATTTTGAGCTTCGGCCAGATTGCTCCTTTTGTAATTCCTCCTTTTAATATAATGCAAAATATCCTTACTTCCAAAACAAAAAAAGGCTTGGAATGGTGTTTAGTAATCCCAAAGGATTATTCTTCCATATCACAGTCATGATAAGTGTATTTTTGTGTTTTAAGTAACTGTAAGTACCATTCTCTGCTTTTAAAAAGTTTGTTTTTGATAATGCATGATGCTAAGAATGTATCTGCTAATGCATACTTTAACCATTCCTTTGAATTTTTCATAGTACTCTTTGTAAAATTACTTAGGGTAATGTGATAAATTCGAATATTAGTTTAAATTGGATTGAAAACGACTCTTCATAATGAATTACGATGATATGAACATATGACTAAGAATGTCGGGTTTGATATGATTTACATGATCCCTATTCTTGGAGAATTATGTTATGATATGATTTCTAGATGAAAGTCGAGATTGTAGACGTATGTATTCTTCTTTTCACTGGTTGATTTATGAGTGTCTATGTTGATTTAAAATTTGAAACCTCTGTGTACGATCTCTGTAACTGAATGCGTCATTGAAATTTTTTTTTTATTTTTTTTATTTTTTTATTTTTATTTTTATTTTTATTTTTTTATTTTATTTATTTTTATTTTATTTTTTATTTTTTATTTTTTTATTTTTTATTTTTTATTTTTATTTTTATTTTTTATTATTTATTTATTTATTTTATTTTATTTTATTTTATTTATTTATTTTATTTTATTTTATTTTATTTATTTATTATTTTATTTATTTATTTTTTTAATTTTTCTGCAAGATTGAATGTTAATCCAAATGCGTTTGAATGGATTGCAATGCGCCTTCATGGTAGAAATGTTGAGTGAAAACAGAGTATTTTTCTGTATTTGAATCTTTCAAGAAATCCATTGATCAAAATATGTATGTTATTATTGGTTGGGATAGAGCCGTGATTGCAGAACATTGCAATTATTGGTAATGAGTGAGTGAATTGATTAAGAGGATAGGCCGAATGCGTCCCATGCATCTATTAAATTGAAGTTTACTGTCGAGGCCAAATCCATTGAAAGGATTTGGCCAAGATGTCTCTGAATTGCTTAACCAACAGACCTTAAAAACCAATCACGCTAGTAAGATTCAACAAAGACAATCTGATCTAATTACAGTGCTGATTGCATTGAGGTAATGCATATTGCTGTGTAAATATTTTATTATTATTATAATATAAGCCTTATTTTCTTAAAAAAGTGAAAATTATTGACTTAAAAAGTGAAAAGTGTTTTGTCGTTGCATATAATGTAGATTAATCTTATTAATTGCATATAGTTGTCCTTCATTCATGTTCTCTAAAATAGTAAAAACGTTGGACGAATTTTCCCATACTTAGCCAATTTCTTGATTTTCACTAATTTGTTGTATATCTCCACACTGATTCATAATGAAACAATGATTTCAACTTCATGCCACATCATCATCTATGCCTTGAAATGCCATGCATGCATCAATATCCTTATTGCGGGCATCACTTAGCCCCTTTACAACACTTAGCCATTTTTCCTTTGTCTTTAGTATGCAAAATAACATTTTTCTTCTATTTTGGCAGGTTGATATTTTCCTTATCTGATCACCATAAGAAAAGCCAAGAGCATGGCTAGATAGCCATTTCAACAATGAACATGACCATATGGAGAGCGTTGATGGAGTGCACTGATACCGACGAGCAAAGAAATAATGAGTATTCAATGAGGAATTGGCGGAGTCGCAGTTGCCAAAAGTAGGAAAAATGGACAAATTTAGGTGTTGCAGCTGCTCGAAACAGGAAGAATAGGCACTTTTGGAGGTGTTGCAGCAGCTCGAAATAGGAAAATTTAGGTGTTGCAGTTTCTTGAAATAGGAAAAATAGGCACTTTTGGAGGTGTCGCAGCTGCTCTAAATAGGAAAAATGGACAAATTTAGGTGTTGCAGCTGCTTGAAATAGGAAAAATAGGCACTTTTGGAGGTGTCGCAACTGCTCGAAATAGGAAAAATAGACAACTGTTGGAGAGCGCTGATACCGATGAGAAAAGAAATAATGAGTATTCAATGAGGAATTGGAGGAGTCGCAGTTGCCAAAAGTAGGAAAATGGACAAATTTAGGTGTTGCAGCTGCTCGAAATAGGAAAAATAGGCACTTTTGGAGGTGTCACAGCTGCTCGAAATAGGAAAATTGGACAAATTTAGGTGTTGCAGCTGCTTGAAATGGGAAAAATAGGCACTTTTGGAGGTGTCAAAGCTGCTCAAAATAGGAAAAATGGACAAATTTAGGTGTTGCAGCTGCTTGAAATAGGAAAAATATGCACTTTTGGAGGTGTCGTAGTTGCTCGAAATAGGAAAAATGGACAACTGTTGGAGAGCGCTGATACCGATGGAGAGCGTTGATGGGGAGCGCTGATACCGATGAGAAAAGAAATAATGAGTATTCAATGAGGAATTGGTGGAGTTGCAGTTGCCAAAAGTAGGAAAATGGACAAATTTAGGTGTTGCAGCTGCTCGAAATAGGAAAAATAGGCACTTTTGGAGGTGTCGCAGCTGCTCGAAATAAGAAAATTGGACAAATTTAGGTGTTGCAGCTGCTTGAAATAGGAAAAATAGGCACTTTTGGAGGTGTCGAAGCTGCTCAAAATAGGAAAAATGGACAAATTTAGGTGTTGCAGCTGCTTGAAATAGGAAAAATATGCACTTTTGGAGGTGTCGTAGTTGCTCGAAATAGGAAAAATGGACAACTGTTGGAGAGCACTGATACCGATGGAGAGTGTTGATGGGGAGCGCTGATACCGATGAGAAAAGAAATAATGCGTATTCAATGAGGAATTGGCGGAGTTGCAGTTGCCAAAAGTAGGAAAATGGACAAATTTAGGTGTTGCAGCTACCCGAAATAGGAAAAATAGGCACTTTTGGAGGTGTCGCAGCTTCTCAAAATAGGAAAATTGGACAAATTTAGGTGTTGCAGCTGCTTGAAATAGGAAAAATAGGCACTTTTGGAGGTGTCGTAGCTGCTCGAAATAGGAAAAATGGACAAATTTAGGTGTTGCAGCTGCTTGAAATAGGAAAAATAGGCACTTTTGGAGGTGTTGCAGCTACTTGAAATAGGAAAAATAGGCACTTTTGGAGGTGTTGCAGCTGCGGTAAAGAGAAATAAGCCATAGTTAGCGGTGTTGCAGCTGCGCGAAATGGGAAAGATAGGCGATTTTGACGGAGTTGCTTGGGAAGATATGTGCTTAGATCAGTGTGAATGGAAGGAACTGCCTTACCCCAGATAACCCATAGAAAAACTATTCTCCTAATGAAAATCTGTAAATAGGAGGGCTTGGGTTTTTTTTGTAAATGTCTGTTTTTGGCAATAGAAGGTGTTGGTCACCCTATATGCTAATTAATTACAACTAACACACAGGATGCTCAATATAAATTGTCAAACCCAGGGAAGTCTTTTATTTCAATGGGAATAAGCACAATCTATGCATAAACATTTCAAGTAGTTGATTAACTGAATGGAGATAATAAACCTACCTATCTGCTCAGCCAAACTCATTCCATAAAGAAAACTAATCTAACTCATACATCTAGGAATTCAAAGTGCAACTACCTTCCTACATAAATCAACCTAGCAGTTACTGATCTAAGAATAGAAATGAACTAGATTACTTTTGCAAGAAGTTAAATCCTATAATTATCAAACTACAGTATTCAATCTTTACCAAAATGATTCATCCAGCAACTATTGTAACTCGATCATAATTTGCCTAATCTATGAATTCAACTAAAGATACAACATCAACCAGAATTAGAAAATAAACTTGAACTCTAAATTGATAATCATTGGAAATCCTAGGAAGCATAAATATTGAAAGGAATTGGAGCTATTCGTAATGCAAAGAATAAAATACCAATAAAGAATGCAATCATAAATCTTTGTTGCAGCTATCAGAAATACGCCTAATGCAATTCCACAACACACAACAAGAAATGAATTAATCTAACTACCTACTTAACTCGGCAATCTCTGTGAGAAGGCGGGCCCTGGCCTTCTAACAGGGACGCCGTGAACTACCACGAATTAAGACACATAAATCGAAATAACTCTGCTCTTCATTAAAAGATGGTAATCCACAGTATCAGTCTCTGTTACAGCCCGTACAAAATGATAATTATCCAACCCCAGACTTTGAAAGCCTTCCCATATTTATACATGCAAAATACAGTTCGTGATCCACTAATTTCGTGTAGCAATGAAGATCTTTGATCTTCGTGTTGCAAAGTTACTGCTAAACTTTTACAGCCATAATGAATGGATCAATGGTTTAACAAATTGGGAGGCGTCCTGTCTATCGCAGCTATACTCTGTTCCAGCGACCTGTTACAGCTTCACATGGAGAGATGCGCTGTCCCTTGAAATATGAGGAATCAAATCAGAAGAGTAACAGCTGGCACCAAGTATGATTCTTTCCCAAGGCATTGTGACCGATACACCTATGCTTTGATCTTAACTTAATGAAATCAACACAAGTTAGCATAAATCGAAGGCTAGAATTCATAACCATAACAATCTTAGGCATTTAATTAAATGAAACAATAATGATGTATACCTTGTCAGGACTGCTGATTAATCTGGAAAAATGCATGTATATGGTTTATGAAAGTAGGGTGTAACTGGGCAAAATGATGAAATAGGTATTGTCAAAAAGGGGCATTTCCAGGTCCCAACATCTCCCCCAAACTATCCAATTGCATGTCCTCACGCAATAGCCGATTAGTTTGATCCTGACTCTGATCCTCGTTCATATTATGCAAGTGAGTAGAAGGAATCAATTTTGACAATTAGCCATTGGAAACGCTGGTTCTTGTGTGACAGCCTCTCCTTACCCTTAGCAGCTTCGTCTTATATTGGAACTCGCTAGATTTTAAATTGTGTTGGTCCTTCTGAAACAATATCTTTCCCTTATGTCTCCGTTTCAACATCTTTTTCCTGAGTTGTAATTCCAACAAAAAAGAAATTTTGAGGGCGCTGGTTCTTGTGTAACAATGTCCTATTTCTTGATTCTTTTGGCCTGTTGAATCGGTTCAATGTTCCTAAAACAATGAGGCTGTTCCCTGGGATAATTCCTTTGATTGTCTTACTCCTAAGGGTTTCTGTAATGCTAGGTCCACTACTGTAACTTTATGCCCTGCTATATTAAAAATATCTCCACATTCCGGGCATATCATTTCTAGCTGTCCTTCATTCCCCTAAATGGACGATAAATTCCCCAATTGGTCTATAGCTTCCACCATTGAACTCGCATATTTCTTTGCCTGTTTCCGGCATGTCTCCTTCCATTTTTCTAGTTTTGCACGAAGCACTTGCACCTCCTCCTTTAACAACTCATTTTCAAACAGAAGATTCTCTATTTGAGGTTCTTCTACAGTAGGTTCTTGTGTATCAGCAGGTGGTCGGGGTTTTAAGATGGGAATCCCGATTTCTGCCCTAATAAATTGCCCTGCTTCTGCTATAGTAGCCATTTTGATTTTTCTCCTTTTCGCTGGGATGGATTCCTGGCCTTTGCTTATTATCCCTTCTTTTCTCCTCGGAGGAAGAAAAAATCCTATTACCTTAGAAACAGGGCCAAATCCCTCCTTTCGAATTAAAGGTCTTCTTATTTCAGGGAAGGTCTCCACATTCAGAGCTTCTAGACCGCTTTCTGCTACTGCTTTCGCCTGACGTTCCTCTTCTACTATTGCGATTTTAGCTGCCTCAATTTCAATCTCCTCTTCATCCTCCAATCGAACTTTTGGTGTTCCAATCCTCCCCCCAACTGAGTTTGAGGAACTCCAGTCCTCATCCACTATCTTTGAAAAGAATTCACTGGGTGCTCCTGGACGAACCAGAAGTCGCCCCCAGGTCAACTTGTTATATGTCAGGGCCCGTAAGATCAATAATTTAATTAGCCCATGATTTGAGAGGGATGATAAGGGGTGTTGAGCTCTTTTAGCATAATAAGCCATGCGTTGCAAGGATCTAAGAAGATAGTATGGCAATATTTAGCAGCTTACGATAACGTAAATGTGATAGGAGGAAAAATTCATAAATGTAAACAACATTGTACCTCCCTTGACATGTAATATATTTCTTTAAGAAGAGTGCAACTTGGTCCCAAGGACTCGGAAGAGTCTACAGCGCTGTTCCTCTGCCCGTGGTCGAACACTCTCCCCTGTCGCTAGGAAATCCTCAGTTGTAGTCGGGTGATGGCATTTCCGACTAAACCAACGCTGCTCGATTCTGGGAAGTCCCGTTACCTCCACCAGGATTACCTCTGAAACATCTACCCTTATGCCTCGAACCTCTGAATGAGTGCTTGTCAAGTTTTGAGCAAATTCAAGGGTTGTTTCCTCACGAAAACCATTCAAGGCATCGAAAATAGTCTATCCACCCTGCTTCTTGAAAGATAGCAAAGACATCTCTGTTCTTATACAGAGATTCTATTGTTAAAGGCTCATACCTCACAGGGATACCCATACCATTGAGCTTTTTGCGAAATAGTGTAACGAATACAACAGTTACAGTTTCGAACATCGAACTGACTGCATGTAGACATGGTTGATGGATAGTCGAAGTTTGAATTGAGCATTTTTGGAAAGGTGGCATAGTTAATTTTGGGATAAAACGGCGGTCAGGTAGAACAGCGGTCAAATCATAAGTACGGGTAACAGCTTTAAATGTGATTTTGGTTCAGTTGATTTGCTGTGGATTGATGACAGGGGTAAATAACAAGTATAACCATTATTGCTTGCGATGTCAATAGATTCCTAATCATGACAATAGTTAGAACCCATACCTTCAAAATCAATGCTCAAGCTGCCACTCTGTCGTGGCATGATATTTCACAGTCGCATCTCTGGTAGAATACGTGTGTGCCAAGATGAGTTGGACACTGCCAACCAAGCTGATAAGTACATTCACGCTGATAGTAAAACAAGACGACCCAATAATTTCCTTCATTCTTGGAATACTGTCATTCGAGCTGTGGAGTCATCATTTAAATTCGAGCCAGGTCAGATCATTAGTGGCGAGACTGTTCCAAAATGCAAACAATCTAGCGGAGTCCCAGATAATGAATAAGAATGAAGACTTGAGCAGAGTTCGGAGAAATATGGCAGAGTTCCAGCAACAAAGATTATATAATAATGATGTATTACAAAATCAGAAATTGTGCCCATGACATATAATGGCAACTTGTGCCCAAAATTTTAATTAAATGTAAAGATTAATCCCGAACTACAAAAAATTTATAAAGTATGTCCTGATGTAAGTATAAATATTCAATAGATAAACTATTCTCAGTTGATACAACATCACTGAAATCACTAGTCACACAATATAACCATTAGTTACATAGTTCAATGCCATCCTTATGCCAAGGAATGAAGCTCAACAAAGAATCTGCTAGATTACCAAGGCATGATACACCTGTGCTTTGATCTTAACTTAATGAAATCAACACAAGTTAGCATAAATCGAAGGCTAGAATTCATAACCATAACAATCTTAGGCATTTAATTAAATGAAACAATAATGATGTATACCTTGTCAGGACTGCTAATTAATCTGGAAAAAGGCATGTATATGGTTTATGAAAGTAGGGTGTAACTGGGCAAAATGATGAAATAGGTATGGTCAAAAAGGGGCATTTTCAAGGCCCAAAAAAAGGCAATAGAAGGATAAACTAATTTACAAACAAAAAAAAAGTTAATGAAAATATGATAGACAGACTAGTCATTCGACATATTCACAACACAACATCTCATTTCACATGCAATGAAGATTATATAATACTGATGTATTACAAAATCAGAAATTGTGCCCATGACATATAATGGCAACTTGTGCCCAAAATTTTAATTAAATGTAAAGATTAATCCCGAACTACAAAATTTTTATAAAGTATGTCCTGATGTAAGTATAAATATTCAATAGATCAACTATTCTCAGTTGATACAACATCACTGAAATCACTAGTCACATAGTATAACCACTAGTTACATAGTTCAATGTCATCCTTATGCCAAGGAATGAAGCTCAACAAAGCATCTTATAGATTACTTAATGCGCTACTGGGACGTGGTAGAGCTATATTTTCAAATAGAGGATCTAAAATTTCTGTCGGATTCACAATATAATAGCGTTTTCCAACAGGGACACAGTGTACCATTGCATTTGGGTCAGTATTATGTATCGTCGCCCTTGCAACTTTAACCCTTGAGTTTAATGCAATGAGAAAGCATTTCTTTCCTTGCAGCCCCAATTTGGAAGTTGGTGTCAACTCATTAGCATTATCTTGACCCTGCAAATAAATGAGACAAAGTAAGATGCATGGAAATAAGGATTTAAACATTGATGATCCTAGATTAAATAATTACAATCTTAATTGAATTGGTGTTTTCATTTTGTCAATTTGCAGTTTCGATGGAACCATTGGTGTTTTCTGTACAGAATGTTGGTCATATTTCGATGCACGACTCTGCACCAATAGACAGTGATTTCTAATATATTGATAAAATAAAATAAAATTGAACTAAATTACTAAATTTATCAATACTTACTAGGGAATATGATGGAGTATGCATTGAAGTTAATTTCGTTTGTATTAGTCCGTTCATAGGGGTTGTTATGTCCTCTGTATTACTCTGTCAAGGAAACAAAATGTAATATATATATATATATATATATATATATATATATCAAAAGATGAAAATAAAATATTATTTTAAATAATAATTAAACAACTAACCTCCACCACAGGCGTGATTTCATCATGAGCATTTTGTACAGTAGGACACTGTTTATATGAGCAATCAGATATTAGAAGTCAGATCATTAGTGTGAAAATATGTATATTGAGACAAGAGTAAAGAATTGGAGACTAACACTTTCTTTGTTGACCACATGTCCTCTCTCCATATCTTCTACTCTTTTCAGTAGTTCAGTTATTGCTGTTTTCAAAGATGTGATTTCCTGTGTTTTTTCTTTCACTGTAGCTTGGCTTACAACTAGCGCCTCCTTGTATGGAATTTTTCCAAACAAGTTAGTTGGCGTAACTCCTAAGCCAACGCCACGACATTGTCCTCTTGCATCAACCCCTAGTACCTTGGAAAGGGCATCATCCCTAGCTGCAAAGTCTTGAGATGTAACTTCAACATTGACATACAATTAAATCAGATCATAGAAGAAAACATTTCCAACATGTAAAATGAAATTTTAATCAATATCTAAATTAAAAGGTTGAGAACATACTATTGTTTCTCCTACAACTGGTGTGATTGGAGTGCCATCCTTCTTTTGATGGCACTTCTTCCATAAGTCTTCCCTAGTAATGCTTGTAGTTGTATCACCAGAGGCTATAGAGTTTTTCTAGTTGCAACAAGTAAAATAGTATGGTTAAGTTGTGACATTACAATGAAACTAAAATATGTTAATATTTCTCATATTGGATAAAATATCATCACAATTTTTTACCATATCATCTTCGACCCGTTGATAACCTCGACGTCCAGAGGTGTGCAAGTCCCTCTCCTTTTCTCTATTTTCCTTGTTTTTTTTTCCTTATATCCTAGAAATCAATTGAAAATAACATATATAAGTCAACATTACAAGCCAATAGACATCCTAAAAAAATTGATTATATAATATGTGAACTTTTTCCTTACCAGGAATTCAGTGGTGGCTCGTGATAGGACGAATTCTCTCCACACTGTCTCACTTATCATAATTGGAGGAACATTTTTTAATCTTTCCTCTGTTGACTCATAAGGGTCAGAGTATTTTTTGGTCAACCAATATCTATGACTGTTTGCCTTATGGCCAATGGATTTCATACAATATTCTTTAAGGGCCGGGGGGGTTATGAATTTTGCCTGCAACATACAAGAATTGCATTTTTAGATGTCATACATGGTTTGAAAATAAACTTCGAAATCATCCAAAAATATAAATGTTGGAAACAAATACACGTAATCTCTAATACTCACATTAATAATGTTCCACAAGTCCTCTAATTGATCTGAAACCTTCCTCCAATCAGAATAATTGATTGGAACCATTTACCTTGTGAGCACACCTAGTAATGAAGATAGCTTCACGGAGTTTGGACCAATTGGTTGGTTCCTTTCATTGATATGAATTTCGATCTTTCCCTCCAAGTTATTGATTTCTGCACATTTAGTTGCTCCTCTACCTTTCTTATTGACTTTCTTTGTCGAAGTTTGTGTAGAGGGATCTTCACCTTGTATACTAATATCTTGTTGGCATTGTTCTTTGTGAGCAACTTCTATAAAAGAAGGGCACTTAAAGGTGTTATGGATTTCTAAGTCATAAAATTCTCTTTATGAAGAACTACAAAATTATACATTAATGAGCTTACCTTGTTCTTCATGTTGCTCCGTCCCTTTTTGTGTCGAGGGATCTTCCCCTTCTACATTGTTATTCATATGGCATGGTTTTTTGTGAACGTCTTCTATAAAAGAAGGGCACGTAAAGGTGTTATGGATTTCTTAATCATAAGATTTATACTTACAAAGAACTAGAAAAATCTGAATTAATGGGCTTACCTTGTTCATGTTGCTCCTCCTCCTGAAAAAATGAAAATGTATCTTTGTCATTTCCTTCTTCGTTAGGATCACTAGTAGAGTCATTCAAAGGCATAGAAGGTGTAATCTTCTTTGCTATTGTTGGTATTTTCCTCTTCTTTGTAACTGTAGCCAAGAATGTTATTAAACATATGCCTAACATCATCATACAATAAAAATAAGCATTATACTGCATAAGGAAATACATTGTTCTATTTCTAAATATTTACCTTCTGAGATGCATACCCCTTTCTTTCCCATTTGATCATTTTGACGCGTTCTTTTAGAAAATTTCATAATCAGATTTTTTTGATTTCGTGTCATAATCTGCTTTCTCTATTTTTTTTAAATGATTAGAGTATTGATTAGCCATAGCCTATTAGATTGTTATTAAAGTAGAAAGTAATATGTTTTAACAATTTAAATTAAATAAAAGTGGTATTCCCATTTGCTGTGATGGGGAATTTTGTTTTTTTCAAAGAACTCACAGATGTAACCTCTTGGGTGGCTTAGCCACAGTTTTATTAATATAAAACCTACTCGTTTCTGTTTAAAAAAAACAATTTAAATTAAATAAAAATGATGATATACTTCAATCACAAACAATCACTTACCTCCATGTCTCCACTTGTACAAAGCCTGCATAACCAAAAAAAAAAGTCTATCATCACTCAATTGCTAACTGAAAGTTGTTTAAACAAGTTTCAAAAGTAAAAGGGAAGACTATCTGTAATGACTATCTGCTAAGAGGAACATATGTCATAATTTGAGAGAGAGAGAGAGGGTTAGGGTTTAGGTTAGACACGTACAATAGCCAACAAGATATCTCAGTCTCCAAGAGTGAAGACCCCTCATCCTTAGAGGCTGCAAGCAGGAGAAGGTTTACACAGGCAGCCCCAAAGATGAACACGGTAACGGTCTTGCAACAGTGGGAAAGTGAAGTCCAATTCTAGTGGTTACAATACAATCACAACATTCCACGTCTCAGCTAGGAAGAGCCACCACAATCCACGGTCAGCCCTAGAGGAAACCAACATTTTTACAGAATTTTTAAAATTTTGTAGCAGAGGAACCACTATTTTGATTTCTATCAATAAAGAAACCACAGAATGTTTTCATTTATTATGTTGTTTTCACGAAAGCATGGATAAAATACCTGCAATAACAAGAATGTCGTGAAACTTAAGTTACACCTCACGCAATTCACCTCAATATATCCCAACAACAAATCTTTAGCTTTCATGGTGTGCAAAAAGAAAATGGCGCCCTTTCCCGGCAAAACTATTCGCGGGAGATAAAATTTGAAAAGTTATGTTAGGGGTCCCATTTTTTTTTATTATTAAATTTCGTTTTTTTGTTTTTTTTTTGGTAAATTAAATTTCTTTTTTTTTGGTATAGATAGCAAAAACACCTGAGTTTTCTCCTAAGGTTTTCAATGAAAAGGGGAAATACCTTGGTACTGAGATTCATGTAGGTGGACCAAAGGAAGGAAGGAGGGAACCAAAGAAATGTATCAAAAGGAAAGGAAATATTAGCCTATTGTGGTCGATGACATGAAGTTAAATAATGTAATAAGCATGGCTTCTAAGGCATTGATTGTGAGGTTTATTTTTAGAAGGATGGGGACAATGAGTTTGTTTCAATAGATTCAAGTCCACCTATACTAACTGGGACCCTTCGGATGTATTGACTTGTAATGTAAACATTGTGCATATGTGATGTATGATTAATCCTAGCGTGGAGCTTAAGGCCAAGGTCCCGCTAGTGAATTCTCAGCCTTGAAGGGATGATATTTTATGTTGTGCCATCCATGTGTTAGTAAGCCATGGAAATTGTAAAAACATGTAGATGATTATAATGCAAATAAAAATACCAAGGGGTTGGCTATGGATGCAACTAAATGAGGGGGCTATGTGTATCCACTAGGAAGAGGTCACTAGGGGGTTTTGCGATTGGACCTTGGCTGGCTGCCATATGTCATCTTGAGAACCCCTTTGACTGTTCTAGTCATCATTTAATTCTGTTGTAAGGAAGTGGGTGAGAAATTCAGTCCATGAGAGTGATGGAGTATGGGTAGCCCTGAAATTAGTAAGGCAGGGTATGGGATCGGTTTGCTCTACCCATAAGCCACTCCATCTCGTGGTAATTATGTGTTTTGAATGTTTAATTGTTCATGTTTCATTCAACTATGCTTATTTGAGTATGCATATGCATCCATGTGTTTTTATGAATTTCTTCAATGATGAATAGGGCCAAGTCTTGTTGAGGCCTAGGAGGTTCAGAATGTAATTCGGTCATGACTTTGGGGGAGAAATAGAAACCCCTTTTGTGTTCATGTTCCCTCTGTCGGTCAGATGAAGGGAGGAGACATGGCATAGTGGATTAGAGCTCTTTACAGAGTGGTAAAGAGGTATGGATGAGGATTGGGGCTGAAACACCTTGGTTGGAAGAAGGAAAATTCAGAGTTCTCAGGTTTGGAAGAAGATCATACACTTGCATGGGGATCTCTGACAGATTTCCAATATATGATATAAATTTTTCAAAAATGGACTTAGGATGAGAAATTTATCAGCTTGAGAAGTTGGCAGTAACAGTGGTATATATATGGTCGACTTCTGACTTTCTGAACCCGCAGTGCATATTGCGGATCACGGAAGTTGGAGGTGTGATTCTGCGAAGCTGAGACCTTTGGAGTTTCGACTTTCGACTCCCACGTTGTGGATTATAGGTGTTCCAACTTCCCTACTCCCGCATCACGGATTGTGGAATGCAAAAGTCGGAGGCGTATTTCTTCGATGTCGTGTATTTGTCATTCCGACTTTCTGACTCCCGCGTCGTGGATTGCAGTAGTCAAAGGTGTGATTCTTGAAGTGGCACGTTGGGGTGCCGACTTCCGACTCCGACATGCAGATTGCGGAGCAGCTATTGCGGTTGTGCGAAAGTGCATAGTTTGGAAGAAAAAAAATTATCAGGTTGTATTCTAAGGAGCTCCCCCATCACCTATAAAGGGCACCGAGGGGGTCGGGGACGTTACAGATATCCTAGAACAGTGATGTGTGTTTCTTTAAAATATTGTTCATGGATTTGGATACCTCAAAGAATATTCCTTTAGGGAATAAGGCATGTGATTCCTTCCTTAATTATGTAATATAGAGCCTCAAGACCCCTAACTACTATTCAAAACCATCTAATGACATAGACATCCCTACTCAAACAGTAAAGATACTTTCAAGAATCCATGTGTGTTTGTTCAAGTTGTTCTTCTTGGCCATGGATTCTCAAAAGGTTATTTTTTTATTAAGGCCCAATTTTTCTCCCTCAAACATGTATAGGGAACCCAATATCTATACCAGGTTCTCAAAAAATTCTAATGGCACTAATATCCCCACTTATATGAATAATATGCTCTTGGGAGGTCATGTGTGGTGATTGTAGGAATTGTTCTTAGCCAAAGATGCATGGAATTTCCTTTAAGACCTAAGTCGCACTCTTTTTTTCCCAACCATATCCATGGTGTTGGAACCTATAATTAGTCTTAAAATTCTCACTGTGCCACAAAATCCCCACTCATAGGCCAAAGATACCATGGAAAGGTCTATTGTGGTTGTTCAACATATCATTCTTGGCTATATATACCTAGAAGCTTCCTTTAGGTCCTAAGGCCCAGTTTCCATTCCCTAACCATGTCTAGATCCCCAAGACCCATACCTAATGCTCAGAAACTTCTTAACAATTCCCATATTTTGACTCTAAGGACAAATATCCCCTCAAGAGGTTAGCTTTGGTGGTTGGAGACATGATTGTTAGACCTTTAATAAGCATGACTTCTAAGGCATTGATTGTGATGTTTATTTGTAGAAGGATGGGGACAGTGAGTTTGTTTCAATGGATTGGAGTGCATGACTAGTAATCAATTTTAGCTTACCACATAAGGGATGTCAATTTCATCTGAGGTTAGATGTTGAGGTTTATACATCCAAACATAGTATTATTTCTAGTCGGTATCTACTGCATTTATACCTAGGTGGATTTACTGGTTACTTGATCAAATTAGTTATATATCATTCAAGTTCCCATGCCAATAAGTAAGGATACCATAAGGATAAAATAATTGTACTAAATTAGTCTATTTGCATAGACTCTCTTATGATTCTACCCAAGATATTTCCTCTTTATGCTATTAATTGTAACTACTGGCATGATATGACTCATTATTGTTTCTTGCAGCCTTATAACAAAGAGATCTATCATATGCATTCAAACAATTATGACTCATTATGATCTCTCTTCTCATGGAAATCATATGATCCAAAATTTGACTGGTGGTATGCCTTACAAATCTACTTTCTTAATTGACATATCAATTAGGTATACTAGGGATATTAGAATAATGAGAAGAGATATACGGTTAAGGTTAAGGTCCTACTTGGAGAAAACCTAAAAGAACCTATACAAATCAATACATTGGTTAAGGTCCTACTTGGAGAAATCCTCAAAGAACCTATATAATCCTTTTAAATATTAAGAATTTTTATCATTACCTCTTCCAACCATATGAAATGCTTATAAAGATAAAAGGAATTTGAACCATTAACCTATGTTTTTTAGACCAGTATTATACCATTGAAACTATTCTCCTAATGAAAATTTGATTACTTGCTAAGATATCCCTCCAGTCGATTTTCAATGATGCCTACCTTACATCTACCACATATCATCTGATGCCAATCTAGAGCCTCCACCTCATTTATGTATTTGCATTGTTCAATGAACCATTTTAGTGGTGGAAGTGTAATAGTTTTTACAGATGTCTGCATGGGAATTTCTATTTAGGTCATTGGAGAGTCAACGATAGGTGGCATATGAAATTATTGAACCAAGTGATCTCTAATAATGTTATGGCCATTGCACTGCACCTTTGAGTAATTTACTCACTCCCAAGTGAGATGTTTTGAGCTCTAAAGGAAATGAAGTTTCCCATACCTTCCAAGCCATTAAATGAGGGAATCGGAGCCAATTCTAACTCCCAAAAATACATTGATATGTTAAAATGGTGGTGACAACTTTAACATCTTGATCTCCTATCATACTAACAACATATATTAGTTAGTCTAAAGGTTGGGATATGTCCACATTAGAAACATATTTATATTTAACCCATAGAGCCTCCCTATGATGTAAGTTATAAATATCCTTGACAAGCAATATAATAGAAGCTAGAAACGATTATGCAATAAGTAAATTAAGAATATTATAAGAAACTAGCACCCCCTAGCGCCATCCCATAGCATATTCTATAATAAGGTTTAGCCCAAGGGGGTCTTCCTGTGAGTATAACAAGTAACAATATTATATTATACCTAGGATTGATTATAGGCTCATGTCGTGGTTATACATACAACAAATTTTCAGGCCCATCTAGATATAAGATGCTAAAGATTCATGCATATTCACTTTTTCGTCTTTTTTGGTTTTTATGTTTTTGAAAAAAAAGAGTAACAAAGGGTCCGATTTCATCTTGTGGAGGCCGTATTCTTCATTTGTTGGTTGATTTTGGATTGCGTGGGCCATGACATCATCTGGAGAGGATGGTTTACTTTCTGTTGGGCGCATATCCTTACAGCCAAAAGGAGCTGCAATCTACTACAACGTTGTTATTGGCACCTACAGGAATCTACTACAGCGTTGTTGGGTACTCTCACTGTAGTCTTCCTTCTGTCTTGCATAACGTTTCTGGGTAGTGAAGGGAGTTTGAGAAGAAGACGATTTGGGTTGTTTTGAGGAGATGACATACACCAAAGAAAAATCAAGACACCAAAGAAGGCCAGCTCACTTCCATAAATCATTGCGCATGCCCAGGAAGCTACAGGTTAGAGTTAAAGTAATTTAAGATTTGTTTGTCCACCTTAGAACTGCTGTTACAGTCATTGTAAAATCAAAGTTATATTAATATGATATTTAGGGTTTATTTTCCTTGTTATTTATGCAAAGATATCTCTATTGCATTTACTGTTCACTGTTAGCGCTACGAAAATCAAGATCTGATAATCGAAACAAACTCTTCCCGCACTGTCTTCCGCAGCGGAAATCTTTCCAGAATGCAGGAATAGAGTTTCCGCAAAATGCTTCTTCCCCGCCGTCGATCAATTTCGCAGCAAGCCGAAGTGTTCGTACAACTTACTTTTTCACGCAGCGAAATGAATTTTTTATCGTTCGATCACTGTCCCCACCAAATCAACGGTGGATTCCAAAATTTATTAAGCGCATCCCATAGAATATCGCGCACATGAAAAGTGTTTCAAGGCTTGTAACTTCTCTCGGCGATATCACTAGTCCAATAAAGGGTAGCGACCCACGTACTAGACCTCACAAACTGCCATCCATACTAACAGATCATGGACAACACATTTACACACCCTCACGACACCCTTAGTAACCCACATTAGGTCATGGTACTTTCATAACAGTCCTCAAGGTACTTCCATCCAGTCACGACAGTCCTAGCAGGTCTAACACATGTCACAACAGCCCTTAGCAGGCTCAAGACAAGTCATGGGTTTCTCTAGAAAGCATTAGCAGAATTTACACATATGAAATTGACGCAAACAGGAAACACAAACTGAATATGAACACTGCGATGAATCTTAGAAACTCAAAAAAAAACTTTTCATTAACACTTCCAAGAAAGTTTACAAAGCTACAGTCCAACCACAGAGGCGTAAAAAATGAAAGTCAAACCCTTCCTCCTCCGTAGATGTGACATTTACCCCCGAGACGTATCTCGAAACAGGGCATCAAAATCAGTTACATTGCGGGAATCAAACCCAAAAGTAAGTCCTAAATCCTAACAAACTCTGATGTGGCAGATGCCCACAAAACATTTCAGGAAGGCATGTTGTGCTGCGCGTGACCAATCAAAAAGGGAAATCTTGACATCTGGGGATTTTTGGCTCGCTTGATGAAAACGACAACTCCGAGCATATTTTTAACAGACTACGGCTGACTCAGCTGTTGGCGGGCCTTATAGGATGATGATTGCTCAATCTATGTATATTTTGCCACTGCTGATCTATAGGGGTGGCCATCTCAAATAGATCCTTTAGGAGAACATCCAGGTCAATCAGGGGGATATGGCCAATAGCAGGGACATCTGATTTGACAGTCCTGAATTGAGCCAGCAGCTCAAAGTTCTCGCTGAGTTTATCGATGATTACCTCTCTCTTTATCCCACCATTCATACCCTCAAACTTTGCATGGCTTACTCTTGCCTGGTTTAGCAGTTCGACATATTTTCTCCGAGGGATCAGCTTCCCCTCTGGACCCCAAAAATCAGGCAGCCCTTTCTGAAACAGGGGCTGGAACAATTTGTTGAAATTTTCTACCCCTTGTTGAATAATGTTAATCCTAGTAAGTGAATTTTGCAACATGTTGTGCTTTATGCTCATCTTCCTTGCTGCCACTAGAACTAATATCCTATCATTAATCCCCAGGGCAATTAGTTCTTCCCCATAGGCTAAGCTCATAACAGCAATCGCCTTCTGGGCCTCCTCCCTAGTCCTTTGTGCTAGACTTTCCTGCAGGGCTTTACATCTTCTGCTTGCTACCATAGCAGCCTGTTTATGCTCATCCACCATGACCAAATGATTTTCTAATGAGGGCATCTCCTTTATCACTGCATTCCAAAGCAAATGTTTAGCCCCTTGCAGGGGAATTCGGCCTATGACCCTTTCCTCAAACCTGGCTACCTTCTCTTTGAGTGTCCTGATCTCTTCAGTAGAGTCTTCACTTTCCT
This sequence comes from Larix kaempferi, assembly GCA_027924585.1. Classification (NCBI taxonomy): domain Eukaryota; kingdom Viridiplantae; phylum Streptophyta; class Pinopsida; order Pinales; family Pinaceae; genus Larix; species Larix kaempferi. The sequence continues at coordinate 1,835,954 of BSBM01001003.1, forward strand.
TAGCAATGATCTTGTGTTGGAGCTCTTGATTGGCCTCCTTCAATTGAGTGATTTCCAGGTCCTTTAGGGACATTTCAGACATATCTTTGATCGCTAGAGCAGTGGGTGATCTGTCCTTAGGGGTGCTCTAGTTATTAAATTCATCAATTCTCTTCTGCATCTTTTACTTCTCTTCTTCCCATGTGCGCTTGTCAGCCTCCAGCACAGCAAGGTGGCCTTTCAGATCCAAAACTTCATGCTACAATGTCTCAATCTCCCCTTGTAACTGCACGGTTTGAAGAGGTAGTTGGATGTCTTTCATAGGTGTCTTGCTTTTCTTTTTGTAAGCTTGTATCTTGGCCAGTGGCTTAGATGGTAAAATAGGATTCTCTGTTGCCACTGGCTACTCAGATGCAAGGGGTTGTTGTAAAGCGTTCTGTGCTATTAGGTCTGCCATTTAGTCATTTAGGAGTTTCACCTGCACGTTCCAGGCCTTGTTTGTTGCCTTTTCTGCTTCAATTAGGTCTCCAGTTTAACCACCCTTTGCTGGGACCTTAGATGGGATAACGCCTCCTTAGTCAGATCAGCATAAATGAGATCACTAACTCCCTTATGGAACACAATCTTATCTGGGATTGAGAACCCATCCATCTTGAACTCGACCTCCGAAACTCCTTCCTCCTTAGTGATGGCTAGGTTCAGGGAGTTTGTTGTAATATTCCTGGCAGTAGTGAAAGAGACTTTGTTTCCTGATAGCTTCCTTAGCTTCTTGGAATGATTCTGAGTCTCAGCCTCGGATTGGTCTTTGAGCTGCCCATAGGTGGTCAACATTTGCTTTTTAGTATTAAATTGCCCTTCAACAACGGAGGCAAAAGAATACTTCTGATAATTGAGTAGAGACTCCTCACCCCCTTTCTTGATTGATTGTGTGGTTTGTGGGGGCTTTCTCTGTGATTGTGTAGTGGTTGGATTTACAACCACTAGTGGCTAGGCGATCACCATCTGATTTCCAACCTTTCCCCAGTAGAGTTTACTGAAACAAGCTCCTCCTCTATCACTTTCTTGAGGGCATCAGATTCAAAATTAAACTCCTGCTCCAGGTTGATTACGTCCTCCTCTACGTCTATCCTAGGCTTCTTGCTAGGGGTTTGTTCATCACATTCCATATCCTCCACCTTTGACCAAGACCTTGTGCTACTACCATCACCGTTTAGGGGAAAGGGAGTAGCTGGGACCGTACCTTGCACTTCTTTAGGATCCTGAATTTTCTCTGCAGGAGTCCAATCAAAATCATAGGCAAGAGAATTTGCATCCTGGGACAAGTCGGGGATCGGGGAGGGAATAAAGACTGACCTCTGCACCTCGACCCTCCTCTAGGAAATGATCTCTTTAGGTTCGTAATTCTGTGCATGAGTCCCCTGAAACTTCATGGCCTTCAAGACTTTCTCCACCATTTGTAACGCTGCTGGCTTCTTCACAACGAAGGGCCCGAAATTAATACAGTATTTAATCCAAGAGTTCTTCCTATGAGCAGTAAAATGCTCCTCATTAGCAGATATCCTCTGCCTAATCAATTCTAGTGCAAATACTGAGGGAGTTAGGTAAACTAGTAGCATGAAAGGGGCAGCCGAAAAACCATATACCCTAATAACTGAATACTTTTGCATCAGGAACCAATCTCCAATACCCTCTTGTTGCAAGGCAGCCTTCATGTCTTCTGATATCCTCTTCTCTTTAGGGTTGAATAGTTTGGAGATGCTGAGGACAATTCTATCAATGAATAGGGTGTAAGACCAGTCCTGGATCTTCTGGAGAGACTGGGGCCAGTCTTTGAACACCTCTGGATCCATGTCCTCAAGGGTCTGCCGGTTGGAACTGACTATTATGGCAAATAGATGCACCTGGTATCTAAAGTGCTTATCCAAATCAAACTTATGAAGCTAAGAATTGATTTCTCCGGCCAAGAAATGATCGAACTTAATTCCTTCTTTAGATTGACTCAAGTAAAGGAGAATGACTAGCATTACTTCAGGGACCATGATATCGCTATCAAGACCTAGGATTTGACTCAAGAGGGAGATGGATAATACGACAGGATTTATGAACAATTCGGAGGAGAGTGGGGTGATAAGGGTCTCTGAGGGAACTGGGGTCATCAAAATGGTCTGGAAAAATTTATTCTTGGATTCTAGGTCGGCTTTCCCGAACACCTGTAGAACCTCTGATTCGGTGAAGGGGATCAGGGCCTGACATTGGGCTTCGGAGAGACCCAGGGTAGCCTTGATAGCTTCTGGTGTAATTCTGCAAACAACATGGGAGTGGGTATCATCTAAGATGACCTTCCCAGTGGTGGAATAATTAGAGGCTACCCTTTGGACAATATCTGGGAAATTGGGCAATTGTTCTAATGTGAACCCTATTAAGGATGACTTTAAATTTACAAACAGTTCCGACTGGTCTCCATAAGGTGACAACAAAGCGTTTTGGGCATCACTGACACTGGACAACCGCAAACGAGGCTCATAAGCGTTGTAAAGTCGATCGCAGATGATCTCCTCGGACAGGTCAAGGATTTTTACAGACGAGGCCAGGGCGGAACTGTCTATTGGATGAATTACATAACACAAAAGGGTTGATAAATGATGAAGGATTACCTGGTGGTGACGGTCGATACTTCTGGAGGTTGCAGTTGTATCCAACTGACTCATGCTTGGCAGATGTCGGATTTGCAGGGTGGTGGGAGTATTAAGGGACTGTTATTGTCAAGCTGATTAGCCTTATAAACCATCGTGCTCCGTAAATGTGACCTTTGTACCTCCAATCTTCGAGCGCAATATCCAATGGGGAGGGGCCCACCAGATTTCATAAATTTATTTTTTATCTTCAGAGTTATATTAATGGGTTTAAATCTTAAATATCTTGTCTTTAATATAAAACCAAAATATTATGTAATTGATGTTTGGATTTGGTTATTATAAGGTGGAAGCTTGTATGGTGTAATATATTGTTGTCGTGTGCAGGTAAACACTATTTTGGAAAGCATATGGGTGTACTACATGAATATTCCTAACCGTATATTGGAAGGAAGTTGAGAGGCCAACTCTTGAGGAGCTAATTCGAGAAATTGGGCTGGTTTTATTTTCAAATGGCCAAAAAAAGGGATTGGACAGATTTGAAAACGAGTTATACTTTTTATATTTGATTCTTCAATATGATATTTTATAACATATGTCTTCATTGTAATTTGTAGTGGTTTTTTCTTACGTGATGTGCAAATTGGTTCTATGTAGGATGTCAAAGGAATATCAAGTCGGGGTTGAAGAATTCATAGAGTTTGCAAAAAGGAATTCAGAGGATAATAACACCACAAGATGCCCTTGTAAAAATTGTTGCAATGTTGCAGTATTGACGTTTCAGGAAGTACAAGACCACTTGATGATTCATGGTATAACAAGTTCATATAAAACTTGGTTTTTCCATGGAGAGAGATTTCCTACTCAGGATTATATATTTGACAAGAGCAAGAAATGCCACACAACAGAGATGCATGATTTTCCTCCACAAATTACACATGATGATGAACACATAGTCGGACATCAATATGATAATCAGAATGATGAGTTTGCAACATTGCTTATAAATGATACTGAAGTTCTTGAGAATGACGATCATAACGATGCAACCATGGTTGATGATCATATGGTTGAAATGGTGAATGATGCTTATCAATATTATAATGAAAATCCATATGTGAATTGTGAAAATGGCTAAGCAGAATCAATGGAAGAAAAAAATGATATCAATCAATATCTAAAGTTAATTGAAGATGCGAAGGCACCATTGTACCCAGGTTGCACTAGTTTCACTAAGCTATCGGCCACTGTGAAATTGTACAACCTTAAAGTGAGAAATGGATGGTCTGATGCAAGTTTCACCCAGTTGTTGAAGTTGCAAAGAGAAATGCTTCCAACAGGAAATACACTTTTAGAATCTACATATGCTGCAAAAAGTTTGATTAAATCATTGGTGTTGGACTATGAAATGATACGTGCATGCCAAAATGATTGCATTTTATATTGGGGAAAATATGAAAAAATAAATGAATGCCCAACATGTGGCGAATCAAGATGGAAGGTTGATTGTCGTTCTGAAAAGGTGCATACTGGTGTCCCGGCCAAAGTGCTGAGGTATTTCCCTATAGTGCCGAGGTTGAAGAGAATGTGCAGGTATGATTTTGAACTCTTATAATTCCATTATATCAAACACCTTCATGTACTACCAACCTACTAGAAAATCATATTCTTTAATCTACTAAGTAGTGCAATGCATATATGATTCTTTATGTTTTTGTTACAGCTCTACATATATTTAGCAGAAAATGAGGTGGCATCATGAGAATGAAAGTAAGGATGGAATAATGCGCCACCCAGTTGATAGCCCGGCATGGAAAACTATAGATTCTAAATGGCCTAATTTTTCCAACGATCCTCGCAATGTATGACTTGCAATGGCAGTGGATGGATTTAATCCTTTTGGAAACTTGAGTAGTAGTTACAGTGTATGTCCAGTAGTACTAGTCACATATAACCTTCCGCCATGGTTATGCATGAAAAGGAGCTTTTGTTTGTTGTCATTGTTAATACCTGGTCCCAAGCAACCAGGAAATGACATAGATGTTTATTTGGAACCATTGTTAAATGAACTAAAACTAACATGGGATGAAGGGGCAAGGACATAAGATGCTCATTCAAGGTAATTCTTTAATATGAAGGCTATATTGATGTGGGTAATCCATGACCTTCCTGCTTATGGAAATATGGTTGGTTGCACGACTAAAGGGTTTTACGCATGCCCTATATGTGGAAGGAACACAGATTCAATGTATCTCAAATAGTAGGAAGTGTGTGTACATGGGACATAGGATATATCTTCCAATAAATCATAAGTATCGTTCACAAAAAGGACCATTTAATGGGAAGTCTGAGCATCTCATTGCACCTACAATTGTACAAGTGTCAGATATTTTTACAGAAACAGAAGGAAAGGAAGAGAAATGGGGAAAGACTAAAAGTACAAAAAGAAAGAGAAATTAAAAAGAAAGAGAAATTAAAAAAAAAGTGAAAATTCGAAGAATGCCGTGTGGAAGAAAATGTCAATTCTATTCAATTTACCATATTGGGAGGTATGTGCACACATTATCTTAAGGCCTAAAATGTACGATGCTTGAAGGATTTCATTGTGTTTAATATGAATATATTGTTTAATTTTTCTTTGATGTTATAATTCATTGATTTTTTATACGGTTAGATGTAGAAACTCTTAGTGCGTCACAATTTAGATTTAATGCATGTAGAAAAAAATGTATGCAAGTATTTTAGGAACCCTTCTAGATATAAAAGATAAATCAAAGGATGGGAAAAATTCTCGTGATGACTTACAATAGTTGGGTATAAGGAGGTCCCTATGGCCACAACAAAAAGGCAAAAGAATATTTCTTCCACCCGCACCACACACTCTTTCAAAAAAGGAGAAAGAGATTCTTTGTCGTGTTTTGCTTACCTTAAAAGTTCCATATGGATATAGTTCAAACCCTAGAAATCATGTATCTATGAAAGATCTCAAGATTCATAGTATGAAAGCACATGATAGCCATGTTCTCATGCAACAAATCCTTCTAGTAGCATTGCGCCATGTGCTACCAAAAGCAGTTCGAAACACTATTTGTAGGCTTTGCTTCATTTATAGGCGAATTTGTGCAAAAATGGTGGATCCAACAGATCTTGATAACTTACAAGATGATGTTGTGGAAAATTTGTGCTTACTCGAAAAATATTTCCCCCCTTCATTCTTTGATATAATGATACATTTGACTGTACACTTGGCGCGAGAGCTACATTATTGTGGACCAGTTGCATATCGATGAATGTACCCTTTTGAAAGGTTAGTTAAATGTTATTAAGTGCAAATCCACATAAATTCCAACATTTTATGTGCATATAATAATAATACATTACTAGCAACTCTTTATTCATACTTTTGATTTCTCTATAAATTGTGTGTTTTTTTCTAGGAACATGAAAGTTTTCAAAAGTTATGTGAAAAATAAGAATAGGCCTGAAGGTTGCATAGCTGAAAACTACACTGTGGAGGAATCCATAAAATTTTGTGCTGGATATGTTGAAGGTATGGATAATATTGAAAGCATGCCTAGTAGAAATGAAGCTTGGGATGGTGAAGAAGGATAGGTTGGACAATATGGGAAGGCCTTATCTAGTGGAACTTCTATTGAATTAGATAAAACTAGTTTGCTACAAGCCCACAGATGGATCTTCCACAACACAAATGAAATTCAACCTTGGATAGAGTAAGTAATAAGCACATACTTATGAAATCATTTTTTATTATAATATATCGCAATTTTTTCATAAATTGTTTATTGACATTACTTGAAAATAGGATGCACTTGACATAAATTGCCAATAGTAACATCCAAGCCCAAAAAGATGAAGTCTTACTACAAAAGCTCCACAACCAACAATTTAGTGATTGGTTAAGAAAATGGGTAATGATATGTTCTTCATATTAGATTTAATTGAACTTCATTGATCAAGACTTTTATGATGTATGAAGGTGAGATTCTTTTAATATATTTTGAAATTGCATGGTTTTCTACCAACATTTCAAAATTTCAAGGTGGAAGGAAAAGAAAATATTTCTGATACCCTTCAATGGTTGGCATGTGGCCCAAGGAAATATGCAACTAAGTATGATGACTACTTAATCAATGGGTTTAGATTTCATGTTAAAAGATTAGAAGATGGCAGGGCCACCCAAAATAGTGGTGTGTGCATAGATGCACAAACATTAATGAGATCAAGTGCAAAGGATAAAAACCCTATACATCAAATGACAACATATTATGGAGTGATTCAAGAAATAATGTTATTGGACTACTATTTGGTGCAGTATCCATTGTTCAAATGTGATTGGATAGATGTACACAAGAAGAATGGAATGAAAGTTGATGAAATTGGTTTCGCCATGGTGAATCTGAAGAGATGCTTGAGTAAGGATAGACTACAAGATGATCCATTTATTCTAGCATCACAAGCAAAACAAGTGCTTTATGTACAAGATCCGGTAGAGAATGACTGGTGTGTAGTTTTGACATGCCCTCTGAAGGGATTAAGAAATTGTAATAGATATGATTTGGAGTATGCAGATTTATCAAGTGTTGCAGATTTTGAAGGGATGAAATGCAAAGAGGATGAAGTTGTAGGTGATGGTGGCATGGATTATGTTCAACAAGATTGTGAAGGCACATGGTTGGATGTTGTTCAGTAAGTAGCATGCATGATTTATTTATCAGTTCTCATTTAAGTTGTATTGGTGAAAACTTATATCTTAGATTATTACTTGGATTTACCTTTCATGCATATATTTTTTGTTTTGCTATTGTTTATGCATATTATTACTTGGATTTACCTTTCATGCATATATTTTTACAGTAGATAGATTGGGTCTGGGGAATTAAGAGTGATGTGAGGGGGGGAGGAGGGGCCATATGAGATTCAACCTTCATGTGGTTGGCCCTTTTTAGTAGAGAATAAGATATTCTTGAAACCAAGAGAAGCTCATTCAGTTATTTTCATTTAGTTTTTTTAGAATTTCATATATGTTATGCCTTTTTTTACATATCTATCAATCACTTATATGAAAATACCATTTTGTCATGATATATGCAGGTCTTTGCAATGGAAAGCAATATAATGACAATTTGTATCGTTCTCTAATGCATATTTGTAAGTTATCACCATAACGAATTTGTCAATTAGATATCTTATTGTCGTTTCTGCAAATTTTAATTTTTTTGGGTTATTGGCCGTTGGATGAATCGTCCGACGAATGGAGTCATTTCATCCGTAGATTGTCTGGGTAAGCACGTGGACCCTCAACAAGTCATTGTTTTAAGGAAGAGGTTAGGCTTAGTATTCGTGAATCGTAGCTTATCAATATTTTACTATTTGTTTTCAGGAAGAGGGCTTAAGACTGACTTTGCAATTTAGTTTCAAGTTTTTTTTTCACCTTTTTGATACCTTTCAACTAACCAGGCAACAAAAGTACTCTTTCCATATTACAGTGGAGTACAGATTATTTACAAGAATCTACTTCTCCAATTATGCACAGGGCCTACACGTAACTCCATCCACAAGTAGCCTTGCTTGTGCTTGTGCAAGTGAAACAGCCCGCCATAGTGGAGTATGAAACACCCTTTCTTTACCATTAGGCTAAGACTCCATTTTCATTGAAATTTAGTTTATCTATATTCTAATGAAAAAACGTCTTTGAATCTATTTGAGTATATTGACCAGTGTGATTTGTCTCTTCACTATTCCTGAGTTTAATATGTAAATTGTTGTGCTACTTCTCAATGGAATATTACCAAACTACGAATACAGGTTTTTTCTTTACCTTTACTGTTGCATCTGGCGTGAAATATAGCCATTGAAATGTATGTGATCTATTTGTTCACTGCATATGTTACCAAGATATCTTTTAGTTGTTGGAATTCATGAGAATGTATAATTGACTTTACCAAAAAAATACCTTATATAATGCCTTTCATAGTCTGTCATGTTCTTTAACTTATTGTATTGCCACTAAAATTAGAGAAATAAACATTGGTACAATTCTATCAAAAAAATGTTAATTTTCTGCTCTAGAACTGATTTGACTAGGCTATGATCATAAATAAAGTTGTTCTTCATCAATGTTTGAGAACTGAGCTGTCCTAAACAATTTTGAGGGCATTGATCATTTTTCTTATCTTTAGGTAGTAAAGGAGATACTCTAGTGTTGTATCTAAAATGTACGGTCCTAATTTTGTTTTCTTAAAATAAGGATATGGATAGTATAGTTTTGTTTTGTTGTTTGTTTCTTATATATTTTTGCAACAAGCTTCAGGTAACATTTTTTTCCAGCAACAATGAAAGCTGGGGTATTCAGGAATGATGGAATGAGATAACAATTAATTGATTCATAAATATTTGGGATGAGACTTTAGCTCTCTCTTATCTATTAAACATTTTCAGGTAGTAGCATGTCTTCGTTGTTAGCATGCATTGAAATGTAACCTCTATTGCATCCATAATTTGTTGCTCTTGGTTGTTACGTTTTCAGATGAAATTTTTTTGCTTGTGTTAGATGACAATGCAATTAAAACCTTTTCATTCGTTAAAGGTTGCTGCTGAAATAGCATGACAAAATGAATTGACAATGAAAGAAACACATTTCACATGGGAGAAAGAAAGAACTGACTGTAGATCAAATAACACATGAATCTCTGAACAAAAACGCCTGCAAGGCCTGCCAACTTTATTTAAAATAGCTTCAAAATTGTTCAAACACTGAGCAACACTCGGGATCCGAAATTTTCAACCCCTTTTCCATTGATTACATTTAATTTATAAATGTCTTCAAGGCCCAGGCTCGGCCTTCTCTTGAACAGAAAACAGTTATAACCTATTGACACCTAATCGAGGCATATTCGCCATTACAGACATGAGAGAGAGGTGGAAAAATCGGCTCAACAGCCTTTTACATTTACAGGTCGTTTTTACAATATGACTTCCTTTACTTAACAAAAAGGCAAAAATTGATCATGGAGATACTCTTCTAGCTGGCCGCTCCTACTAACCGAATGCTCCCACTAGCAGAAAACTTTGCAATAACCTTGAACTCCTCATGCACCTGTCCAGATTCTCCCCTTGCCATACTTCTCGATGGACTTCCATTGGTCAGTTGAGGGTAGGTCCATGGTGGCAAGCTCCTTAATTAACACTCTCAGCTCTATGTGTTCTCTGTAAGAATAACCAGCGCGCAGTGTCCTGGCTCCCCCGAACATTGAGGCTAACTCAAAATCCCTTGTCAATTTTTCAGCTACTATCTGACCCGTCAGAGGCTGATCCATCCTTGAAAAATCCTCCTGGTTTTCCCTACAATCCCATAGTTTAACCTTGTATTCCTCATTTGATAACATGCTTCCATTCTCCTCCCAGAACATAGGTAGGCCTTTCCTGAATAAGGGATCGAATGCCTCCTTGAACAGCCTCAGTTGATTTGAGAGAATGTCTATCCCAGACTGGGTGATCTTCACCTGCTGATGCTTGTTAATTATTCTCTTGGCCCATATAATTGTGGCTACCCTGTCCTTTATGCCTGTTGTATCATCCTGCTCCTCTGACAAACCACTCAGAAACTCCACTGCATTTTCTACATAATCCGAGGGCTTCTTATTAAGCTTTTCATTGTCCACTGCTACAGCCTATTTAGCCAAATTTACCACAGTTTCCTTATCCACTATGAAGTTCAAATAGGGCCTTAGGTCATTTTCTTGCTGGATGACATCATCCCAGATGATTTTCTTAGTCTCCTGCAGTACCTTCTGTCCTATAACTTGCTCCTTTAACCTGCCAAGATCCACCTGCATTCCCTTGTACTTGGATTCCCAAGCCTCCTTTTCCTTCTCTGCATTGTCCTTTAGAGTCTTTAGGTTAGCTACTTGTTTTCTCAATCTGTTCATTTCAGCATCTTCTAGGCTGGCATTGGCTATTTTCCCCACTATGGAGAAGTCTCTAGACTCAATTGAGGGTGTGACCTCCATTTCTTGCTCTTTTTCATTTTCCTTTACTTTCATCTCCGGTTCTTCAAACTGGGCTTTCCATAATTTCTCACTAGCTGCTACAAGGGATATGTTAAGCTGCAGTTGCTTCTCTTTTTCTCTGAGCTCCACCAGCTGGGCCTTACAGTCAATCAATTCTTCCTTTAATTTTTCTTTCTCTTCCTCTAGTTCTGCCATCTCAGGGGCATTTACCAACTGAGCAACATGCATCTTTAACTTCATTTTTAAGGACAGGATCTCCTGATCTTTCCCATCCAATAGCCCTTGTATGTTTTTTCTCTTGGCTTCTTCAGTCACAGAGGCTAATAATTGATCTTGGAGCTTCTTCACCTGTCCCTTTAGAGATTTGCTTTCTGCCTTCTCTATCCTTAATTGATTTTGAACCTTGGATTTGTTTGATTGTACTTTAGACAATTCTAAGGCACCCTTTAGTAGTTTGTTGTATATAAACTCACATGTTTCCTTGTGCAGGTTGATTATGTCAGGATCTGGGATATCTTCCAGATTGACCTTTAACTTAGTAGCTTTGTTTTTAGTGGCCAAAGCTAGGTTTAGAGTATTCTGGGCCAAATTTTTGTTGGCCACCAAGGCTACACTCTTCTTAGATATTTTCCTTACTTCTTCATATAATTTTGTCTATGCTACAATGTTGTCTGTATTTTCCTCATACCCCTCTAGCAGTTCTGCTTTGGTCGTGCTCAGTGTTGCAGGTCCCTTGGGTGGTTTACCAAAAACATGTTCTTTGACTTCAAAATGGGGCATTCAGAACTTGACCTACTTCTTCTTTGGCTTCTCTTCTTGAATATTTTCCACCTGTTGATCAGCTTCTTCTATTTTCTGCCTCTTTGAGGCCCTTTCAGGGTCACTATCCACATCCATTAGACTGTCGATTTCTTGCTGATTTGACTTTTCTGGGATGGCCACTAGGGGCAAAACCATTTGCACCGCTGTATCTTTACTAGATGATTTGGGTGCTGAATATGAGCCTTCCTCAAAAAGGTATGCCAAAGTTTGGGAAGTATCTCGGGGGTCAATGCCCATATGTCCCTGCTCAATATACTCCAGCCAGTTTTCCCTCTCATCCATGCCAACCAGCTCAAAATGTTCATACCCCTTTCTATTTGTTGTTTTCCTTCTTTCTGAAAGTATGTGATGGGGGTCATAATTCATTGCTGCCTTAGAGGGGAATCCCATGTCTTTCATTATTTGCTAAAGGCTTGAGAGAGATGCTTTTCTTTTAACCATGATGGATCCTACTGTCCAGGGAAAATTTATGTCCGATGCCTTCTTATCATCTAGGAAGTGTTCACATTCAACTGTTAGCTTATGTCTTACAAACTCCATGGTGAATATCCTGGGGGTGAGGAATGTAGGAAGCTCATATGGGGCATGGGAAAACCCATATACTCTGATTACAGTGCCCTGCTTCAATAAAAACCAATCCCCTACCCCTTTTTCCATTGGGGGTTGCGACAGGTCTTTCATCTCCGGTATTTCTCTAGGTAATCTTTTCTAAAAAAACAGGAAGTAAACCTCAGCCATGAGGCCATTCATGAACATCTTGTAGTCAGAATACATCTCTTTGGTAATATGCATATCTGGGACCTGTATGTTTTCATCATTGGCTTCTAGGAACATCTTTAACAAATACGATTGGAACCTAAAAGACCTAGTCTTAGGAAACTCCACAAGTTGGGAATGGATACTTTCTACTAGGGCTTCGTCAAACTTTAGACAAGTGCACATGGGGGGTAAATTAGGGTCTAATGGCTCAAGGGGACAGGTACTGATAACCAACAGAAGGCTAATCAATGGTTCGGTTATATCATGGTCGGTGTCTAGCCCTAAAAACTGGGACAACATCGAGATTACATATCTAGATTCTTCTGTGAACAAGTTGGTTTCGCCAGGGAAAGAGTCTGCTGGGATAGAAACACCTGGGAGTAGGGAGGCATGGTAGAAACTCTCCTTGAGGTTGTCTGGGTCTCTTTGGAAATGTTGAATTAGGGCTTCTAATTGATAATTCTGGGACTTTCGGCAGAAATCTTCAGGCACGGCTAGGGCTTTCTGGACGGTTGGGGCATCTATGTAACACAAAATCTTTGATTTTGCAGCGTCCATGACCGCCCTGCGGCCAGGGGAATAATAGCTAGAGCACCAGTCTATGAACTCAGGACAATTTGGGGTCTGACTGGTGGTAAAAAGGTGAAAGGAAGACTGGTAGACCCTATGGATATCTCTGCCCTAGGCTCTTATGGTTTCTAGTTTTTCTTTGGCAGCTTCCAGGGTACTATTATGGAACATGGTGTCGAAAATGTCACTGTCTTTGTCCTCTATCCGGTCGTTTATCTTACAAGATTCGAAACCCAGAGGTCCTATGGAGCCCGCCATTTACAAAAGTTCGCAGAGGAAAAGAGTGGCCTACCTCGCTCGTTGACCACGGATCGATCTTCCTCACCTTTCAACGTGCACATGAAAGACAACATGAGAATCCGTGTGCAGGATGGTATTTTATAATATTATCCTGCCATATCGTCCCTCCAACTACAAAGATGGAGAAGCCACGTTGGCCATCTGTTGGCCAAATTGATCCTATGTTGTTAGATCCTTTGACCTTTCCGACCACCTTTCTTCGTGGTTTCCAATTTGGCCACCTGACAGCTTGCCAGCGCTTTTGACTTTTGAGAAACCCTGCATGCTGTTGATCTGGTTCCTGCTCAGATCCTGGCCGTCCAACCGTGTGTCCCGTTAATTGTTTGCAAATCTTTGTCCCGCCCAGTTACCGCACAAGTATTATTTGCGAAGTTCACCCAGACCATAGATCTTTGCCATGCCACATCTAGGCCGTCGGAGGATGCAGTACATTAAGAAAAGTTTGCAAATATGAATTGCGATCGTTTCCGCACACGTAATATCTGCGAACATGTTGTGAGCCGTTGATCTACGCCCTACACCGTTGATTACTTTTGGACCTACCCGTCGGCTAGTACCCCACCTTCGCTTAAAGAGTCACCAACTTACTTTGCAAAGAAGCCTCCCGACCGCAGATTTCCTTATGCTAGATCTGACCGTCCATACATTTTTTCACAGGTTCCTTTGCATTTGGCCTTTGGCCGATTACTTCAAACCTTATCTTTTTCCCACATCGCTGCTTTCAACCCGATTCGTCTTGCTGATATTTCCTGATCGATCAATATTTTTCTTGAACTTCGGGCCCAACAGTCCTCCAGAACCCTTAGCACAATCCAGGTGCTAACAGATCCATCAAGCAACCATTAGAAACGATGCTCGTTCTTATCAATGAATACTTGAAATTCTAGTTAGATGTTCACTTCATGAGTATGTGTTTGAACTTGAAAGCCAAGTCCTGCAAAACGTTTCTGTATTACAATTTTTTTTATTGAATCAATGTTGCATATGAAACCTTTCAATTTCAGCCAACTTATAAGGTCAGATCCATTCAGACTACTTTCTTAGGTCTCTCGAGTCAGAAACAATAACTGGTCCGAGTTCCTAACTGGGCCGAATTCCTAAGGAATCCTAATAACCCATCCACATGACTCATACAGGGCCGACCCCACCAAGGTGGTCTAATAACCCATCAAATATAAGTTACAACACTTGCAATGTAACTTGCGACACTTGCAAATACAAATGACGACACTTCCAATCGGAAGAATAATACATCTCCGTTGGGGATACAATAAAGTACAAATGTAATACACAAGTGAATATCTTCCAAAGTTACAAATACATCAACACTCCCTCTTAACTAGGAAGCTATTCTCTTGACACAGGTCATCAATACATATAGGCACAAATCTTCAATTCTGGAGATGGATCATTGTCACTGGATCACGGAGCATCATCATCACTATTGTTGTACTCGTCATCTCGATCACTGGTGCTATCTCTCAATTATTCTCATCATAGGAAGTTCTATGGATCCAACCCTTTTTCATGCTGGATGTAGGCCTAGCCTCTTGTAGGTCTTCATCATCTCTGCAAGCGGTCCATCCCGTGGAATTCTCAGGGTTGATTATGTGCGTCAACAAAACCTTGAAAGAGAATCCCAGGACTGATTACGAGCTTACTGCTCAACCTATCGGATCTCCCAGGGTGCTATTACATGTGACCTTCACAAAACCTTAAAAGAGCATCTTACGACCTGCAAGATCTCTAAAGAGCATCCCAGGACTTTTACGTGACTAGCACAACCTATCCGGATCTCCAGGACTGATTACATGTGATCTCCGCAAAACCTTAAAAGAGCATCTTGCGACTTGCAATATCTCTAAAGAGCATCCCAGGACTTTTACGTGACTAGCACAACCTGTCCAGATCTCCAGGATTGATTACATGTGATCTCGCAAAACCTTAAAAGAGAATCTTGTGACCTGCAAGATCTCTAGAGAGCATCCCAGGGCTTTTACATGCCTAACACAACCTGTCTGGATCTCCAGGTTTGATTACATGCTATTGCACAACCTGTCCATGGCCATAGAGTATCATCCTGATACTCATGATCACACTGATCATATTCGCATGGAGCATCATCCGGATGCTCATCATAGCATCATCCTGATGCATATCATCATCACACGATCATCATCTAGCATTGTCGGGATGCATATCATCATCACATGATCATCCTGATCATCATCATCTGGAGCATCGTCCCAATTCTCATCACACAGCGCTTACATCCACAATCATGGGAAGGATCCTCCTACCACCATGCTTGGAGTGGTTCCTGCAAATGTGTCCCATCACTTCCTCCTCGAGGTATCTTCTATTTGAAGAACACCAAGCCTCTCTCTGAAGTACTCGAACTTCACTCTGGCTAGTGGTTTCGTCAACACATCTGCAATCTGCTCATCTGTCGCAACATACCGGAGCTTCACTGCTCCTCTCTACACCATATCCTTGATATAGTGATATTTGATCTCGATATGCTTCGACTTGTCATGGAACACTAGGTTCTCTGACAACTTCACAGAACTCTGGTTTTCACAGAAGATACAAGTAGCATCCAACTGGAGATCAAATAAATCTGACAGTAGCTTCCTTAGCCATACTACCTCGCAACTGGCCGAACAAGCTGCGACATACTTTGCTTCGGCTGTACTTAGTGCTACGCAGGATTGCTTCCTGCTAAACCAAGAGATCACACCTAATTCCATACTGAAGCAACACCCCGAAGTGCTCTTCCTATCTGCAGCACTGCCTGTCCAATCTGAATCAACATAACCCTCCAGGTTAAACTTTTGATTCGCATCATACTGGAGCCCATAATCAACCGTACCCTTCAGGTACCTCAGAATATGCTTTACAACAATCAATTGAACATGTCTAGGATCCGTCAGGAACTGGGTCAAGGTGTTCACAGCGAAGCAAATATTTGGTCTTGTGTTCGTCAAGTACATTAAGGACCCAATCATCTGACGATACATTGTCGCATCAACCGACTCTGATGAAGCATCACTCAATAGCTTCAAGTTCGATGTCATAGGTGTGGCCATGGCCTTGTAGTCCATCATACCGAACCGCTTCAGTATCTATACTACATACTTCCCTTGTCCAAGGAATATTCTATTTACACTCTGCCACACCTCCGTACCTAGAAAATAATGCATCATACCCAGGTCCTTCATCTCGAACTCGGCAACAATTTTCCTCTTCGTGTCGGTAATCGACCTATCCTCACCTGTCACAAACAGGTCATCCACATACAGTAGAAGCATCACTGGATTTCCTTCCGTTGTCTATCCTGTCGTACCATGTCCTAGGTTCATGTTTCAAACCGTATAAGGCTTTCTTTAACTTACACACATATGACTCCCTGTCATGTGTTTCAAAACTGAGTGGATGCTCCACATACACTTCCTCTTTGACTACACCATTCAATAAAGCTATCTTGACATCCATCTGGTGTATCTTCCACTTCATTACTGCAGCCAGAGCAAGTATTGTTCTGATGGAAGTGTATCTGGCTACATGTGCAAAAGTCTCTTCATAATCTATCCCTTCTTTCTGGGAGAGGCCACGAGCCACAAACCTTGCCTTGTATTTCTCTATGCTACCATCTGTAGCATGCTTGATCTTGTAGATCCACTTGGAAGTCACAACAGAATTCCCTTCTGGTCTTGGGACCACATCCCAAACATCATTCTTCATGATCGACTGGTATTCCTCGACCATGGCATCCTTCCATTCTTTCTTTTCTGTTGCTTCTTCATAACTGGAAGGAAACATAGCTGATGTGTGACCTTGTCCTTTTTCTTTCTCTGTATTCCTCCTCTGGAATACCATACCTTTCTGCATCTTGGATGAGCTCTCTAGCCCATGTTGGTTTCCTCTTGTGAGAGTTCTTCTCACGGGGTGGATCTATAGGTTCTTGTGGATCTTTTATTTCATGATCCTCTTCCGGAATTGCTTCGTTCATGGTGGTGTCTTGTATTTTGGGTACTCTTGGTTCTTCATTGTATTCCATAGTTGGCTTCCTCGATTTGATGAATGTTGAGTCTTCATCAAAAGTCACATCCCTGCTAATGTCAATCTTCTTGAACCCCAAAAAGTAGATGCTGTATGCCTTTGAGTTTTCACTGTACCCCACAAATATACCCTTCTTTCCTGAAGGATCCAACTCTGTCCTCTTTTATTTTGGAACATGTGTATATACTGGACAACCAAATATCCTGAGATGGCTTACTTCCGGTTTCTTACCAGAGAAGACTTCTTCTGGTGTCTTGTTGTCAGGTATCTTGTGTGGTGTTTTATTTTGTACATAAACAATTGTCCTTGTTGCTTCTTCCCATAGGTGCATGGGTAGATCTTGGTCATGAATCATTGCCCGTGATTCTTCCATGATTGTTCTATTCTTCCTTTCTACAACCCCATTCTGTTGTGGATTGTAAGGAGTGGTCAACTCCCTTTTAATCCCTGAATCACTGCATAACTTCTTGAAGTCCCCTGAAGTGAATTCACCGCCATTGTTAGATCTAACGGTCTTGATCTTCTTATCAGTTTGGTTTTCTATCAAGGCTTTGAATTCCTTGAACTTATCAAACACTTCATCTTTGTTCTTCAAGAAATATACCCAAGTCTTCCTAGATAAATCATCAATGAAAGAAACATAATATACATGCCCACTCAGAGAACTGGATGACATCGAACCGCATACATCGGAGTGGATAATCTCCAAGATTCCTTTTGCCTTGCTTTCACTACTTGGAAATTCCTTCTTTGTTTTCTTTCCTTTTGCACATCCTTTGCAAACACCTTCATGCTTTGACTGGATTTCAGGAAGACCTTCTACTGCTTTACTTGCAATTGGTAGTGCTCTATAGTGCACATGTGCAAGACTTCTATGCCAAAGTTCACTTGGATCCATGGATTCATGTACCATGGCATGTTCAGGTTGTCCCTTCAATTTTTACAGTCCTCCCTCTTGCTCTCCAATCACTACTGCATCATCTATGGTCTTACCTTTTGGCCACATAAGTACTTGGCCATCCACAAATGAAACTCTCATCCCCTTTGCATCCAAAGATGATATGGAGAGAAGATTCTTCTTGAGTCCAGGTACATATAGAACATCTTTCATCTTTAAATACTTACCAGAGTCTAACTTGTAGGAGGCTTCACCACTTCCTTTTATAGGATATTGATAGTCATCCCCAAGTTTCACCTTATGAGGTGACTCATGTTTAGATAGGTCCATTAGAGATTCTTTAAATCCCGTCATATGTTTTGAATCCCCACTATCAATAAGCCAATCATTACACCCATGTGTAACAATACCTGTGAGAGTAGAGATTAGAACATACTCTTTGTCACTTGAAAAGTATTCACTTTCTACCTTAATCTTCTTCCTGGGAGGTTCATCATCCTCAGCAGCATGAGCATGATATCTCTTCTTGTTGTTGTTGTTGAAGCCCTTTCTGTTTCTGGGACATTCTGAGGAATAGTGTCCCTTCTCATCACATGTGTAGCATCTAATGTGAGAGAGATCTTTCTTCTTTTGATGATGGTGAGAATATTTCTTGTGATGAGTTTGCTCCCTCTTGAACTTACCTTTCTTGGTGTGTGTTGTAAGAGCTTGGTCATCACTTCCCATCTTTTCTTCTCGGGCCACAAGTCTAGCTTCTTCTTGTGAACATTCCTCCCACAATCTACTGAAAGAGATCAATTTCTTTCTTGCACAGATATCTTGGGTGAAGGAGTCACATGACCTAGGAAGGCCATTCAACGTGGTCATCACAATTTATCCATTCTCCACTACTTCATCCACAGCTTCAAGTTGTTCTTTGATTTGAGAGACCTTAGTGGAGTAGGATTGGATGGTCTCTCCATTCTGGATCTTTACACCTTTCAATTGGTTCCGCAGTGTCATCTTCCGAATTATATTCTTTCCTTCAAACAACTTGGTCAAGGAGTCAAACATATCCCTAGGTGTCTTTAGGGAAGACACATGGGGTATGAGATGGTCTTTGATAGAATCTGCAATGATTCTCTTGGCCTTGACCAAGTTCTTCTTGTGTAAGGCCTTAGCCTCGTCTCCCTCTGGAACTGGAATCTCTTCACTTATGTAGTTGTCCAATTCATTCTCTTCTAGGATTAACCCAATCATATACTTCCATGCTCGTAAGTTATCAACCCCTTCAAGCTTATCCTCAAGCTTGGTGTGGTGAGACATTTTAATGAGAAACTCAAATGGAAATAAAATATTTAGGTCTTACCACTTGATTTGCTGAAATTGGATCTGGAATTGGATTAGGGTTTGCTAGAGAAACCCTAAAAATTCAAACTTTGAATTTCAAACTTCTGATTGGATGGAAAGATGCACCTGGCTGAGCTGATCAAGTTGGTATACTTCAATTTTGAAATCTCCAAAATTTGACCCCTCAAAATTGACTTTGAAACTTTCGGATCTGCAGTTTCTGGTTTTCTAGTTAAAATCCTGAACTAGGGTTTGATAGAGCCCAGGGTTCTGCCCAACCAAAAAGTTCGATCTTGGTCTCTAAACTTCAATTTTTCTAAGGATCATCCAGCCATGGTCTCATATTCCAAAAATTCCAACTTTCTTAGAAACCCTAATTTCTCGCAGTAGTGACAGGCCAAAAACTGAAAATGCTCAAAATTGAATTCCGTCTCGATAGAAAGATGCGCCCTTGCTAGGAGTGTCAGTCTAGCCTTTTGCCTTTGATGAATTGTGGAGAGAAACCCAAAAATTAAGAAGCCCTAGATTCCGCAGCTACACAATGTCTTCTTCTTAGTCCCGCTCTGATACGATGTTAATTTTTCGATAATTTCATTCAATATTATCTAGGATCACGAAGAGAATAACAAGCACAGCATAACAATCACAAGAGACAATGGACACAAAGCATTTCACCGGGGAAAACCAAGAAGGTGAAAAACCACGCAACTTCCTCAGAGATAGAATGAGTACCAATACAAAGATCACAAAGATCAAACCCCAAAAGATAGATGTCTCCAGAATCTACTCCTCCTCCACTTGTGCGCACTCCTCTCTCTCTGTAATGTCCCTTGTTAGGAATTTTATCAAAATGGCAATTTTTCACTTTTTTTCCCTAGTTAGACCTTTGACTAGTTTTGATCTCTAGGTCCCAAATTTGCCCCAAATGATCCCAAATATTCTGAGAAGGTATATGAATGATATTAGAACATAAATATGTGTTTCAGGGATGCCTTTGGACCTTTAAAATACTTCTGCAAATCCTCTTTCAATTCTGGTCAATGTAGGTAACTTTACTAGTGATTTCCCTTTGACTAGTATTGGTCTCTAGGTCTCAAATTGACTCCAAATCCCTTCAAATATTCAAGGAAGGTGTATGAATGATATTAGTACTTGAATATTATGTTTAGGGATGACATATGGTCACCAAAATACCTCTTCAAACTCTCTTAAGATTCTGGACCAAGTATGTAATTTTACTAGTAATTTGAGGTTCAAATCCCCCTGAGGTAAGTACTGAAAATGGCTTCCCAAATGCCTCCAAACACACTCAAATTTATGAACAGAGGTATGTAATGTGTTAAGTATTTTATTAAAGTCTCATATGCATCATTAATGGATTATTACAACTGTTCTCACCCTCTCCCATTCAACTGCAAAAATCCCCAATTCGACCCTTGGGGAAATGGCACTATTTCACCTCCCAATACAACTAAACTGAGTAAAAATGCTTCAAATGCTCAAGTAAAGTACATGAAACTTGTAGAATACATCCATGGAAGTATATTGATCACAAATATATCATAGAATCATCCATTCATTCGAAATCATCATCAATACATTGGCTCACAACAAGGTAGTGGGGAAATGGCATTGTTCTTCCATTAAAAATGAGATTTATACATTTCTACTTGGAATTTCGACCTGAAACGTTTTGGAGATTAAGAAAAGAGTATTTACTTAATATTACAAAAGAAATGGGGAATTAAAAGCTTCCCCAAAGAGTACAATAGCTCACCAAAAACGCCCTCCCTCAAGGATCAAGAATATGCCATCAAAACTGGAAATGGTTGAAGGAGTGAGCTGCAATAAAAGAAACCATGAGCTGCCCTGTAGCTTACACCTGCAAATAAAGACTCCATTAAAGCTCCAAATGAAAGGTCTGAATGGCCTTTCCAATTACCAACTTGGATGGGAATCTTTCACCCTGGAAATTGGCTAAGGCAAGAAACTAGTCATCCACCAGCTCTCCCTCTTCACAAATGCAATTGCAAATTCTACAAATGATCAAAAGTCATTCTCATACTTCATCTCTACATTTTATAACCAACATTAGCCTTCTAAGGGTCGAAATCCTCTCAATAGATTCAATAGATTTCCATTTAGGAAATATTCCACATTTGCCACTTGTCTCCTAGTTCCAACCTTCCATCTTCTCCCAAATTCGATTTTGAGTCTCTTTGGCTTCTCCAACTCCCAAATTCGCCTTCCTTGAGCCTATTTTTGGGGCTGACATGTCATAGTGGTCAGATGTCAGAGGTCAGGTCTGCAATTTGTCATAGTTGTCATAGATGCTCCATCATTGGTGTCATAGGGGCTAGGGAATCTAGCCCAAGTGTCCACAAATTTTCACTTTGACTCTTTATCTTCCATGGAGGTTACCAATCCTTCCCAATTCGACCTAAGATGCTCAATGACATGTGTTATGACTTACCAACTCACCCAAGAGTGTTCACATTCCCATTAATTCGAATTTGCAAAAGAGAAATACCATGTATTATGAAAAATCAAGCTAGTGTGGGTCCCACATCCTCCATATGTCTCCAAAACCATTTGTCACCTAGGATTTCTCTTGAATGTCTTTATTCACTCTATTTATTAAATACTTGAACCCTTCTAATGTCTAAACATCATTTATTAAACCCCTTATTCCAAATCCCAAAGCTTCCACCCCAAACCTAGGAAACTAATAATTTTCCTCCTTGGCAATTATTTGACCCTTAACATCAATTTTACAAAATCTAATGAATATGGCTAATGTGATTAGGCCATTGTGACCCAATTCCAAATTTGGGACATGACAAATCCTCCCTTCCCAATATTGCTTTTCCTCAAGCAATTTCAAACATGGGTGTTGAAGAACGTGCTTTCTATATAATTCTTTGGAGTTGCCATTGAATTGCCAAATCTTGAGTCTTTGAGTTTCTATGAATATTTTAGAGAGGAACCACCATGCTTGCTGCTGAACTACTCTGATTAAAATCACTTTATTAAGTGGGGAATCCATCTCCCATACTGCTTGCTTCCCCAAAAAAAATGAAACCAATGAGACAAAAATTATTCCAGGGTCCCATTGCTTGTATTGCACCCCAACAATTAAGAGTGCTCTCCAAACTACACCATTAGATAAGAGGATTCCTGGATCCCATTTTCTTGTATGCATTCTTCCAAACATCATGAGTACCAAATATATATCATCAAAGTACATAACAACATAATGAAAATGTACATCAAGGATATGCTTCATCAAAGAGTCATGAAAGTGATTATACCTCCAAGCAAGTAGACCACCATTTTCCAAGTGCATACAAGCTTCAAGTGACCAATCAAATCTGCTCCAATGACATAGGTGAGGATCCCATGTCCTATAATGCTGCTCCAAAAGGATTTGATATGCATCAAAATATTCAGCCATGTATTCTTTCATCCAAGAAGTGAATGAAGAATCTCCACTAAAATATGAACCAAATAATGAGCAGAAAAAACAAGGAGACTTCAAATGACTAAAAGAAGTCTCACCCATACATCCATGAATGTGAGAATCATAAAAATATAACAAAGTATGTGGCTGCCAACAAAAATTTTCTCCAATCATAAATCTATTCTCCCAAGTGTTGGATGAAGTTCCTCCAACATCAAATGAATCAAATGTTGAGCAAGAAAAACCATGAGTCTTCAAGTGACTCAAATGCATATCATAGGTGCATCCATGTAGATTTGCATCATCATAAAGTGACAAATAATGTTGCTGCAAATGTGAATAAGAATGTGCTCCAACCATATCATCATAAAAAGTAAATCTAGGAGTTCCATACTCCTCATGTGGCACCATCAAAAAGAACCCTTTCACCCATACTTCATTGAGACTAATGTTGCAAAACATGGAATTGTAGGATGTAGGAGGATGAACCAAATCACCCAAATGATCAAAAAGTACAGAAGTTTCATCATGGGAAGGATCCATATGGGTAGTATCATGCAGCTCCTTCAAAAGTGTGAACTCTTTGTCATAGTTTGGTTCCAATGTAGAGGAATCATGCTCTTCTTTAAAAATTGCATAACCTTCATCAAGAGGCAATTCAAATTCCTCTTCCACCACATGAAGTGTTTGGATCTCTTCCAGTTCATCTTCAAACACATCAAGAACATTCAAATTTTCACATTTCTCATGATCCACCATGTCATGAGAATCCTCCAAATAATCTACCATTTGACAATCTGAAACATAGAAGGAAAAACAAGTATCTTGCAACTTTTCAAAAAGTTGCTCATTTTGAATTGTGAGCTTATCAATATCCTCATTATTCTTCAAGTATGCATCATGTAACAATTCATTAAGTTCAAACAAATGGTTTCTATCAAAAAGAAAAGACATGAAATTACCTTTGATGTGGCACATTGCTCTTTGAATCTTCTCCATGTCTTCAAGGAAGGATGTTTCATCCAATGAAGTAGCTCTCCAACAAGAATTTGACACCAATGCTTGAGTGTCATGGAGAACGCTGAGGGACTCTTGGATCTTATTTTCATTCATCTTTAAGGACCCTTCAAGAAAATGAGGCTCTTGCAAATGAACCTCTTCATCTTCTTCAATTTTGCTTTAACCAACTTCATGAAGCTCAAGTGGTGATGGGGAAGTTGATCTTGGTTCTTCTTCAACTGCTACAAGGTCTTCATTATCATGCTTAATGAAACTTGTACTTGTAGAAATACTTTCAAAAGTGATCTCTATGTCACCAACATAGAGGTGTGAGCACCCATCAGTAGTTACTCCTTCATAGTTTAAGCATCCATCAGTAGATGCTCTTTGGTTCATGTCTAAGCTAGAAGGTGTCTCGAAATGATCTTCCATATTTTCAATAAAATATTCTTCATGCTCTTGCGATGTCTCTTCCTTTTGCTCCTTAAAGCAAGTTGATGCATTTTTTCCCTTGTTTTCCTTAGGATCAATATATTTGGAATCTCTTCTTGAATAAATCTCAAAAGCTCTCCTCAAGGAGGACATCATTTCATGCACACATATATGATACTCGCTCCAAGGGTTTTTACAAGAAGGGCATAAACCTTTCTTCACTAACTCCACATCTTCATTTTTGGGCCTATTTTCAAAAACATGTTCAGCATGGTACTCAAAAGACATGGCATTTTGTGTATTTTTGCTAAAAGCAATATATTCTTGATATTTTTTATATTGTTGGGGCAAGGTTTTATATTTTGCTCTCCATCTTTGGAACTCACTCATAGAATTATCCTTGGTTGGTGTGACACACTCATATTCATCAGATTTAAAGTCATAAGAATAATCTTCATTTCTCTTGAAATTGTAAGAAGTGTTGCATGATGGCACCTCTTCCTCATACCATTCACATTCTGCTTCATATTGCTCATAAGCATCTGCATATTCCTCATAAGAATTGTACTCATAGGATTCATCATAATAGTAAGACATGGCTGCCAATTATTCTTGAATGTATGTAACTAATACACAGGTGCAAGGACTATGCTCTGATACCACTGTAATGTCCCTTGTTAGGAATTTTATCAAAATGGCAATTTTTCACTTTTTTTCCCTAGTTAGACCTTTGACTAGTTTTGATCTCTAGGTCCCACATTTGCCCCAAATGATCCCAAATATTCTGAGAAGGTATATGAATGATATTAGAACATAAATATGTGTTTCAAGGATGCCTTTGGACCTTTAAAATACTTCTGCAAATCCTCTTTCAATTCTGGTCAATGTAGGTAACTTTACTAGTGATTTCCCTTTGACTAGTATTGGTCTCTAGGTCTCAAATTGACTCCAAATCCCTTCAAATCTTCAAGGAAGGTGTATGAATGATATTAGTACTTGAATATGATGTTTAGGGATGACATATGGTCACCAAAATACCTCTGCAAACTCTCTTAAGATTCTGGACCAAGTATGCAATTTTACTAGTAATTTGGGGTTCAAATCCCCCTGAGGTAAGTACTGAAAATGGCTTCCCAAATGCCTCCAAACCCACTCAAATTTATGAACAGAGGTATGTAATGTGTTAAGTATTTTATTAAATTCTCATATGCACCATTAATGGATTATTACAAATGTTCTCACCCTCTCCCATTCAATTGCAAAAATCCTCAATTCGACCCTTGGGGAAATGGCACTATTTCACCTCCAAATACAACTAAACTGAGTAAAAATGCTTCAAATGCTCAAGTACAGTACATGAAACTTGTAGAATACATCCATGGAAGTATATTGATTAAAAATATATCAGAGAATCACCCATTCATTCGAAATCATCATCAATACATTGGCTCACAACAAGGTAGTGGGGAAATGGCATTGTTCTTCCATTAAAAATGAGATTTATACATTTCTACTTGGAATTTAGACCTGAAACGTTTTGAATATGAAGAACAGAGTATTTAATTCATATTACAAAAGAAATGGGGAATTAAAAGCTTCCCCAAAGAGTACAATAGCTCACCAAAAATGCCCTCCCTCAAGGATCAAGAATATGCCATCAAAACTGGAAATGGTTGAAGGAGTGAGCTGCAATAGAAGAAACCATGAGCTGCCCTGTAGCTTACACCTGCAAATAAAGACTCCATTAAAGCTCCAAATGAAAGGTCTGAATGGCCTTTCCAATTACCAACTTGGATGGGAATCTTTCACCCTGGAAATTGGCTAAGGCAAGAAACTAGTCATCCACTAGCTCTCCCTCTTCACAAATGCAATTGCAAATTCTACAAATGATCAAAAGTCATTCTCATACTTCATCTCTACATTTTATAACCAACATTAGCCTTCTAAGGGTCGAAATCCTCTCAATAGATTCAATAGATTTCCATTTAGGAAATATTCCACATTTGCCACTTGTCTCCTAGTTCCAACCTTCCATCTTCTCCCAAATTCGATATTGAGTCTCTTTGGCTTCTCCAACTCCCAAATTCGCCTTCTTTGAGCCTATTTTTGGGGCTGACATGTCATAGTGGTCAGATGTCAGAGGTCAGGTCTGCAATTTGTCATAGTTGTCATAGATGCTCCATCATTGGTGTCATAGGGGCTAGGGAATCTAGCCCAAGTGTCCACAAACTTCCACTTTGACTCTTTATCTTCAATGGAGGTTACCAATCCTTCCCAATTCGACCTAAGATGCTCAATGACATGTGTTATGACTTACCAACTCACCCAAGAGTGTTCACATTCCCATTAATTCGAATTTGCAAAAGAGAAATACCATGTATTATGAAAAATCAAGCTAGTGTGGATCCCACATCCTCTATATGTCTCCAAAACCATTTGTCACCGAGGATTTCTCTTGAATGTCTTTATTCACTCTATTTATTAAATACTTGAACCCTTCTAATGTCTAAACATCATTTATTAAACCCCTTATTCCAAATCCCAAAGCTTCCACCCCAAACCTAGGAAACTAGTAATTTTCCTCCTTGGCAATTATTTGACCCTTAACATCAATTTTACAAAATATAATGAATATGGCTAATGTGATTAGGCCATTGTGACCCAATTCCAAATTTGGGACATGACACTCTCAACTATGCGAGTTGGATGAGTGAGTGAATGAATAGAATGAGAGACTCACACTCTCTATTTATACAATGACTTGACTTGCCTTTAACCCTAACTAGGCCGACTTCCTAAGGAAGCCTAATAACCCATCCACATGACTCATACAGGGCCGACCCCACCAAGGTGGTCTAATAACCCATCAAATATAAGTTACGACACTTACAATGTAACTTGTGACACTTGCAAATACAAATGACAACACTTCCAATCGGAGGAATAATACATCTCCGTTAGGGATACAATAAAGTACAAATGTAATATACAAGTGAATATCTTCCAAAGTTACAAATACATCAACAATAATTGGATACTATACCGTGAAGCTGGTATACATAACTGGAACTACGACAAGGTACGACAGAATGGGAAAATATGGCTATCAATTTCAATAAGACATTCAGTCATGAAGATGAAAATCCATCAATAGATGCAGCTTTACAAATAATTAAGTCCAAAATTTATGAAGAAATATTCGTGCATCTAACTAGTCTACCGCAGTGGACTGTGACACTCGAGCAAGCAATGGAATGCTATAATATCTCTAGTGACCTTGATGATGATCCAAGGGATGTGAATATCCCATAATAGAAGGAAGTTGAATTCTAGAGGGCCCTAACATCAAGTCTGATAAATTCTTGAAACCGTTGAAGAAAAAAAGGTGAATATTGGTTAAAGTGAAAATCCTAAGTTTGCTAATATAGGTGATTACTGGGATGATGAGACTGTAGAGAAACTTACTGACCTACTACATGAATATCAAGATATGTTCCCTACAAATTTTTCTGAGATGAAGGGTATTGATGGTGATTTGGGAGAAATTAAAATCCGATTACAACTTGATGAAAATACAGTTACACAGAAACTGTACCGATTGAATCCCATGTATAAGAAAAAGGTGAGAGTGGAGCTCGACAGAATGCTTGATGCAGGAATCATTGAACCTATCAAATATTATGAATGGATTAACCCGATGGTCATTCAAGATAAGAAGATGGGTGAAATATGAATCTGCGTAGATTTAAGGAATATGAATGATGCTTGCTTACATGATCCATTCTTGACACCTTTTACATATGAAGTACTAGAGAATGTGGGAGGACAAGAGGCTTATTCATTTACCAATGGATAATCAGGATATCATCAAATTAAGATTGCTAGGGAGGATAGACACAAGACCACATTTGCAACTGAATGGGGTTTTTACTAGTATACAGTGATTCCCTTTGGTCTTAAGAATGCACCAGCTATATTCTCCAGAGTTGTCGTTGAAGCTTTCAAAGAGCTCATCCATAAATTTCTTGAAGTATATTTTGGTGATTGGACAGTTTACAAATTGTTGGAGAATCACATTGAAAATTTGAGATTGATGTTGGAGCATTGTAGACAGTATCAGATATATTTGAATTTGAAGAAATGTATTTGTTGTGCTCCATTTGGCAGATTGCTTGGCCATGTAGTCTGCAAGCAGGGTATGCTGGTGGATCCTGTGAAGATATCTATTATTGTTGACTTGCCACTACCAACATAAGTACGATAATTGAGAACAACTTCGGTACATACGGGATACTATAAGAAGTTTATTAAAGGGTATGCACAAATCACATCGCCAATGGAGAATTTTTGGAATAAGGATACCAAATTACAGTGGAGTGAAGAGTGCCAGCAGATCCTTAACACATTGATAGAAAATATGGTGAGTGCACCTATCTTAATGTTCCCTGACTGGAGGAAATAATTGCATGCTCATGTTAATGCATCATCCATTGTGTTGGGTGTCATTTTGGCTCAACCAAGAGAGGGAGATATTGACCATCCAATTGCATTTTCCAGTAGGAAGTTATCCATTGCAGAGAAAAATTACACTATGACAGAGAGAGAAGGATTAGCCATGGTCTATGCACTGCAGAATTCTAGGCAATACCTACACAAAGGGTGGATCCGACGACTTATTTTGGAGGCAAAGAGAAGGATGAGAAAGTAGCTTCCATGATGAAAGAGAAATATGGATTGGAGAAGATCAATTGAGGCTATGAAGTAGCCTCCATCAAAGACTCAGCAATGAGATCCACTATACAGATCCTTGCGAGTAAGTTGTTGAGAAAATGTTGTCCAAATCAAGTGCCTTCTCCAGCAATTGCATTGGAACAGAAATGTGTCGAGGGAGTTCAGATGAATTGGGATACATATCTGTTGAATGAATTCCTGAGTGATTTGCGTGATGCTCGAGACTCAGGTAACTTGTTTCATTATTCATGGTTATTATTGTTAATTGCTTTGAAGAACCAAAAGATTCACAGTTTGACAGATTACCTCCTAGTTTCCCTGTAGGGGCTCAATTTCCATTATTGGGAGTGAATAGAAACCAATACCATGAGTGAGAGTCTAATGCATTATTTTACCTCTATAAGGAGGAATTATAGTTTAATATTAGGAAGGTTCCCAGGGTGGAACCTTGAGTGGTTAATTTATTTAAGGATATTATTCATTTTAAGGCAACCTTGCACCATATATACACTTGGGCTAGACAGGAACCCAATAAAGAATGGTTACTAGAAAGATACAAGGTGACAGAGCAAGAGATTGGTGAAACCATCCATGAATGGCCTGAAGAATGGAAAGTACATGTCCCTGTCGAAGAACAATCTTCGAATGTGTCACAGGAAGAAGACCCTATGACGCAAACTAAAAAGGAAACAAATGGGTAGGGTCAGCAAGATGAATAGATCAATGAAATGGGAGGTGAAGGAGAGGTTTTTGCAATGGATAAAGACTCAACACCTTCACAGGACCAGGGAAGAGAATCAAGTGTGACCTAGTTGGGTCCCTCGACCAAAGGCAAAAGAAAGGCGACTAAATTTCCAGGAGGGAAGAAAACCAAGAGGAAGGCACATAAGGACACCCCAGTAATGGATTTAATAGAATATGATGTCGATATTCTTACAGATAGACTATGAGATACTACATAATACATCTGGAAAAAAGGTGTTGATGAGAAACTAAAGTTGTATGGGGACCCAACACACTAACTCATTGTACTGCAGGAAGCGTTAGAAGGAATCTGGGTTCCGGCAGATCCAAAAGAGCTAGAAACATGAAGACATGAGTATCCTTTTCTAGACCAGAGGTCAATGTCATATTCCATGTTTGACATGTCATCAAAGGTCATATCCTTGCCACCGAAAGTATTCATAAGTGCTTGGAAACAGAGGTGCAGAAAAGTATAGCAGGATTGAGTACTCTAGACTTGCATTTGGAAGAAGTGTCAATGCATAATCCACATACTATTCACTTGAGTATTGCAGATGAAATAAAAGCAAGAGAGGAGCGAAGTTGCAGTGTGATTATGAGGGAAGAAAGCTAGCAGACACAACTCCCAGAACGTTACAAAGGACTTCAACAAGAGCGTGATGCAGTAGTGGAACAAATAGCAAGACTACAAAGAGATATTGAAAGAGTTTGCAGTGAGGCACTAGAGATCGAGATGTCTGAGGCAATTCCACTAGAAAGTATAGTCTCAAACATTAGCAATGCTATTAAAGGATATAAGGAGAAAATTTGAGATTTGGAAGCCCAATTGACACCAAGTACACGACAGGAAGTAAGGGATCTACGAGACAATGATGCAAAGGCCTCCTTACTTGAAATCAAGCAATCTGAGAAAGAATGCGCTAGGTTGTTCAATGAAAGTGCGTAGGCCTTGGAAACACTTATGGATGATGAAGATTTTCCGAAATCAACAAATAAATTGGAAGATGCGCAAGTAAGAGCTTCGAAGCTCAAAGAGCTCATAAATATGTTTCCACCCCATGAAAGGATTACCAAGGTGGCGGAAAATAAACAATTTCAAATGGAAATCAATCAACTACGATAAGAGAAACAAGGAAGAAGTGAGAGGGTGGAGGCCCTGCAAAATGAAGCAATCAGGGTCTCTGATATTATTAAGGTTGATCTTGAAGAAATAAAGAAAAAAACTCAGTTATCTTAACAGGAAGTGTAGGTCAGTGTAATTGTGCAGGTAGTTATGGCCTTGGAAGAGCATGCTGTGAAGGTCAAACAGATTGCTAAGTCGACAACAAATACCTATGGACAGTTTGTCTTGTAGTGGAAAGCACCAGTGAAACAGACCTAAAGTAGTTCTAGATGAGCCACATGTGAGTGTTAGGGGCCTTTTAATCCATGAAATGTTTTGAGGTAAAATTTTGCTCAATTTTGGTGTGAAAGGGTCCAAGGCGAAGTGGTCCGACGAAAAGGAATCAACTCTGACATAGCGGTCAAGAATCCAGGAAATCGAGCATTTTGACTATGTCAAGGGTGGATTTAAGTAAGTTAGTTAGGAATTTTGTCCACTTACATTAATGAGTGGATTAGTTGATTAATTGAGTAGTGGGAGAGGGGCAAGTTGTGTGCGCCCTATAAATATGTAAAGGGTTGGGAATTTTGAGGTTATTAGTGAATTATTTAGCTAGTCGATGTTCAATATTTTGGTGAGCTCAGTTTTGTATGTAAAATATATCAGAAGTTATAAGGAGGAGAGTCGCATGATCTGCAGGATGTGTGCACGGATCCATTGTAAAGGAAGGAAAAATATGTAATTCACTGTACAACATGAAGTGTTATTTTGACTGTGACTCGTTAATAAAGAAAGCACTTTCGTGGTTTTATCCTGTTTGAGTTTCCACATTACATATGGTGTTTCATGTGTATGGTTCCTGTGATGATTTGGTGTGTTTAATGTTATAGGCTGCACATTGTTGAATAATCTATGGTTCATGTGTATGAATGGTATGTGAATGAATATATGTTAAATTAATCAAGATGTTAGATGTATGTATTTCTGTGAAGTGCTAAGTAAAGCTCTCTGTTGTGGTTAAGGATGTTATGGTTGTTGGGTTCTTGTCGCACGCCTTCGCTACTACAAAAAATCGGTTCCTACAACTCCCATAGGTACTTCGGATGAGACCTCATCTGCATCGCAGGTGTTTCCGAAAGGGATAGACCCTTTCATGTCGATATCTAGGGGTTTTGTTGGTGTTTAATTGTGTGAACCCTGGCCGAAGTAGAACTGCAACAACATGCAAACTCTTTGAGCAGGTCTCTGGAGAAAGCAAGAGAGTCAAGATAAATTCAAGGTACCAAATTGGATAGAAATGTGAAAGAACTCAATCATTCACAGTTTGTTGATGATACCTTACTCATAGTGGGGGATCCTTATTTGTGGCAAGAAGATTTAATCAAATATTGCAGAATTTTTGTAAAGCATCTGGAAGCTTAGTAAACAGGAGGAAGAGATTCATATATGGTTGGAACACTTTATCTCGTCTATTGGATTATATTCAATAGGTGTTTGGATTCCAGGGATCGATCCCCTAGGATTACTTCAAGTACCTGGGAGTCCTGATCGCCTAGAACAGGAAGATGAACTTGGAATTGGTAGGAAATTATTGATCAAATCTCCAACAAAACAAAGCAGTGGGGCATGAACTGGATAAATCCTATTGGGAGGGTGATTATAATTAAGTCTATTTTGGCCTCCATGCCCCTGTACCTATGCTCCATCTTGATTGCCCCTTCGTTGGTTATAAAGAAAATAAATCAGTTGATCAAGTCCTTTCTATGGAAGGGGGGTAAACAACTCAGGCATAAATTCTCCCTTGTCATCTGGAACATTGTTAAGGGGCATGTGAACCATGGAGGTTTGGGAATAAGAGATATCCAACTCACCAACTTAGATTAAGGGGCCAATATGCTCTAGAAAATCCTAGAGGATAATCAGGCTTGTGTTTCACAAGTGTTGAGGAAGAAATATTTAAGGGTTCACTACCTTTGTTGCTTCGATTCCACTCCTAATCCCAATCAAGGAACAAGAATATGGAAGCTATGTGTAAAGGCATGGACAGCCACTTTTTCACAGTAAGATGCACTGGATCACGGGTAGCAAGAAAATAATTCAGATTTGGGAAGACCCTATCCTCCAAGACTGGCCATTAAGGTCCCTTCCAAACTTCCGAGACATCCAAAGGTGGCTATTGGATAATGGGGTTTCCAAACTAGAAAATATAAGCACATGGAAAGAGGGTTTGAACCTATGGCTTAACTAGCAATTTCTGGCTCTCCCAAACAGATTGAAACAAGATCTCCCCTCTCTGAAAAGTTGCTTGAAAGAAAAATCCCCCTTAGGCTCTCAAAAAATAGATAGAAGAGGATGGGGAGAAAATATTGGGACCTATACATTCAAGAAGGGGTATGAATTGTTACATCTCCAACAAAGTGCCTCCTCTGCCTCGAATCTTTGGGGGAATGTGTGGAAGAATAATGCTCCCTCGAAATTTAATTTCTTCTACTGGTTGGTAGCTCATGGAAAAATTCTAAATGGACATAATATTAAAATAAGAGCAATGCTGGGACCTTCTAGATGTGTCTTGTGTCTTGGTGCACTTCCCATTTTCCATGGCCACTTGGGAAGAATCTTTGGGCCCTATTTTCCAATTGTTCTCTTGTCCTAGAAGCCATATGAGCTATTTCAAAAATTGGGATAGGGTGTATTCCCACTCTCTTCAAAACAAGCCCTTACTCAAAGAAATTTGGATGACTCTTCCCAAATTTATCTGTTGGAAATTATGGCTTGCCCATAACAAAAGATTTTTGAAAACCTCCAGTGCACCCCTGCCCTGGTGGCCAGAAAAGCATCCCTACTCCTCTCATAATATCTCTCAGAAAGAGTAGTTTGGAAGACCCCTCCCTTCAGTTATTTTCAAAGGAAAGGGAATGGATTACCTCTCTCAATATTAAGAAGAATCTAGTTCCTCATCCCTCCCCTGATCCCAGACAATGGGAATTAAGATTAAATGAAGAATAATTTATTCTTTGGAAGCAAAATCAGAACAAGGCCATACTTTTTTTCGATGGAGTGGTTAAAGGGAACCCAAGGGTGGCAGGTTCAGGTGGGGTTCTCTTTGACCCTGGAGGAAACATAGTGGCTTCTTTTTCTTGAAGTCTAGGTAAGTCATCTAATAATCAGGTGGAGCTACTGGCCCTTTGGCAAGGTATGAACATGTTGATAAAAAAAGGAATCTCGAAATTCCTCATCCTAGGAGACTTAAAGCTTGTAATTAAGGCTTTCAAGCAAAACCATCCTTCGCAAAAATCCTCCTTGGTTGGGATCCAATTTAGAGTTTTGGAAAATTTGAAGAGAATTCCAAAGGTTATTTTTTTTCATATCCTCAAGGCCCATAATAGCGATGCATACGCTTTGGCTAATAAAGACACTAGAGGAACATAAGGATGTTACACAAATCATAATGGTGTCGAGCATTATGAAACAATCCCATAGTTAGATGAAGGTTCTTATCCTAAGACAGGAACAAGACCTTAGAATGGTAAACAAACCAATATTCTTGTGGTTTCGTCCCATAGAAACTACCATTAAGGCCAACGCATGGAGGAGACACATGCTAAATCCTATAATTCTTGAAATATGTACAGATGGAGCAACATATTGCTATAAGGGAGATAGCCTTCTCATCATTTTCGCATAAGGCAGAGTTAATATTATGATGTCATGACATAATGGAAATCCTTCCTTCCAATTATTGTGACGTCCTCCCTCCACGCATGTTGAATCCTCCATATTCATGCAGGGATTGCTCGAGAACAAGAATTTCCTATGAAATGGGGTATGAAGGATTAAATGTCGGACATGCAGTAATTACTTGGGGTGGTTATAGCCAGAGAAAGGCTATAGAATTACAAATAATCCATATTTTATCCCACCTGGTATATTTCCAAATATAGGGCACCAAGAATTTTTCTAAGGAAAACCTTCGTAGAAGTAATCATGAAGTTAAAAGCTCTTTGTGTTGGCCCTCCAAGGTGACGGTGGATACCAAGGAAAGCTCTCGTTCAGCAGTCGGAATTGATAGTGATGGTGGGGTTGGTGAGGACTTATGGTGCATTGGGAATGTAATTAATCGGATAATTTGGGGCCTGCGTAAGCTCAAACACCGGTTCCGCGGGATGGAAAGAGGCCTTAGAGATAGGGAGCGTCGGCAGGAGGAGTGGAAGGATGAAGAGGAGCAACATCGATACAATGAGAGGATGGACTTCCAGCTTCAACTAGACCTATTAAAGGATCAATATGACCGACATGAACACCAAGCTGAGACAATGAAGGTTGAGATTGCAATCCTGGAACAAACTGTAGAAGAATTATAGCAGTAACAGAGGGAAAGAAACTCAGTCGAGGGGTCCTCTTTCATTCCACAACAAATAAAATTCGAATACTAGGTTCCATGGGAATTCCATTTCTAGGGTGGTTATGTATTGCTCTTTTATAATGTCGTTAGGTCAATTTGTTATATAGTATATATATCATCTTTATAAGATAGATGTTAGAAGGAATACTAAGAATTTTGAGGTTTTGAATGCTTTGCTCATATGGATACTGGATTTTCCGGCCTCGGGCCTTGTTTTGGACAATTCTGATGTAATTTTGGGTGGTATCCTCTCTTTTTAATATAAAACTTCCTATCCTCTTTGGTCCAAAAAAAAACATTAGCCAAGGCCTAGCGAAGGCAAAAAAATAAATCCATCTGCCTACGAGATAATGTTGCTCTGCAATTCATAAATGTCCCTTGTTAGAGCCATAATAATATATGATGATAATTATAATAATATAGAATAATACCACAAATAAACAACCAAGAATTAAATATTAGTGTAGTGTCTGTAACCGGTTACACTAGAAAAATGTCCAAAAGAACAAACCAATAGAAAAGAATTCCATACTGGAAAGATAAATAATATTGAATATGAATTGATGATTATTACATTTACAATATGTTGACTTTTATATATCCATCGTGACTTTTCAACATAAAGGTCACATCCTTTGATTTTATTTAATTAATTATATATTATTGTTTGTCAATTATTATTTATAATTATTTATTTTATGTTCATAACATTGCCTTCCTCTTTAGAAAGGATTTGTCCTCAAATCAATTTGAAGAGTCTTTATGTCTTTGCTCTGTAATGTGATTGCATCATTGTATATTTAATCATAGTTGATGACACATGATGATATGAACTTCTAAAGGTTGAACACAACTTTCGAAATGTAGACGGATCAATCCATCTTAAATCGATTCTATGTTGAACGTTATATTGCCATGGTGAAGTCTCATCATAAGACTTGATTGCACTGATATCAGTAATTTTCATTGGTCGTTCTTGACTTTTATGATATCTACTTTTATGATTCGGGTTTCAATGAGGAATTTTTATAACATTGTTTTCCTTGATCTTGTTTGTGGTGTCTTCTTGTTTTAACTTTCGTGTATGCTCTTCT
The DNA here is from genome assembly GCA_027924585.1 of Larix kaempferi. Classification (NCBI taxonomy): domain Eukaryota; kingdom Viridiplantae; phylum Streptophyta; class Pinopsida; order Pinales; family Pinaceae; genus Larix; species Larix kaempferi. The sequence goes on from BSBM01001003.1 coordinate 1,872,300, forward strand.
TCAACTGAGCTGATAGATTGAGTGGTGATCTGAATTGGATCCCTGAGTGTTCCTTTTTCCATAACTTGTACTTTTATTCTTTATGATTTTGAAGTCTCTTTCTTGATTTTCTGAAATTTGTCTTTTAGCAGCTTGTTATCATCTTGAATCTTCTTAAACTTTTATTCTTGTGACTTTTTGTCATCCTTGAACTCCTTAAGTTGTTCCTTTAGATATTCATTATAACTCTTAAGGTGTTGATTTTCTTCTTCTTTTTCCAATAGTTTCCCTTCGATATCTTCATTGTCTCATTCTGACTTTCGCATATTTTTTAATTTTCTGGCTCTTGTAAGTAGAACTTTATTATGGTTTCTTAGTCGGAAAATTTCTTCAGTATTGTCAGATAATACTTTATTGATCTTTGTGATCTCTAGCTTATGCTTGTTGCTAATGTCGACTATTTGTAGCTAGAATTCTTTTATTTGTTGCTAATGACGGCAGTTCTTTGATCCTTGATCTTCTAATTTCGTTCATATTTGTGCAAGTTCTTCATCTTTGTCATTCAGGAGTGCATCCAAGCACGTTACTTCTTCTTATGCTTTATTGTTGTTAGCTTCCCTTTTTATCTCTAGGTTTTGGTATATTTTTTATTGAGACGCTTTTCATTTTGTAATTCCTTAATCTGGGTGTACAAATATTCCATGATATTTATCTGGTTGTCGTAAGTATCATCTTTGAATTTCTTTTGTATTGTCTGCAAATCAATTATTGCTTGCAATCTCCTTTTTTCCTTTTGACAACACACCAATTCATCTTCTAGTTTTTTATTTATAGATATGAATTGTACTCCATAATTGTGATTTTGACTTCTTCTTCGACTTTGTCTTTCTTTCGACAATAGGTAGACACAAAAGGTGTAATAACCCCTAATGTGGTTCTTTTTGTAAAAATAAATATCATTTTCCCTTTTTCTATTTCTTCTCTTTTTTTTTGTGTATGACCCTTCTATTTAAAAAAAACTATGTTATTATTATTATTATGTTATTAATTTTTTGGGATAATAATAATAATTACTATTATTAAAAGTTTAATAATAATAATAATAATAATAAATATAGTAATTATTATTAAAAAAATTACTATATATGTTTCTATGCTTTTATATGCTTCTATTTTTTTTTTACCTTTCATGCACATAGATTTTTCCAACAAGACTTTAAAAATAAAACCACGTGTGGTTTTATAAAAACAATGTGCTTTTTTCTATTCTTTTTTTTTTCCTTTTCTTTTTCTCTTTTTCTCTTTTTATTATTTTTTTTCTTTTCCTTTTTTTCCACGAGTAATTTCTTTCTTTCTTCTTCTTTTATAAAAACTACCTGTGGTTTTTATAAAACCAAGTGTTGTTTTTTTTTCTCTCTCAATAGGGATTTGATAAATGGCCAGAAGCCTAATATGGTCAAATACCTAGGATAAGAGAAACTTTGAGTTGATGGCTACTAGCTGAATCGGGTAGCTGCAACTTCGCTCTGATACCAATGTAATGTATGTATCTGGTTACACTAGAAAAATGTCCAAAATAAAAAACCAATAGAAAATAATTCCATATTGGAAAGATAAATAATATTGATATGAATTGATGATTATTATATTTACAATAGTTGGATTTTATATAGCCATTGTTCCTTTTCAACATTGTTACGAGTATGCACACAACATACTTTTGAAGGGCCCTACTCCCCCAAAAAACAAGAAATTCATGAAAAACGTGATGATGACAATTTGCATCCAATGAGTACCAACACGACATACTTTTGATGGGCCCCTCCCCCCAAAAACAAGAAATTCATCATCATCACGTTTTTCATGAATTTCTTGTTTTTCAAGGAGATGGGCCCATCAAAAGTATCTTGTGTGGGTACTTGTTGGATGAAGAATTTAATTCCCCATCCAGTGAGTGCTCTTACTCGAAATTTGAGTGAATATACAAGGAGATGCATTGAAAATACGAGTTGAAAAAAGTAGTTTTTCACTTTTTTACCTTTTTACCCAAAAATGGTGATTCATCCCCCATGGTTGGCATCATCATCTTGAATCCTATTGGTCATTTTTGTTGTACAATATTATTGTTTTGAGGCCCATTTTTTATCTCAAAATTTCTCTAATGAAAGCTCTAAAAGATTGGGCAAAGATCAAATTTAAATATCCAGGACAGAAATAACATCAAGCTTAATAGGACTTAGAGACCCATCGAAAAGAAATGGAGTGGTCAGAAATAACCATGATATCCTTTCAAAAGGAGAAATACCTAGAAACACAGGTGTTGGAAGCATGATGGCAAGAAGAGGAATTATGGTGCCTTAAATCTAGTAACTTATGGCTAAAAGCAGGGGATCACAATATTGCTTTCTATCATAGTCAAGACAAGGAGAGGCTGAGTTGAAATGTAATAAAAGTGATGAAGAATGGCGATGGGAATCAAACTATAGAGTTGGAGGATATTAGAGAAGATACCTAGTCTTACTTCAAGGAACTCTACACCGAGACTGGAAGACAATATTCTCGAGCACATGAAGAAATGTGATTCCACACCTAATCACTTCTAAGAATAACCCCAAGTTGGACAATCCTATCTATGAGGATGAAGTCTCAACCACCATATGAAGCATAAATCTAGATAAAGCACCAGAGCCTTAAGGGTTTCCCATTAGTTTCTTTTGTGTCGCATGGCCTATCATCAAGCCATACCTTAGCAAAATACTCAAATTGACACGAGGGAAAGAGAAAATTGAGGGAGCCACCGACACATCCTTCATAGCCCTCATTACAAAAGAAACCAAGCCTACTTTGATGGGAATATTTTTTCGTCTCCCTTTGTAACTCGACGTACAATATTTTAACAAAAATATTGGTGAATAGAAACAAGAGAATGCTCCCGAAAATCATCTCGGAGAATCAAGATGTATTTATAGCTAGTAGACAAATAATAGACAACATTATAATTTTCCGTGAGGCTATCCATTCCAATCATTCTCAAAAGGAGAAAGGGATGGATATCAAATTGGTTTTATCCAACGCCTTTGATAAAAACATAGTTTCCTTTATGCAATGCTAGATCGTCTTGGCTTTTCACCTTTCTTCATAAAGTGGATTAAGGCCTATATTGGCAAACCCTATATTGCTCCTTTAGTTAATGGTCAACCCAACTATTTCTTTCAAGTATCCCATGGTTTAAGGCAAGTATACACCCTCTCTCCATTATTTTACATTATTGTTGTTGAATCCCTAAGCAGGAAGCTGAATAAGGAAAGGGAATTTGGAAACTTGACTGGCATTCTCATCACTTATGGTGTTAAGGCAGCTAATCATGTGCAATTTACTAATGATGCGATCTTTCTTGGGGGAGACTCAAATATTAATGCTTCAAGATTCACGAGAATTGGATGCATTAAGGAAGCTTCAAGGGGGAAGGTCAACACAGGAAAGAGTTAAATATACATTTGTAACTGCACTCCTTTAATTCTTCACATAATTTCCTGCACACTAGGATTTGTCAAGCAATCCAATTGGAGCTCCTTCAAATATATTGGTGTTCCAATTATGTTGAAGAAATCTCAAGCTGTAAATTGGTGTGATATATCTCAAAGATCAAAGCTAAGGTCCAAGCATGGGGAATTCACTGGCTCAATCCAACAGGTAAGCTAATTCTTTTCTTTTCTTCCTCTATTTATTTGCTCGACCATGCTAGCCCCTGTTGGTGTGATGAAAAGCATCAGTAAAGAGCACTATCATTTTATATTGCAAGGGAGCAAGTCAAACCAAAAAAAATATCACTTAGTAAATTGGGAAATTGTTTGATGCCCTCGGGAAAATGGTGGTACTGGAATTAGAGAGCCAATGATTGTGAATATAGCCATGGGAGCCAAAATATTGTGGTGCTTGATCTCAAGGGCCAACAATTGGTGGAAAGAGATCATTCGCAAAAAATAACATAGAAGATCAATATTGAGATGTCTTGACAAATGCACATTGGAAGGGAAAGGTTCAAGTATCTGGGATCTATGCAGGGAAGCAAGCAAAATTATCCAAGATCATCTGTGTTGGATTCCAGGCAATGGGAAGACCATTTGTGTGTGGTATGATAACATATTAGGAAGATATCCTCTCCCCTTTAATCCAGGTCTTATGGACATAAAAGAATGGCTATTGGAAAATGGTTGTAGTCTTTATTTGATCTTTCTGAGTGGACACAGATAGGACAATGGAAGGGCTTGAAACATATCAAGACTCCCAAACATCTTAGCTATGACTTCAAACTCCTCCTCTTTTTCCTTCAAGGATTAGCCTTGACCCACATCAACGACATGGATGTTAGAGGTTGGGGTGAGAAAGGGAAATACAAAGTGAAAGAAGGTTATGAGAAGCTTGTTCGATCCCTCCCCGCTCTCATGTTCTCACATCTTTGGAGAAAAATATGGCACAAAGATGGACAACCTAAGATTAATGTGTTTTGTTGGGTCATTGGTCACAACCGAGTCCTCACAGCGGAAAATATAAGGAAACACAATATTGAATGCCCATCATGGTGCGTTTTATGCAAAAAAGAGGAAGAAAGCTCCAAATAGTTGAGTATGTTAATTTAGTTTGGGTAACTATCCTCAAATAGTTGAATTTTGAATTGATTGTGCCTTATAGTTGGAGTGATCTCTTCCTCAGCTATAGGGACTATTATCCAAGAACTCTACACTCCAAACCTTTGTTTGCTAGAGTTTGGGAAGCTCTACTAAAGTATGTTTGTTGGAAGGTATGGACTGCCAAGAACACTCATTTTTTATAATACTGCAATTTTTCCTTCTTCTATAGTTGCTTGTGCTAAAGCTCTTCTCTTCGAATCTTTCCTCTCTATTGGCTTCTTGGAACCTCTCAGTCCTTAAGAACTGAATAAGGTAAGCTATCTCCTTAAAAGGAGATCCCCTCAGTCCAATATCCCTTTCTTCAACCCTTCTACCTCTCCCAAATGGAATTCAGAAATGGCATCAAAAGCAATTTTCAAGAATGGTTATCTAACCAACACTATCATAATTTATTTGTTGAAGGAGCCTCGAAAGGCAATCCAGGGGTGGGAGGAGTGGGGAGGCAGGGGGTGGGAGGGTGCATAATGACCTCGATGGAAGAACAATGAACTCCTTTGCGTGGGTACTTGGATCCACACAAACAATCACGCATAATGGTATGCCCTCATGCAGGGGGTGGAATATATAGCCCACCTAAATATATCAAAAGTTATCATTATTGGAGAACCGTTATTGGTTATCCGCTCAACCAAACGAGGTCTATCCCATGAAGAAATTTTCAAGGGAAGGATTCAAAAGTGAACTATACACTTTCTCAAGGAAATGGCGGATCTAAGTCTTTTCCATTCATGTCAAAACAACAATGAAATTGCAAATCGCCTAGCAAATCAAGGCATTGCATTTTACCAACATTAAATGCTTCGCTCTATTTTTTATTTTAACTATAAACACATATTAGAAACCTCAATCTTCACAATCTCCTTTACTACTAACGTGGATGAGATTTTCAATATACAAGTGACTTAGTCGATTACAACTCATTGAAGCTAGAAACCACAAGATTATATTATAATTGAGTAGGCTTGTGTAGTTGATGTGAAAATGTCAAAAAATAATGAGATTGGCTTAAAGGAAATGTCATTTTTATTAATATTTTAATTACATCTAAATATAAATATAAAATTAATAATTTAAGACATTTATTGAGTTAAAATTAATATATCAATGTGAAATATAAATTATAAATGTACAACTAAAACTCAAATCTTAAAATCTAAAGTTTTAGAAATTAGAAATTCAAACTTAAATCAAAATTTCAAATAAAAAAATATAAATTAAACTCAAATCTTAAAATGTAAAGTTTTAGAAATTAGAAATTCAAACTTAAATCAAAATTTCAAATAAAAGAATATAAATTATTTCAATATGATAAATTAAATAAATGGACAACCACATTGAAATATATCTAAATAATTAAAATAACAAAACATTAGGGAATATGTCTAAATAATTTATGTTTATAGTTTTAATGTAAGGTGATAAAGTTTTATCATAATATTTCAAAAGAAATATAATATATCTAAATAATTAAAATAACAATAAACATTAAGGAATATGTCTAAATAATTTATGTTTATAGTTTTAATGTAAGGTGATAAAGTTTTATCATAATATTTCAAAAGAAATAAAAAAAATATAAATTATTTCAATATGATAAATTAAGTAAATGGACAACCACATTGAAATATATCTAAATAATTTAAATAATAACACATTAGGGAATATGTCTAAATAATTTATGTTTATATTTTTAATGTAAGGTGATAAAGTTTTATCATAACACTTCAAAGGAAAAAGTATAGTAAAAAAAAAGTTGCAAATTTAATCTAAAATTGAAATTACTAAGCATGCTAATCAAAGTCATAGAAAACCACTTTGAAATTGAAATCAAGGTCCAAGGTCTAATTATAAAAATAAATAAATTTGTTAAAAATGATGTGGAAATACATGCTTATACAATCTAATAAATACTTATAAATCTAAATAAATTAGTTTAAGCTATAATTGAACTATGTCTTTTTAAAAATACAATAATTGAACTATAATTATTTATCATAAGTGTAATAGTGGTTTAAGATGTTTTTAGTTTTAACACAATTATTTCCTTATATTTTCCTTTTTATTATTTAATTTTATTACATCAAAACAATTGTCTATTACATATGAGCTATTGATTTATGTTGAACATCGTATCTCAAAAAAACAAAAGCTACAAAAGATAGTAGGATAATCATGGAGACTTACGTCTTAAAAGCTCTCACAAAAAAAGAAGCTAATTATTAAATATATTAAGTGGACCCACATCAAAAAGTGATTTTTCCTGGAACTCCTCCCAGGAGAGTATTCCTTCATCACCTTCAAACACATGTTTGGAAAGTTCGTCTGCTCGCACGTTTTTTCTCCTTGTACATATGCTCAAAAATGATAGTTGAAAAATTCTCGATTTCTACTTTGATTTGAGAGCACCAATGTAATAAAGAAGTAACATTTAATTGAAAATCATTTTTTGCCCATTTAATGGTTATCCTGGAGTCCCCAAAAACTTTAAGAGCATCTATACCAAATATACTAGCAGCTTTGCATAAACACTAGAGTTCCAAGAGCTCATCATTCGTATTTGTACCATAGCCACAATTTAATTTGAAAGTAAATTTGTGCAAATTGTTAAGAAAAAGAACTGCTCCTGTTGCACAATAACCATTTACAACGGCACCATCAAAGTATCCAATCACACCTTCCGATTGCATAACCTCTTCATATATTATGGTTTTTATAACTTTTGCTTCATTTGTACACCCCCCCCCCAAGCCAGTTCAATATTTAAGGCAGAAATAATGGTTTGCCAGACCTTTTCAGTAAAATTACAACTCACCAGCAAATGATTAATAGATTATGCATCTGATTTGCATAGGTGACGTATGTTGGGGCCACACCAACCTCATTTTACAAACCACATAAAACATTTAATTCTTAAGGGAATATGCCACTTCCATAGTGCCTTAAACCACCAATTTTGTACCATACTTCCTCTTTCTTGGACAATAGCATGATATGCAGTTTTGCAGTGATGTTACCTATAGCTGGATTGGATTTCCAGATAAGAGAATCATGCTTATCAATTAGTCTGCATCATGTAGAATGTAAACTTTTAATATAATTCTCCCATTCAATTATAGCATAACCTATAATACCCAATTCTAAAGCACTGTACCAATATGAATTGTTCCCATTTAACACAGTGGTTTTCTTTATCTAAGCAAGAGTATAATATCCAATTTCCTTCAGATAGTGCAAATATCAGGAGAGAGTTGATAGTTTTCTTCCATACCAAGGATGAGGTCAATACCAACCAAGATGTCATTCCCATTTCCTATGCACCAAATGAGATCTTTTCCAAGCCACTTATATATTTTTAAAAATCCTACCCAGACAGTAGAAGAATATTTAGCAGTCGTCTTTGGATTTCTTGTCCATGAGATTAAGTTCCCTTTAATATATTTCTCATGTAAGATTGTAGACCATAGACTTCTACCAAATTATCCCCGCCAGAAGCTCTTCAGTTGTAGTGCAATATTGAACCAAGTGAGGGCTTGTATACCCCAACCACCCCATTCCTTAGGCAATGCAAGTCTTTCCCATTTTTCCATGATGAGTTTACCTCTGTCAACCCCCCCAATCCAAAGGAAATTAAAAATATGCTTTCTCAATATATTTATAATAGAGAAAGGAACTTAAGAAAGGGAGAACCAATATACAGGAATCCCAGTCAACACTGTTTTAATGAGTGTCAACCTTCCACCAACAGAAAGCAATCTATATGTCCATTGTTTTATCATTTTCTCAAATTTTGTAACTAACCATATCCAGTCGTGGATTTTATATCCATTTGGTTTCAAGAAGTATCCCATATACTTGAAACCTTCTTCCAAGTTGTATACCTTAAAAGGAAGAATATCTATAATATATGCCAAAGAATCATCTTCAAGCCTGAAGTGATAGAAGCTAGATTTTTGCACACTAACCTTCATACCTGATGCATCACAAAATACCTTGATAATTTTCTTATAGCAAATCCATTCCTCCAAAAAATCCATACCAAAAATCATAACATCATCTACAAAAAGCAAATGTGTGATATAAACAATAGCAGATAATTTAATACCCTTTAGTTTACCTTCATGTTTTGCAATTTTGATGAGTCTGCTTAGTCCTTCAATAATTAGCAAAAATAAAAGTGGTGAGAGGGGGCAGCCTTGTCAGATACCTCTAGTGCTTTTAAAGAAGCCAGTAGGTGCACCATTTACCAATATAGCAAATTGTGCAATTGAACACATGCCATAATCCATTTTATAACTCCTAATGGAAGTCCAAACTCTACGAGGATTAATCTTAGGAAGACCTAGTCCACTCAGCTTTCTCCAAATCCATCTTTAATAGTAAAGCCTCAAGTTTCTTATGTTTTATAGTATGGATCACTTCCTGGGATATACCAATTGCATCTAATATCTGCCTGTCATGTAAAAAATTAAATTGTTCAAGAGACATGTGCTTTGACAAGGCAGGTTTTATCCAACTAGAGATAATCTTTGAAATAATTTTATATGCAAGATTGCACAAAGCAATAGGTCTGAAATCTGAGAAGTTATTGGGCTTATTAATCTTTGGGATCATATTAAAGTGGAGGTGAGAGCTCCAGAAACAACCCCTTCAATTATTATTTTCCTTCGCCAACTGCTTAAGTGCTTCTTCTATTTCATTTTTTTTAACAGTAACAGGGAAATAGATTGTATTTATAAAAGCTGTGCACAGCTATTCATTACATACTTTTAAAAGATGTCTAACAGAGCAGGAAATGTCTGGAAAGACTATAACTATGATTTCTAACAACATTACATTGCAATTTCTGAGTTTTGTCTTTCTATAGCTATCCAAAATGGAGCTGGAGTAAACCTTGATAAATTGTCTGTTGAGGATTATGCAGAAATGCATTGACAAAATAGATACAAAATTTTGGAACCTGAGCTATGCTGTAAACTAGCCGTAATTCTTTAACTGGGCAGAGGTAGCGTCCACCATTTCTTGGTTGATTTCCTGGTTGACCATGGGGATTTCATGCACCCAGCTTCCCTGCGTTTTCCCTGTAAGAACGGCCATGTCCTCCTGCATCATGTCCACTTTCCCCATTAACTCAAACAAGTTCCTCTCCAGGTCGTCTATCCTGGAATCCTGACAAGAGAGCTGGGAGACCGCGTGAGTAATATCCGAGGCCATCTCTGCATTTTGTTTGACGCTGGAGCAAACGGCATCATAGGTGTTTCGAACAGCAAATTTAATGTCCACCATAGTTCTACTCAGGGCGGCTATGGCCGCCAACACAGTCTGCATTATTTCAATGTTACACGCCGGCAACAGCAGACGATAGGGGGAAGGAGAGTCAAGTTCGCAGAGGGAGAGGCGACTCAGAGCATCGGGTAAGTGGGGAGGACGAGCCATCGTGGAGGAAGAGAAAGAAGGAGCGGGTGGGGGATTAAATATTGGCTCGTGGGAGCTGACAGCGCAGCAGGGAGCGAGGTGACAAGTGGTAGGGCGACCAGGGAAGCATGTGGCTGAAGCTACGGAGGGGGGGGAAGATACAAATCCAAAGTTTGAGCAAGGTAAAAGGTGGACCCTCGAGACCATGGACCCGACCTTAAGAGAAACAATGAGATTATTTATCCTTAGCATTAAGACTTAAGGAATGTAATGGTACCCCAAAGCTCCAGTGAGATCCTTGACGTGCCCAATTTCGAGCAAAATTCCTTTATTAGCCGCTAAATCCGCAAGCCTATTGTTCTCTCGACGGATGTGGAAAAAAGAGGCCTTTGAGAGAAGAGCGTTGGATTTAATTCTTTGCATGTATCTGTGGGCTTTTGAGCCTGGTGGGGCAGACCCTCTTCGCATAATTTGAATGACGTGTCTGGAGTCTCCGTAGATTCTGAGATTGTCGATGCTGAAGTTGGAGGCCATGTCTAAAGAGAAAATGAGAGCTAGCCATTCTACCTCATTATTTGTTTTGCTACCTAGTCCCCAAGAGAAGGCTGCAACTTTATTTCCTCCAGGATCAAAGAGTATCCCACCCGCACCTACCACCCCAGGATTTCCTTTGGAAGCCCCATCAAAGAAGATGTTGTGACTTTTTTGCTCCTTCCACCACCTGGAGAAAGTGTCAGGATCTTTCATGATTTCCCAAACAGAGTGAGGATGGGCCTTTTTGGACTGAAGGACGCTGATCTTCATGAACACGCTACACCATTGAAATTCAGTCAGAGAGAGTGGCTCCTGAGCTGGTATAAAGAATTTTTTTGTGGATAGGGACTCCGAAATCATTGTGATGGCTTTTGTGGCAGCTCTGAAGTTGTTCGCATTCTTGCCCTCAAAGATACTCTTGTTTCTATTTAACCAAATCTACCAACAGATGTTCATTGGAACAAGATTCCAAATTCTCAGCATAGTCTTCTTGGATCTGCCAGGGAAGGTGCGTCCCCAGTGGTAAGTGAGTTCTTCGAGATTTTTGGGAAGAATTGATGGTCTCCATTGATTTCCCAGAACCTGTGCCCATACTTGCATTGCAAAGGGACAATCCAGGAAAATGTGGTGGGAATTTTCTTCTGCAAGTTTACACAATGTGCATCTTGAAGGACCTGCAATTCCCCTAGCTCTGAGGTTTTCTGCTGTTAACAATTTGTCGTGGGCTAAAAGCCAAAAGAAGACAATTATTTTGGGGATGCCGTCCGGGTTCCAGATTTTCCTCCATTTTCTGTGAGCCGGGGAGATGGGAGGGGAGAGTTTTTCATAGCCAGCCTTGACTGAATACGAGCCAGCTTTCCCCCATCCCCGGAGGTCTTTTTCATTTATGCTGACTGGAGCTTTCCCATGCAGGGAATTGAGAAATAGAGAATAATCACTTCTGAGATTAGCTGGGTGACTCAATTGCTTCCAGCTCTTCCATTCTCCATTGTCCTTCCATATCACCAAGTCTTTTAGTTTAGTGATACCCAAATTTTCCAGCCAGTCTCGAATAGCATCAATACCTTGAATTTTACTAAGCGGTTTATCTCCATTTATGCTGTCGGTCCAAAGGTTTATTCTTTTCCCATTACCAGGGATCCAATAGAGGTTTTCAGTGATTAAAGCCGTTGATGAGGCGATAAGTCCCCATATAGTTGTTCCTTTTTTGGAAATAGGTTTATCTAGGCATCTTTGTCTGGAGCTTCTTGTGTATTTCCTCCTTATAACTTCCTTCCACCATTCCTTCTTTCCAGAAACTATCCTCCAAGCTAACTTGGCCCCCAAAGCTTTGCTTACTAAGGCTGGCTCACGAATTCCTAGCCCTCCTCGCTTTTTCTTTTCTTTGACTGTCTTCCAATTTACCAAGTGAAATTTTTTATTCTAAATCTTCCCCCCTTGCCACAGGAACTTTCTGATCTCTTTGCTAAAAGCATTTTGAATTGAAACGGGGGCCAACATTATGGCAGCTGTGAATACAGGTAAAGAGGACAAGACAGATTTTATCAACGTGACTTTCCCAGCTAAATTCAACCAGCAGGCTCCCCATGAGTTTATTCTTGCTTTAAATTTATCAAGGATAGGAGTCCAAACGGAGGAAGGAGGATTTTTGAGGGAGATGGGAGTACCGAGGTATTTAAAGGAGGACCAGTCCATGCAGGGCTTAAAAGCAAGAATGGCTGAGATGAGTCTAACCGTGGCAGGGCGACAGTTCCAGGTGTAGAAGTTACACTTGTGTTCATTGGTTTTGCCCCCAGAGGTCTTGAGGTAGAGGTCTAGAGTAGTTTTAAATCTTGCAGCTATCTGAGGAGAAGCACTGCCTAAAAGAATGGTATCGTCCGCAAACTGTGCATGGTTTATAGCTTGAACATTTCGGGCGTAAGCTATGCCAGGGAGAGAGTTTGAAGCTAGGAGGAAGTTGAGTTTTCTGCTTAATGAATCAGCCATTGTGACAAAAAGGAAGGGAGAAAGGGGGCAACCTTGCCTTAACCCACGAGAGAGGCGGAAAAAAGAGGTGGGTCTGCCATTAAGAAGAGGGGAAATCCAAGGTGCTCCAATGCAGGCTTTCACCCAGCTGATAAATTTTTCATCAAAACCAAATTTTCTCAAGACAGCATAGATAAAGACGTGTCTTACTCTATCAAAGGCATTAGCCATGTCTAGTTTTATAGCCATACCTGCGTCCTTGCTCCGCCTGCTAGAGTGGATGGCCTCTTGCACTAGAAGAATATTATCATAAATTTGCCTTCCTGGGACAAAGCCACCCTGATTTGGAGAGATTATTTTAGGAAGAAGCTTCTTGATTCTGTTTGTTAAGACTTTAGTAAGAATTTTGTAAGAAGAATTGCATAGCGAAATGGGTCTAAACCTTCCTATTGAATTGGCTTTTTTCTCCTTCGGAATTAAAACTATGAAGGAGGAATTGGTGCCTTCTCCTATCTTCTCACGATTTCTGGTCCAATTTATCATTCTGAGGAGATCTCTTTTTAACAGGTGCCAACACTTTCTGTAGAAGTGTATGGAGAATCCGTCAGGGCCCGGGGATTTTTCCGGATGGAGGGACCAAACTGCTTTCCTAACTTCTTCTTCAGTAACCTTCTCAGTGAGCATGTTATTCTCATCAGCTGTGACGAGACTGGGATTTCTTGACACATTCTATCCAAATCTGCAGCTGGTGGTTCCTCTTCTTCCTTATAGAGAGACTCAAAATGGTTTTGGACTTCACTCTTTATAGTTGTGGGGTCCTCTATCTTTGTTCCATCTTCTTTGATTAAGCTGAGAATGTTGTTTTTCCTGTACCTTTCCTTGCACTGGGCGTGATAGAACTTAGTATTCCTATCCCCAGATTTGAGCCATAAGCATCTTGATCGGAGTCTCCATTCCTCCTCATCTTTTCTATTCGCCTGTCGGATTTGGGCTTCCAAATCTTTTTCTTGCGTCAACATTGCTTCGGTTATCTGAGCATTTTCAATTTGTTCTTGCAAGGTTTTCAGTTCCTCTTGCAAGATGATGACTTCTTCTCCAGGTCTCTTCATGTTTTGCTTTGCCCATCTTTTCTGCAGTGTCTTAGTATTTTTGAGTTTGGTTTCCCATATATACCCGGGAGAGCCAGGAATGAATTGCTCCCATATTGCTTTGACTTCTTCATAGCAGGCTTGATGCTCCAACCACGCTGGGTTGTATCTAAAGGGAAGAGGACCGAGATTTCCGGGGAGAGAGAAAAAGAGAGCAATAGGATGGTGGTCAGAGGCAGCAGAGGCCAAGATTTTAGAATCAGGCAGAAGGGGTTTATTAAGAAGGGATGAGCTGAGAAGAAATCGATCAAGCCTGGCAACAATATGGCCGAGCCCAATTCTTTTGTTATTCCACGTGAAATTTCCTTGCAGAGGTTTTATATCCACAAGATTCCATGAAGCCTAGAAATCTTCCAGTCTTTCTCCAAACTGGTCGCGGACCTTCGTACCTCCTCTTCTTTCATTAGCACTTATGGTGACATTGAAGTCTCCAGCAACTATGCAGGGAGAAGAGTTACTGCCAAGTTGGAGATCTATAAGATTTTCCCAAAAAAATTCTTTGAGTCCATGGAGCGTAGGTCCATACACATTTCCAATCCAATATTTTTCATTATTTGACAAATCTTCTAACTCGGTAAAGAGCCAGGTTCTATTATTAAATGTAGAATTACACTTGTACTTACCTTTATCCCACCAGGTGATGAGCCCTCCCGAAGCTCCTACAGAGTTGACTGCCATTCCTTCTCCTTTGGGCCAGATTTGAGATAAGGTTTTGAGACAGTCTGCCTCTTGCATTTTAGTCTCCTGGAGCATGAGTATTGAGGGGATTTCCAACTTTTTTATCCTTTTGATTGCTTCCGTCTTTTGCTTACCTCCTAAACCTCTGCAATTCCAGGAGACTATCTTCATTATTTTTTAGAGTGATTGGACACTGCTCTTTCCTTCTTCTCCTCTGTTGTTCCCTGAGTTTGTTTAGTGCTGGGTAGAATTCTTACATGCTGATCAAGACTGGTTTGCTTACCCGCCGCTTTGTCTCTGGCCGCTTCTTGTTCTCTTACGACTTTGTTCAGCTTCCTGCCTTTTTTTGTTTGAGGTTCTATTTCTTCTTCCTTACTTTATGAAGTATCCTCTTGAAATAGTTTAGCTTTTGCTCTTGTCACTGAGCCCCCGAGAGCTTTGGGTGCCTCACATTCAGGCTCCTCCTGTTGAGCTGAGGGCATTATCCGAATTTCTCCTTCCTCGAGTTGTTGATTAGCTGTCTCCTGTCTTTCTTCAACTCTGGCTTTTCCCGTCGCTTCCTCTTGCACTTGGCCAGGAATGTGAGCCTGCTCATCCCCACCCATTTCCGTTGCTAGAAGCTGGAATTTATTGGCCTCTCTATTTGTGCTTTGCTGCTTGTTGGACATTTCCTTCCTTTTTGGAGTTGCTTGGGGAGGGAGGGTGTTTAAACTTCCCTCCCTTTTTTCTTACCTCGTTCCAGTCTCCTTCTTGGGTTTCTTCCACTTCCTGTGACTTCCTTTTAGGGCAGAGCTTAGCAAAATGTCCATATTCGTGACATACTTTGCACTTGAATGGGATCTGTTCATAGTCCACAGTTTGAAGATGGTTCCAGCCATCCATCGACAGGCTTATTGCTTCTGGGAGCCCTTTCTCAAGGTCCACTTCTACACATATTCGGGCACAGGAGAACATAGGGAGTTTTGGCTCAAATTTATCTATGTATTTCCCCAATGAGTTGCCAATAGCTCTCAAGTCTTCATCATTCCAGCAGTGCAATGGGAGGTGCGGCAACTTGACCCATACTGGAACTGCTGAGGGGATGTCCTTTTCTGGGTCAAAGAAAAGGTCGCATAAAATAGGGTCCATTTCTGAATATTAAGTCTCTGTCCTCCTTTTTCTCAAAGTAGAAGACAAAGAAACCCTTGCCACAGAAGATCTGCTGAACTTCTCCTTGAATGAGAGGGCGTCAGTTTTTGCTGAGCCAGATCTCGATTGATCTCGGGGATGGCCACAGCCTAGTGAAGTGACCTACCAAACCTTTTTCTGAAAGGGCGAGGGCTTTACATTTGGACGCCGTGGAACCTAGCTTTACTTCAGGAATGGCTGATTTTTTGACAAACCTCGAATCCACCGGCCCCGATTGCTTAGAAGACGAGGGTTGTGATGCGACCAACAAGCGAAAAAGATCATCGAGAGGCACACGACCCGGATCAGGAGGCGGATCCATGAGAGGCGGCCGGCTCGAACCCTAAACCAGAGCACTGTCTTTCCCGTTCCAAACCCTAGCTCAGAAGTCGCAATTCTAATACGGGACGGGAAGAGCACATTTACTTCTTCTATTTCATTCAGAGTAACCCGTTTCCCAATTTCCTCCCCATCAATCTCATCAAAAAACAATGGATACAATTTGATGGTCTTCAATTATGCTTCCAATGAACAGGTACTGTAGTCCCTACATACATCTCCAAAATATTTCATAGCCAAATTTTGCAAATCTTTTTGA
The DNA here is from genome assembly GCA_027924585.1 of Larix kaempferi. NCBI lineage: Eukaryota > Viridiplantae > Streptophyta > Pinopsida > Pinales > Pinaceae > Larix > Larix kaempferi. Next base: position 1,888,472 of record BSBM01001003.1, read on the forward strand.
CCTTTAACAATATTACCAAAATTATCAATTAACTCCCAAATTGAATTTGTGTTTCTTCTCTAAGGCAAATAAGTGGTAGAATCTCGAATTGTTATCCCCAGATCAATCCACAAAGCCCTACTCTTTAATCTCCAATCCATCTCTTTCTGCTTCAAAATTTGTTCGTTTTTCTTTTCAAATTCTCTTGTTTTCAATTTTTCCTCTTCATTAATAGAAAAATCACTATTAATTTCACTTGTTAATTATATAATTTGTTTATTAGTAGAACTCTTTAATAATATAATGTATCTACACAAGCCCCATCTATAGGAAGCCCCACTATAAAATCCATAAAGATATCAATCCATAGATGGGTGGTAATTGTAAGTGGATGCAAGGCTTCTGGGCTTTTGGGCTTTTGGTGACTTCACTGTCTCATCCTTGTGAAAACTAGAAGTAGATGCAAGGCTTTTGGTGACTGCAAGGTTGCGACAAAGTTTCGGATGTCTATTTTCATGCCGTCACAAAAAGAGTGCTTAATTCTCTTATAGGTTTTATGAAAACATGAGTAACTTGTTATGGGGGGATGAATGTAACTCCTCTAAGACACGATGCCTCAAGGCCGAATTAGGTGCCAAACAAATGCACTCCTTATACTTCAATAAAATGCGCTACTTATACTTCAATGTATCATGGTGCCATGTATACACGCTGGTTGGAGGGTTTGGGTCATCATCCTAAAGCCTTTGTATAAGGATCCTTTTACATAAAATTATCTAAGGGTTTGGGTCATCCTAAAGCCTTTGTATGAAGATCCTTTCACATAAAATTATCTAATTTAATTATCGGAATAAAATCATCTAATTGGTGTTATCTAATATTTTATTGGTTAATTTGAAGTGCACTTAGGAATTAAATCATCTTATTATTACATTACTTTAGCTCAGTCCATTTAATCTATCTATAATAGATATGGTCAATCACTTTATATTAACATAAAAACGGTGTGAGCTAAATTCTAGACGATTTGCACCCAGAATCCAGCAATATTTTCTGGCCAAAATCCAGTTCAAATTGTTCAAATCGTAGTTTGGGTTTGCTGAAATTGCATAATAATCAAGGTTCCCTAGGGTAATTGAGGGTATTGAATCCATCCATGCAATCAAAATTGCAATTCCAGCAACCGAAATTATAATTTTAGCAATTTCTTCATCGTCGGATTCCGGCAAAACCACCAAAAAAGGTGCACATCATCTATGTTTCAAAATGAAGTTAATGCCATTTTACTTATTTCTTCCCTTGTATGTATTCACTATCATTTACTTCAACTTCATCTAGTTCTCACCCTTTACCTTGTACTAGCTTATAATTTAAAGCATCAACCAACCCTTACTTATTTCTTCCCTTGTATGTATTCACTATCATTTACTTCAACTTCATCTAGTTCTCACCCTTTACCTTGTACTAGCTTATAATTTAAACCATCAACCAACCCTTTACCTTGTACTAGCTTCTAATTTAAACCATCAACCAACTGCTAATTAACAAATGATAACCACAAGATGGAGAGTTCAGAGTTCACTGATAGCCGCTAGATGGGAGTGAACATAGCTGCGAGATATTTTGCATTGAATGGCAACAGGGTACAAAGTTCACACCAAAACAGTGGGCATAGAACGAATTTGCTACGTGAACAGAACCATTCATAACTTTTTATTAGTGAAGAGTTCACAACAGTGGTATGGAAGGAATTTGAACTGTAACTACATGAACCAAATCATTCACAACTTTTTCTTCTTTTGGGGGAATATATTTTCATAATTGATACTAACGCACAACATATTCCCAAAAACAAAAGGTGCGAAACATAGTCTGGCTGCCAGCACAAAGCATGTTACAAAATATAAAAATACAAGGCGTGAAACAGATAAACATCCAGCAAAAGCAAAATCAAGACCAACATTAAAAAATTCACAATTTCTATTGGTTAAGAATTTTTTATTTCACTTTTAGAAAACTTTCAGTAAGTATATGTTTATGTTGGCGTTGGCATTTTATTGAAATGAATATCAACTTAAATTTATTTCAACCTCAAATCTATTAAGCAATCAAGAAGGCTCAAATTTATTTCAACCTCAAATCTACTAAGCATCAAGAAGGCTCAAATTTCTATTGATGAGAATTTGTAAAGTTTGTATTGATGAGAATTTGTAAAGGCGGCTCAAATTTGTATTGATGAGAATTTGTAAAGAAGGCTCAAATTTGTATTGATGAGAATTTGTAACATCCAACAGGCACAGCGATGTGAAAGAAATAAAGAACATGTCAACAAAATATATGGAAAATATGCAAGCACATGAAAACATATACAAAGATAATTTCAATTTCATTTCAAAGTGAGTTTTTCGGCTTTCTCGATTTGGACTTTCATGCAATCCTAGAAAACCCAGCCCATTAGTCCTTGTGCTCAGTGAACGCAGCCTAAGCTTAGAACTAGCTGCCTCAGCCATTTGATGTATAATTATAATAATATCACCAAAGCAATTTGTAAAACATCCACCAAAGCAAAATTTGTAAAACATCCACCAAACCATATTTGGCAATTTGAATAAACAGTCCATTTGTTAAAAAAAACAAAAAAAGGCAAACCACAAAATAAAGGTCAAAAATAACAGAACCATTCAGGATGAAGAGCATTTCAAAACGAACGCTAGCGAGCAGTCATAACAACAGGTTACAATATCAGAAATGATAATTAATGTTGTCCCATTAATCTGAGTGTATACAATTTTACCAAGTGTAGTCCCAGATCAAATTTTAGTTGTTGCATGAAAAAGCATTGCATCTTTCGAAAGCAACCTGACAGTCTTCAACAGCAGAAATAACGCAGTTATATTGTAAAAAAAATGTGCTGAGAATATACATAGTCAGAGATTATCAAGTTATATCAAAAAATAAAGGTAACAAGGGTATTGAATAAAAGATGCAGTGAAACTCTGTACTTCAAGCAGCAGTTAGAAGCATTTCATCACTTCCAAAATTGATAAAGAGAATGCAGGACATGAAAGTCTCCATTAGTACTGATGTATTGGATACATTTTAAAAAAAGCGTGTAGCCGAATCATAAATTCGACCCCCAGGGTAAGGTACCCTTGTTTCATATTCCTGATTTCTGTTGAATGGATGTCCAGCATTACTGTAGTATGGCACTCTGTCCCTGTAAGAGTCGTAACCTCCCGGGTAGCCTGGATTACCTTCTCCAAGACCACTAGCATGACCACGAGGTTCATGAGCATTCTCATTGTATCCAATCATTGGGCCACCAGCACTATGCTGAAACGGACTTGGATTAGCTTGTTGATACTGCTGCTGCCGCATATGTGCTTCTCGGCGTAAAAATTCTTCTCGATATTTAGCCTGTTGAGCTCGCATTGCTCTTAGCTTCTCTTGGTATTGAAAATTAATCTCTCTAGTGCGCTGCCAATAAAGAAAACAAACAGTTTGGTCATTAAGCATCCATATGGAACACATCTTACTTGGTAATAGTAATTGTATGCGCTTGAATATCTAATAAAGGTAAAACTAAACATTATTGCGGTTTAACGATACTACTGACACTACAATTTGCTATCTTTCGTAGGATAGCCAAAAAATTATTTGCATTCTTAAACACGCAAGCAACTTGAAATTAAAACCTTATACTGTATACCGTAATAATGTACAATCATGCCTATCCAGAATTATATATTTTTTACACCGAGGTATCTTCACTCATAGCAATAAATAGTAAGGTTGTTTCAAGATCCATAATGCTTTAGAGGATTCCAAAAAGAATTGTGGGGATGACAGGTGAATAGTTTGGCAAAACTGTAATATGAATAACATCAGAATAACAGGTTACACATTTTTCTTTGGAAAGAATTTGATCAAAATGGAGTTGTAACAGCATCTACCTGGTTTCTTCTGAATATCAACTATTGCCATCAGTTAGAAGATTAAGAGATGTGGTTATATGGAATACTTACATAAATCCATTAAAAAATGTAGATATGTAAATGTGGGCCTTGCAACGAAATCTGGAGTACTTATTCCTAATTCTGGTCACTCATTGTGGCAGTTATCTGCCATAACTGTCTACTGGCATTGTCTAGTTTAGATTCATAAATGTTATTTAATTGTAGTTTTGAGTAGTAAGTATTCCTGTAATAAATTTCGCCTTTCACAATTATAGTCTCCAGTATCCAGTAAATAATTCTACATATATCATATATGATATAATCTAGAGCAAGCACTAAGAAGCTGATTCAGCAAACTAATATGTTAATAATACGGTTGTAACTTGTAAGCAATACAATAGGGAAGAATGACGGACCTCCTGATGCCTCCTGTTTTCCTCGTCCTCTGCATCATTTTCATCTTTTGTCAACTTCATAATCTCATCCAGAAATCTCTGCTCAAGTAACTCTAATGTCTGAGGTAAAGACGGGTCTTGATAGCCAGCATCCATTTCTTTATCATGCTCAGAACCTTTCACATCTTTGACCCCCATTTTTTCATGCTGTGCCTTGGGATCTGGCATTTGACCTTGATAAAACGGGGAGCCAGCTGCATCAGGGCCTGTTGGGATGATATTTCCACTGCCTGGATCAGGTGGACCTTGACCTACAAATTTGAAATTTATGATACAATATTTTTCAGATTTATACACAAGAGAATAGTAATGAATATGTATACTAGCAGAGTTCCTTTCTCCTGTTCATTTTGAAAACAAACTATGGCCTGCAGTAAAAGAACTGTCACTTCTGGTTTCTAACAAAGTTAATAGATCCATCTTAAACCCAGATCTACTAAGCACTGAGAAACCACTTCAAGTCTTCAACTGAACTTCAAATTCCAACTCAAAAAATGGCAGATGCATCTAAGGTAGAATTTCAGAAAATATTCTTCTCTTTATCCATTTCTAATGCAACTTTGACCACTGAAAATCCATATGCCTTTTCCTGGCAGTATCTTGCAATAACATCACAATATGATAGTTTGATACTGTTTGCAGGCACATTCTATAACCTTATTAACCATTGCATAAATAAAGCATGACCAAATTAGCACTGCAAAAGGTACAACTACCATAGATCCATTTTAACCCCGGATCTATTAAGCACCTATAGGCATTAAAAAACAAAGGGATTAAAAAACTTGGGCAAAAACCTTTGGGTGCTTAAAAGATTGAGGGTCAATATGGTATTATGGACTATGTTAGTACTTCCTTGTCATCCATGGAAGGTAAATGGTGAAAATCATCAGCCCTGATTACATAGCCTAACCCCAGGGGTATCAAGGGAGTCAAACCCATAGCTTTCCACTAGAATGTATGTGTATGTATTATGTATGTATGTATGTATTTTTACATTATGGTTATTGATGGCCACTTTAAAAAATGTTTTCTACAAGATGGGCATCAACTTTTTAAAATTTTGGTTTATGAGAATTACACACATGAAACATGACATCTCTTCCACCCAGGTTGTAGTAGAAGAATGCATGAAGACGACAATGATCTATCATTCATTTGCTATAGAACATAAGACACGTCAGTCTATTTTTCTTAGTCTTTCTGGATAATTGTCGACAACCATCAGAACAGCTTTTGCTTAAAATCTAAATATTAAAAGCAAAACAAGCCAGTACAAATATTGCATGTAAACATTATCATCTTACCTTCTTTATATATGTGAGGCGGCATATTCGGCCCATTTGGATCAGCTCCTTCCCACTGCCAGTGACCTTCTGCCTTTGAAGACATATAGCGCTGCTCCTCATCCAATGGTGGGGCATCTGGCCTCCCTGGAAAGGCATGCAGCCCAGGATTATGTTGCTGCATTCTCTGGGCAGCAATATGCTGCATTTGAGCAGCAACCAACGGATTGACATTGGAACCACCATATCCACCTTGTCGCCTCATGTTTGCTTCTACTTGCTTTTGACTAAACCTACAAGTTCCTTAATAATACCTCTATAAAAACCTGCAGGTAAAATGCACTAAGACTTCACCAGCACTTAGCATCTAAATGAAAAGACATTCAGGATCCTTTCTGATATTTGAAATGAGATACTGCCCACTTTTATATTATTTTGAAGGACCTTAGATTTCCTCTCAAATTGATTAAAAGTCCCTGAAAATACACAAGGTACGTTAAATCTGTAAGAATCCATGTTACTTTAACTTATGCAGAACCTAGTTAGCAAGTAAAACCTTCTTTGGCAAAATACAATATTGGTTCTAAGTTCTAACCAACTCTAATCACATAAACCACATATAAGAAATTTAATCTACCTACAATTAACTATATATAAGTATTAAGGAGCAACTAGAAAAATAAATGTTAAAGAAACACTACACAAAATACTAAGGCAGCACCTAACTCATCTTCCTGCGAGAACTCAGACAAAGGAAAAGATGTGGAATCTTGAAGTAACTAACAACTATAATCTATCAGCAAAATCCAATTTGGCATATAGAATGATTCAAAAACATTATTCAAGATTTTGAAGTTTGGATGATTTACAGACTAAACTAATCTTTACAGGCTTACCCTAATATAAGGTGAATCATTTTTTACAAATTCAAAATAAATTGTATGAAAAGAATTGCCAAAGTTTTCAACAGCTAGGGTTGTGTGCTGCCTCACATGATGGATGAATTTCAACCATGTTTAGTTTTACATAATGGATATCCAGTTTTGAGCATCAAATAATCAGAAGAATAGCCAGACTGCTTGATATGTGCCTTAGGAAGCAACAATCCATATATTTTGGCTTTGGGCAGAAACAGCATTTCCACAATACTTCCAATACAAATGAAAAGCAATGAATAACATCAATTTTCATCAATGTGCACAAGGACCCGGATGCGGGTGTCTCAGGGCCCACGACACGCGGCAACCCCATCTCCTGCCAGTCTACTAGACTCTTCGGTGGCGGAGGAGGTGACGGTAATTTATGAGCAATGGGATCTTCACCCCTGCTTGCTCCAGATAGCCTCTCCATGTCGCATCAGCCAGCTTGTTTAAGCTCTCCTCGTACCAACGACTTGAAGTTCATTCGTGTGACGGTCATGGCGTCCCATGGGCTCAGGTTAAAGCAGCATGGCAGGGTGGCTTTCTGCATCCTCTATGTGTTTCCTCAGGTCACTCCCGCTCGAATAGATGCAGGTCTCTGCAAATCGTTTTTGGTTTTGTATTCGGCTTCTGTCCGTGCCCCCCAGCTGCTGGACTCCATGTCTAGACAGAAAGGTAGGTCTCGCAGAGGGAGATCTGGCCACACTGGAGGACAACAGGACTTTACCACCTCAGAGGGCTATGGAGAAGGCGTCTCCATTCCGGTTCGCCTAATGATCAACAATTGGGAAGCTCGTCTGCTGGCCGACCACCTCTCTTCGGGGAAGAATGATGGGTGCATCAATCACTAGTGGCTCGTCAAAAACATGTTGGGAGCCCTCATGGAAGATACGAAGGCCAACTGGGACAGAGCCAGAGAAATTACTCAATCTCTGAAAGCTCACACAACCTCGCTGGATGGGCTGGCCTGCTCTCTGGAATCCCTCTTCGGCGGCCAGAATTTTGCCGGGGGCAGCCATGCAAGAGGGAAGCTCGTGGTGGAAGCCATGGTGGTGGGAGTCAGGTCAGCGGCAGTCACACTGGGGGTAGTCGGGTCGGCGGCAGTCATGCTGGAGGGAGTCGGGCTGATGGTAGCCTTGCAGGGGGCAGCCATGCAGGCGGTGGAAGCAGCATTGGCCCGGTGGGCGGTATGGACAATTTGATGGAAGCTGGGGGAGAGGACAGGATTCTGACGCTCTCTGAGCCGCGTGGCAAGGAGATTGTCACTCACTCTTTTCCCATCCCTTCTACAATCGGCCAGCTAGCATGCAAAAGAGTTCGGGATGACATAGAGAAGACTGCTCTTCCCTCGCACAAAGTGGCTCCCAACCGGTCAAAAATTCGGACCAGGAAGCTACAGAGGAGGACAACTTCAGCTGCCCAATTCTGGAAGACACCCCCCCCCCCCCCCAATGATGCAGCAGCAAGCAAATAAGGTTCCGAAGGATCTCTGCGTTTTTCAGCTTTTTTGTCTTAGTTTGATCACCTTTGTTGTATATTCCAGTAGTTTCCATATGGGCTTTCACAGCCATAGGTTATCACCTGAACACAATGACTTTTTTTGTACTAACCAGAAGGTTGGAAACCTCAGTTATACCCATTTTGATCCTTTTCCTTTCTTGAGCTGGTGGTTCAGCACTCTCAGACCACCATTACCAGCTCTGTGTTATGTAATTTTGACTTTTATTATTTAATAGAAATTTGCAGCTTATAAAAAAAATGTGCACAAGGCATCAGCCCAAAATATTTCTTGTCAGAAAAATGTCATGGTCTTACATCATACTGATCAATAAGATAGTTCAAGTGGAAAGACAAATAAACAGAGCTCTATTAAGTCATAGCAAACTATGCATGCCAACAATAAACTTACTGAAGAGGCAAACTGCAGCCATTCAAACAAGCATATTGTATAAACGAGAGTGTCCAATATTTTACACAAGCAATCAGAACCATGTGCATTTGGCAGCTGGTACAGGTATTCTCATAGTGTGAATTCACCATTTCAGACCATTAACCCCCAAGAAGTCACAAGATTGATTGCCCAATATCACTAGTAGTAGTTTTGCTAACAAATTTTGCTACAGAGTCTTCAGTGTCTTCTAAAATTCAATAATGTAAACTCTAATCATCACATTGTTAATTGCTCCCTTGGTTTTGCTCTTATATTATATGCTTATAATGCTGCATATAATTTGTTGCAAGATACTCCATCTATAAGCTGGAGAAGAGGCAATCACAGGTGTTTTGTTTTAACCATATTACAATGCATACGAAGAAACAAGATACCTTCTGCAGGTGCATACTAAAAATCTTCTCATTGATTTACAAACAACTGGTCAAGCCTTCTGACTAACGAATCCTGTACAGAAAAGAGAGGCAGAACTGGTTCCAGCAAATTGGACCACAAATATCAAACAGGCCAAATAGATGTATATTTTGATTTCTTATAAGCCCCTCAAGCAGGCTTTGTTCTCTTAAAAAGTTATATGCAAAACAGATGCTTCTGAAAGCATCAACTCAGAATCCTCTCAATAAAAAGTGCTTCAAAAACTTTATCCAAACTCTGGTGTGTTTGCCATCATTTTTGAAGGATAAATTCTCATGATTTGAATTTCGATGGGTTTCTGTGTACTGAACGCTTGTATAGATGTTGCAAAAAAGGATATCTGACGCAAACAGAAGATTTGGATGAAGATGCAGGTAGAATTCACACCTTGCATATCGAAAGAAAATTTTCTAATTCACACCATATTTTAGAAATTCCTTGTTATAATCAGTTTCTAACAAGCATGTTGTTGTGAATTATTATTGTACATTCATTTTGTAGTGCCCACAAACTCTATGGTGGGCTTTCACTCCCAAGAATCTACTTGGAAATATCAAGACAAAAACAAACCATCTCAAAACCTTGGTAAGTAATTATGTAAAAGGAACTTATGAGCTTTGTAAAAATATGCCATTCATGTCATTCATTCTAGCTCTTTGTATTTTGTTCTGCAAATTTTGTATGCATATTTTCTCATTTTAAACATAACATCTATTTAACAAGGAAATCTAGCAACACAGAATGAAAGCTGGGGTTGGATATGCCCATATAACGGGCCTTCAAGTTCGAAACTGCTTATGCTCCAGGTATGGGGTATAACTATTCTGCGAAAATCATTTGAGAATTGATTATAAACTATTGAAGCTTAGGGTTTAAACATAACTCTGTGGTTATTAAGCAACCAAATTCTTTCCGTAGCTTGCGAAGTCCACATCAGCCACTTCGCTTGTTATTTCAAAATAGCCTCTGTTTGTTATTTCACTCACCACAATCCCAGTGACCTAGGGTGCTTCTCCAAATCACCTTTTCCCAAAAGGAGCCAACATAGACATGTAAAAAAGGAAAGTAGCGTAAACAGTACAAACATATTAGTTTACCTCTGCTTGTATCGAGGGTGGGGCAGGCCCTGCCCCTATGAGGGTTGGGGTTTGCACCCAGCCTCATTCCTCCGAAACTCATTACATTCAAGTGGGACAAACCATATCGAAAACTAGTAGCCGGCTTAATACTCAGTCAACCTTGCCAATGAACCAACACCCCACTGGCAATAGAACGGACTTTAGCACAGCCAGAAGACAGCAAGCTTAAAACTAACAAAGAACCAATGCACAACTAAAAAATTAAAATACACCAAATGCAAACCACAGAGATGACTGTAAAGTGAACACATTATCATGTCAAAGGTAAAGCCCATAAATCAAAACAAAGAAATCAATCCCTAACAAACCACCATTTGAATGTTGAACCAAGTACTCTAAACCAAACAGAGATCCTAAGCTCACGTTATTAAACCCACAAATACCACAGATATTTAGATATAAATGTCTATTAACAAAATCTGAACTAGCGTGAGCTTTCATATATGCTTGCAATGAATTTCAATAAACAATAATAACAGCAGTATTTTCGTTAGCAACAACAATAGCAATATTAAAATACTAATTTGTTAAGAACAATTAATACTAATTTGATAGTTGAGATGAACAGGAGACAAGACTATGAAGAAGGGAAGATGCAAAGGGCAGAGCAGTTATTAATCTTAATTTTTATTAAGAAATGCAGGCCATTGTCTGTTGTTTTAATCTTATCTTATCAACAGTGGATTCTTTAATACTGTGACCCAAATGCACCAAAAACAAATTAAAGTCGGGATAAAAATGGAGTAAAGATACGCACCGAAGAGCACCTGCTACCCGGAAATCACAGCTTCTGGTTGAACAGTTGCCAATAAAGAGGCCCCCAGTTCAAATCTCCTAACCGTCTCTGGTAACAGAACCAGAAATTAAGCTACACGAAATGAAATACAGGACCAAATGGACGAGAAAAATCCCCTAGTACTTGATGCCTCGCTATAAATTGCATCCCGTGGTACTTGATGCCTCGCTATATATTGCAATTTTGAGATGCTTTAAGATCCGGCTACTCAGACTTAATGTTGTTTTAGGTTTCGTTTATATAGACTTGCTCGCATAGCCTATGGTCACATTAACGTGCTTAACGATGGGGTAACTTTTTTCAATCAAACCCATTTTTTTGAATGTAACTTCTCTTCCAAATTTTGCAAGCAGTTTGATGAAAGCCATAATTTGATTGGATTGAACTTAACGATGGGGTAACTTAATAGGTCGGCAAACCCATTTTTTTCGATGTAAATTCTCTTCTAAATTTTGCAAGCATTTTGATGAAAGCCATAAGTTGATTGGATTGATGGGATTTTTTACCACGTAATTTTACATAGGGTTTCATTTAAGATATTGAGGTTGTTATTAAATTTTCAAATAAATTTGTGGTAGAATTTTGTTTAGGTAAAAAATAATAATAATAATAAAAGATTTCCCAAAACGTTAAGTTTATTACTTATTAACTCAATTCCTAAATGAATAATAGGGTACACTAATTTTATTTTAAGGTAATCTAGGGTGAGAGGTTGGATTGAGTTTTCCTTCAAGGTATTAGTACACTGCATAATTTGTGGACGGTGAATGCTGATAGAGATCCTGGAGTCAAAAAGCCAAAAAACCATGGTCTTCTAATACCAATTTAGTTCTCTAAGAAAGCAATAACTCTCAAGATTTGATTACAAGAAAGTCGACACATTCGGTCCATCTGCACATTCCAAGAGCCTCACCCTTTGAATCCCGGCAGATCATCCTCATATATTCATCTGGTGAATAAGTGAGTGATTGTGTAAAAAAATCGACAAATAGCTACCATCACAGAAAACAAGAAATGTTTTTCGTCCATATGTTGAATACGTTACAAAAATCTTCGTAGAATTATAGAGAACCATAGCAAGACTCCGCACGAATGATACATCTTTGGGTAAATAATTTATTAGAGCACATAGAAACCTTTGTTTAACACAGCTCTGTGAGATGGAATGCAGAGGCAAAAGTGGCATTCACGCCATATTCATACCCACGCCAGGGCAAGGGCATATCAATCCCGCGATGCAACTCACAAAGAAGCTTGCCTCAAAGGGCATCGCCATCACATTCATCCTCACACAATCATGGCATAAAATCATCGCTTAGAGATGTTAGAATATGCAATGGAATTAGTACTCTATCAAAGACTAGATCAAGATTGTTCCATTTAAAAAAGGTTTACATATCGACAAAACCTAAAGAAAACAATAACTCACTCAAAATTTGATTGCAAGAAAGTTGGCGTGTCCAGTCCTTCTGCAACATTCTAAGAGCCTCGTTTTTTGAATCCCGGTGGATCATCCTCATATATTCTTCTGGTGAGTGAGTGAGTGATTCTGTAAAAAAATTAGACTAATAGCAACCACCATAGAAAACAAGAGGATTATTGTAGCGAGCAACGCTAGAGCAAATGTTAGAAGATGCAGCAGAAATAGTACGTTATCAGAGACTTGATCAAAATTGTTCCATTTGCGCTTCAATTTTTTTTTACTTGTACCAGATGGCTACCCTCACAAGAACCTTCATTTTGGGTGCGATATAGGAAGAGGATTGTTGAATGGTTGCAGGATTTAGAGGATTCTTGAATGGTTGCCAAAAAATCCAGTAATTGTTAAACAAACTTTAACAATTAATCATCGTATTAACAAGTAATTCAGATTTGTTAGGTTCCTTAAACAATGACGACTACCATGAATCTTCCTATTTTTGGGGGATTCTAAGGATCGATCTTCGTCTCTAAAAGTGGAGAGAATGCGTAATAAATAGAGGCATTCATGTGATTATATATTCTCTTTCTTTTTTCTTTTCTTTTCTTTTTTTTTCCATCAATGACAAAGGTTCCCACACCCAAGAGATGGGTGAGCCCTTTCTAGAATGCTTGGCAATAACCAAGCAGCATGCTCACACGGTCCTCGGCATAGTGAGGTTTAGCCAATCAATGATCTAGGGGAAGCTCACAGGAATCGAACAAATGACCTTATGGGGACTAAACCCCACACGGGCCAGTTCATCAACCCACCACGAGCTACATCCTCACTTACTTACATGCCCACTTTGTGATTCTTATAATGACTTATCTTTGGTATTGGAGTCAGAGAAGATGCAATCACATAGATTGGATGTTATACCTTGTGGGCCCTCTTTAAATGTGATAGTTATTTATGTATTATTCATAATAATACAAACTATAGTAATGTATCCTTATATTAGAATTTCATCTTTGCAATGACGTTGAATTATATAATTTGTTTCCTCTCTCTTCTCTTCCTTCTTTCCTCTTTCTTCCCCTCTCTTCCTCTTTACATTCACCCTTGCTCTTGAATTTCTACATAGTTTGTTATGGCTCCAGGAATATTGCCATCTTGGCACTTATGTATGCCTTACTCAAATTTCTACACATTTTATTATGCCTTTAGGAATATTTCCAACTCGACACTTATGTATACCTTTGTTTGATTTTGTTGACTCGTCTGGTCAACTACAATGTATCATGCCATGTGAGTCCACAAACTACCCAAGTTGTATGAGCTTGCATACCACCTACATTGTTTGAGCTTTTCCATTTGAGTCCCCTTCAAAAAAAATCCGTTTCTCAAGAAAAAATTGTAAAATGAATTGAAAAGATATGTGACCCTATATAATTTTAAAGTCCCCTACCCCATATTTGTTTTATAAGTTAGCTAGATATCAACTGATATTCACATGAAATGTACATATTGTCTAGGTGTCACATTGCCCAATGGAGAGCCTACAATCCTATTTTCAAAAAATATAGACATGTCTTTTGTTTCCTAGTCAGTGAGTAGACCTATTGCTCTATCTAAAAGACTGTCTAACAATATTAGGTTTTAATATAGCCATATGCAACTCCTTCTCACTATCAATATTAGGTTTTATTTAAACAAACTCTTAGATCTCTATAGCTCAATCGAAGCAAGTACTCGTAGAGTTTATGATCAAAGCATTCTTCAAAGACAAATGAAAACATATCCACCAAATCTATGATTCAAGAATTAGTCCTCACAGTTTCAATCTACGTTGATTAGAGTTATTGGAATGCTTCTCACCTCCTTGGCCGAGTCTACTTCCTTTGTTGCCATTGATTTCGTATCGCATGTCATCATGTTGGACCCTCAGTGAGCATAGGTTGAGCAGCTACTTTCAGTAGTGCACCAAAATCCTCTGGATTTCCACAGCAAATCCTGGTGTCATTGCATTGAATTCATTGGAGAAATCCTTTGAGGTCTATCCAGGTGTGAAGGATCCGGAGAAAATGTGCCTATTGTCCTAAAGCAGTGCTCAGTAGTAATTTATCTCCAAAATTGACAGTTTTTTGCAGGATATTGAAATTTTTTCAATGCAGCAATAGTAACAGTACCACATTGTATTCGCTCCAGCAGTTCTAATGGAGAATTTGAATGCTCCTCTCTCTCCTAGGATCCTGACACCCTTCAATTATCTTGATTGGAGGGATGATATGCAGATGGTATTGCGCAACAAGTCACTGTTTAGGGTAACAATGGGAAAGGAGGTCGAACCTTAAGTAGTTGTTGAGAAGGCCAAGTATCTAAATAGATTGGATGAAGCATTTGGTTTCATGTGTATTCATATTTCCAAAGATCTACTCTTCCACCTCAAAGGATTGAAGACTCCAAGAGAGGTTTGGTTGAATTGAAGACTCCAAGAGGGGCTATATTCTAGAGAACGAGTTGATTGCTCTTCAACCAACAGTTCCAAAACCATCCAGCAATTCTTTTCCAAATTCAAATCGTTGGTCATGCAATGCAAGCAGTGTGGCTTTGAGAAGAAGGCTGAGCAGTTGATGCTATCGATTTTGAGCAAGCTTGGTCCTGAGTTCGGCTGAGCAGTTGATGCTATCGATTTTGAGCAAGCTTGGTCCTGAGTTCTCCATATTTGTTTCTACCTTCCATTCAAGGAGATTGTCAATACTTGCTTGGAAAATTCCATCCTTATATGTTTTCACTGAATCTCTCATCCAAGAACAAGACAAAGTGATTTAGATGGGTGCTTTGCAAGCCTCCAAAAATCAGGCTCTTATGGATGGGGATTCAAAAAGTGCGAATGCCAAAGGGAAGAATAAGGGTAAAGAGAATAAGAAATTTTAATCCAAGCGAAATGAAAAGTCTAATCCATCAGAAGGAGCCTCCAACTACAAGAAGGATAAGCAAAAGGGATTTGAGAAATCCAAGTTTTCCTATTGAAAGAAAGGAAACCATTCAAAGATTTCATGCATGAAGAAGAAGATAGATCAGATGACCAAACTTCTTGAACAACACAACATTTCCCTCCCAGAAGGCACAAGAGAGACTGATTCTGGAAATGAGTCCGATGGTCATGAGATATGCCATGCACTGAAGGCTGGATTTTCAAAATCACAAGCCTTCCCCATAGATCCAAGAGCCTCCAACCACATGGTTTCCTCCAAAGAATCATTTTCTTCTCTAGATATCAATGATGGTATGATTATTCACGTGGGAGATAATTCTCAGATCTATGTTGAAGGGAAGGGCACAATACATTTGGAGCATGGGAAGTTCAAAAATGTTCTATGTGTGACTTCTTTGTTAGCAAATTTGTTGTATGTTTATCATATGACTCACATAGGTTCACCGAAGAAAGTGGTCTCTGGTCCTGACATAGTTGAGATTGCAGAGATCTCTTCTGGGAAGATTATAGCGAAAGGGTTTGCAAACCATGCCTCAAGGGCATATGAATTCTCTCATTTTTTTCCATACTCTCTGCCTACTCCATTGGCATCTGATGAAGGTAAGAGTGATATATCTTCTAATGAAGATGAGGATCAAGATCTTGATATTGATAACAAAGTTCAAGCAGATCCAGATCTAGATCCAACACCTGCTCCCAATCCATGGCCAAGGCCAATATGGTCTCACAAAGTCCTTGTAGTTGTTGGGAACATAGTTAGGGATCCATCTAACCATAGAACCACCAGATCTCAGTATCATGCGAACCTTGCACTATGTCATTCAAATCCACTTCTCTAAGAGAGGTGCTACATGATGGTGGGGTTTGATTCACAATCCCTTGAAGAGACTTGCCATGGGGGATCTACAACCTAGTACAAATCTCGGTTGGTTGACAAAGGGTACTCAAAGGTTCATGATTTGGACTACAATGAGCCATTCGCTCTAGTAGAAAGAAGGGTTCTTGGAAGACTTGTTTTGGAAAATACAGCTTCGACGCAGTGGGATGTACATCAGAGGAGCAGATCCAGATCTAGATCTAGATCCAGCACTTGCATTTCTATCCTACATAGGAGCATATTGCCTACATTTTTACAAAGGCTTTCACTCAAGAATTTTGTTTCCTTCTCTACTTAGTGTGAAGGTTCTTTGAGTTCCCTACTGATGTCCTATTTTTTAGGGGGGGGGGTTCCCATGAGGTTTTCCCCATTACCTTGTTTTATGGATAGTTATTTTATTTTCATCATATATTTTATTGTATGGGTGACCTTTGGTTGTAGTAACCAGGGCCCGAGATGCACAAATTTGGATTAGGGGGGTGTTAGGATATTTTAATACTCCATCATTGTCCTACTTGCATTATTTACCATTTGCTAGCACTTAGTGATGTTATTTCCCCCCTAGTGGTGTGCAGATGTCATCTAGGACCCATTGGCCACATAATGTGCCATGCATGCATGATTTTAGGACCACTAGAGGCAATTCCCTATAAGAGCATGGCATGTTACAATTGGTGGGGTAAAGTGTCTGTCCATTTTCATCTACCAACTGCTTGCGGTATCTTGCTCCTAATAAGAGCTTACGACATTTTGCAATTGGTGGAATATCTTGTGCATCCGAGCTCGATCCTGAATCGGGACCTTGGAAAATTGAATACATTGTTATTCAAATTCACATGGATAAATAACATAAATTCAATTAAATAATCAAAATATAAATAAAATTTGAACGTGTTGAAGATGGAAAGGGAGAACTCGATAAATTTTGAACAATATGGAATGAGCTGGAATTTGAAGAATTTTCCATTTGATTTTATAACCTTTTATCCCCGCATTTGATCCAAATCAACAATCAATACGTGTCTATAGTCCTAAAATAAATTTTGAGAACCATATCAAAATCTAACTTCCATTATAGTTTCAAACCATTTTGTAAGAATAACGTGAATTTAAGCAGCATGTGCATACTATGAAGTATTGTAATTGATGTGGTTGAATCCTAAAATAAAATTTGAGATGAATATATCATTTTAAGTTGAAACATAAATTCATAGGGATTTTTAATTATTCTCATGCGCTGTAATAATACAACTGCATGATTATGGCTATGGTTTAGGAGGGGGGAGAAAGGAGATAGGTTAACAAACATGGTCGAACCCTAGCCATCAGAGGGTCGGTGGCGACTTGCTATTGTCAGGCTTTGGCGACTGTAGCTCTGACGGACGGTGCAGCGACGTGGCGGTTCACCTGTCTTGATCACTGTGCCCTTAGCATTGGATTATGTGTTTATTCTTGCATAATGTTTAAACCCTAGTTTTTACTATTGTTTACTGCACCTGCTACCTGCTTCATTTTACTGTGCTTTCGTTTTACATGCAATGGCTAACTATGATGATCAACTGGATTATTCATTTGACCCGTCAGATGAAATGCCTATCTGGACCCAGCCATCTGGCGTCGGGTGGCATGATGTGGCTTACAATGCAGGGTGCAGTTTGGACGATCTCTCAACTAGTGAGGATCGATTGGATTTGGGGTTTTCACCATCAAATTACCTTGCACTTTCACCAAGCTCTTTGCCGTTGAATGCTCCAATACCTAGTATTCCATCGGTTTCTCCCCTGAAGGAAGCTGTGACATCTCTTTGGTCCTCTGACCAGGTCATAAAGGCCATCGAGGGTTCGGTGCCCAGTGGAAAAGGCCCTATTTCTGCAATCAGTGGTTTCTATGGAAAGGATAGTATTAACATCCCCTCTTCGGACTCACTCCCTGGCTTAAACTCTATAGAGACTCGGGAAGGCACGGGATTGGGGTTATTGGAGATTCACGAACAACGAGGTTTTGCTAGCCCTTGTGTGGGCTCTGGTACCAGTTCTGAAGATTGGGGAGGATGTTCTTCGGATGATACAACACAAATGGCGAAGTGCGGCAGGAAACGTTGGCTGAAACTGAGCAGAACCAAATATAACTATGAACTTGGGGAAGATTGAGTGGCATCAATTGGTCAAGATGACCAGTATCACCTTGGTTGGTAAGGCACTGGGCAGATCCTTCTCTCTGCGTACCATTGAGGCTTAGGTGGCAGAACATTGGGTTGCAGAATTGGGCTATCCCCCTGAGGTTGTTGAATAAACCCGAAACTGGTTTGCTTTCAACTTTCATACTGAGGAACATGCTAAGTGGGTTCTAAATTCCAACTGGAGCTGGGACCATTGCCCGGTTATGATTAAGCCCTGGCATCTGATGTTTGATGCTAGCCGTGAACGCTTGGATTTAGTCCCACTTTGGGTTCGGCTACCCGGCTTACCTCTCCATTACTGGTCGGAGCGGCATTTCAGAGGTATTGGTAACATGATTGGTACTTATTTGGATGGAGACTATAGTTTCCTACAAACCCGTCAGAGGAAGATTGCTTGCATTTTGGTCAATTTAAATATCAGGGATGGGTTTGTTGATGTATATGTAACTTCGGAATGTATTTCATCTGTATATTATATATATATTTATTGTACCCTTATAAGAGATGTGTTATTCCTCTATAAGGAAGTGTCGTCATGTGGATTGACAAGTGTCGCAAGTGTGTGTACTTGCCGATGGGTTATTAGACCACCTTATGGGGTCGGCCCTGATTAATATATAATATAATGTGGGTGTATCAAAGTAGACAAGTCGGCCCCAGTAGGTCACTGGGCAAAAAGGTGAGTATAAATAGAGATAGGAGATCTCTATTTTACTCACTCGGAAAGGTAACTATCTCTCTCTCTGAAAAGTGGTGCACTAGTAAGGAGGAGGAGGATCATCTGCTAGGAGACTATCTCAGTGTTATTTGGTTGTATTTTGGTTGAGCCATTGCTCTCTCTATCTCTGAGGAAGTTGTGGGGTTTTTCACCTTAGGGTTTTCCCCACGGAAACTCTGTGTCTCTTGTCTCTATGCTTTTGATTCTTGTGATGCTTGTGATGCTTGTCATATTATGATTGTCATGCATTGATATACTGTAGATGTTATTCTCTCAACAAAGATTCTATAGTATTGTGATTTAATACTAAAAATTTAACATGGTATCAGAGCTTAAATGAGAAGAAGACATTTTGCAGTGACGGAAGCTTGTATTCCTTGTTTATTGGGTTTCTCTCCACAGATTTTTGAAATTCAGTATAGTAGATTGGATCTACTCATCAAGGCGCATCTATCTGTCCAATCAGAATTCAGTTCCGAGCATTTTCAGATTTGGCCCTAAAAATTAGGGTTTCCACAAAAATAGGAATTTCTGGAAACTGAAGGCACAGCTGGAAGCTCCTTGCAAAAATCGAAGGTTAGAGCTTTGGATCGAGATTTTTGGCTGGGTAGATCTCCGGGAAACTCAAACCCTAATTCAGGGCTCTCCCCAGTGAACCCGGGAGGACAAAAAGGCAATTTTGAAGGGCAAGACTTTGCTGATCTCAAATTCTGAATGTACTAGGCTGATCAGCTCTCCAAGGCGCATCTTTCTATCCTTTCGGAATTTTGAAATTCACATTTTGAATTTTTAGGGTTTCTCTGACAAACCCTAATCCAAGACCAGATCCAGTTTTCAGCACTTCAAGTGGTAAGTCCTAAATCTTTTCTATTTCCATTTGAAGTACTCTTAAAGATGTCTCTCCACACTAAGCTTGAGGATAAGCTTGAAGGGGCTGACAACTTCCGAGCCTGGAAGTATAGGATTGGGTTAATCCTGGAAGAGAATGAGTTGGACTCATATGTGAAAGAAGACATCCCTATCCCAGAGGATGAAGAAGCCAAGGCATTGCACAAGAAGAACTTGGTCAAGGCAAAGAGAATCATTGCTGATTCTATCAAAGACCATCTCATACCTCATGTGTCTTCTCTTAAGACACCCAAAGAGATGTTTGAATCCTTGACCAAGCTATTTGAAGGAAAGAACATAAATCGGAAGATGACCCTGCGGAACCAATTGAAAGCAGTGAAGTTTCAGAATGGAGAAACCATTCAATCTTACTTTTCAAGGGTCTCCCAGATCAAGGAACAATTAGAAGTAGTAGATGAAATGGTGGAAAATGGTGAAGTGGTGATGACCACTCTAAATGGCCTACCCAAGTCATGGGATTCCTTTATTCAAGGAATTTGTGCAAGGAAGAAATTGATCTCCTTCAACAGATTGAGGGAAGAATGCTCTCAAGAAGAAGCTAGACTCATAGCTTGTGAGGAAAATATGGGAGGAGAAGATCAAGCTCTTGCAGCTCACACCAAGAGAAGCAAAACCAAGAAGGATCACTCTCACCACAAAAGATTCCATCAAAAGAGTAAGAAGGACCTAAGATGCTTCACATGCAATGAGAAGGGTCACTTTGCTTCAGATTGTCCCAAGAACAAAAGGGATAATAAAAACAACTCCAGTAAGAAGAAGAAGGGCAGCAAAAGAAGGTTTCATGCTCATGCTGCCGAAGATGATGAACCTCCAAAGAAGAAGGCTAGGGCAGAAAGTAGTAGTGATGATGACTCATCAAGTGAAGAAGAATATGTTCTAATTTCTGCTCTTACAGGTACCATCTCCCATGGATGTAATGATTGGTTGATTGATAGTGGGGCTTCCAAACACATGACTGGGTTTAAAGAATCCTTTGTGAACCTATCTGAACATGAATCACCCCATAAGGTGAAACTTGGGGATGATTATCAATACCCAATCAAAGGAAGTGGTGAAGCCTCCTACAACCTAGATTCTGGAAAATCATTGAAGATGAAGGAAGTACTTTATGTACCTGGGCTCAAGAAGAACTTACTCTCCATTTCTGCATTAGATGCAAAAGGTATGAGGGTTGCATTTGTGGATGGCCAAGTCCTAATGTGGCCAAAGGGAAAGACCATAGATGATGCAGTAGCGATTGGAAAGCAAGAGGGAGGTTTGTACAATTTGAAGGGACAACCTGAACATGCCATGGTGACATAAATACAAAGATTCATCCATAGTCATGGATCACATAGAGGTATGTATAATTTGTTTCTGCAAAAGTTAACTAATGAGTTATGCAGGTCATTGAAGAGAACAAGAACACATTGCTAGACATAACTAGCAAATATGGTGATCAGGTATGTGTTTCTTATATCATAGGATCTATCATATAAGTATGCATGGCATGATTGATGATGATTGTTCATAAAGTCATAAGTTTGAATAATCATGGGCATATGCATATTATGTGTCTTACCTTAATTAATAATATGACTAACCAGAAGAGTCATAGGTTTGAGTAATTACAGGTTTAGACATGTTATGTTTCTTATGATATGACTAACCATAAGAGTCCTCTATAAACCTTGAATGCTAATGCTTATTATTTCTGTTTGAAATGATCATGACTATACATACTTGAGATTATTGTGTTTTAATGAATGTATGATTTTGTATGAGATCACAAGGATAACACAATCATGATACTAATAAGCATGCATAGGGACCAAGGATGAATATGAGTTCAAGAACAGGTAATCCAGGAAGCAAAGATCAAGAGGGAGCACACTCCAGTGGTTTCTGCAAGGGTGCAGATATTCAGAGGGAGTTGTCCATCTCTCTACATTCCACAACAAGAAGGTGTAGAAGGACTCCAGCAGCTCCTGCAAGGAAGAAAAGACTCAGAGGGAGTCCACCCAACAAACAAACAAAGATAAGTATTTTAATTTTCTTGCATATTTGTTTGCTTAAATAAAATTGTTCAATGATGTATATGCTCATGTTCCTAGACTTAGGATATGTAGTGTGCATATTAGAATGATTGAATTAATGAACAGTATACTACTAATATGCATGTGTTGGGTAAGTGGCCTATGGCACTGTACAACATTCCATTGCTACTTATCTAGAATGAAACCTCTTTGCTGACATGTTGGGAGTTGTGCACACTCTTAACAATGTTCTGGTAGAGATTGGAAGGCATCTAGAAAGTTACGGGATAAGGATAAATGTTGTATTGAAGCATTGGCTAAAATAATTGCATGACTGTATGACATATTTCTTCATGTGTAAGAATTTGTTCTGAAAATTATGAGATGTTTCTAGTCATGCAATTTAACCTGTTTTGTAGGAAAGATCGTATATCTTCACCTACAAAAGGACTACAACATTTGTTCCAGCAACAAAGATATCTATTGAAGATATTGAAGTTCCCAGGATCTGGGATGAAGAAATGGAATGCCATGATCCGTCGATCATGAAGAATGATGTTTGGGATGCGATCCCAAGAGCTAAAGGGAAGTCTGTTGTGACTTCCAAATAGAACTTTCAGATCAAGCATGTTGCAGATGGCAGCATAGAGAAATATAAAAGTGATGAAATAGAAGATACACCAGATGGATTCAAGACAACCTTCTTGAATGGTGTAGTTGAAGAAGAAGTAGCCACTTGGTTCCGAGACACATGATAGGAAATCATATATGTGCAGAACTTGGTATGGTGAAGATAGATTGATTGCCGACACGCAGCGGAATCTTACTACCGAGTTCGAGATGAAGAACTTGGGGATGATGCACTATTTGTTTTTGGCATGGAGGTGTGGCAGAGTGCAGAAGGAATATTCCTTGGACAAGGGAAGTATGCATTAGAGATCCTGAAGAGGTTCGGGATGATGGATTGCAAGGCCATGGCCACACCTATGGCATCAAATCTAAAGCTTCTATGTGATGCTTCATCTGAGCCGGTTGATGTCTCTTTGTATTGTCAGATGATTGGGTCCTTGATGTACCTGACGAACACGAGACCAGACATTTGCTTTGTTGTGAACACATTGAGCCAGTTCTTGACGGATCCGAGGAGTGTTCACCTGGTTGCTGTAAAGCATGTTCTGAGGTACCTAAAGGGTACAGTGGATTATGGACTCAGGTATGAGGCGGATCAAAAGTTTAACCTACAGGGTTATGTTGATTCAGATTGGGTTGGCAGTGCTGCAGATAGGAAGAGCACATTTGGGTGTTGCTTCAGTATGGGATCAGGTGTGATCTCTTGGTTTAGCAGGAAGCAATCCTGCGTAGCACTGAGTACAGTTGAGGCAGAGTATGTTGCAGCCTGTTCAGCTAGTTGTGAGGCATTATGGCTACGGAAGCTACTGTCTGAGTTATTTGATATCCCGTTGGAGGCTACTGGTATCTTCTGTGATAACCAGAGTTGTGTGAAGCTGTCCAAGAACCCAGTGTTTCATGACAGGTCGAAACACATAGAGATCAAATATCACTATATCAGGGATATGGTACAGAGAGGAGCTGTGAAGCTCCTGTATGTTGCGATGGACGAGCAGATTACAGATGTGCTGACGAAGCCACTAGCCAGAGTGAAGTTCAAGTACTTCAGAGAGAGGCTTGGCGTTCTTCAGATCGAGGACACTTCGAGGAAGAAGTGATGGACACATTTGCTGAAGCCATTCCAAGCATGTTGGAAGGAGGATCCTTCACATGGCTGTGGATGTAAGCGCTGGATGATGAGCATCAGGATGATGTTCTGGTTTCTGCTGGATATGATCAGTTGGATCATTTATGTATGTATGCATCATGTTGGATGTTGGATATGATCAGTTGGATCATGTGTACGTATTTTGTATATGCATCATGTTGGATGCTTGGACCATGTATCTATATATGTATCAGGTGGAGACATTGTATGATCAGGTGGATCATGTATGGTGATATGTATCATGTATTTGTATTTGTATCAGGTGGATACATTGATGATCAGGAGGATCATGTATGATGATATGTATCAGGTAGATACTTGGTATGCATCAGGTAGATGCATTGATGAACAGGAGGATCATGTATGATGATATGTATCATGTATTTGTATCAGGTGGATACATTGATGATCAGGAGGATCATGTATGATGATATGTATCAGGTAGATACTTGGTATGCATCAGGTAGATGCATTGATGATCAGGTGGATCATGCAGCAGGATGTTGCAGTGATGATTAGGATGATCATAGATGACGAGCTTCAGGATGTTGCTCCAGATGACATGCAACAGGATGTTGCAGTGATGATCAGGATGATCATAAATGACGAGCTTCGGGATGTTGCAGTGATGATCAGGATGATCATAGATGACGAGCTTCAGGATGTTGCTCCAGATGACATGCAGTAGGACGTTGCAGTGATGATGATCAGGATGATCATGGATACATCAGGATGATGTATGGTGAGTATCAGGTTGATACTCTGTGGCCGTGGATCAGGTTGTGCAGATGAGCATGTAATCCGGTGCCCTGGGAGATTTGCAGATGGTCTTTCGAGGTTTTGCCTATGGCATGTAATTCGGTGCCCTGGGAGATCTGGCAAATGCTCTTTCAAGGTTTTGCTCTGGGAGGACATGTAATTCGGTGCCCTGGGAGATCTGCAGATAGTCTTTCGAGGTTTTGCCTATGGCATGTAATTCGGTTCCCTGGGATATCTGGCAGATGCTCTTTCGAGGTTTTGTCCTATGGCATGTAATTCGTTTCCCTGGGAGATCCGATAGGTTGGGCTGTGTGCCCGTAATCAGTCCTGGGATGCTCTTGCGAGGTTTTGCCATGACCACATGTAATTCGTTGCCCTGGGAGATCCTATAGGTAGAGTTGTGTGCTCGTAACAGCTTGGGATGCTCTTGCGAGGTTTTGTGGTGAGGTCACATATAATTCGGTGCCCTGGGAGATCCTATAGGTAGAGCTGTGTGCTCGTAACAGCCTGGGATGCTCTTTCGAGGTTTTGTGACGCACGTAATAAGTCCTGAGGATTCCACAGTATGGCCAGTGATGATGAAGACCTGCAGGTGGTGGGCCTACATCCAGTATGAAAAAGGACTGGCTCTGTAGAACTTCCTATGACGAGTAGAGTAAGAGATTGGTTGAGATAGTAGCAGCAGTGACGATGATGATGACGATGCATCGATGATGATGATCCAGAGAAGAAGACTTGTCTAGCAGATCTGTGTCGAGAAATACCTTCCTAGTTAAGAGGGAGTGTTGATGTATATGTAACTTCGGAATGTATTTCATCTGTATATTATATATATATTTATTGTACCCTTATAAGAGATGTGTTATTCCTCTATAAGGAAGTGTCGTCATGTGGATTGACAAGTGTCGCAAGTGTGTGTACTTGCCGATGGGTTATTAGACCACCTTATGGGGTCGGCCCTGATTAATATATAATATAATGTGGGTGTATCAAAGTAGACAAGTCGGCCCCAGTAGGTCACTGGGCAAAAAGGTGAGTATAAATAGAGATAGGAGATCTCTATTTTACTCACTCGGAAAGGTAACTATCTCTCTCTCTGAAAAGTGGCGCACTAGTAAGGAGGAGGAGGATCATCTGCTAGGAGACTATCTCAGTGTTATTTGGTTGTATTTTGGTTGAGCCATTGCTCTCTCTATCTCTGAGGAAGTTGTGGGGTTTTTCACCTTAGGGTTTTCCCCACGGAAACTCTGTGTCTCTTGTCTCTATGCTTTTGATTCTTGTGATGCTTGTGATGCTTGTCATATTATGATTGTCATGCATTGATATACTGTAGATGTTATTCTCTCAACAAAGATTCTATAGTATTGTGATTTAATACTAAAAATTTAACAGGGTTGGCACCGGATGTTACTCTCAGCTGGGGACCCTATGTATATGTGTAGAAACTGGACTATGAAAATGTTCCTTTTAGATGCCGTCGTTGCCATGCCTATGGCCATCCGGTTGTTGAGTGCAAACTACCTTTACGGAGGAAAAATGGTGGTAGTCACAAATCTTCTATTGCTGTGGAGGCTCCTCCTCATGTTGAAACTCCATCATCAGAACCCTCCCATACTGTGGTATTGGATGCTGTCGCGGAGCATGGAAATATTCGGGCCTTGGAAGTTCCTCATTCTACAGGCCTTGCTTTATTGAAACCCTATACTAATGCGGAAGTGACTGGAGGCTTACATCTAGATCCGGTTAAGGATGCGTCACAAGGGGATAAATCGGTACCTGTACCAGCATCTATTGAGTTACCTCAACCAACTTCCTTCTCGGGCCCAGGGACTTCGACTGCGGGTATTCCTCCTTCCATAAATCCCCTTTCCTTTCATTTTGTTATTAAGAACTTTTCTTTGGAAAATCCGGACTGGTTAGAGGCCTTAAAAAACTTGAATATCTCCCCTGCTATGGAATTGGTGGAACCTTCATGTATTGCTCTTGATCCCCCATCTTCTCTACAAACCCCTCTGAATCATGGTGTGATGTTGATTGACCTACCCCCTGAACCTGATCCCGCCCTTGTTGAAGCCCCTTCTTCCTCTTCCCCTACCACCTCCTTGGACTCTGGTTATTTTTTACGATCCCTTACTAAAGTTTCCTCGGGAGGGTTGGGTGCTGGGGTCTGTAAAACGGGTAAAAGCAGAGGTAGGAAGTCTCATCTATCTAAAGCTCAATCCAAGGCCAAGATGGACATGCTAGAAGGAAAACAGGTGACTATTGATCGGGCGCTTAGAGCAGTGTGTGCCCAGAAGAGGGGGCGTTAATGAGAGTTATGTCTTTTAACTATCGGGGTCTGGCTGGTCCCCATAAAAGATCAGCACTCCGTAGAGTGGTATCTCTTGAACACCCAGATATCATTCTACTTCAAGAAACTTTGGGTGTTGGCGAGGTTATTAAATCGTTGTTAGAAAGTTGGTTTGGTGGCTGGTCCTTTGCTACCTTGGATGCTCGTGTCCGGTCTGGCGGTCAAGCTATTGGTTGGAATACAAGAACGGTGTTGTGTCATAACCTGTGGGGGATGGAATCTACTTTGGGAATGTCCTGCTCATCTCTTGATTTTGGTGAACTTTTCACTGTGGCAAATTTTTATGGTCCATATTTGAACCGAATCCCTTTCTGGGATTCTCTTCTCTCAAATCCTTTGTTACAGGAAGGAAACCTTATTCTCGGAGGTGATTTGAATTTTTCACTTGGCCCGGCAGAAGTTTGGGGCAACAGAGCTTGGTCAGACCTCTTGGCTGATTATTTCACTCACAAGTTGGTCACAAATAATCTGTTGGACATTGAGCCCTCTCTACTTAAGCCTACTTGGAGGAATAACAGAATTGGAGAAAACAGAGTTGAGAAACGCTTGGATCGTTTTTTGGTGTCTAACTCTATGGTGGATAGAAACTACCTCTTGAGGCAGTGGGTAGGCTCTCGGGGATCATCTGACCACTTCCCTATTTTTCTGGAAATCCGTGATGGACCTTCTAAACCAGCCGGGCCGCTTAAGTTCAATAAAATCTGGTTAAAAGATGAGACCTTCATTAACCTTGTTGGCTCTCTTTGGGTACCTTTTAATCCTAGGGATGCCCTCTCCGCCTCACATCAGTTTTCTGCTAATATCAAAAGAATTAAAGGGTTGGTTAAGGTATGGGCTTATGAAAAGAATATAAGAGATGATAGAGATTTGAAGTCGATTGAACTGGAGTTGCAGTCTTTATATGATTCTGGATCCGGGGGCCTGGGATTTGTGGAAGAAAAAGCACATCTGGTATCACTGGAAGGTAGGAGGAACACGCTGTTACTGGAAAAAGAGGAAACATGGCATTTGAAAAGCAGGGCGGTATGGCTAACAGCTGGCGATGAGAACACAAAATTCTTTCATGTATATGCAAAAGGAAGAAAGGTGTCTAATACCATTTGGAGCCTCGAGGACTCAAGGGGGGATTCCTAGACCTCTTTTGATAGTATGGCTGGTGTGGGGGTAAATCATTTCCAGACACTTTTTAAAGCCCCTGCACAGGCTAACATTGTGGAAATAGTCAGAATGGCATAACTTTTTCCCCGGTTTGTGGAAGAGGAAGATAATCACTCCTTGATGGCAATTGTCACAGAAGAAGAGTTGTAGGGAGTCCTACAGAGCTTTCAAAAAGACAAAAGTCCGGGACCGGATGGATGGACCGTTGAATTTATTTTGGCACTATTTGAGCTTATTAGGCATGATCTCTTGCAGATGGTTGAAGATACAAGAATCTCTGGGCAGATTCCAGCTGCCCTAAACTCTACCTTTATTGCCCTAATCCCTAAAACTGATAACTCTTCCTCTTTAAGTGATTTTAGACCCATCTCTTTGTGAAACTGTGTATATAAGGTTGTGTCCAAAATTATTGCCAGGCGGCTTAAAATGATTCTATCCAAGCATATCTCTGCGGAACAATTTGGGTTTCTGGAAGGGCGACAAATCCATGAGGCTATTGGAGTAGCACAAGAGGGCATTCATAGTATGAAATCAAGGAAAATAAAAGGAGCAATAATCAAGATTGATTTGTCAAAAGCATATGACAAGGTGAGTTGGTTGTATATTCATTTACTTCTTACTCATCTGGGCTTTGCTGTGGACTTTATCAGGTGGATTATGAGCTGTATTTCTACGGTCTCATTTGCGGTTCTCATTAATGGAGCAGCCTCTCCTTTCTTTCGTTCGGAAAGAGGCCTGCGTCAGGGTTGTCCATTATCACCTTTACTTTTCCTGTTGGTAGCAGAAGGGTTAAGTAAGGCACTGAAAAAAGCTTGTAGGGATGGCACCCTCCAGGGTATTCAAGTGGCTCCGGACTTATTTATATCACATCTACTTTTCGTGGATGATATTCTCATTTTCTGTTCAGGCTCGATTGGGGACATTGAAACACTCCATGGCATCTTCCAACTCTTCTCTCAAGCTACTGGTATGGAGATAAATGACAGGAAATCCACCTTATTGACTCACTTGCTTAGTGAATATGAGATCATGGCTATACGAAGGATCTTTCCTTATACATTATTATGCCTTGATGCTGGTTTCTGTTACCTTGGGTTCCACTTAAAACCAAATGCATATACAAAATGGGATTGGAACTGGCTTATTGAGAAAATTCACAAGCGGTTGAAGGTATGGAGCCATAAGTGGCTTTCGAGAGCAGGAAGACTGGTCCTGGTGAAATCAGTTTTAGAAGCCATTCCGGTGTATTGGATGTCCCTCTCTTGGATCCCCAAAGGGACGTTGGAAAAAGCTCAGAAATTATGCTTTCGTTTTCTTTGGAGTGGTAAAGGAGACTTTGTTTCCCCATGGGTTCGTTGGCAGAGAATTGCTATCCCTAAGGCTCTAGGGGGTTGGGGTCTGAAAAACATTCATCTTTTCTCAAAAGCCTTGGCAGCTAAAGGGGTTTGGAGAATGTTAAAATCCGATAGCCTATGGACAAGAGTTGTCATCCAAAAATACATTGCCCCTGCATCAGTTATGGATTGGGTTCGGAATCCGATTAAGTCTCACCGTGGTGGTTTTGTTATCTGGAAAGTTGTAACAAAATCTTTTTTTGTGGTCGGAGACCTTCTTGCTTGGAATATTGGGAATGGACAGGCTCTTCGGGTTGGGGAAGATCCTTGGTTTGGGAGCGAAGGTAGACACATCTTATCAGATGGACTGATTGCATCTCTCCGGGAGATAGGTATAACTTACCTATCCCAACTTGCTCTTCAAGATATGGTACACCCATGGAATCAATCGTGGATAGATGCAGACACTTTGGAGCTTTCTGTGGAGGAACAGGATGAATTGAGAATTTATTACAGAGCACTCATACTTTCTCAAATTCACATTCGCGATAGGGAGGACTGTTTGGTATGGGAAGGGGCTCCAAATGGGGTGTTTTCACCAAAGAATGGATACATCAGCTTGAGTCATTTCATAAATCCACGTGAATTGGTTTGGTGGTGGAATCCAGTTTGGAAGTTAAATTGCCCTATGAAACACCGATTATTCATGTGGAATGTCCTCGAAAATTCCATTCCTACCTGGGATTTTTTACAAAGAAAGAACAGGGTTGGGCCGGGGTGGTGCATATTGTGTAAAGCAAATGAGGAAACCTATCTTCACTTATTTCTCCATTGTCCATACATGGTGCAGGTCTGGGCAGAATGCTCCAGAATTTCAAATGTTCAGTTTAACTGGGAAGGGAATACGTTGCTACTGGCTTGGTCACAGTGGTGTAAGGATCCAATCGACATCTCCTTCAAATCCCTTCCTCTAATGGTGGCCTGGGGGATTTAGCTGGCACGGAATGGCATGATATTCAATGATAAACCCTGTACACCGGCGGTCTCGGCCATACTAATTTGTGGCTTCATAACGGCCTATCCTCAACATATCAAAGTTGCGAATCAAAGAACTGTTCTTGATCTTGACATCGACCACTCGATTCCATGGGGTTTCTATGATGGCTTTGCTCAGGAGAACATTTGTGGGGGTGGGGCTGTTCTACATCTTTCTTTAACCCACTCTTATCATCTTTTTTGGGGTCTGGGGGAGGGTGGGAAACTTTTTGCTAAAATCATGAGCCTCAAGCTTCTTCTCATTTTTTCCATTGAGACTGGTTGTCAAAATTTAAATGTGTATGGAGATTTTATGAACGCCACAAATTGGACACTTGGCACTCAACAATGCAGAGACCTTAGACTTGCAAACATCCTTCAGGACATTCTAGAACTAAAACTTTCATTTTTACACTTTTCTTGCAGACATGTTTTCAGGGAGAATAACAAGGAGGCGGACAAGGCTTCTAAGATTGGTAGGGACCTGACAATGGGGATGTGGAAAGTAAAAGAATACCGTGATGGGACTCTATATGAGTACTATCATAGACCCTTCGTTGATGAATTGGTATTCCAAGAACAGTAGCGATGATACTACAAAATTTTGGAAAAGATTATTAGTTTTTTTTTTTTGTGACGACAGGTTGAAGACTTATTATTACTCTTTAAAAGTTTCTTTTTGGTAAATCAGGAGGCTCGGGGAGCCCCCAGGCATAATTTTTTTTGTTTTTTTTGTGGCCTTATATTTGGTGATGATGAACACACCTGAATGATGTACTGAAGATCCTACTCTTTATCGTACTGATTGTCCTTAAATGGATACCCACATGCATATTTGCATATATAGAATGTAATTTTGTTCACCTCTGCCGAAATAAAATTACGCTTTTTTTCTTGGAAAAAAAAATACAACTGCATAGGTGTGTCCCGAGTAACAATATGCACTCGTGTAGCTAACCAATTTTCAATATTGACATCGTTACAATTAATATATATAGGTACACCAGTGCATCCTTCTTTTTAATATTTACCGCAGTATGATATATTTTTTTAACTTTTCTATTGTATGCCAATACGATGCGTCATGAAAAGCATGGCACACTGGTGCATGCATATCATTCCGGCGCACCGATATTAAAAATAAAATTAAAAAAGGGTATATCCTAACTGTGTGTTTTTTGTTATGATACATTGGTGCGCTTGTATATATAGTGCACCGATATCCAGAAAATAAATAAAAAACAAAAAAATCACATGAATTATTTTTCCCATAAATTGAAAAAGGAGTGAGAATTTCTTTTTCAAAAACTAATTCTATAATGTGTTTAAAAAAACAAATTGTTATTTTAATATCTTGCCGAAATTTCAAGGGGAGATTTTTGAAAGAGAGACTTAACATGGAGGATTTTGGAGCAACCAAAGTATTCTGAAGATCGAAATTTGTAAGGTAAGGTGAATCACAAAAAAAACCTGCATAGTAGAAATTTCAAGTATTTAAATTATTACTATGATCACAATGCATACTTTATTTATTTTCCTACTTATATTTTAAATAAATTCAAAAAATAAAATAAAAATTTATAGTTACCTTCAACGTTGAAAATCTGTTTTCTTGTCCCTTCCTTTTGTTTTATGTGGCTATAAAATTTTACATTAGGGTTTAACTCCCTCTATTGTTTCACAATTAGGATTTTTCTTTATAGGAATTTTAGATTTAAAGGGTTTGTGGTTTTATATATAAGGCGTTGGGTGTGATGGGACCACTTCTTAGGTCGAATATGAAACCTTGTCGGCCTTGTCAGTTTTATTTATTTGTTTATAAAAAACATTTACGCATTATTCGATGCGGTCATTTTATTATAACGCACTGGTGCGTTTATAGTAAAGGTAGATCGTTTTGTTTAGCGGTGCTTTATATTAAATAAATCGCACTGTGAAATGCGTATTTGATATTGTTATCTAAGATGATTAAAGCTTTCGTAGTTATGTGCTTCCTTGAAGATGAGTAGGGTTTCTGCTCGAAATGTCGATTTCAAGGCTCTTACGCAGTGAAAAACCCCAAAGACCATTGTTTATTTAGGTTTTGTTAACGATGCATTCAAATATGAGGCACTGGTGCATTGAAGTATGAAACATGCCGAGGCATTTATATTATTGAAGCACATCGAAATGGAAGACTACTTTTTTATTTGGAAGCGAACAATTTATTAGTATAATATATTTAATAACTTCTCTATTTAATGGTCTAGGTTGTCTATTGATATGAAATGCGTGATAAGAGTTCAATGAAGAATAATTCTAGTCGACATTATGGGAGCACATAAAAAATTGCGAAGAATGCAAGTTTTTTGTAATTTCTATATTAAATTAATTTGTTTGAATTATATGTAAATTTAACTAATATGTATTGGTTAATGTGTGACATGGAAAGCCAAAAAAATAGGAATATCGATAAGATTCTTTGCAATCTAAGTGCAGAAGAGTGTAAAACCTTGATGGAAAAGTTGCAGAGGGATGAATCAGAAGAATAAAAAAGTAATCAATATGATTTTTTCTTGAATTTTCTGTAATATTGTACTTAATATATTTGCTAATATGTGTCAAATAATCTAATTCACATATGTTGAATGTTATGCAGGGACTGACAACAACAGAAGGGTTGCCATCATAAGAAAAAACAAATTATGGAAGATGTAAAGGATGACGAATTGGTCCTTACACTACAACAAAATATAATATTAGTGTCATAATTAGCGTCAATTAATAGTGCGTTTTTTTCCCAAATTGAGCTCAAAAGTTGGCGTTAATGCTAGCACTATGCTGCATTTTCAAATTATGTTGACATTAGCACCGAGTTTGGCTTCGATTGTAGCATTGAGTTGAGGTTGCGTCAGGTTTTGTGTCAAGGGTAGCGCCGAATGGAGCTTCCAATTTGGATTCCAATAGTGCTTCTTATTTTGCTTCCACTGTAGTGTCCATGTTAGCTTATTTGTTCACATTGAGTGCTACTTCTCTTGTAGCACTGAGTTTTGCTTTCTTTCGTGTCAGGTTTTGCTTCCTTTTTAACTCCAACTTTTGCTTCCATTTTTGCTTCCAATATGGCCTCCATTATTGCTTCCATGTTTGCTTCGAGTATTGCTTCCCTTATAGCTTCCTTATTTGCTTCCAGTATTGCTTCCATTATAGCTTCCATTTTTTATTCTAGGATTGCTTCCTTTTTTGCTTCTAGGATTGCTTCTTATTTGATGCTGAGTTTTGCTCCTTATTTGGCACCGATCTTTGCTCCCAATATGGCTTCCATTACTACTTCCTTTGTTTCTTTGAATATTGCTTCCCTTATAGCTTCCTTTATAGATTCCATGTTTGCTTCACGATTGCTTCCTTTTTTGCTTCTTGTGTGACATCGGGCTTTGCTCTTTGTTTCACACCAAACGTTGCTTCCTATTTAGCACCTGGTTTTGCTTCCTTTTTAGCACCAAGGTTTACTTCCTTTAGTGCTGAAGATTGCATCCTATTTAGCGCCAAGTTTTGCTTCTTGTTTAACACCCAATTTAGCTTCCTATTTAGAGGCACAAATAACACCTAGTATGGCTTCCATTTTCATTGCAAGTTTTGCTTCCATTTTAGCGCCACATTTTGCTTCCATTTTAGCACATCATGTTGCTTCCTTTATAGATTCCACTTTATTAATTTCAATTTAATAATTTAAATTAAATTAATTAAATATATCATAGAAAACAAATATCACATTTCAGATTTATAGCTTAACATTTTAAAGGAAATTTTAGGGAATTGGACAACATCCATAAAAACTATCAAAAGAATCATACTTATTAAATCTCTATCAATAAAACATCTACAACTTCCTGTATATATAAATTAAGAAGATAATTCGGATAACATCATCATCATCAATAATTAAAACAAGTGAGAGTCAAATATACCAATATTAAATCAATATCATGTCATGGACATCATTATAGAAATAGTAAAAACAACAAGTCAATACTAGTATTATAAGAAGCAAGATTTTAGTAATTTCAATTAAATAGATGAAATATATGATAATACGTAAAATAACATATATCTATCTTAAAAAAACAAATATCACATTTCAAATTTATATCATAACATTTATGAAGATCTAAAATAAACATATATCGCATTTCAAATTTATATCATAACATTTATGAAGAAATTTAATTGAAATTGACAACATCGATCCCAAGTAGCAAAATCATCATACATAGTAACTATCCATAAAAAAACATCGGCAACTTCTAGTAAATATAAATTAAAAAGATAATACCGATAGGATCATCATCATCTATAACTAAAACAAGTGAAAGTCAAATATACCAATAGATCAATAACATGTCAAAATGATACAAGTCAATATGATGCATGTCAAAAGATAAAAGTCAATATGATACAAGTCAAAATGATATAGGTATAATAATGATATCTGAACAACAATCCAGGATACAGTCAATATGATCAACGTCACTGGCTACCGCTAGCAACTACATCATCATCCTCCTCCTCCTCCTCCTGGGAATTGTCTTTGTCATCATCTTCATCTCCATCTCCATCATCATGAAATCCCATATATGATCTAGACTCTACATAATCTGGATCATGATCTACCTCAATCAGATCTTCCAAACCCGTGTTTTGAAAAAAACATTCAAAATTAAAAGTTAATATTAATTTCACGCCATAATTCATATTTGTGTTATATTGGTAATATTACAACAAATGAAACTAAATCATAATCATGTTACATCATATCAAAGTGGACGTACCATAATCAAATAGAGATAAGTTACAACTAAGATGTCATTCCAATTATGTAAAACATGCAACAATTTTAATAAATGTTAGTAAAGATCATACAAAAAATTGTAATGCAAGTTAACTATCAAGCATAAAGTGTATTATATAATCTTAAGTCTCAACCCTCTCATGCCATTATATAAAATTATTTTGTTTTTCAACATTGAGTTTGCAATATATACAAGTATACAATCAAATAGAATTATAGATGTCATAATTATTGAATAGATGCCATAATTCACTAGTGTGTTCCAAGTATAAACACACAATTGCTAGACTCCCTTACCAAGTGATACTAGTTCATTAAACCTTGATATAATTGGGACTATTTTGAGGCATTGGGACTATATAGCTTTTAACAATTCTCATTTTCCACACATAATGTATTTGGTTTTAATAGTTCTTATGTTCTTTGGCTGTTCTTAGTGAGGGCCAAAGCTATTTTTGCACAAGAGAGTCAATTTTGAATCAAAATATATTGGGAAACTATGGGCAGTGTGTGTTAATTTTTCGATAAATGCATTCAAACATTATCTAGGATCATACTAAGAGAATAACAAGCACGACATAACAATCATAAGAGAGAATGGACACAAAGCATTTCACCGAGGAAAACCAAGAAGGTGAAAAACCCCACAACTTCCTTCAGAGATAGAATAAGCCCCAATTCAAAGATCACAAAGATCAATCCCCAAAAGATAGATGACTCCAACAACTACTCCTCCTCCACTTGTGCGCACTCCTCTCTCAACTAATGCGAGTTAGATGAGTGAGTGAATGAATAGAATGAGACACACTCACTCTCTATTTATACACAACTTAACCTGCCTTTAATTCTAGCTAGGCCGACTTCCTAAGGAAGTCTAATAACCCACTCACATGACACAAGTAGGGCTGACTCCACACTGGTGGTCTAATAACCAATCAAATATAAGTTGCGACACTTACAAATACAAATGACGACACTTATGATTGGAGGAATAATACATCTCCATCATGAATATAATAAAGTACAAGTGTAATACATAGAAGAATATCTTCCGAAGTTACAAATACATAAATAGTATGACCATGTCCACAATGGCCAAACACATTTGTGGGAGCCGACGAAACCCAATTATGCTACCCGGTTTGGATTTTGTGCCCTTGGAGAGAATTCACAAGTTGTCCCTAAATGGCCCCAGGGGCTACTTGCCACTGGCGATAGAACAAAAACTGTAAATCCAATCGTGAAACCATCGATTCCAATGGATTCAATATGTCAGGTTTGAACTAGGGGAACCCATCTACCATGATCCAATTTCCCGGAAATGGTCGTATTATGCCATCTCAGAAACTAGGGTTTTGCTTAGTACGGGCCAATGCCATTTTTGCACAAGAGGGTAATTTTTTAATTGAAATATCTTGGGTGACCGTGGGAAAAATGACCATGTCCATAGTGTCCAAACATATCTATGGGAGCTGACGGAACCCAATTATGCTTCCCAGTTTGGATTTCGTGCCCCCGGAGAAAATTCATAAGTTGTCCTTGAATGGCCCCAAGGGGCTAATTGAAACTGGCCATAGAACAAAAATCATAACTCGGATCATGAAACCGTTGATTCCAATGGATTCAAGATGTTGGTTTTTAGCTACGGGAACCCATATATCATGATCCAATTTCCCAAAAATGCTAGTATTATACCATCTTCAGAACTAGGGTTTTGCTTAGTAAGGGCCAATCCCCATTTTGCATCAGAGGACCATTTTTTAATTGAAATCTCCTGGGAGACCGTGGGAAGCATGACCATGTCCACAATGTCCAAAAACATATGTGAGAGCTGATGGAACCAAATTATGCTACCCGGTTTGGATTTCATGGTCTAGGAGCAAATTCACAAGTGGTCCCCGAATGGCCCTAGGGGCTAGTTACAACTAGCCATAGAGAGAAAACTATAACTGGGATCGTGAAACCATTGATTCTGATGGAGTCAAGATGCCTATTTTCAACTAGGGGAACCCCTCTACCATGATCCAATTTCCCATAAACAATAGTATTATACCATCTTTGGAACTAGGGTTTTGCTTAGTAAGGGCCACTGCCATTTTTGCACGAGTGGGCCATTTTTTAATTGAAATTTCCCAGGATACCATGGGAAGTGTGTGTGAAAATCCTCACAGTAGATCTAAGAGATGATGTATACCTCACAAGAAAGTAATTGATTAAGCAAGAAAATAGAAGAAGAGTGGTCAATACAGTATAATGAGCAACAAAATAATAATACAGTAGAACTTGGATAGAAGCAAAAATACTTCACACACACTAATTAATTAATCACAATATGGACAAATAAGTAGTACAATGCATAAGGATTCGAATGCCTAAGGTGGCAATTCGAATTAGCCTTCATGGAGTGATCAAAAGATCACTGGAGTGTCATCGGAGCACAACTAGAAGTCTTCATCATCATCAGTGGAGTCATCAATGCTCAAGTAACTGTCAACCATCAGTCAAACTGAGTCTAACTGAGTGTAACTGGAACTAGCTGAATGAAGGAGGCTCAGTAGAGGGTGCATGAGGAGCTAACTGAAGTCAGAATGGCAATTCAGTCTCACTGGAGGTCTATCGGAGTGATACAGTCGGTTGAGAGTCAGTCTAGCCTTAAATCAAGGAAAGAACTAATGATTACTCAACTAACTGAAGTACAACTGAATGGTAGGTGAGAGAGGGTGAGTGGCTTCCTTAAATCAAGGAGAAAGGGTGCACTAAGCTCTAGGAGGGCTCAATCTGAGTGGAAATAAGCTCCCGAGTGCTGGAAGACTAGGGACTAGGTGCTGGAGGTGTCAACCTGATGATTGGGCAGGATGCGGATGCATGCAATGCTGCATGCAAGACTGAAAATGCAAAGGATGAAAATGCTGGTAGGACTAGGATGGAGTATAGGAATATCCTAATAGTGTGACCATGTACACAGTGGAAAAACATAATGTGGGATCTGACAGAGCCCAATTATGCTGCCCGGTTTGGATTTCGTACCCTCGAAGCAAATTCACAAGTTGTCCCTGAATGGCCTTAGGGGGCTAGTTGCAAATGTCCGTAGAACATAAATCGTAACTTGGATCATGAAACCGTTGATTCTGATGGATTTAGTGTGTTGGGTTCGAGTTAGGGGAACCCCTCCACCATGATCCAATTTCCCAAAAATGGTCATATTATACCATCTTCGGAACTAGGGTTTTCCTCAGGGCCAATGTCATTTTTGAATTGAAATCTCCCAGGAGATCGTGGGAAGTGTGACCATATACATAGTGGCCAAACATATCTAAGGGACCTGATGGAACCCAATTATGCTACCTGGTTTGGATTTCATGCCCCCATAGCAAATTCAAAAGTTGTGCCTCAATGGCCCTAGGGCGATAGTTGCAACTTGCCATAGAACAAAAACCATAACTCATATCGTGAAACCATCGATTACAATTGATTAAGTATGCCTAGTTTCAGCTAGGGGAACCCCTCTACCATGATCCAACTGCCCAAAAACGGTCGTATTATACCATCTCCGGAACTAGGGTTTTGCTTAATAAGGGTCAATGCCATTTTTGCACAAGGGGGTCATTTTTGAATTGAAATGTCTCATGAAACCATGGGTAGCGTGACCACATCCACAGTGGCTAAACACATCTATGGGAGTTGACGAAACCCAATTATGCTGCCCGATTTGGATTTCGTGCTCCTGGAGCAAATTCACAAATTGTCCCTGAATAGCCCGAGTGGACTAGTTGCAACTAGCCATTATACAAAACTTGTAACTCGAATCATGAAATCATTGATTCCAATGGATTTAGGATGTTGGGTTTCAACTAAGGGAACCCCTCTACCATGATCCAATTTCCTGGAAATGGTTGTATTATACCATCTCTAGAACTGGGGGTTTGCTTAGTAAAGGCCAAATCCATTCTTGCACAAGGGGGTCTTTTTTGAAATGAAATATCCCAGGAGATAGTGGGAAGCTTAACCATTTCCACAATGGCCAAACACTTATGTGGGAGTTGGTGGGACCCAATTAGGCTGCTCGATTTGGATTTCATGCCTCGTAGCAAATTGACAAACCGTCCTTGAATGACCCAAGGTGGCTAGTTGCAATTGGCCATAGAAAAAAAATCCTAGCTCAGATCATGAAACCATTGATTCTGATGGGTTCAAGATGATGGGTTTCAGCTAGGGGAACCCCTCTACCATGATCCAATTTCCCGAAAATGATCATATTATACCATCTCTGGAACTAGGGTTTTGCTCAGTAAGGGTTAAAGACCTTTTTGCACAAGGGGGTCATTTTTTAATTGAAATATCACGGGTGACTGTGGATAGATTGACCATGTCCACAGTGTCCAAACAAATTTGTGGGAGTTGACGGAACCTAGTTATGCTGTGTGGTTTGGATTTTGTTCCCTCGGAGCAAATTCACAAGTTGTCCCTAAGTGGCCCAAGGGGGATACTTGCCACTAGCCATAGAACATAAACCATATCTCGAATAATGAAGCCATAGATTCCAATGGATTCAAAATGCCAATGTCCAGCCAGGGGAACCCCTCCACCCTGTTTCAATTGCCCAAAAATGGTCATATTACATCATCTCTGGAACTAGGGTTTTCCTCAATAATGGCAATTGTCAATTTTCCACAAGGGGGTCAATTTTGAATCAAAATCTTTCGAGCAATTTCGGGAAGTACAACCATGTCCACAATGTCCAAACACATCTTTGGGAGATGACGAGCCCCATCAATGCTGCTTGGTTTGGATTTCGTACCCCCGAAGCAAATTCACAAGTTTTCCTTGAATGGCCCCAAGGGGCTACTTGCCACTGGCCATAGAACAAAAATAATAACTCAGATGATGAAATAGTCAATTTTGATGGATTGAGGATGTTAGGTTTCATATAGGGGAACCCCTCTACCATTTTTCAATTACCCAAAAATGGTTGTATTATACCATCTCTGGAACTAGGGTTTTGCTCAATAAGGGCCAATGCCAATTTTGCACAAGGCGGTCAATTTTGAATCAAAATATCCTGGGAGACCATGGGAAATGTGACCATGTCCACAATGGCCAAACACATATGTGGGAGTTGACGGAACCCATTTATATTGTGCAGTTTGGATTCCATGCCCCCATAGCAAATTCACAAGTTATCCCTTAATGGCCCTGAGGGGATACTTACAAGTGACCATAGAACACAAATCGTAACTTAGATAGTGAAACTGTCAATTCTGATGGATTGAGGATATAGGGTTTAATCGAGGGGAACCCCTCTACCATGTTTGAATTTCCCAGAAATGGTCGTATTACATCATCTCTGGAACTAGGGTTTTCCTTAGTAAGGGTGAAAGAAAATTTTGCACAAGGGGGTTAATTTTGAATCGAAATCTCCTAGGTGACTATTGGAAGCGTGACCATGTCCACAATGGCCAAGGACTTCTGTGGGATCTGACGGAACCCATTTATGCTACCTGGTTTGGATTTTGTGCACCCATAGCAAATTCATAAGTTGTTCTTGAATGGCCCTAGGGGGCTACTTGCCACTGGATATACAAAACAAATGCAACTCGAATAATGAAATTGTCAATTCTAATGGATTCAGGATGTCAGGATTCATTCAAGGGAGCCCCTATACCATATTTCAACTTCCCACAAATGACCATATTATACCATCTCTGGAACTAGGATTTTGCTTAGTAAGGGCTAATGCCAATTTTGCTTAAGCCGGTCAATTTTGAATCAAAATACCCTGAGCAACCATCGACAGTGTGAGCACATCCAAAATGGCCAAACACATCTATGGGAGTTGATGAAACCCAATTATGCTTCCTGGATTGGATTTCGTGCCCTTAGAGCTAATTCACAAGTTGTCCTTGAATGGCCCGAGGGGGCTACTTGCCACTGGCCATAGAACAAAAAACGTATCGTAGTTCATGAAACCATCGATTCTGATGGATTGAATATGTCGGGTTTCAACTAAGGGAACCCATATACTATGTTTCAATTTCCAAGAAATAGTCGTATTATACCATCTTCAGAATTAGGGTTTTCCTTAATAAAGGCCAATGCGAATTTTGGACAAGGGGGTCAATTTTGAATTGAAATATTCTGGGTGACTCAATTATGCTTCCCTATTTGGATTTCATACCCCGGGATCAAATTCACAAGTTGTCCATAAATTTCGCCAAGGGCTACTTGCCAATGGCCATAGAACAAAAAATGTAACTCAATTCATGTAACCATCGATTCCGACGGATTCAGGATCCCGAGTTTCTTAGTACTTGAATTATGCCAACAATCACCAAGTTAATTTTACTTGCTTCACTTTCCAAAAGGAAGATAATGTATCTCTTTGATTTTGTGGCTTAAGGTTGTGTAGGCTAAGATATGTTAGGGTATTTTAGTTTAAAATAGGGTGGCCTTTTAAGGGTTAAGGTAGGCTAGTATAGGTCCTCGGATGCAGGTGGTGAGGTGGGAAGAATGGATGAGGAGGGGGAGCAACGTGTCGTTAACAAAAAAACACTCACCGACTAGAGGGATGTTAGTGAGGGGAGGTGGCATTGGATAAGTAGTTTCCAAATCCATTAATACGAAGGCTTTCCCAAGGCGTTGAAGTATGAGGTGGAAGATGGAGTTACAAGATGAGACGAGGAAAGAGTCTAATCGCAAGTGTGAACAACTATGGATAATTATGGAAAGTAGTGCGCACACAAAAAAGGGTACAAAGGTACAAGAGGAGGAAAGAATGTTGATTATGAGAAGTCCGGGGAGATTTATTGCCATCGTCGTCATTTATAAACGCTTTTGGGCATGTTGGGTGTGTTTTCCAAAAGGTGACGAACACTTACTTGTCTCTGTCTTTGGTAATCCTGGTTGGTTTTCTGAATTGAATCTCAGTCAGATGGAGTCGAAAGGGAAGGGAGTAGAACTTATGAAGCTTAGGAAGAAGCGGGCCAATAGAGAGCAGTTGTGGGCGGCTCAAGCAGTGTGGCTCTACAAGGATTCCATCCTTGCACCTGTTAGGTATGAAATTGAGATGGCATAACAGATTTTATGGTATGAGTTGGAAGACTCGAAACCACAATAGGAGTTTTTTGCGCTGGAACAATGGATACAAGACCCTGGCACTTCACTTGCCCAACAGTCATAGTATGAGAATACGGTTTCCCTGTACTGGATTATGAAGGGAATCCTTGGGAGGGTTCTACTTGAACATGAAGAAAAAGAGAAAGGGGATGATGTCCCAGTTTCCTTCTTGAAGGAGTTGTATGCAGATACCAGGTTAATGCACATGAAGATTGATGTTATGGCAAAAGAGATGTGCATTCCCTTCCTTCCAAGGATGGGCATCGCTACACCTCCGATTGGGATGATGTAGGGGAGTTTCGAAGGTAGGTAAGGGGATGGGATGTAGGAAGGAAATATGAATGCCACAACAAAATACCAGGTTCCATAATTTTGGTGCCAGTCCATCATATTTTTGTCTAAGTTGTTCTATTCTGTGTCGTTTAAAGTCGAATGCAGGTTATTAGAAGTTTTAGTATTAAAAATCGGTAGGAGGTCTAAGAGATGTAGTATGGGTGGAAGTTGTATGCCATTTCAGTTCAAGTGTGAAGAAGAAGTCTGTAGTTATATGTATGCATTGCCTGCTAATTTTGAAGGTCTTGTTTATGAATAGTTTGATGATGGATAAACCTTGTTTCTCCCTTGGGAAGGTTTTTTTTTGGGTCTATAATGTGTCAAGAACAAAGTCCGGTTAGTCATGGCCAGGAAGTCACTAGATATGAATTGGGATACAAACATTTGTAAAACATTTGTGAAATGTTAATATAATGTTACTTACTTACAAAAATAAAGTAGTCTAGTATATGTTACGATAGTCTAAGTTTAGTGTAGGATAAGGATAGGTTAGATGGTTTATGTTAGTGTAGACTAGGTTATATTAAGGTACTCTAGGTTAGAAATGTTTAGTATGTGAGGTTGGGGTAGATTAAGCTAGATTAGGTTAGTATAGGCTATATTAGGGCTATGGTAGGCTAGGCTAGGTTATGGTAGTTTAAGTTTAGTTTATTAATAGTTTATTATAAAGGAGATGAAGCCAAAGTCTATATAAAGACTAGCTCTCTCCATTTGTAGGGCATGGTTGGATTTGGGGAGACTCTCCCTTGGATATTGGTTGAATATAACATGAAGGCAATGAAAGGCTCTCCCTTCCTATTCCATTCCCAAAATGTGTATGAAGTTTGTCTAAAAAAAACAACAAGAAGCTCCAATTGGTGTGACCTCTTCTTTGTTAGCTTTTGGGGTTACTCCAAAAGTGTTTTTATCTTACTCAGAGAGTGCTATCTCTCCTAGCCCCTTGTTTATGCTTCATGGACATAGGGATTGCTCAGTTTGGGTGGATGCTTGAACTTAGTTAGAGTACTAGCATGGCACCCTTACCTAGGAGGTTGTTACCCTAATCAACATGTTGACTAACCCAATGGGTGCACACTATGGGGGAGTTAGTTGATTGATCATGGGAGGTACCTAACTAGGAGGAGGCTCGTCAAGCACTTGGACGAGGGTACTTAGCTATTGGAGCTTAGGACCATGTGATATATACCTTGGAGGTTGGACACATGAATTGAGGACGCTTAGATTCAAGAGCATACTACATGGAGCTTGGTGATGGTCTCAAACAGATATGTTGAGGAGCATTGGAGCCTTGTAACCACATCAGCATACATGAGAGTATCATTAGACAGTTTAGAGGACATGTTGCACATAGTTAGTGGAGGAGCACTTGCATGAGGACACTTGGATAGTATGTCACCATAGATATATTTTCAATGAATCATGGGCTTAGGCTTCAATAGGTGGAAGGTAATCATTTTCGATGATTCACATGTCACAAAAATCCAAATTTGGTATGACCTATGCCATATAAAAAACCCTTTTTATAGCATTGGCTACTATAACACCAAACCCTTTATGTTTTCAGGAAGGAGCCTTCCTCAACTTGTACATATGGTTTGATTCATGATTATATCTTGAGAAAACTACTTTAAAATCATCACTCATGTCCTTTATGACCCATCCGTTTGGCCAAAATTCCACTTTTTATTGGTGTTCGTGAGGTAGTAAATATAAAGAAGATTTGGCAACTCTACTGTAGCTAAGAGGACCAATATGTTGAACGTACAACCACATGTGCATTTTGAGAAAGGTCATATTTTCGATGACCTTCCACGTATTGAGCCAATTGGTGGTGTATATAAAGGGTTGTGTTGAGGAATGCCCTTAAGATTCCCTTCTTTGAGACAAAACAAA
Organism: Larix kaempferi; assembly: GCA_027924585.1. NCBI lineage: Eukaryota > Viridiplantae > Streptophyta > Pinopsida > Pinales > Pinaceae > Larix > Larix kaempferi. Next base: position 1,933,043 of record BSBM01001003.1, read on the forward strand.
GCCAACTTCTCAACTAAGTTAATTCATTGTGAAATTTGTGAGCCTATGGCCACCCATTCCCTTAGGGGAGATAAGTACTTATTACATTCATTGATGACTCTTCCCACTTCCTTTGGATATACACCATTCAATCCAATGATAAGTGTTTGGAAAATTCAAGGAATTTAAATATTTCATGGAAAATCAAAGTAAGAAAGAGACTAAGTGTATCAAGATTGATGGCGAACCAAAATATACCAACGATGCTTACCACTTCTTTCTCCTTTTTTAAATACATCTCTTGGCAATGAACTGTTCCCTACACTCTATAGTTGAATATGCTCCTACACTCCATAGCTCATTAGGGGAATTTTGAGATAAAAAATGGGCCTCAAAACAAAAAAATGTACTATCAAAATTAACTTTTAAAGAACCAATCCCATTCTAGAGGATGACATCATCTATAATAGTTGAGGTGGCATCAGTTGAGTTAAATATGCTTGTTTGTCAAATTCTAAATAGTGAATGAAAACTTATAGTTAACCATATCAATGTTGTAAGTAAAGTATTCATAATGAAAATAATACTCTTATATTATTTTTGAATATAATATAAATGTACTAAAGTACCTTAAAGAACTTAGAAAAAATACTTTGTACGAGTCAATATAAAATAAATAAATTACAAATACAAAAAAATGAATGTTCTATTCAAAATCAAAACTATAAAATTATTTTTCAATATATAACATATATCTTTAAATAATAAATTATTAATACTGAAAAAAATAAAATTTCTATTCAAAATCATATAAATAATGTACATTATATAATATATAATTTTAAAACTTTATTTAAATAAATTATAATATATAGATAAATTTACAATATAATGATAATCGGTATAATTTATAATAATTTACCATATATTGATGAAGTTTTAAAACTTTATGTAAAAATACATATTATTCAACTAAAATAAAAAAATACATATAATATATAATTTAAAATTATTTTAAACTTTAAAAACCTTATTAAATACGTACCATTCTATTTTAATCTTTGTAACTTTTTAAACTTTATGTTATAGATACATGATTCTTATGAAGACGTAATCCATGAATATATTATTTTATTTTAGTATATGATATATAATTTTAAATCCATAAATATGTGATATATGTGGAATAATTATTATTTATATAAGATATAATTTTATATTTAATAATATTAATATAAATATGATAAGTTTTATAAGATACAAGATAATAATAAAAAAATTAAAAATAAATTTATTGATTGTTAAATGAATACATAAAATAAATACTTGGTTATCTAAATTGTAGATATGTAATATTAATATAGATATATACGTTAATTAAGTATTTTATAAATTAAAATATATTTAAATAATGTAGATATTTATGTAAATAGATTATTTGTATTCAAATAATGTTAATATTTTTATAAATAAATTATTAAGTTTTAGTTTTAATAAATTTAAGTTATATTTATATAATAGTTAGTCAACCTATTTTATAAATATTGAAATATAAGTTGGATTTATATGACTATATGACTGATTTTTATTTTTAATGAATATAAGTTAAATTTATATAATTAATATATATTTTAAAAAATAACAATTTATTCATATAAATTTAATTTATGTTTAAAATTCAAAATTCAAAATTATACATGTTATTATAATCATATTTTGAATATCGAATAAGTTATATTTCAAAATTAAAAAAATATACTTTATTTTATTTTATGAGTACATTATTTTTAGTCCCTGCCGTAGGCATGAGACTATATGGGGCAGGTGCTGTGATCAATATTGACCATCTTCACTTCTATAAAATTTGGATGAATGGTGGTAGGGGATCCAATACAAGAGGGGAACTTCTTGCCCTTTGGATCACTCTCTTTTTCTCCAAGTGTAAATCCATTCCTCTCACTCAGATTGTTGGTGACTCCAAGGCTATTATCGACTGGGCTTGTGGTTGCGGCTCCCTTCACTCTTTGGCGCTTACTTTTTGGATGGATATGGTGACTTCTCTCTTAAATGACTTCCATCATCTGTTGATCAACCATATTTTTTGGGAGCACAATTCTGAGGCTGATTTGCTATCTAAGAAGGCTCTGTCCGCTTCCGGTGGTTGTATCCATTTTGAGTATTGGTCCCACTCTCTCCTCTCTTCGAGTGGGAGTGTTCCCCTTTCGGCCTCCTCCATCTGGTAGAGGTGTCTCCTTTTGAGTGTGGACATTTTTTGCTGTGATATCTCCTGTTATTTCTTTCTCTTTTATTGTTCGGCACTATTTTTTGCTGACTTCTCTTCTCAAGAGTGTTGCGGGATACCCTTGTGGCTCGTCATCTCTTTCTTCATTGTGGAACTATTGGCTATTGTGGACAGTTCTGTCGTGATCTTTGTTCTTGGACTTGATGGTCGGGATGTGACCTTCTCCATGTGGAGCGTTTGGTTTGAACACTTTCATATATTTTACTACAAAATATAGCTATTTTTCTGTTGAAAAAAATAGACTATATGTTTCGGTTGTTTCTATTAATTGCAATCAATATATATTTTTTCTAAAGTTAGATTAATGTTAACATAAAATTTGTATTTGTAATTAGTTAGAAAAAAAAAATTACTATTTTATAATTGGACAATAACCTTGAATTGACTATTTTTTTCTCATTGCGCGACATTAAAATAAATAAATAAAATAGATAAAAAATAAAACCTTACCTTAAAACTTTATCGGACAATAACCTTGAATTGACTATTTTTTCTCATTGCGTGACATTAAAATAAATATATAAAATAGATAAAAAATAAAACCTTACCTTAAAAATTTACCTGTGAAACTTCACGCTCTAACTTACTTGTCGTGCAAGCAATCACCTACAATTTCTGAGGGCTACAACTTCAGATCAAATGATTCCATGCATGGATTTATGTGTGCAGTTGAATGCATGTCCTCCACCTGTAGGATAAACAAATTTCCATCCCATGGCTCCGTTCTACAAAGCTTGAATGGGTAACTTTCTCTCTCTCTCTCTCTCTTTGTCAATAATTTGTGAAGCTCAACAGTGAATCCTGTTGGCAGATTCTGTTAAGAAGACAATGACATTCTTCCGATTCTGATATCTCTTGTCGAGATTCACTTATTCTTCTTTACAGTACTCTATCAAAGATTTGACAATTGCCTCACTACTACAGTACTGGATGTCCTTCCATTTATAAGGACACATGAGGTTCTGCAATAATGGTGTCAAAGTAAATTGCTTCCTTCAGTCCTTGGCTGGAATGTGAGCTGTAATTTCTCTCGGAGCCCTTCCTGTATCCAATCCTCTAGAGTCTCGGTATTGGTATTACTGTGTAGGTTTTTTGCCTTGAATTGCACTCTTTTTACTGTATATCAGAGCATTTGAAGGAAGCGGCTACTACGTTTTAGTCCTGATTTCAATATTTACTATTGGGTTTAGTCAGTTTGTAGACCTTTAACTTTACTTTTAGTACAGTTTGATTATTGGGGTCTTTTAGTTATCGCTTTGTATTGAATTTGCTCATTGGGATCCTTTGTTTTTAGAAATTTTTTGTTCAATTCCCATCCTCCATATGTGCTACTGTACCATTTCAAAGATTGGGTTTTTGCAGCGTTTTTTTAAATTCCTTCATCTCAGATGATAATTTGATGCTAGTGTTTATCCACACCACTATTTATCTACAATTATATTTATTTTGACCCTTCATCTTTGCTTGTAGTGCATGCATTTGAAAAGTTGGGTTTTTGCTTTTATGGTTTAGATCTTTTGTATGTTTTTGTTGAGGTTGGTAGAACACACCTACGTGCATCATTCTTGTCCATCTGTAGACTTTACATTTGAAGTTGTTGTGCCTCTCATGACCTAATAGTAATATGGCTAGTCAATCCACTTACTCTTCTAGAAGGCATTCTTCCAACAATACTGCAACAAACTGGACTTCCCAGCAAAACAAACTATTTGAGAATGCCTTATCTATTTATGACAAGGACACTCCTGATTGTTGGCATAATGTGGCTTCTAAATTAGCTCTGGAATGACTCTAACTATCTCTACCCCAACTTACAATCCCAAATTCAAATCCCAATTAGCCAATTCGCCCTAATAGCTAACAAGCTTCCTCAACTCTTTTCAACTAACCAGACAAACTTTGGTCTCACTAGAAGACTCCCTCCTTCCATTCGTATTGCTGCCACCACTTTCGCAGATTCTGCTAACAGTCAGAAGCAGTGATAGGCGTGAAGGGATCTCTATATGATCAAAACTTACCCTTCTTTCTTTTACTGCCGGAACCCTAGGCTAGGACGATTGCATGGGAAGAATCATTTAACACTCAGTGAATGAAGTGTATTAAGAACCTCTGGTCGTCGATGCAGGAATGAATTAAGCTCCCAGTGCAGCAGCATGATGAAGCTATGTATGGTTGCTACAGCTAGAAGTTCTTTGCGGTGCCAAGGAGTCATCCAGGCGTGTTGGGATCTCTGCATATGCTCAGTGAGTCATGACTCATGTAGGTACGTTTCATCTAATATTAAAGATTTCTACAGCTTTATGAAGGATTATCCTCATTCGGATGCATTGAATATTGTATCCATAGCACAACTCTCAAGCAAATGGCCTCTCGGTAGTTGCACATAAAGTTGGGAAGGTCCCAATTGTTTATATTGGTGTGGGGATTTTTAATTGGGGAGTAATCAATGTATTCCATGTTCTGGGAGAATTGAACCAGAAGATGGCAGACGGGACATTTCTTTAACCCTGTAACACTATTATGCTATCACATGTTCTATCCATTACAGTCTCTTAGATATTACCATCCGTTCCTTACTCGTTCCCCTTCCATGCCAGCACACAAGGCAAGTGCAGGGTACAATGCAGCATTTAGTGTCAATTGGATAATATATATACATTCCCACTTAAATGTTTTAAATTGTTATATATACATTATAACAATTATCAATTATTGGTCAATTATTGATTGCTGAATTTGAAGATAAATTTTGGTCGCTGCCAATGGTTGCAATGGCCCGACGGAGCTTCCGTTTAGTATAACGGATCTGGCATGTCTAGAATTTACAGAATCACGTCGTGGTAATGAAGCATTTTCGGACTATTTGCAGGTAATGCTAGTTCGCTAAATTTATGTTTTCGTTAATATTTCTCTTGTCGACAATACTAAAAAACAAAATGAGAATCATGTCTTTTTCGTTAAATTGGAACGCAAATTGCCTTTAAATTTTGATTTATTTGTAACAAACAGAGCAATTGTCTTTTCTTTACAGGTTTCAGCGTGAAATCTGTGTTCAGTTAGCTCAGTTAGCTCGATGTTGTGACGGTAGTTAAAGATGAAACAATCAATGCTTTTAAGTACTTATTTACATAAAACGCATTTTCCTTTAAAGATTTCTTCGAATGACATGCATTATCTTTGTTTTCAGTTAGCTCGGTGCAATGGCAGCTGTATCTAAAACAACTCAACAGAGGCTATCCTGATGTATGTTAGATTCAGGGCCACTTCCGTAGGTAAAAGTTAAGATAAGCTCGTAACGATATTTAATTCATTCCTTTGAATTTTCTTGAAAGGTTAAAGTTCAACCAAGCTTTGACTAAACCCTATGTATTTTCATTTCAGTGCCCTCTGAAAGGAGCTCACGAGGTACTTAAAGAACTTCTATTTCAGCATACTTCAACTTATTCACCTCCACCTATTTTAATTCAAATTAATTTAAAGTAACTGCCTCTACTAATGACCCTTGCAGGTCAAATTGACCATTACTTGAAAGAGTAGAAATTTTTACATTTTATATGCTTAAAAGCCCAATAAAAGATGAATTTCTGAACATGCCAGCAAAACCAATCCAAGTGACTGATCTTGAATGGAATTCTGGCATCGCTGGTAAGGTAGACATAATTGAGAATACGAGCTTACATATATTGGTAACCCGGTGCTGCTTAGCATGTTGTGGTCTTGGAATTCATTCTTGCTCCCATGTTTTCATTAGCAGCAGCCTGACCACGAGCTAAATTGTTTATACAAGTAAATCTAGATGTTATTGGTTGGCCGAAACCAATCTATGTGACTGATCTTGAATGGAATTCTGGCATCGCTGGTAAGGTAGACATAATTGAGAATACGAGCTTACATATATTGGTAACCCAGTGCTGCTTAGCATGTTGTGGTCTTGGAATTCATTCTTGCTCCCATTTTTTCGTTTAGCAACAGCTTGACCACGAGCTAAATTGTTTATACAAGTAAATCTAGATGTTATTGGTTGGCCAGAGCGGGGTGCAAATTGCAATCCCAGTGATTGATTCATCGAAAGGGTTTTCTTAGTCCTAGAATTCTCAAGCTGACAGTCCTAGAATTCTAGAATTCTAAGATAATAATGGATAGTTTTATAATCAATTTGTTTTTTGATTAATGATAATGGTCAAATTGTTTGATTGCAATCTGTCGGCAATACGTGCACTGAAGATAACTCCTGCTAGCGTTTTAATTAGGAGGCAAAACAATGTTCATTCATTGGAGAAATTTGAGTGTGGGGATTCCACACCTTCAAGTGCTACTCATATGATCTTTGTAGATAACGAAGTTGGATGAGTTCAAACTATTTGTATTGGTTGAATCTAGCAACCAAGTGATTACATTTTCCTGCATTCCATAGTCAACCAAACAGGTGTACAGGTTTTCATATGATTTATTGAACATTTTTTTTCAAATTCCTACAAATAAAATTTGGTGTGCATATTTTAGTGTTAATGGATTGAATAACTTGTTTTTAGTTGTTTATATTATTTTAAACCTAAAAGGCAGGGACTAAGCTGCACACAGCTCTTGTTTACTTTATAAGTACATTCATCATATTATATTCAAAAACAATTTATGTATTCAAGAGTAATACTTTTAGTCACATCAAAGAATGATTTTTTTATTGATTTTATTTTATAGATCTTTTCAATTTAACTTAACCATAGTTACATTGATTGTAGTGTAAAAGGTGAGTTGTGAATATACCTACCCCACAAAATGTGTAACTTATAATATTTTATTATATCTCTTAGGAGGCTCATTTTAGACCTCAAAATTCCCCTAAAAATATAGTACCTAAATGGAAGAATAGATGGAGATGGTTGATGCATACTTCACTCCAAGAAAATGACACTTACATCTTACATTTTGGGGAGAAGCAAATTTTATATGCATCCGACATCATTGATCACCTACTTGTGTATTCCATATGGTAAATGGAATGGAAAAAACCTTCTAATTCACATTTCAGAATTTTCGAATCAAATGCATGGTCCATACTCCTAGTGAAATGAAAACCATATTAGAACAAAAAAATCACCACTATTGTCTAGTAGGCTCCAATGAAGTTTTACACGGATCTATTTTACATGGAAGTTTTACATGGATCTGATTTAGACTACAATGAAGTATTACAACTTCTTGAACGTTTGATCTTATTTAGCTACTCTTCCTCAAGCCAAGTCAAGGTTTACAAAGTGGACCATCCCTAAATTGGTAGATGTTGTTGATATTCTTACAATTCCATCGAAGCACCATGAAGACTCCCCTCCACCACGAGCTCTTATTTATATGGTTCATAATACATACACTAAATAAATGCCCTTTGGTGCTGCCATCTTTAGGTTTATTGGGCCAGAAGCCAAGAGACCTTCTCCAACATATTAGTGGTATAATGTGAAGCTCACAATGTATCTTACAGAGCAAGCCCATTCATCTTTGTGAGAATAGCCTCGAGTCCAACAAGGGTGTGATCAAGGTATTAGTCTCAATCCTAAAATCAAGTATTATCTTAGTTAAACAAGTTCACAAGTATGTTGGGAAATAAAAAAAAGGTCCATTTGGAAATTGTTAGAGATAATTACACTCGTAAATAAAGTAGATATGTAGCAGATTTTTCTAGCATGTAGGTCACCCACAGTCCTATATCATGAGTGAATTTACCACAGTGATATGGCATACTCCATGACAACATTCCAAATTTGAGTTTGAGGGGAATACTAGCATGGAAAAGGCCGTTCATACAAGATCATAATGGATATGTTTCTATGGGGTTATCAACATCTTACATCCTTAATAGAGTTCTGAGCTATGCAATATGTTTCATGAACAGAAGGATACAAGAACATTTGGGCCAACCTTTAGTGAAAAGACTAAAAAGTGGGCGACCAACTTGTCCCATTCAATACTTGATCCGACATATTCTTTTTATTCATTGTTAGAAAATAAAATTTTAATACACATATTCTATTGCACACAATACTATGAAGATCCCCATATGGAGTGTTGGTTATGCATCCAACACACTTGTTGTAAATTCTAAATGATGTTTGTAATATATTGGAGAGAGTGCTGACCATGGAAGAGGTTTGATGAGGGGTATTATCCACATAAGAGAGGAATAATTAACACCATTGCTGGAGTGCCCCAGTTTCAATGAAGTTACATGGAATCCAAAATATCATTCAAAATGGGCATCCAACCTTGAAGGAACCTTCAAATGACTCATTATTCATTAAATTGTAGATCTAGAGAGTATCCATTAATTTATTATATATTACTTGAGCAAAAAGGATATGATAACCACCTATTATCGTAAGGTTGTTGAGGAGGTTGAAAGGTTTTATTATTTTCCCTTAGATGGAGACATTGTCATCCCTTGAATAAATAGCTCAAGGAGAAAGACATCCACCTTATTAGGGATAGAGTTTGTTACACTTTGGAGCATATTTTATGGTTTTACACCTAGATAAGGAAAGTCGTCCCACTCTTGGAGATTTATGTCCACAAATGTTCATTCATTATCAATGAAGTCCCTTAAGAACAACTTTATTTTGAGAAAATATGGATTTTTGTGACATGTGTGATGGCTCAAAACATTAGGTAAGAAAATGCATCTAATTGCTTTTCTATCAATCACTCAAGACCTAAAAGGGAAACACTAGGGTAAAAAGTTGGTGAATAATGTGTGCCTCCTAGTTATAATTATAAAATATTTTAGTTTATCTATTTAGATGTTGTAGTCTTCCTTTTTCCTAACCAAAACACAAATATGACACTAATGAGGTTGATTGTCAGCAACACTTTTTTGACACAGGTTTAGACTCATACATTTTTTACATCTAGAAGACATCAAAATAGTTTTGTTCAAAGGATAGATGATTGAAACGGTCCACTTTCAGTTTGTTGGTGAATATTGAGTTGATCCAAAGAAGTTCCAGTTTTGCAACAGTTTTGTATACCCAATACTCAAATCAAGTAGAGCATAAGGAAGAATTGGAGTTGCTGGGTGACGATACCTGTGTTCGATGAACTCCAAAGCTACATCCAATTGAGGCCTAGTACCCGAAGACTGAGCGAAGCTCAACATACTGCCACTACACACGTTTTGCATGTCGCACTTCACTCGACCATAGCACATCCACTAAAGGAAGAACTAGCAGTTTGTTAGTTTCATAGATTAGAAAAAATATATTTAAACTATACATCCTGAGTTAAGTAGCAACGCCCATTTTTTAAGAACACATTATTATTCTTTGTAATCATGTTATTGAGACAAAGGTATAGATCGTTTTATTGTGACATTTCTCCATATTTTTAATGAAAGTACTTTGATCCGCTTATGTAGTTGATTTTCTCAGCATTCTTGAATTTCCTTGGATCAGGGCCCATCCAAGGCAAAGTGCATGTTATTTTTCTACATTTACATACATTTTGATAGAATAGAGTAGTTTTTACATATTATAGTTTTTTTGCATATTGTAGCACTTCTGAGTTATTAGAGTAAAATACATTTTCCCAGATTATTTATGAAGAACTTAGTCAATGTTTACTTCATGCATGCACACATTTAAGATTATTTCCTTTCACATAAGATCTTGCTTTCTGTGTTCGGTAATAGCCATGGTCCTCTACTTGTTATGAACACTTGTATGAAGCATCGAAAGCAACTGAATGCTTGACGTTTGCAACTTGAAGGTAGAGTAATAAAAAGGATATGTGAGAAATCCTAAAATGTTTGTCTCTGTTGATTGCTAGTTTAGGAATAGGTGCCAAGCCAGAAGTTAGATCTCATGCCCTCGCAGCCCTCAGTTAAAAACCAATTCCTTTTTACTGTTTTGATTAAAGACTAGATTTACACATGACCAACCATAGTTAGTTCCTTTGTAGTTTCATATATTGTGCAGGTCCCTCATAAGTTTGTATGGATCCTTGGGTTGATGATTAAATAAGTGGTTTAGATGCAACACTCTTGCTGTTGTCTTACTCCGATAAGATACAATATTACTGTTGATTGATTAAACCCGTCAATATGGGTCATCGAAAATGCTTACTTGACGGAGATCTTTAATGTTGGCTAGGATTTTCATGGTTTCCCAAGCTAGGGTTTTACAAAGCTTAAAGATTGTACCAACTTTGAGATGCTAGTACATAGGAGAAGATAAGGGGAAAGAGAGACATCTTGGATGTTCTTGGAGAGTTTGCTCTTATGTGATGCTAGGAATTTCTCTTGTGATGAGTAGGTGTAATACCCATTGGTTTATCCCCTAGACATGTTATTATTATTTTGATGTTGTGACTTTATGGCACGAGGTGCCGAGACTATGGTTTGCACATTATTATTATTATGTTATTATTATTAATTAAAAAAATAAAACAGTTGATATCGACTTATGCCACATAATAGAGTATGAGGAACCATGATGTTACGAGTAAAGGGAAGTGGGAAAGTGTGTTCCTAAGTGTTTGTGTGTATGTCGGTGGACCCTCTTATGTTGTGTTGCTCCTTGATTTTATTATTCCGGGATGTTTTTTTGTTAAAATTGGAGTCACTCTCTCTCCTAGTGCACCCCCTTGAGTGCCACTTGGTGTTGCCCCTCATGAAAGTTGTAACTCCTCCTTAGTGGCTTTCTATTCTGGGAAAGTAAATCCTCTTGTGACTCTCTCTCTCCCCCAACTCGAGTTCTCCATGAGGAATTCGAATTGGTTGGTGTGTGCTTCATTCTTTCTCTTGATTTTTGCTTCTTGGTTCTTGGCTTCATTCTCTTTGTTCTTGGTTCACTCACTCATATGCATTACTTTTTGGAACTTGGGAATTTGATTTGATTGCCTTGGTATGTGTGAGATATTGTGATACAGTGGTATTTTTGAATGGTTGGTACGCCCTTGCTGAGCCTGTTCCCAAGCATAGAGACTCGGTTGTTGCTACTCTATCTATCCCGGAAGCTTCTTTTCCTGGATTGGAAGTGATGTGGAATCCACTTGCCATTGGATGCAGTTGGAACGACAGTAGATTATTTTTTTATTGAGTCTATCTGTCCTGGAGATGTATGTCCTGGATTGGAAATAGTGGGATCTATTTTCCATTGGAATACAATTGGATCGATGGTATACTTGTGACTATTTGTCCTGGAGTTACTGTCCTAGATTGGAAGTGATGTGGAATCCACTTGCCATTGGAATTGTGGTTGGACCGATGATAGTTGGGTTTTACGGTTCAATGCACTCTTGCTTGTGGAATCACGGTTCCAGATCAAGGGTGACCTGTGCAAAGAAAGATTTGGCTTGTACAGTGTCTACGACTGGGTGGATCGTGGCACGATCGATTTTAGTTGCGGGGATTTGCAAGATAAGTGGTTGTATTCTATTTATATGGGTTATTTTTTTATGATATGAGATATATATGTATGCATCTGAAATATTTGATGGAATGTGTGAATCAAATGTGAAAAATTCATTTTCAATGATTTTGGTTGTTTTTCCATTATTAGTTCTTTTGGAAAAATTGCGAAAGCTAGTTTTGGGACTTTGCAAGAGAAATGTTTCTTAAAATTTCTATGAGAATCCTATGCTATGGATCTGATTTTTATGTTTTTTTATTTGAATGTGGCAGAGTTTTATAAAGGACCATGTAATCTATTCGCAATGAATCCAATTGTTTTTCAATTACTAGTTTTCGGGAAAATAGTTTTAGCTAAATTCGAGACTTTGCAAGAGAAGTGTTTGTTAAAATGTATATATGAGTTGTTTGATTCAGATATGATATTTGTATCTGATATGTTTTACTAAATGTGTTAAAGAGATTCCTATAGTCTATAAAATTTGTTACCGCGATCCTAGTCCATTTCTCGAACTCTTATTCTTTTCAGAGAGGTTGCCATAGCTAGATTTGGGATTTGAAATGTGGAGTGTATATGAGTATAAATATACATCCACATGACTGCATATTACCTATAATATGCTTATCCTAACCTCCGATCCTCATTTCCTTCGTGTTGAAATGCTTTTGAAAACTATAATTGGAAACTAGTTTCAAAACGATGAAATTGGTAACTAGTTTTTGGATTCGAATCTCTAGTTTTGGTAAAAGATGAATGTACAACCATATTCTCTGTTTTTCGTACTTTATTTGTGTTGTAGAATTCTATTTTCCAAAAATATACCTTCACCTCTATGTGCCTCGGATCTCAGTACAATTGGTTTGATTGAATTCCTAGCAGTGTTTATTAACTAGTTGTACTGATTAAACTTGAAAGATTCTCCGTTTATGTACTTGGATCAGAGCTGAAAATGTACTTTTATTTTTCTATACATGTGCGATTATTTATGCACATAATGGTCGTAGGTTCACTTTTTGGATAGTTGGTATGGTTGTGCGTCGAAGATGCACAAGACTAGTTGTATGCGTAGTGAAAATAGTTGACTAGTATTGGTATCTCATTTTCATGTATATTATGTTTAATTATTTAAAAATGGTTATTTGGCCATATTTATATGGATGCAGGTGTTAATTAGCCATTGGGATTGATAAATTGTGTCACTATTACAAAATGAGAGATAAGTGACTAGGCAACTAAAAAAGTTAGTCACCATAGCCTTTTCAAGGGATAAACGACTAAAATTGAGCAATTTTAAGTGACCCAACTAAAAACGACTAAGAAAAATGACTAATTTAGTCACAGGATAAAATATACGACTAGATAACAAGTGACTAAAATAAAAATGACTAACGTAAATGACTAATTAGTCACAGGAATATAAATATGACTATATAACAACGACTAAGAATATGAATTAGTCATTTTTAGTTATGTCACTCTGGCAATGGAAAATTACAATTTTGACAATGAATGTGTACAATTTACTAAATTTTAACACCGCATATGTTAATGGGGTCTTTGAATCCATCTATAGTGTTAAAATTTACTAAATTGTAACTTTTTATATAGATTTAGAGACTCGAGTGATGTTAATGGTGTCACTCAGCAATGGAAAATCCCAGTTTTGACAATGAATTGTTATGATTTACTAAATTTTAACAATGTAGATGGATTCAATGGTCTCTAGATCTGCTTGAACCATGCTAGTGCTAATTCTCAACATTGATGATTTTGAAGTGTCGAAAAATAGTGACTCCAACACACCTATCAAATTTTGTCATCCAAACATTCTGATCTCACCATCATGTATAGTTTGAAGCAATTTTCATTTGCATATATCATTTCATCATTTTCACAGCTTCCATTGGACCCCTTCGATAGACTTACAACCAGTTTTCATCTCATGTACTGTGGTTGTGTTGTGGTTAGGTCAAGTTTGGATTTTGGTAGTTTCTTGTCAATCATTATATTATCATGCCGCGATGTCATTAGTGTCTGTGTAATTGTATTCAGCTAGTCACAATGGTCATGTCCATTTTTCGTTTGAAGAAAATCATCATCGTTTGATCCTCTCGGCACCTAGTTGAAATTTCAGCATTTCGTGTCATGACAATTAAATTTTGTCATTCTCGCATCCTTCATTAATTCATAGGATGCATTCGTGTGTCAGTGTTCTCTTACGTCTATGCTTGGAAATTTGAAAAATATTCCACCCCTAAGTCTTACATAAAAAAAGCCAATATCCCATATTTTATAATAAAAATATTAATGCCTCCCCCTTTTAATTATTTCCCCTATCCTAGCTTTTAAACCCTTTTGTCTCTAAAATCCTCACCCCTTCCCATTTTCATTTACATAAAAAAATAATAAAGCACCTTTAAATCCCAAACCCCTTCATCTTACGTCCCAACTTCCAAAAGTCTCCTCCCTCGAGCTCCTTTTGTCTTATCCTAATTAATTTCCTAATTTTCCGGCCATTTTAAATGAAAAAAGTGGCATTTCTCTAATCCCTAATCCCCTTTACAATGTACAAAATGTTTTTAATCTCCTTTATAATGTATATATTAAAAACATACAATATACCATTATGACCCTTTATAATATAGTTTGAAGCACTTTTCATGTGCATATCTCATTTCATCATTTTGACAGCTTCCATTGGACCCCTTCGATAGACTTACAGCTAGTTTGCATCTCATGTACTGTGGTCATGTTGTGGTTAGGTCAATTTTGCATTTTGGTAGTTTCTTGTCAATCATTATATTGTCATGCTGTGAAGTCATGAGTGTCTACATAATTGTTTTTAGCTAGTCACACTGGTCATGTCCATTTTTCGTTTGACGAAAATTGTCATCGTTTGATCCTCTCGGCACTCAGTTGAAATTTCAGCATTTCGTGTCATGACAATTAAATTTTGTCATTTTCGCATCCTTCATTAATTCACAGGATGCATCTGTGTGTCAATGTTCTCTTACGTCTATGCTTGGAAAGTTAAAGTTGGAGGTCATTATAGGTCATCGTTTATGATTAACATGGTTGGAGCCTGGAGGTCATGGTTTAATCGTGGGCTTAAGCTTTTAATTATTAATATTTTTAATCTCACTTTAATGTTTTCATTTTCTAAATTTGTAATCTTTTAAAATTATATTTTGGCTTATTATATCTTTTAATTTCTAAATTTTAAATTATTAACCTTTTTAATATTATTTTAATGTTCTGAACTCTTATTTTTTTAATTTCTAATATTGTTAATAATATTATATAATAACTTATTAAATTGGTATTTTTTATTTTTTAATATTTAAGGTAATATTTAATAGTATTAGTATTAGTCTTTTAGATAATGTGATAAGAGCGGGAAATATTGTTGAAAGGAGGGAAAATGAATTTCCACAAAATCCCCAACTCATCCAAAGCTAAGAGGAAAGGGGGAAAATGCACGACTGGACTAGTTGGGAGCAGATCCACTCATGATCATGAATGTTCAATCCCGCAGGCCAACAATGACCATCCTACTCATGATTTATCCAATGGCCAGCGGCTTGTTAAAGAGATCTATGAGATTGTGATGCACCTGCAACAATTAATTAACAAGAATATGCGAAATAACAGAAATGACAGAACTCAGAATCACTTTTATATTGATCACAGGCCACTTCGAGGGGGCAACCTCCTTTGAGCAAGCTCAATACAATTAACTTCACGGTGCCTTCATAGGTCTCAACACACACTTATATACTAATTCTAGGCGCCAATACTACGGGTCGAAACCATGGGCCGTTACAAACTATGGATCAACAATACTACGGGCAACTTACAAAGCATATGCGCCAACAACAATAACACAACTATTGATCAACAAATACTACGGGACGACTTACAAAGCATATGTGTCCAACAACAACATACTAACAAAGTAAAGACATGGGTTCCTAACATCCCCTCCCCCTTAAAAAAATCTTTGTCCTCAAAGCTTTAGATGTGGAAATTGTTGTTGAATCTGAAGGAGTGGTTCCCATGTAGCATCCTCTGGTTGCATGCCGTGCCACTGAATTAAGACCTCTGTGATAGAGCGAGAGCGAAGCCGACGCGTGCGCCGATTGAGGATGGCCTCTGGCTCCAAAAGGATGGATCCTTCATTATCCAGTTCGGGTAAAATCGTTTGTTCGCTGATGTTGGTGCCAAGAACTTTCTTCAGACAAGAGACGTGAAAGACTGGATGAATGCGGGAAGAAGGAGGAAGTTCCAATTTATAAGCAATGAACCCAATCTTCTGAAGAATCCAATATGGCCCATAGGACTTTGGAGCGAGCTTATGACGCCCTTTGAGTTTCAAGGAGGATTGTTTGTACGGCTGGAGATGAAGAAAAACCATATCGTTGACTTGAAAAGTGCACTCCGAACGGTGCTGATCAGCTTTTTGCTTCATGTGATTTCTTGCCATGTGAAGATTGTCCTGCAAAATGCGAAGAATCTGATCGCGGTTGCGAAGGACCGTGTCAACTTCCTAAACTGGTGAACTGGTGGGGGTGTATGGAAGAAGAGCTAGAGGTGCCTGACCATAGACTGCTTCATATGGGGTCATTTTAGAGGCAGTGTGGTAAGAGGTATTGTACCACCATTCAACGAGAGGGAGCCACTTTGCCCACTGATGTTGTTGTTCCGAGGTGAAGCAACGAAGATAAGTTTCCAAGCATTTATTGACAATTTCAGTCTGACCATCTGTTTGTGGGTGATACCATGAACTCATCTTTAGTTTGGTGCCAGTGTGGCGAAATAGTTTTGTCCAAAAATGACTGGTGAAAGTCGCATCACGATCCGAGACAATGGAAGAAGGGATGCCATGAAGACGAAAGATCTGGTCCAGAAAAATTTGAGCGACGGAGGAGGCTGTATAGGGATGGATGAGAGCAAAAAAATGACTATATTTGGAGAGGCGATCAACCACAACGAGAATCACTGTCTTCCCACCAGATTTAGGGAGCCCTTCAATGAAATCCATAGAAATATCTGTCCAAATCCGTGTAGGTATGGGCAAGGGTTCAAGCAATCCTGGAAGGAGTGTTGTTTCACCCTTATTGCACTGGCAGGTATCACATTCGGCGACCATCTGTTGATTCCTTTTCATGCCCTGCCAAAAGAAGTTACGCCGTGCTCGTTCATATGTTTTGAGGAACCCAGAGTGCCCTACTGATGGAGAAGCATGGAGTTCATAGAAGACAGCCTGTTGAAGATCTGTGCTCTGGGGAAGCACCAGACGACCCTTGTATCGCAGAGAAGCACCATCCCAAGAGTAATGTGGTACAACAGAAGGGTTGTTGGTCAAGCGTTGGATGATTTGAGATAAGGAAGAGTCATTGACATAACCCTGTTGAACAGATTGCAACCAATTTGGAACCGGCATAGAAATAGCTGAAAGAGAACCTTGGGCATCAAATGTGCGAGAAAGAGCATCTGCCACAATATTGTCTTTACCCTTCTTGTAAGTGATCTCATAGTCATAACCCATGAGTTTGCTAACCCATTTTTGTTGTACCGGGGAGGAGACACGCTGGTCCAAGAAATATTTTAGACTCTGGTGATCAGTCTTGATGCTAAATGATTCCCTAATAGGTATGGGAGCCACTTCTGTACTGCATGCAAAATAGCCATCATTTCCTTCTCATAGGTAGAGGCATCTAAATTCTTACCTGAAAGGGCTTTGCTGGTGAACGCAATGGGGTGTTCATCTTGAAGGAGGACAACACCAAGTCCATTGCCGCAAGCATCACTCTCAATAGTGAAGGGCTTGGAAAAATCGGGCATAGCTAGCACAGGTGTAGTACACATAGCTTGTTTTAGTTTGTCAAATGCACACTGAGCAGCAGGTGTCCATGTAAAAGCATCCTTTTTCAATAGAGCAGTTAATGGAGCTGCAATCTTCCCATAATCCTTGACAAACTTGCAGTAGTAGCCAGTCAAACCCAAAAAACCACGAAGGCTCTTGAGTGTCTGAGGCTGTGGCCAATTGTTCATGGCATCGATTTTGGCAGGATCCACGCGAACCCCTTGTGCTGAGATAATGTGCCCGAGATACTCAACTTCATTCAGTCCAAAAACACATTTAGACTGCTTGGCATGGAGATGATTGTGAGAGAAAAGTTGCATGACAAGATCCAGATGCTGGAGATGTTCATCCCATGTTTTACTGTAGATGAGGATATCATCAAAGAATACCAGAATGAATTTCCGCAAGTAGGGTCGAAATATTTTATTCATTAAGGCCTGGAATGTGGAAGGAGCATTAGTGAGGCCAAAGGGCATGACCAAAAACTCATAATGGCCATCATGTGTGCAGAAAGCTGTTTTAGGAATATCCTCCTCATGAACCCGAATTTGATGATACCCAGAACGAAGATCCAGCTTGGAGAAAAAGTGAGCCCCATGAAGCTCATCAAGAAGCTCATCAACAACAGGAATTGGAAACTTATCCTTGATGGTGAGGTGATTAAGTGCTCGGAAGTCAATGCAGAGGTGCCATGACCCATCTTTTTTGCGGACAAGAATAACTGGAGAAGAAAAGGAACTAGTGCTTGGACGAATAATACCTTGCTTCAATAAGTCCCGAATGAGCATTTCAATCTCCGTTTTTTGGTGAAATGGGTAGCGATAGGGCCTAATGTTGGGAGGAACGCTGCCAGGAAGGAGATGAATACAATGGTCTTATGGCCTGGAAGGTGGTAATCCCATTGGTTCAGCAAAGACACCTGTATATCGATCCAGAATTTGTTGTAGATCCAAAGGAGTAGTGGAGACCGCTGATGGTTGCATCTGGATGGAATGGATCTGAGCGATGACACCATGTGAATTCTTCTTGAGGAGTTTTTCCATGCGATGTGAACTAATGATGCTGAGAGAACCTAGTTGTAATCCTGTCAATGTGTGTTTTTGTCCATTGAGGGAAAACTGCATCCAAAGTTCAGCAAAATCCCATAAGATAGGGCCAAGTGTGCGTAGCCATTGAGCGCCCAAAACCACATCACATCCGCTTAAGGGCAAGGCAAACATGTCAGAGCGCAAGGTATAGTCTCTCATAGAGATACGCACATTTCGACACTTCCCTTTGCAAGGTAAGGTGCCCCCATTGGCAACCATGACTTCAAAGTTGGAGCAAGGATGGATAAAACAATCAGCTTGTTTGGCGATCCAAGGGTCAATGAAATTATGAGTGCTACCAGAATCAATGAGTATTGTAAGAGGAAGCTTCTTGAAGTAACCCCTGACCCGCATTGTTTGGGGGGTGGTGATTCCCGCTAAAGCATGGAGAGATATCTCTGGCTGGTCATCCTGAGACGGAGGGTCAATAGGCGGTTCCTGAATGTCGACCGAAGCATCCAGTGTTTCTGGATCTTCGTCACCAATTTCAGAGGCAGGCGGAGACTCCACATCCAAGAGATAGAGTTTTTGCTGAACACATCTATGTCCCCGAGTGAATTTCTCATCACAATTATATCAAAGCCCCTTTTCTCTGCGTGCTTGCATCTCTGTTTCAGACAAACGCTTGATAGGAGTCGGTCGAGGAGCCTGCGGTATAGGTGGTCGCTGAGAACCCATATTTCGGAAGGGAACAAAAGTGGGCTTGGAGCGTTGTTGGGCGCAATCTTGTCTTCTGCCAACTTAGCCAACCCTAGGGCTTCTATCATTGTGTTGGGACAGAACATTTTGACCTCAGAGCGGATGGCATCCTTTAGACCACTGATAAAACAACTCCGGTAAAAGTCATCAGACAGTCCTTCGGTGTGGTTGGCTAGATTCTCAAATTCAGTTTGATACTCTCTCACTGTGCCAATTTGGCGAAGTTTAGTGAGGGCTCCTGTGAAGTCATCAAAAGCACTAGGACCAAATCGTTGCAAAATGAGCTGGCAAAAGTCTGGCCATTTGGGCTCTGGATGAGCCTTGATGTACCAACGGTACCATTGAAGAGCTTCCTGTTCCAAGTGAAAGGATGTCAGCGGAACTTTGTTGACATCAAAAGTATTATGCAGACTGAAATACTGTTCTGCACGATAGATCCATCCAGTTGGATCAGTACCATTGAAGCGAGGAAAATCAAGCTTCGGACCACGGAAATTGTTGGAAGAGGAGAACCCATTGTCTGATGAAGACTCGGACTGCCGTTTGTTGTTCATAGCTGAATGTTCAAGATGGAGGCCGAGAAATTTTTCATCCAGATCCTGGAGTTTGGCTTGGATGGCTGCAAGTGCTTCCTCCATGGTTTTTGCTCCTGCACGGGTGACAACCATAACCAGGGATTTTTATTTTTATTTTTATTTTTATTTTTTTTAATTTTTTAATTTTTTTATTTTTTTTATTTTTATTTTTTTTATTTTTTTTTTTTTATTTTTTTTTTATTTTTTTTTCGGTTGACTGGGTAGGAAAACAAAAACAGAAACTACTTCAGTAAGGGAAAATCTGAAGGGTAATTGGGGTTTGACTAGGTTTTGGACACTGTCGACTAGACAGGGAAGCAAAAATGAGGATTTCAGAAGCGGGGTGAAAGAATGGGAAAATTTGGCAGAGGGGGACAAAGAAGCAGAATTCAGAAAGGAACTCTATGGTAAAATTTGAAGGTGATTAGGTGAAATCTGAGGAAGTTATGGCAAACCCTAAAAATAGACAAATGTGGGCTTTCGGGCTTTGGGAAGGGGAATTGGGGATAGGGTCCTCAGGAATGAAATATGCAGAATGGGATGACAGGGGTTCCTCGAAAATTTCAAGGGAAACAGAGTAAAAACGAGGGAGATATGGACAAATTTTTTTATTTATTATTTATTTATTTTATTTATTTATTTTTTTTTATTTTTTTTTCTTCAGATGGAGCGGCTACGGCTCGGAAGGGATCTGGAACAGCGCCGAATGGACTAAAAGCGGTCGGATTTGAAACAACTTGCAAAATGGATCTGAACGACATAGTAGTGATCGACAATAGTTCAGCTGAAAGTAGATATGGACCCCAGGTATGTGCGGCTTCCTAACAGTTCAGGGGTTTCACTCGGCCACCAATGTTGTCTGACGGCTTGCGTATTGGGGCAGTACCCCTCCCTCCACGGCTCAGGTAAAACTGATAACCGCTTTGCCACAAACGACAGCTCTTGGTTTATCTCACGGGTGGGAACTGGTCAATCAGGTAGGGGTCGTTGCCCTTTTCGCTGGCAGGTCCTCTCAATGGGCCAGCTACTTCGGGGTTCCTGTGGTACTCCTCACAATGAGTTTTAGGGCTTATGCCCAAGTACTTCCCACAGTTAAGCGGATAGGGATTATTCCCAAATCCGAACCTGCAACAGATGCGAAAAAAAATTTGGCAGAAATTTCACCCAGCGAGCCCAAGAAAGTGCTCTGATACCAGATGTGATGCACCTGCAACAATTAATTAACAAGAATATGCGAAATAGCAGAAATGACAGAACTCAGAATCACTTTTATATTGATCACAGACCACTTCGAGGGGGCAACCTCCTTTGAGCAAGCTCAATACAATTAACTTCACGGTGACTTCATAGGTCTCAACACACACTTATATACTAATTCTAGGCGCCAATATTATGGGTCGAAACCATGGGCCGTTACAAACTATGGATCAACAATACTACGGGCGACTTACAAAGCATATGCGCAAACAACAATAACACAACTATTGATCAACAAATACTACGGGACGACTTACAAAGCATATGCGTCCAACAACAACATACTAACAAAGTAAAGACATGGGTTCCTAACAGAGATGATGAGAGTGAGTCCTCACGAGACGCTTCTGATAGTTACTTATGATGAACATGGAGGGTTTTATGATCATGTGCCTACGCCTGTGAGAAATGTCCCCAACCTAGATGGGAGTTTTGGTCCCCATCCTTATTTTTTCAAGTTTGATAGATTGGGTGTGAGGGTGCCCATGATCATGGCTTCTCCATGTATTAAGAAAGGCACATATATGATTACGACAGATGCCATTGCAGTTCTTTGAAAACCTTTTATTCATTCATATTGATCGTTGCTTGTATATTGGAATGTTTGATTGTTGCAGTGATGCACCGTCCGAGTGGGACGACCCCTACTTCAGAATTTGAGCATTCATCCATCCCAAATATTGTTAAGAAGATATTTAATCTCACCTCTAATTTCCTCACATACAAAGATGGATGGGATGGAACTTTTGAAAGCGTGTTGAATGTGAAAGAAGGCCCTCGGACTAACTGCCCAGGTATACCCTAAGCCCTTCTTCTCAATTGGATAAGTTATTGGTAGTCGTGTTAATGCCTTGAGTAGTCCAAGGGTCAATCCTTGTAAATATGCTAAGTCATCGAAGGACAAACCCTGTTCGTAACTACGGTATGCTTTCGTTTGTCTTTTGGCCGAAGTATTCTTGTCACAACAACTTATTTTCATGCCTTGAATGTATTTTGTTCATTGGCTATGCCAAATTCATTCTTTAGCTAATTTTATTGAACCATGTTAAGTTCAAGCCTTTGTTTGTTTGTAAAATTGGAGCATCCTTATATTGCCCGAGGTTTCAATTATCATCAAGAGAGTCATATCGGAAGCTTGTGAGAATCGTGTTAGATATGTTCCGAGGAGCCTATGAACAACTATTAAGCCGAGGGTCATGAAGCCATAGTCTTGTAATCTTCTTGTTAATCTATGCATAAGATGATGTTTTAGCTCATAGTATTTGTAGTAACAGAAACTGTCTAGGTTCTATTGCCATTGATTAGATCCTCCTGTCTCCTTAAAAATCTTATAATCTCCTGGATATCCCTCTGCCAGTTTTGAGCATGATTGTCAATGTTTTTCTCTGATAAATTAGATTCAGGGGTTCCCAAGTGAATAGGGGAATCACTATGAATGTGCACCTCTTAGAGAATACTAATAACAAATACCCCGACAGGAGTCTCCAACAAATACCCAGGATTTCAAATTAAAACAACAGTGTGGGCAACTGCAACCCAGAACAACCTCCGTGTAAATTCCTTCTAGCTTCTAGTTAACCAACTGAAACCAATAATTCAGGAGACCATAGTACTTCTCTCTATCTAGCCCATTGCACAATGCAATATTTCAAGCAACCACAACACTATATAATTGGAAGGGTTGATTATCTAATTTGCACCAATAAATCGACATAATAGAACACAGAACATCATCCAGGAACCCGATTCAATTATCAATTGGCCTGAAAGGAATGCTTCCCTTTTTCTAGAATTGGCCTGGGCTTTCTTCTCAAAGATTTTCAGAGTTGAGGCTAGTGTGTGTGAGGATCCAAACCACGTAATGGGCATCATCCTTGGGCTTGAGTCCTCACACCGATTATGCAACAGATGAAGAGTAGAATGAACCAGACTCTGGTGTCTATATACCTCCAATCTCGAGTTTTAAATCTAAAAATCCCAAATGCTCTCCACCTTTTCATCCTCATGGCTTCAAAATCTTGAAGCTGCAGGGATGATGGAGTGTGTGAAGTCTGGGTGGGGTTGAATGCCCCGTCCCTTTGCATAATGGAGAGTTTGATGATCCTGTTATGTGTCCCTTCCACCGTGATCTCCCTTCCACCATGTATCAGAGTGCCTTTAGTATTAAGGGGCCTGGTAGTCTTGAGATCCATGGTAGTTTTTCATGGAAATTTTGCAATTTGAAAGAGTTATAGTAGTTTTCCATAACTTTCATAGAGATACATAGCACTAGTTTCTAGAGGAAATGTGTTCTTGTAAATAGATTTGGTGATACTTCTTCAGGTACGGATTGGAGATTGATTTGTGCAATCCACTCCAACAAATATTGTGGCGTAATCATCCCAACATTGTGTGAGTTTTTTTTAATCTATAGAATTTGATCTACTTGTTCCATAGTAATCTATTCATAATTGAAAATGAACTCAGTTAGTTGTAAATCAAATTATTGATAAGTTGCGCAGTTCTATTTTTTTGGATGCCAAATATTTTTCTAGAATTCTATGCACATGAAGTGATATATGCACAAAGAATATATATTCTTTCTTACTACTATTTGGGACTGATTTGAACTTGATATCCTCCCACATGATTTACAACATCAACCAGTGATATGATTATTCCATACAATATTTTTTATTTAGATCAAGGCTTTTGGCATTTCAGTTCTGTGGAATAACATTGTTTTTCTAGTGCAATATGCTTATGCAAATAACCAAGATTTCAAATTAAAACAATAGAGTGGGCAACTGCAGCCCAAAACAACCTCCGTGTAAATTCCTTCTAGCTTCTAGTTAACCATCTGAAACCAATAATTCAGGAGACCATAGTACTTCTCTCTATCTAGCCCATTGCACAATGCAGTATTTCAAGCAACCGCAACACTATATAATTGGAAGGCCCGATTATCTAATTTGCACCAATAAATTGACATAATAGAACACAGAACATCATCTAGGAACCCGATTCGATTATCAATTGGCCTGAAAGGAATGCTTGCCTTTTTCCATAATTGGCTTGGGCTTTCTTCTCAAATATTTTTAGAGTTGAGGCCAGTGTGTGTGAGGAGCCAAACCACATCCCGGGCGCTGTCCTTGGGCTTGAGTCCTCACACCGATTATGCAATAGATGAAGAGTAGAATGAACCAGTCTCTGGTGTCTGTATACCTCCAATCTCGAGTTTTAAATCTAAAAATCCCAAATGCTCTCCACCTTTGCATCCTCATGGCTTCAAAATCTTGAAGCTGCAGGGATGATGGAGTGTGTGAAGTCTGGGTGGGGTTGAATTCCCTTTCCCTTTGCATAATGGAGAGTTTGATGATCCTTCTATGTGTCCCTTCCACCATGATCATAATTAAGTGGGTTAATACATTAGGGAATAGGGTGGAATACCAACACCCCGTTTTTTTTATCATGTTTCCTTCAAGGAAATTTGAACAATGTTGCAAACATCGTGATGCTCTCAACATGACATTAGTATTATCGCTAGAAAATATCACAATTTTATCAAATTTTGTAAATATCACGGTATATGAGCAAAATATCACCAAAAACCAGAAAATATAAACAAAATATCGACTGAATTAGGATATTTTTGGACTTTTTTGCTCAGTTTGAAGAGGGAAGTAGGGGATTGAGAACAAAGAGATTATTCACTGTTAAATTTTCCCATAAAAGGATAAAGGGACAGGGATACTTCATATGTTTAAAATTTTGAAAAAGTTATATTTTATTAAGTTTGCCGATATTTTCCAATATTTTCCCCGATGTTGCCAATAAGTTTCTTTCTGAACCCTCGGCAATATATTCACTAGCACGATGTTTGCAACATTGCTAGAGCATGCTCTATGTGGGATGGTGGTGATTCATTCATGATTAACAATGAAGCTTGGAATAATTGATGTCTGGCAAAGCATAATCGCCCTAGATGTTGCTTTTCATGCAAAGATTTAAACCTGCGATGCACTCTAAGGGGACAAGAGAGGCTTCCCGCAGGTAACCAGGTAGCCATTACCCATCTGCAAAATAGAGTTTCCATCCTGGAGGGAGCTCAAAATAATGAGCATGCAAAATTATTGGAGATAGTGACATAGCAGAAAAGGAAAATTAAGAAGCTTGAAGCTAATTGCAACAGGTTATACCAACTAGTTCTTGGCCTTGCTAGGAACTCTGTCTGAGGCTACCAATCCAAGGATGGCTATTGGGTTCCAGAATCAACAAAAAAATAAGAAACAGTCCAACAAGCCTATGGAGATCTGGAGATGGAACTTGTAGACAAGGATCCCAAGCCAGCAACAGGAGACAAGCATAAAGCCCATAGTGGGCATGATCTTTTTTGATTTCAGGTTCAGTTATGTTTTGCAAGATACTTTTGTTATTAGGCCAAGGACCAACATCTTAGGATATATACATGTAGGACTTTTTGTTGCAGTTATGGACACCACAAAACAAATCAGTTTTTAGGGGATCGATTTTGAATTTTGGATCTTGTGAATGTTTGGCTCATGGAAATCCCTTCTCTATTTGTATCACTATGTTGTACGATGCGGCCGTATCGATTTTTTAATACAAATATTCACCATTTCCATTTTAAAAAAAAACTTAGCTTAAAAGAGACAATACCCCACATATTATTTTAATATGGTCTCGAAAACCACTCTATATAGACATCGAACTTTATCATTGCACTAATCATATAGTTCCAAAACAATCCTGGCACTGTCTCGTTAGCTCACTTGAAACCTTGAAGATCATAGATTTGGTTTCCCATCTCTCCTTTGTTACCATGACTTTTTTGAAGCTAACAAAATCTGAAATAACTAGAAGAAAATCTATTGGCACAATCATAAAAGCCTACATAGAGATTGTTTATTTTGTGTTTCCTCTTCTCCCTTTTGTCCAAGCAGCACAAAGTAGAAAGTATGTGATATGAAAAAATTAAAAAATGTAAAGAACCCTCACTGTGAAATGATATAACTCCAAGATAGCCTATTTTAGTGATAAATTGTGTTATATAGCTAAGTTGTCTGCAAGAACACACATTTTTAATTTGAAGAAGGAAAGGTACAAAAACCTGGAAGCTTCCAAGGGAAGAAATTACAAAACCCTATAATAATTTTTATAAATTGCATCATTATATAGAAAAATCCCCAAGCAGAGTGCTTAAATGACCACTCATTAAAAATAACATAAACCATTGTCAAATAATTGGAAAATAAAAATAAAAAAATTGTGACCCACCTGTAATGCATGGATATCGAAGATGACCAAACTTGTTGGCCCACCCCTAGAAATGGGTATATTGGATAATATTCTTGCCAATGTAAATGCAGTTGCCACATCCCCCTCCTCTTCCACACGCTCAAAAGAACCAGTAGGAAAGAATGGAAAAACCAGAGTAAAGGATAACACAAACATCCTTGGCAATGCATATATAACAAAAAGTTGCTCAAAAATAATAGCAGGAGAGCTAAAAGAAGCTAGGAATGCTACATGTTAGCCTTTTATGTCGTGTGCTTTTGGAATAAAAAGGTTGGGAAACCCATCTGTAAAATTCCTGTAGAGCATATGTCAGCACAAGTTGTTAAGATATGTTATGAAGCATCCATGATAAATATGACCATAGAAACCATGAAAGATTCAAAAAACTATGTCATACTACTTTCTGCATATAAAAATAAGATGCTTATTTTCCATAACTTGCTTGTAAAAACTAAAATATGTAAAGATATTAACTTATAAGATCTCCAAGCGTTAGAGAAGTTGATACCCTAAACACATGGAATGCTTCAATGCGGAATGAAAAGCTTATGTGACTGTTTATAGATTGTGAAGAAGGCATTTTGAGCATGGAATTATATTTCTCTGTTAAATCATAGTGCAATTCTTCTACAATATCACAAGGCTGAACCTAAATGGACCTGGAATAAATCTACAAGAACTCTTAATGCTAAATTAAGATATGAAGCCATGATAGTCAAAATCTAACTAGGGATTGGCTTTGGTGGTGGAGGATTGACATCGTGAACATACTTCAAAATTTATAGAAACATATCTCATGGATTAAATCAATAGAAAGCACTATTTCTGATAGGATTCACTTGCTTGACAATAGTGATGAATTTTATCATGAAATTCATATAATTTTAAAGGCAATAAAATTTATGTCCTAATCTTATTCAGGAAAGAGGATGAACCCTGAGCCATCTGTGAGATGATAACAAAGTTTCTCAAGACTTTTATTTTTTTAAGAGACACATGCAAAACCTTTATTTTGTTTATACTCCATAGTTTTGATAAACAAAGGGATCTGGAATGTCTTGGTCATAATAGGAAGAAGAGCATAGTGAAAAGGAGGAAGTAGAAGAATCATCAAAAGAAGAATATGAAGAATCAACAAATGAAGTAAGCCTTTTGACTTTTGGCTGGTGACTTGTCTTTGGCAAGTGAAATTTCAATTACTTGAATGAAACACAAATAGTTTTTTTTATAAACAATAGATTGTGTGATGCATATGAATCAAGGAGAGTCAAGACTTTGCACTTCGTATATGGTATTAATTATGTAAAAGCTTTTCAGTCTATCATAACATCTTAAATTCTTAATATGATGCTCTTTCTGTGATGGAAGAAAAAAAAGGGAACTCAGGGTTTCATTGAGATTGAGAATCCTAATATTGCTAATCCAAAGAACATCAAAGCTCGAGATGTTGATGTAAGTCCTATTTTTTGTTTTATAATAAACTAGATACTTGATGTAAGTCCTATTTTGTTGATGTAAGTCCTATTTTTTGTTTTAAAAAGGGAACTCAGGGTTTCATTGAGATTGAGAATCCTAATATTGCTAATCCAAAGAACATCAAAGCTCGAGTTGTTGATGTAAGTCCTATTTTTTGTTTTATAATAAACTAGATACTTGTCGATGTATCCTATAAATTCATTTTGCTTATGTCATCACTCCTAGTATATGATTTTGACGATGCCATATATCAGAATCCAGATGAAGAGTTTTAAGACAGTCTTATTACATTAGTAAAGTCACATGTAATTACTTGCACTGACCGTTAATTCTTGGTAATTTCTAGGAAGTCATCAATTATAATCTATCTTCAGTATTACTCCTAATCAAATTAATTATGCCTATTGTAATTAATCTCCAAATCATATTCTCAAATACATATAATATCAAAGTGTTGGGAGCCTCATGGTTGGGAGGATATCGGCATTAGAATTTTCATATCAGTGTTATTTTCATAGGTTGCACTAACAATATTATTTTCATATCAAATTAGAGTTCTGTGAAATAACCCTAAATCCCGGTACAGTGAATCCTTCTGCAACATTTTGAACAAAATTTGAATCTCACCTTAGAAACCCCCTTGTATAATGTTGAAAAAAGAAATCAGCCAGAATAAAGCACACAGGAATTGCTATGACACAAGGAAAATATTACACATAAAGTTCTTGTTTGAAGAAAGAATTCTTTTGGAGACTGAAGTTGAGAATCCAGTGACTTAAAGATGGAGACAAAAATAAGCCTTCTTCCACAAGGTAACTCTAGCTCGAAGAAACTAAAATAAAATCTCAGGGATAAATAATACAAAAGGAAATTACTTGAAAGAAAAAGATCCAATTAAGAGGCCGTTGCCTTCTTTAAACCACTACATACACATCTGGAAATATAAAATCATAAAAATGTGATGCCGGTTAATACAAAATGTGATGCATCTAGGTTAACTTTTTGGATATAAAGTTAAGTTGGGTCTGATCAGAGGTACTTTATGACATTAGCATAGAAAACAGTTGGTCAACCTTCATTTTGCTAATGATCCCCTTCTTAACCATCCATGTTGATAAAGTAGTCATACAACATACCACAATTTTTAATGCCTTTCATTTTGAACACACCTTTTGTATTATGCCTTTGATTCTGAAAACCAATGCAAAAAATACCTAGGATATACCTTCACAAAGGTCTTGATGATTAGTTTTCTAAATGTAATTGAACATGGTTGTTTTCACATCATGAGGCATTGACTCTGGATTTTTCACCTCCCTGGATAAGATGCAAGATCAAATTTCTTGAAACATTGAGAAAAATCCCATCCATTTGTATAATAAGACCATCATTTTGTTTATAAGATTCAGAACTAGTTGCATGGCCCTTCTGCCACCCATTGCACTATTACTATTCGCAATGCCCTTCTAAATCCAGATTATGTTATAAAACATACAAGATAGGAAAGACTGATGATAGAGTAAAAGAAAGTTCTGAAAATCAACATAGGGCATATTAATTACAAGTAGAACTGTTTGTTTGAAAGTACAGGAGCTACCCCGATAATTAGAATAGTTATACGAGTCTGAGACCCTTTAAACAGGAAGGTAATATGGAGGACCATGATAGACTATATAGTTGTCAAGCATGGCATATCACTTATGTGCAAGTAGAAACACAAGAATAATAGCATGCTCAATTTGACATACATATCGATTGGGTGCCTTATTTATGGCAACAATATAATTTTTCTGGTCTTCAGAGTAAAGTTCAGGTCTTGGCGCACTTGATACAGGATTTATAATCCCGATGCAGACCAAGAGGTTGAAGAAGTTAATGAGGACCTTCAAGGAATTAATTTTGATATTTCAACGCCATAATGTCAATAGAATTATTGTAAGAGATCTGTTGAGCTTGTAGAGGATGATCATACCTATTTAGGGCATTATATCCCATTATCAAAGCAAAAGCAGGCTGAATTTGTTGTGAACCTGAAGATATGCAAGAAGGAACCATAAACATACTAGAATAATCCTGCACATTGACAGAAAGCTTGATAATTATTGTTTTGACCGTATGTACATTTGGTTATTGTGATGTCATGCAATATACTGTATAGGCATACTATGACTTATTTTTGCTTCACTCTATCCCAGTTTGCTGATGTATTCCAAACTGTTGTGGCCCATTTTTCTGCTTATGGGACTTCTATGTGATATGGGCGGTGTCATGACCATGAGATGATGTCATGTTTTTGCCTTATTATACTACTATTCCATGTCAAATGATGATGACGATGTATTAATTGATGCTATACTATACTTTCTATTGTTACTACATGATACAATGTATTTGATTGTTTTGATGAGTAACTCAAAACAATTTTCCCCCGAGGGAAATTTTTCCAAGTATAAATTTTACTTAATTGTTCTTGTCATTGCATTCTATGGGAAAGTAAACCCCAGACGCAAGATTGAATTGTATTTCTATGATTGGTTTATGCATTTTGTTTCTTTATTTCTCTATATGTGTTCAACTAAGAATCAATTGTATTCACTATTTAATTTTCTTAAGAGTCGTGGCATTTCAACATGGAGCAATTTATCCTTTTTTTTCTATGTAATGTTTGAATAACTCGCATGATTTTTCTTCTTACTCCATTAAATTTGATTCTTCTATTTAAGGGTGTTATCTCAATGGAAGAGCACTTGCCTTAAAGGCAAGAGGTTGGTGGTTCCATTCATCCATGCCTATATACAAAAATCAATGACTAGTTAACAACAATCAATGACTAAATAAATAGCCAGTTAAAAACGATCAATGACAACAAAAATGACCAGTTAACTACAGTTAATGACTAGTTAACCACAATCAATTACTAAATAAATGACCAATTAATAACAATAAATGACTACTACAAATGATAAATTTGTGACTAAAAAAATGACTAAACTCCGCATATAAATGACTATTAGTAGCTAATTTCCACTATCTTATAACTCGACTAACTTAGTCGTATTTATTTTAGTCATTAATAGTTTCCTTAGTTAGTAGTATATTTGGTCATTGATTTAGTCATTAATTGTGGCGATTAATGAGTAAATCAATGACCAAATATACGGTTAAATAAGGCAACTATTAATGACTAAAATAAATACGACTAAGTTAATCGAGCTATAAGATAGTGGAATTAGCTACTATTAGTCGCCGACTAAAAAATAGTCGTTTATATGTGAATTTTAGTCACTAATTTCTCATTTTGTACTAGTTTGTTAATTAGTTGAACAAATTATTTTATGTTGAGTGTCGTCATTTGTAAGTTAAGTGTCGTAATTAGCACATTAATTACCTTAATTAACTAGTTAATGACATATTGTTGGAAATGACCTTTTTGGGTGCAAGTAACATGTGTTATGGATTGGGATGGATGTATAATGATGTTATACAATGTTGGATAATATTTCCCAGCCTTGGTTCAGTTGCTTGCTTGTTGACACAGTTCTGTCAATAGGGGTTCACTTCGCACTGTTGTCAACAAACATCGACCAGACACCCTTAAGCATCGGCCCATAAAGGTTTTACCATTTCCAGCAACACCTGCAAAGCTAGTGAGGTCTCACCCGAGATGTCTAATGGGGGCTTCAGGAACCAAGTTTCCACAGTTGGGAGAAGACATGCGCTACTCTACTCACAATCAACACATGCCAAAGATTTGCATTTGCATTTAAAACATCATATTATCACCCTAGTAATCTTTAATTGCACTATCATATCATACTTAACCAATTAAACAAATCAACAGTTCATGTTTGAGGAATCTGCGATACATAACATATCTGCGACAATAGCTAATGCAATCTCAAGAAATCATCATATTGCGATAGACAAAAATTAGACATGCGTATTAATCATAGCACAAAACCAAAGCCAGATAAATACCCCATGGATCGATCCAAACAATAGAAACACAACAAATGCGAAGATATCATCTCATATTTCATAACCCAGAAAAATGCCCGTAGGCTTACAATCGCACAAAATGTTCTTCTTGTCTGATTCTCTGATCAACTATATCTAAAGCTTACAATCTTATGTATATTTATAGGTGCACGTGGTCGTTACAAATGGTCCTAATGACCCATTTCTAACTAGCTTAACTAATTTCTTCCGCATATCTCGCCTTTGCAACCAATCCTTCGCTCTTGTCTTTGACCCTTTCGCCGCTTGGGGTTCCGCACTTGTGCGCTCCAACCCTGTGCCAATAGCCCCACAAAACAAAATTGTGGCTCGCCCTCAAGCCACTTTAGCTGGAAACTGTTGGTGCATCCACCTACTTCTGGAACTCGTCGTATGCTGCCGTGATTTGATCGACAAATTCCTTTGCTAATGTCTTTTGCCACTCTTTCTCGTTTTGAGTAACAATCTTTCTAGCCCCATAATGAAAAAAAATTCCGACATCCAACTGCTCTAGTTCCGGGACATCGATTTCGCGAATTTGATAATCCTTCGTTGGAGCCATAGTTTCCCTCGCGTTGGTCTTACAGCGGTCGAAAAATCCGTCGGTTCTCCATCAACTGCAACTTATGCCGAGCTACAGGCATCCCACTTCGTCCTTCGGTCGATATCCATCAATCTACTAGTAGTTTTCTTGTTCTTCCTCGTCTGCACTAATGCAACCACTGGTTGTTTCATCCTTTCCCTTAGCGCACCTTGTGTGCTCATGCTGAAACTGGAAAGATCCATTGCAACCCTCTAATCTCACTTCTCACTCTGCAACTTCCTTAGAATCGTACATTGGGCTCAACAACTCTCATCCGTAATGCGCATGAGACTTAATGATTCTATCTCTCCATTTGTTTGGGTATTTATAACTTAACTTGCTTGTTACCCATCCATCTCGTTGTCCTTGAGCAATGATTACCGAATCATTCATCGAATCTTTCATCGATTTGCCAAATTCTGTCATCCAGTGTGTCATCATCTGCCTTTGTCATCTTCTGTCGATGCTCAAATGTTGTAATTATTAACTGATTTGACTCACGCATGATGAACATCAACAAGATTCAAGCTTCGTCGCTTACTCTTTATTCTACAATTGATTTGTCGACAGACCCAATGCGGTCGACATATCTCCAACTTTTAATCATCATTATTTCATCTTTTTTTTTAACTTGTGAATCCTATTTCAGTCGCTATGCAACTAAATATGGCGGTAGGCATTCAGGTAGATTCCAGTCACTAGACATGTCAATAGTGTCCCATCTAACCTTTGTAACTACACCGCACCTCCGTCAGTAATAAAATTGATAATATAGGGACCCAACCAATGCATCTGCAACTTACCTGGGTGCTTCACAAACTTATTGTCATATAATAGGACCATATCTCCACGCTGGAAGTGCTTCCCTTTGACATGGCGATCATGCCAAGACTTATGTCGATCCTTTTCTACATGCTAATGGAATCCTGCGATGAACCTGTCCTCATCCAGTTGTACCAACTGCGCCAACCGTTCTTCAATTGCTCTATCATCATTCATTCATGTGGCTGCTGCGATGCGCAAACTTGGGACAATGTACTCCATTGGCATCACTGCTTCTTGTCCATAAAATAACTTGAATGGAGTTTGGCATGTTAATTGTTTACAAGTCGTTCTGTATGCCCACAGTATCGCTAAATCTTCAAATCCCAGTCATCATGGTTTGTGTTGCACACCTTTGTGAGCGCATGCTCCAATACTTTGTTCAGTGCCTCCACCACACCGTTTTCCTATGGGTGATATGGGGTACTCTTTCGATGCTGAATCTGGAATTCTTTCGTCATTGCCCTGATAGTTGGGTTGACGAAGTGAGTTCCTTGGTCACTTATCAGTATCTTTGGGCACCCAAACCTGGTGACCACATTATCAAAGAGAAATCTTGCTGCTGTTGCAGTCGTGCAATCCTTTATTGGTGCAGCTTCATCCCATCGCGTCAAATAATCAATCACAATAATTATATATCGCGACCCTATTCTTTTTCCTGGTGGGTTGATAGGTCCTACGAAGTTGACTTCCCATTTGTTGAAATCTTGTAGTGTTAATTGAGGTACTAGCGGCATTTCATCCCTTCACAATGGTTTTCATGTTCTTTGACATACGTCGCAGCTTTTTGCGTAGTCTGTAACATCTCCATGCACGTTAGCCACCATAGTCCAACTCGAAGTATCTTTCTAGCAATGGCACGCCCGCCATAGTGTCCTCCTGCGATCCCATCATGAGCTTCTGCTAATATCCTTTCTTGTTCATGCAGAAGGAAATATATGCGAAGGATTTCATCTGGACCCATTTTGTAGAGTTGACCCGCGATTAGATGAAAGTCGCCAACCCTCACAACTAGCTTCTTTTTTTTACTGGTAGTGAATCTTCTGGTGTGTGTCCTGTAGTCAAGAATTGAATGATTTTCTCGTATTGGTCATCGACCATTCGAATTCGGAATACTTTCCATCTGGTAAGCCCTCATAAATGCTCCTTGGTTCTTCTCCCAACTCAATCTGGGATAGGTGGTAGGGTCTTGCATTTAATTGCCCTGTTTTCACAATGATCTTGAAGTCAAATTCTTGGAACAACAACAACCATCGACAGATTCCCCCCCCCAACACAGGCTTATTGACCAAGTATTTCAATGCAGAGTGGTCTATAAACATATTGAAAGGTCCTCCAAGTAGATAGTGGTGGAATTTTTGTAGCACATAGACCATTGCTTGCCCTTCCCTTTCTATCGTCATATAGTTTTTCTCCGCAGTGGACAACTTCCTACTTGTGAATGCAATTCGATGATAAATTGCTCCTTCTCCTGGCTGGGCCAATATCACTCCTAGTGCGACCAATGACGCGTCCACATGGACATGGAATTCTTTTTTCCAATCGGGAAAGACTAGTATTGGTGTTGCAACCATATTTTCTTTCAATATATCAAGGCTCCTCTGGCACTCGTCATTCCACT
The DNA here is from genome assembly GCA_027924585.1 of Larix kaempferi. Classification (NCBI taxonomy): domain Eukaryota; kingdom Viridiplantae; phylum Streptophyta; class Pinopsida; order Pinales; family Pinaceae; genus Larix; species Larix kaempferi. The sequence continues at coordinate 1,968,003 of BSBM01001003.1, forward strand.
CGAACTTAGCATCCTTTTTTAACAGTTTTTCCATTGGCACTGTGATCACTGCATATCCCCTGATGAACTTTTGGTAATAACCAGTATGCTCCAATGTCGCCCTTAATTGCTTCACCATCGTCAGTGGTGATAAGTCAACGATGATGGAAATATTCGCTGGGTCAACCAACATCCCTTCCTTGCATACAATGTGTCCTAACAGAATCCCAAGTGGAGCACAAGAGATGCACTTCTTCAAGTTTAGCAAAATTTGGTGCCGTTGACATCTCTCCAGCATTAGCCTTAGATTCGCAACATGGTCCTTAACCAGGCCATATACTGGCCAATCTTCCATGTATACTACGAGGAATTTATTAACGAAATCCTTGAATGCAGAAACAACTAATCTTGAGAAGATCATCGGGGCGTTTTAAGGCCAAACAACATTACTGTATATTGAAAACAACCCCATTTTGTTACAAATGTTGTCTTATGTCGATCCTCCTTTGCGATCTTTATTTGGTGGTATCCTGAGAATCCGTCTATAACTGAGTATATCTCCTGACCCTCGACACCTTATAATACTTCGTCAGTGAATGGTGTAGGGAATGGATCATGAAGACATGCGTCATTCAGTTTCCTTAGATTGACGCAAATCCTGATTTTGTCGGTCTTCTTATCTTGGACAACCATCGGGCTGATCCATTCAGATTCCTCCACAGGCTCTATGGTTCCTACATCCAACATTCGCTCTATTTTGGCTTTTACTCGCTCCTTGTACGTGGGATTCAATCTGTAGGGTCATTGCTTTACCGGCTTCACATCAGGTTTCAATGGAATCTTCATTTCACCCAGGTCTCCAGAAATACCTTTCATTTCCAAAAATTTCGTTGGAAACAAATCTTGAAACTCATGTAATAAATCAGTAACTTTTTCCATTGCCGCATCGTCCTAGTAATCTCCAATGCTTGCGAACTTGGGTTTTTCCTCCGACCCTATATTAACCTTGTTAATTCGCAGTGGTTGTTGGAATTTGTCGAAGGGCATATCTGGTGCTTCGACATCCCGACTTCCTTCCGAATCTGGTACGTAAACAACTCATGGATCATCCTCTTCATCAAGTCCTCCCGTCACGTTGTAGCATTCTAGCAACATTTATGGTGTCACTGCCCATTGTAATTCCATTGGTTTTTCCATTGGGACTGCCTCAAGTACTTTCTTCCAAATCTCTTGTAGTGCGCTATGGATGAAGGGGTTCTCATCTGAGAAACCGAAAGTTTGGCTAAAGCTAATAGTTAGCTCTTCCCATGTAGTTTTTCTGTTTCATAGTTCTACAGCGATATACCAGCTTCGTGGTACCTCATCCAATGTATGGATGAATGCATGGACCCATTCCTGCTTTGGTCTCACCCCCCATGCGCTCTGACACTCTTCCAAGTGGTCTCTTGGGTTGCTCCTTCCATTGTATTTTCTTCCGCAGTACCCTTCAATTTCTTCGAACTTGACTTCCATTAGTTGTCGACATAGTGGCCAGTTTCTTATTGTCGACTTGTGCGCTTCCCACCACCGTGCTGGTATAGCCTTTAGTGCTTCTTCCAATGCCAATAGTCTTTGCGGTTCTTCTACTTTTTCTTCAAATTTGGCGATAAATACAATTAGATTAGGCAATCCTTCGTATGTTGGTAGTTCACATACTTTCGTTGCTACCCATCTCAACGACTGGGTGATTTGTGCACATCTCCTGAATGATACTTCATGTAATCGATTATGCCAATTCTCAAGCACTTCATAAAAGTCTGACGATGCTGAGCTAATGCTTCACCACCCTAATTGTCACATACCCTCCCGTGGACCCAACTCAAGGAAGGGAACATGATACTGATATCTGGGCTTTTACATAAACTCAACCCATTCGTTAGATTCATACAATTAAAAACAAGAGTGTGCAGATGCAAATCAAGCAAGTAAGCACAGTGGAATTAAAACAACATCCACACAAAATTCATGCTCATCCATCATATCAAAATAGTCGTCAAATTAAACATTGCAGAAGTAAATACACATAGAGATTACTTATCTTCATGGTGAAATGGTCTCAAGCAACTAGCTATGTCGCTGCAACGTTCCACCCAACCATAGGCCAATTGTGTTCATCAATTCTCTCAACACAACTGCCACCCCCGAGCTGGTATGATTCTTACAAGGAAAATGGGACATTCAAGCTCATGCATAGCCCAATTAATCATCTCATCTGAGCCAAGCCAGTCCACAGTTGGGTTTATCAAGCTACATTTGAACCCTGGATGCTTGCACTCAAGCTCAAGCCAAAACAATGGATTCCCATAACCCATACCCAACATACTCTATCTACACACAACAAGCACAATCATTGGGCATGGATACACATGTTTAACAATGGGATTTACAAATAGGATGGCCATAGGATTTCCCCAAATTGTTTCCAACCAAAAACAAATTGTGGGATGGGGAAAAACATTCACAGGGAGGAAAACGATTTCTCCCCCAAGTATCTAAGCATTCAACATCTCAAACGGTCTCTATGGAACCCTAATTGGATTCCCCTTCTTCCCCACTAGTATACAACACAAAAATGCCCTTCTCCCAGCTGAGGATCAAGGAAAACACATAAGAACATGGCTGGAAAATGCCCAAGTAGCTCCAAACTCGTGAGGGACAGCAACTGGTTGATGGATAAAGGCTTGGGGAGCAATTCATGGCTCTTTTCTTGCCCAAGAAGCAAAACACGATCTTCCATGCAGGGTGGCTTGCCCATACCCGAATTTGGACAGCCATACCTCTCATTCCCCGAGGCATTAACTACCTCAACCAACTCTTGGGAGAAATGAATGATTGGGTACAAAAGTCAACATGGGTAGTTGAGGGTTTTATGGGTTCTCTCATTGACACTTGGCTTGACTTGATTGGCTCCAAGGGTTTGAATGTTTTCCCTCCCAATTCCTTGTAAAATCATGCCCCCATCTCTTGTTGCATTGCATAGCTAGTTGTGGGTATTTTATTAAATTGCATATTTACATGATGTTTGAAATTCCAAAGTGCCTGGCTAGTACGCAAACCATATGCATCAATAAATTGATGGCGGGGCCTTGGCCTTGAGCTCCTCACCATGATTTTATAAGAATATTACATCATTTATAATTTTAATGCAATAGGGTCAAGATGGGGACGTGACATACTCTCCCCCTTGGAATAACACCATCCTCGGTGTTCCAATACTTAGGAATAAATACCCACATTACACATGCTTCAAATTTCACAAATGGTGGCAAGTCTGTCATGCATTTCATCTCTTTACTTTGAAATTTCAGGACCAAGTCCTTTGGCTTCCAGAAGCTGATCTTGTTGGCTTTGATCTTCCATCTCTATAGGTGGGCATTGCTCTACAACCCCTTCTTTTATTTACCTTCCAGCTAATCTACAAGTCTGGAATTTCATGGATGCCATCTTTCTTGTTGTCCTGGAAACTATACGAGGAATATTTTTAGCCAAATCAAATAGCTTTTGGCCTGCTGCCATGATCAATGTGCACAACTGGCTCTCACTTTTCTCACTAGCAACACTTGGCTAGTACTAGCTGCACTCAATGGCTTTCAATGTCTCACCTGTGAGACTCATCATGTCATTTCCTGTTAGGACAAGCACAACACAATATTAAAATTAGTCAATTATTTTTCCAATTGACTTGGAACGTCCATGCTTTACTCATGAGACTTCCACACATTTCATGCTTTCCCAACATACACATGAACTCATTCATGTTATCCTTTCACAGGAAAATAACTATTTCAGCACTCACAATTCATTTCAAGCAATAAACATAATCAACTTCTAGTCACAACATGCATTCAACAATCCTTTGTTTTTGAAATGCATCAATCAAAAAGGAAAGAGAAGAGTAAGAGTTTCCCCCTCTTAGTCTTGTTCCAATCCGGAGCCACACCACAACTCTGGTTTTCGTGCTCTTTATCCTCTTTCACTTCAATGTGAATGCTTGATGTGCCATTTCTTGGCTATGACACTTAGTGTCTAAGGTCTGTCTGAGAATTTTCAACTAGGGAGCCCTTCCCCATTGTTGCTTACAGAACCTTTGGCTGCTAGGACCCACACATGTCCCCTAGCACCATCTTTCATTACTACTCGTACTGAGCTCTCTTTAGGACGATAGCATGTCCACATGCATCCTCATGATGCCTTCATAGTCCTTGCTTTCAGCAACACCTACACTCAAACATTGAATCCATTCACATGTTTAGTTTATTGTCATAGGGTTTATCTCTAAACAAGAGCTTAGGAAATCATGACCAAATCATATACACACGTATATTCATATTAAATAAGCAAGAAGCTGCAAGATAACCAAATACTTATCTGTATTGGATGCCTTCACTTTATTCCACACGATCCTTCTTTGCTTTCCAAGCATTGGATTTCTCGTGGATACAATAATGAATGTTGGTCCAGCATGCAGGCTACTCCACAACCATTCGAATAGGCAATGCCAGGCCAGTACGTCGACTGGGTCTTATCAATTAATTAAGGAATGTTTGGCCAGCACGGCGGCTGCTCCACAACATCAAGTGGTTAATGCTCCGACCAACTATTCTCTGAGTTTATCAAGCTTCAGTTATTCTTTGGATTACCAAGAATTTTAGCTCCCAACCAGTTACTCTCTGGATTTACCAAGCATTTTTAGTTCTTTCAGGGTCCTTGCTTTCCTACAATGACCAAGGTTTCCAACAAAGAAAAAATAGTGTATTTGCTTAGCTGTTAGAAGACTTATACCTGAAATCTTCATTATTCCAAACAAGAAATAAATGAGAATGAATACTTATCTGTATTGTGCATTTCCTTTCTGGTCCACAGGATCCTGCTTCGCTTTGCAAGCCTTGGGATCGCCTATGGACTTGGATGTTTGGCCAACACGCATGTTGATCCACAACATCAAATAGTTAATGCCCAACTAGTACACCTTCACGCCGACTGGATTTACCAAGCATTTGTGGTGCCCAACCAGTCCCATACCTGGTTGGCCCTCTCCATTGTCGAGCCAACACATCCGTCTGGGTCATCAGCCAATGGAAGGAAACTGCGCCACCGACCATTATAGGTCAAGGCTCTACCACTCTGCCTTAGGTTTGCATCATCCTTTCACACATGTCACAACCCTTCATGCGCATAACAATTCTTCATCCACACAAGGATGGCACTCCTTCTCTCGGGAAAACCAGCGGTTCCCTTTAGGAACTCTATAGGTGACTTTCTTGACTACAGGCTATCATGGCCCCATGATACCCACTTACACTACACAAAGGTTACCACTGCTCATACAGTCTTTTTGAGTACCCTTTCTTCACTTTGCCTCTTAACGTGCAATACCAAATTGCATCTGTGTAAGCTGATAGCACAAGAAGGATAAGTAGACTCATTAGTATTGCTGCTCTAAAATTGTAACCATATTTCATAACATTCACTATCAAGTATTGAAACACCAGGAATGCATCCATTCCCTTAGGGTGTAGTCAATATTGACAACCCTATCATAACCCAACACCAGAAAGGTGTGCACTCCCTTTCGGATGTGAGACATGTAGGCCCTAATCATACTCAATTAGTCTGGAATAATAATGAAATAATAAAACATGCTCTACATATTAAATCTAATAACCAGACATGTATATTCTGAGTTAGGGTTACATAATACTTATCCCTTTTTAGATGTATCTTTCCTTCATTTGCGAAGAATGGGGGCTCCCTTCTATGAGTCAACAGTACTTCGATTTTCCACCCCAATCCTTTCACGTTCCATAACCCACACATGCCTTCTTGGCATAATTTTACCGTCTTACTCACATGGTTTACCAACATGCAGTTCGACTGAGACATTATCAACATTTACAATGGCGTTTCACCCAAAACCCATTTCCAAAGCATGGGATCCTTCCCATCTAGTTTGGCTTCTACAGGCCATCACATATGGTCTTCCTGCAATGTGTCACCCTGGCACACTTATCAAATAGCCAAACAGTCAGTAAAATTGATCAATAACTTCAAATCTGATAGTTTCATAACCAATCAATGGCATTAATAATTAAATTCAAACACGAATTTACAATTCTGTCCTCGTACATAAATGGATTGGTTTAACTATGAGGTCATCCTCATATTGTTTGGCTCTCGTAAGTGGTATCACTCTGTCCATTATGGTTTTACACTTGCTACCATACATGAACATCTACCTACAACATGTACTCCTGACACAATTTTATATAAGCCAAACAGTCATTAGCAATTATTAGCAAAATCTCAAATCTAAAATTTGTAAATCTGTTTTCCTATTGAAAATAGATTTGCAACCATAAGATTATTCTCATAAACTTAAACCAAAAAAATTTCAGATTTGTTTCATGCATAATCTACAACCATGAGAACGTTCTCATAACCTTTTGCTTCTGCACATGGTAGATTATGGTCTTTACTATGGACTTATCCTCATTGCCATCCGCAAGACTTTTCTACTTGAAATCTGAAACTTCAATCATCCAAACACATTGTGAGTGTCTATGCATATAATCCTTTCATTGCCACAACAGTCACTGAAGTGATCTCAGAATTATAACACTCAATAATTCAAACACCTTCAGTTGTTAACATTTGAAATGCAATGAAATATATACATCTCTATATATGCATCATTATTATAGTAGAATTGTAAGACACAGATACACTATCCATGCATTTTAAATAAAACTCCAATATGCATTACTTCACAACCGTATTCTTTTTATGCAACTTTGTCCTTCCAACAAAGCACTCTGGTAGCCCATCAACATGTCTACCTTATTCGTGCAATCATTCTCATGCACTCATAGCAGCTCATGAAATGGTCTCAGGATTAACAATAGTCCACCATTTCATCTATTATCTAATTGCATTGAAACATATATATGTCACACCCATGCATTGACACAATGCATCTCAACATGTACACCCACACATATGCATGCATATTCACAACAGTTACATAATCTTTTAATGTGCATTCACTCAATGCATAACCCCTCAATACAACCTTGCATTAATCCATGAATACTAGGCATTTCAACATATTATGGCCTAACCATGCCTATCTCATATGGCATACACTACAACAGGACCATAAGTCATCACTTGCTTTGGTTGTTGAACTCACAACCAACATACACTAATGGTATGATATAATTTCATATGAATGCATTGAGGTTTCTAAGAAACTATAGGGTGTAAGGCTCCTTGCCTTCGCTTACCCACACCAGACCATACTTGGTAGGATTATATTCACTTTTAGGCACTCAATACCACATGCAAATCAAATCAACATAGTTTAAACATAGTTGAAGGGATCTCACCAAATCCTCTTTCAACATTCATGCAATTTAAGCACAAATAACCATTTCTTGCATGGTTGTCATTAACATCGCTTGATGTTACCTGATCAGTTGGCCTCTTACCAAGGCTACGCAATCATTTTTCCAAACTCGTAATCATAGATTTGTTGCACCATCCTTTCCTCATAAGGTTGTTAGTCATATGCAACAACATCATCAACGTCTTTAGCCCTGCTTTGGTTGTCTTTGGTCCTACAACCAATGCGAACACAACTAATTATTAGCAACCACAATAAGTATCTTAATTGGCTCATTGCATATGTAAAACCTCACTATTTTACCAATATGCAATATCATATACATGCACAAACATTTTCGCATGCACTGTGCAATGTTTATTAATATGCCATCTAGTGCATATTCATTTCATTTGTCTAATCTCTTGCATTTTCAATCATGCTTCTATGGTATGATTCCCACAACCATTATCAACAACATTAATTGTCATCACCCATAGGGAATACCATTAATGGGATATTGCATGTGTAACTTCACTACCTTTACCCATATGCAACATCATGCTCATGCATAAGCAATTCACATGCATTATGCAATGATTCTTTAATCATGCCCACTAATTCATATGCATTACTCTCTTGCATTTCCAGCATCCCTATGCCATAACTTTCAGTATATAAAACTCATAAAATATAAATACAATAGCAAGAGAAGAGTTAAGGAATTCTCCATTTCCAATTCCCCCTCATGACATGGAGTTCCTCCTCCACATCATAGCTGATCCTTTTCTTAGCTTCCCTACCAAGCATACAAGCAATCATTAGCAATGATCTTCCCACGAATTAGCAATTCAATATCTACATATGTGTATAACATTCATTTTTTTGCTATTTTTCAAACATGCAATTCTTATGCTATAAATAGAAATAGTTTAAGGTGAGGAATTTCCCTCTTATCAACATTGCCTTGCTACTCACATTGCTTTTCTGCAATGCATATTACAACTAATTACTCTTAATAAGGCCTTCGCAACCTTCTATGAGATTCCTGCTTATCATCCCAAGCATAGAGAATGCATTTCACACTTTCAACGACTGTCTCCGGGGGATGACGAGGGTCAAGGGGGCTTGCTTTTTGTAAATCCTTCGATTTCGCGCAATCTGGTGCATAAGTTCCATGGAAATATTTCCATTTTCGGCACCTGAAAATCTCACTGAAAAACAGCTGAAATTTACTGTTTCGAAGAAACTCACCGAGTTCTGCCGAAGGGTGAACTCGTCTATCTCTTCTGACCTGTTTCAGGACAACTCGTCGATTTCTGTCGATCGGTGGACCGACCGATCTCCTCTGAACCGTTTCGGGCCAACTCATCGAGTTCGGCCAATCGGTGGACTCGTCGATCTCCTTCGACCTGTTTCAGGCCAACTCGCCGAGTTCTGTCGTCGTTTCGAACCAACTCGCTGAGTTCTGCCACCATTTTGGACCAACTCGCCGAGTTCTGCCACCATTTCGGACCAACTCGCTGAGTTCTGCTGCCGTTTCGGACCAACTCACCGAGTTCTGCCACCGTTTCGGACCAACTCGCCGAGTTCTGTCCCTGTTTCGAACCAACTCACCGAGTTCTGCCACCGTTTCAGACCAACTCGCTGAGTTCTGCCGCCATTTCGGACCAACTCGTTGAGTTCTGCCTCCGTTTTGGACCAAATCGCCGAGTTCTGCCTCCATTTTGGACCAACTCGCCGAGTTCTGCCGCCGAAAACACTTAGAATTTTTTTTTGAAATTTTTCTTCCTTTCCCCGGTCACTTCCGCAAACTTCGTCAGCGCAACTCAACCAAATTCGCCGACTGTGTCAGCTCCACTCAGCGAGTTTCACTAAAACGTATCGCAAACTTCGCCGGTCCGTTTCGACAGACTTCTATTTTTGTGCCAAAACGTGTTTTTGGAAATCTTTTCGATGTTCGCCGATAGTTCGGTGCCCTTCTCAAATTCTTCACCGAAACAGTTAGGCAAAACTCAAACAAAAACAGTTAACAAATTTTGAAAATTTGAAAATTTCCTTAATGGTCTGTGATGAGCAGGAAGCATACTTACCCCTGCAAGTTCTTGATTTGTCCCATTAGGCCCAATGTTGCAACCATCGCTCTGATACCATTCTGTCACATACCCTCCCGTGGACCCAACACAAGGAAGGGAACATGGTACCAATATCTGGGCTTTTACATAAACTCAACCCATTCGTTAGATTCATACAATTAAAAACAAGAGTGTGCAGATGCAAATCAAGCAAGTAAGCACAGCGGAATTAAAACAACATCCACACACAATTCATGCTAATCCATCATATCAAAATAATCATCAAATTAAACATTGCAGAAGTAAATACACATAGGGATTACTTATCTTAATGGTGAAATGGTCCCAAGCAACTAGCTATGTCGCTGCAACGTTCCACCCAACCATAGGCCAATTGTGTTCATCAATTCTCTCAACACAACTGCCACCCCCAAGCTGGGTATGATTCTTACAAGGAAAATGGGACATTCAAGCTCATGCATAGCCCAATTAATCATCTCATCTGAGCCAAGCCAGTCCACAGCTGGGTTTATCAGGCTACATTTGAACCCTGGATGCTTACACTCAAGCTCAAGCCAAAACAATGGATTTCCATAACCTATACCCAACATACTCTATCTACACACAACAAGCACAATCATTGGGCATGGATACACATGTTTAACAATGAGATTTACAAACAGGATGGCCATGGGCTTTCCCCAAATGTTTTCCAACCAAAAACGAATTATGGGATGGGGAAAAACATTCACAGGGAGGAAAATGATTTCTCCCCCAAGTATCTAAGCATTCAACAACCCGAACGGTCTCTATGGAACCCCAATTGGATTCCCCTTCTTCCCCACTGGTATACAACACAAAAACGCCCTTCTCCCAGTTGAAGATCAAGGAAAACACATAAGAACATGGCTGGAAAACACCCAGGTAGCTCCAAACTCGTGAGGGAGAGCAACTGGTTGATGGATAATGGCTTGGGGAGAAATTCATGGCTCTTTTCTTGCCCAAGAAGCAAAATGCAGGGTGGCTTGCCCATACCTGAATTTTGATAGCCATGCCTCTCATTCCCCAAGGCATTAACTACCTCAACCAACTCTTGGGAGAAATGAATGATTGGGTACAAAAGTCAACATGGGTAGTTGAGGGTTTTATGGGTTCTCTCATTGACACTTGGCTTGACTTGATTGGCTCCAAGGGTTTGAATGTTTTCCCTCCCAATTCCTTGTAAAATAATGCCCCCATCTCTTGTTGCATTACATAGCTAGTTGTGGGTATTTTATTAAATTGAATATTTACATGATGTTTGAAATTCCAATGTGCCTAGCTAGCACGCAAACCATATGCATCAATAAATCGATGGCGAGGCCTTGGATTTGAGCTCCTCACCATGGTTTTATAACAATATTACATCATTTACAATTTTAATGCAATAGGGTCAATATGGGGACGTGACACTAATTCCCCACTGATGGTGGGATTTATGTAGTCCTCTGAGATGTTGTAGACGTTGTCCCATCCTTCTGTGAATTCGTCCCACATTGGCTCGACATACCTATGCCCTTCTGATGGATCGAGGGGGGAGACTACCCTCATGTCGCGATTCTAAAATGACATTTTTCTTTTCTTAAAGTTGATCACAGCTTGATTCTCCATTGCTCAGTCTATCCCTAACAACACCTGGAGCTTGTGTTATCAACAATCTATATAACGTCGAAGTCTGCGTCTGTCTTTAATCCCTCTATTTCAACTTGGAGATGGTATAATCGACCAATGGGGGTTACCTTTCTCTGATTTGCTGGTTGAAGCTGTACAGGGGACCATTCCAACTGTGGTTTCCCCATTGTCTCCCATGTCTGTTTCGTTAATATATTTACATTTGATCCCAAGTCTACAATGATAGAGTCGACGTCAAATGCACCAATCTGTGCAATCATCCTCATTTCTCTCCTTGTCTTCTTTCTGTGCAATCAATTTACTGTTCGATCCTGTCGTCCATCCTCTTGTCGGTGTAGTCATATGGCTATCTCTGTTGGCGCATCTCGATCTTTCACCAGTTTCAAACAGCTTTCTAGGAAAGCCCTCAAAGTATTGATCCTTCCTGGTGGCCTCTGTGAATTCGTCGTATCAAATATCTGTGGCATCTCGTATGTGGGTTCTTTCTAGCTAATAAGTGGCAGCTTAGTCCTTCTCATTGTATCTTGCGCTTCTAAAAAGGTCTCGCTTTCCGCGTCCACATCAAATCGGACTTGTTTACTTGCTGTAGGTCGAATGCTAGGTTGTGGCCTGTCTTCCCCTGTCGCAGCCCCTCCTTTGGTCACTACTGTGACATTCATAGGTCGAATTCTTATCTCCGTTGAGATCTTTTGTACATTCGAAGGTGGATTTTGATTCTGATTTGGATTCGGTTGAGGTTGGGGTGGATTTTTAGTTTGCCATTTTGCAATCAACTAGGGACATTCCTCAACACTATGGTCTGCTGCGCTGTAATAAGTACAGTGCGGAGTCGGGTTCAGACAATCCCTTTGATAATGTACAACCTAAACACAATTGTAGAATATAACTGGCCCTCAACCTCATCCAAAAGCTCCTCCCTAACCAACGCCTCCACCTCGACCTCCGCGGAATACCCCTCTGAATCCTCCTCGCGGTTGGCAAATGGTTGTTGGTTATATTGTGCTGGATGATACTGCGATTGGCCGTGCTATGGTAGTGGTTGGTTGTACAACGGTTGCGGTTGACTGTAGTGGAGCTGTGACTGGTTATGCTGTGGTAGTGGTTGATTATTGTGCGATTGATGTTGATTGTACTTCTATTGCTGTTGTACAAGGGGTTGCTCCTCCCCCTTCATAAAAAATGTATCTACGGTCCTTTCTTGGAGTAAGTCATACGCTCTACAATCCTTCTCTTCATGACCAACCGATCAACCAAATTTGCAGAAAAAGTTGGCTGGCTTCGACACCATTTTCTGTAAATATGCACATTCTTCTTGTCGATGTCCCCTCATCTGAAAAATTCGACATCATGGCATTCTTCCCTGACTAAGTGGATTTGGTGCGCTAGATTGTAAATACTCGCGGAACTTCGAGTTCTAATCCTTATGATGTCCTTTTGATTTACATCGACTGCACCATATTTCCTCGCAAAATTCTTTCCCTTTCTTTATGTCTTGTATCTGGATCGTCAGGTTCGCTAGATGCGCTTGGATCTGATTCATACCTAACCCTGTTTTTGCAACTGGTGAAGCCTCCAACTTCATCGCGATTTCCAGTGCTTCCTCCTGGGATGCAATCTTCTGCTGCATTAGAGGCATATGAATGTGTGGTACTAATCCCACGATGAACCATTCCTTTTTTTGTATGTCACTCATTCCAAAAATTACTTTCGCCATCAGGGTTTTATATCTTTGGTCGAACTCCCACACTGATTCATTTGGAAATTGCTTGATCTCTTTTAGTTCTGTGATATATTGCAACTCGGATTTTGGTTTCCTAAACTCATCAACCAGTCCTGCCTCGATCTGCAGGAATATTTTCTCGGGACTCCCTATAGGTACTTGTATGAATTTCATAAACCAATCTAGCGCACAACCCCTAAAGGTCGTCGCTAGTTGTCCCTTTTCAATATCGTCATCTTGGACCTGCTTCACTATCATACTGCTTCGTATAGAAACCAGTACTGCTCAGGATCCTCATTCTCGTTACCCTGAAAGATCAACATCTTCAAATCGTCGCCTTCCATCCTTGATCTCATACTGTTATTTACAAACCCACTACTCCTACCACTGTTCTGACACGCCGGACAACCCTGCGAAGAGCTTATGTTTCTTCCTCTAAAATTTGGCATAGTGTGCAGATTTGTGGGTATGTTGTCGCTTTGGGTTTGTCCTTCTTCGGCTCCAGGGGTATCTTGGTTGCTTTCTTCAGCACAGTAAGGTCGCTTAGTCCCTTGTGGTCCCGTTTCACAGTATTCTATTCTGGTCACTCTAGGAGACTCTCTCTCAATATCAATCCTCCTCTTCTTCTCCGGTTGGAACATCACCCCACTTCGTAGGGTACCACAATCTTCCATAGCCTCCCTTAGAAGTTTTTTCGTAGCTCATATCCATCTACCCCGCATAATTCTATCACAACCGCATCCACGCGGTACCCACAACCTTCGCACACTGAGCTTTACTCGTCAGAATTCATCTTCAATATACCTTTTTCGCAAATAAGCATTTTAATCCACAGTTTCAGCGGCAGTAGAAACCTTCCTCTGGGTCCTTTGAAAAAATTATTTCTGCATCGCTGTATGAATTAATTGTGTCGACAACAAATTCAGTGATGTATTCCTCCAGAATACTATCTACCCAGACCTCGACAGCTCTAGAGGCTCTATTGGCCACTTGATTCAATTGTTGGATCAATTCGAGCGTCTAATGTTCAGGCTCACCACCTTAAAAATTCTTCTTTTGGAACGTCACTTGTGCCAACCACTCGTGTAGTAGTATCAAGAATTCGTAGAAGAATATCTCATGAATATCAGAGTAAATATATGTTTGTATCCAGTCAGTCGTCGACCATCTAGGGTTCCGATTTTCCTCCTCAGCAAACTTTCACGCCTTCTTGTCGAACCATTCCTACATCTCCAGCTTTGTCGGATGCCACAGCATGTCCTCTCTTCTTTCGCACTATGGTCCCGGCAATGGAACCATTTGTTGACACATTTATGTCGACAAGGGTTCAATTCGCACCGTTTTCAACAAACATCGACCAAAAACCCTTAAGCATTGTCCCAAAAAAGTTTTACCCTTTCCAGCAACACTCGCAGAGCGAGTGAGGTCTCACCCGAGATGTCTAAGGGGGGCTGTAGGAACCAAGTTTCCATAGTTGGGAGAAGACATGCACTACTCTACTCCCAATCGATACAAGCCAGAGATTTGCATTCGCATTTAAAACATCATATTATCACCCTAGTAATCCTTAATTGCACTATCATCTCATACTTAACAAAATAAATAAATCAACAGAGCATGTTTGAGGAATTTGCGATACATGACATATATGCGACAATAGCTAATGCGAACTCAAGAAAGCATCATATTGCAATAAATAGAAATTAGATATGCGTATTACTCATAGCACAGAACCAAAGCCATATAAATACCCCATGGATCGATCCAAACAACAGAAACACCAACATATGCGAAGATATCATCTCATATTTCATAACCCAGAAAAATGCCTGCAGGTTTACAATCGCACAAAATGTTCTTCTTGTCTGATTCTCTGATAAACTATATCTAAATCTTACAATCTTATTTCTATTTATAGGCGCACATGGCCGTTACAAATGGTCCTAATGACCCATTGCTAACTAACTTAACTAATTTATTCCGCATATCTCGGCTCTGCAACCGGTCCTTCGCTCTTGTCTTTGACCCTTTCACCGCTTGGGGTTCCACACTTGTGTGCTCCAACCCCATGCCGACATTGCTCAAATGTAAATTTTATTCTAATTAATTTGTGATTATCAATATTTTGTCGTAATTAATTTGTGAAAAATGAAATTAAGTATTTATTCTATTTCTCCTCTGTGCTTAAAATTTGTAATTAGCCTCTTAGAGCTAATGATATTTCCCTAACTCCATTTGAGATCCCTGAGGGACATTACAGGTGGTATCAGAGCTGTGGTTTCAACACTACGGTTGTTGGGCCTATTGGTCGCTTTGAATTTGTTTTGCCGTTATAGGAAAGCTACAGGATAATTCTTTCTAGATGAAAGTTAAAATGCGTGAAATAAATGGACAAAACTAAAATAAGTGAAATAAAATACATGCAGGGATTTCTAGTACCTCCCTTTCAAGTGGGCCTAACCCAAGGAAGCTCCTAGAACCCCATCTAAGCAAGTACACTTAAATATGGAACAAAACTAGCTCTTCTTTATTAAAAGTCTACCATTAAAACAAGCCAACACGCTGCTTCTTAATACAAATTTGCCTCGATCAACAACAGAGTAATGAAAATGCTAAAGAGAAGAAGAATGATAAACTAACTAACTCATATGCTTTGATCCTTCTACTATTTATACTTGAGTAAACTAAAAAATGCCCATGCAATCAGTTCCTTGATTTGTGGAAGATGTCTCCTTGTTAACTAGAAGTCAACATGTAAGTTTGGTGGAATAGATCCCCCCTTTAAGATTTTGACCTTGGCCTTCAATAACTTGATTCATCATGGTCTTTAAGTCCTTATCCAAGTGGTGATAGCTCAAGCGAAATATTTTCACTTGAGTAATCTGTCCCATGCAATCAACTCCTTGATTTGTGGAAGTTGTCCCCCAAATAACTAGAAATATGCATGTTAGTTTTTTGGGATTGACTCCCCTTATAAATCCGACCTTATATCCATAATTCTGACTCCTTATGCTCATTGAGTCCTTTTTTAAGTGGTGGCAGCTCATGCGAGTAATTAGGGGACATAATCCCTTAAATTTCTTGATCTTGTTTTAGTTTGTCTAGTTAACTCATTGAAGAAGATTGAGCTAGTTGTTTTGACTTTATTTCTTCCACTTTGCTTTATATAAATTCAACCTACAACTCCACCACAAATCAAGAATGCTTTGACAAATATTATCCCATTATCTCAACAAATAAACAAAAGGAATAAGCAAATTAAGTAACATTACTATTCAAATGTCAAGATATTCAGTTAACAAATATGCATGGGCTTTAAGTAAGATTATCATAAGTTCATCATTAATCATACACACTTAATCATTTTTAGCTCCTTAGGTATCACCAAGATGGTCCAAATAATGTGCCATTTTAGATGCTCATCAACAACTGCCATGGAGGGTTGAATGTTGTTAGATGCATTCCAACAAGATGAGCTAGGGGATGATGCTCATATCACTGATAATAACTTCTTCGAAAGCCTAAAATGTGCATCCACCACACCTCTCTTTTATCATGGTTGATCAAATTCTACCCAACTAGGGGAAACAATGTTATTGTACAACTTGAAAGCAACGTATGGTATGTCAGGCTCATGTTTCTGAACACTTTGAGGTAACTAACCATTAAGTCTCCTAAATTTTTCAGGATTCTTGTCACAATCAACAACGAAAATGGTCGATTTTAAGAATTATTGATGCAATTTACATTTATATTGCGACTAATTGTAGGTTATTGAAAGTTAAGGTAATTATCAGTAATAATGTTTTACTCGGCAGTTGCGAAGAGGCAATTTAAAAAAATGTTGAAAATATTGGGTGTTGAGTACATATAAGAACATCCATGTCTGAATGATTGTATTCTATATAAAGGTGAATATGCAGACAAAGAGATTTGTTTAGAATGTGAGCGTGGCAAGTACCATAAATTAAAAAAAAAGGGTAAAGCACATGTATGCCATATAAAATATTAAGGCACATGCCTATAATCCCAAGGATTCAAAGGCTATTTCATTGTAAAGAATTAGCCTATTCTAGGGGTGGCATGCCTCACACATAAGTGCACCAAGATTTATGCAAATCCCAACAGATTCAATAGCCATGAAGCGTATAATGGTTACATGGCAAGATAAATTCAATGATGAAGTATGGAGAATTGATCTATTTAGCATAACCATGCATGGAGTTAACATGTATTCCCTCCAAAACACCATCTATTCAATTTGACTAGTAATAGTGATCAATAACAATATCCCCCCATGGTTGCCTGTGAAGAATGAACATCTTATGTTGGCTCTTATTGTCCCCAGTAGAAGGCAAGTGAAGAATATGAATGTCTACCTACAACCATTGATCGATGAATTGAAGGAATTATGGGAAGGGATACATTGTAGGGACCTCCATTTCTGAGCCCTTCTTAAAACCAAAACCAAAATTTAATTGCACAATAACATAAAATCAATCTTTTAATTTGTAGAAAAATAAACTACTTAAAATTTTGAACTAGTAAATGCCAAATGAGATGGAACAATAGACCTGTCAACCGTAGGTCGATCCCGTTGTCAAAGGAGTAGCCGTCATCAATCGATAGTCATAGCAAGTTTGGGGGCATTACATACACCCCCTCTTATTAAAACTTCGTCCCGATGTTAATTTTGTTCTCGTACTTTCGATGCTAGGATTTACTTTAATTTCCTATTCTCATCTTCTTGTCATTCTATTCTATTTTTCTCAAACAATCAGGCCCATAAGCACTAGTGGTTCTAATCATTACAGCATGGTTCCAAAACATCCTCAGGAACTCAATCGTAATTTCACGTAATGCAAATACAATAATACCTTCAATAATTGGCAGTCCCAACTTAGATTTCCTATATCTCCTATTCATCTACGAATATCCATGATATCCAAATTAACTACAAGTTATATTGCATCAATAGCCACACCATAATTACCCAATCATCATTTTGCACAACAAATCCAAGCAAGAATTCAAATTCATTGGCTATCCTTTCCTTCAATACGAGAAGGAAAACATCATACAATATTCAGTAAAATACAGATGGGTAAGTTATAATGACGGATTAACAAGTCAAGAGTGACTATCAAATAGTCCCAAAACCAATTCCCATAAGACTGCTTCCAAATCCCTAAATGTCGGTTCTCAATTCAATAAGATTCCAAGTGTCAGAATTTAGCGACACTGACTCATCAAGTCACACGATGTGTGTTTTCTTATCCTCATTGAGTTCCATCTTGAGGGTTAGCTGTCTTTTCATCAAGGTTTGACCATGTCCTGAGGATAGTTTCATTGCATTCAGTTCATTGTGTTGATCGTCTCCATACGTCGTTTTACTAAAATCGTCTTCACTTGGCCCTTTCGGTGGACTTTCCTAATTGAGAATTCTTCTTTTACGATTTTCAAGGTCACGTCGAGTTTGTACTTTTTATTTTTAACAACATTGTCATGCTAGAAAAAAATAGTTTCATTGGGGTCGGCTCCTCATGCTAGTAACATTGATATCTTTTTTTCTAGTTTTTGTGTCCGTTTGACCCTCTCGACAGTTTGTCGAATTCTCGATAATTACCTGTATTTATGACATTATTATCCTCTTTAATCACATGGGACGGAAGATATGCTTAATCCTTTCAATCTTATGAAACCTGTAGAATTCATTTATGTCTAAATGGAATTGAACATAACCATACTCATTTATCTGCCCACATTATACAGTCATACAAATATATTGATAAAACATTAACATGTATAAACTCTATTTACATTATATACCTAGTGTAATTCTTTGCTCTTAATATTAGGGTCAATATATATGTAATTCATCTATATAAAGAGTGCAATTTCCTTCTCATTGTCCTTAGCCTTCTCCAATGTGTAGAACTCCTAACATCGCATATCCAACCTATTTGATTTCACTGAAAGGCACGTTCTCTAATGACTCACTATTTGCAGCCCTAAGTGCCTACTCACATCTCAGTGTGCATAACCTTCGCCCAACACTTAATCAATTATAACTTGTATTTCCCAAGACACTTGTTCATTGTCCCAACAAAATCAAATAACATGACCCTTACCATCTCAATTACTATTTTCATTGCCTTCCTCCTCATAACATTCCTTATTTGGAAGGTCTTCAATCCCCATCGATAGTCAAAGTAAAGGTCATAAAATTGTTTTTTTTTTTCCTTCCATAAAATAAGGTTGAATTTCAAACCAAATCATTCTTCCACTCCATATCATTCTTCCACTCCAAATCCTTTGACAATGTTTATGTTGGAATCCGATCTCTTCTCACTCACAATTTCGGTGTATTCCGATTCCGGAAAGACAAACAGGAATCCCACCGCATGGAATGTTGGTAGCCGAAGATTATTATCTTCCTCTGTCATCATTAGAGATTTTTCAAGTGGCAAAATTGATGCAAATCGTGGATTAAACATAATCGTTTCAAATACACTGTTATTAAAAAGTGATGGAGAGTGGGAGTGAATCCCTCTAAATGCATTATCATGGTTAAATGCCCCTTAATACAAGTAAACTGTTAATCTTCCAGCTCAATAATAACTTACAAATTCAAATGATGAATTTGTCAATACAAGGATGTTAATTTAATAATTTATATTCATAGATTTAGTGGAAACTATTAAAAATATGGTGGTGTCAATGAGCTTGAGCTATTAAAAATATGGTGGTGTCAATGAGCTTGAGCTAATTTTTAGAAGATATGTACTCAAAATGTATAGAGTTTTCTGATCAAAATCCGATTAAAATTGTTGAAATGACTGTTTACAATAGCTAGAATTGCATAATCAGAAAGCCCCACAGGTAATCAAAGATGCTCATCCTATTTATGCAATCAAAATTACAATCAAAATTACAATAGATCAACAACCTAAATTACAATTTCAACAAATTCTCCATTACCAAATTCTACATAAACCACAAAAAAAATAATCTAACGATTACTCCAAACTTTTATAATTAAACAATATTAAATATAAAACTTTATTCCAAATTCAAAAATAAAAATAAAAATATATATCCACATCCACATTGATACTCCATATTATTTCATAAACCTTGAATGCATTTTATTAAAAAATATCATTACTATACCAAATATACATTTATTTAATGTGATTGTTGCTAAAAGAGTAATTCGAACTCGTTTCTTGACTTATCCATCCCATAAATGCCTTATAGAACTCGTCTCTTGACTCATACTTCCAATAAATGCTGTATAGAACTAGATTCTTGACTCAGCCATCTAAGAAATGCCGTTGGATAATGAGAGTTGGACGATTCTATTATCTAGACTTCGATGCATCTGATAAAATATTTAGATGCAAAATCTAAGCCAAAAAGAGAACGTTTAGATGTTCTACATCGTCGTCCAGGCTTATCACTGCTATTGTTTTCAGAAGAATTCTTATACCGGATGAAACCGAGACTCTCTGCCTTTTACTGCATAGGTCTGTCCAGAGAGAGAAATGGGGAAGAGAGGGCACGTTTACAATGCCTCTGCAGCACTTTACTCATCGATGGCCTTTAATCTTCCTTGTCAAACCAATACTAATACAATTTCGATTTCTAATCCATTCCCATTCATTTCGGCATTTCCCTTCCCCAGCTTGGGGTATGGGGGTTCTATGAAAATCTAAGTAAATATAGAATACGAGTAAATAGACGATACTATGTACAGCAAATTGAAAATACTGTGAAGTTCTACAGCGTAGTGGAGGGATTATGACTCTTATCGTTGTATGCAGAAGATGAATCTTTATCCCAGAAGAAAAGCAGGAGACTGTCGGGTTTTAAGGCAGAGGCCTGTAGAGAGAGGGGAATTGGGGGAAGAGGAGGCACCTCTACAATGCCTTCCAATATCTGCACAACTTTACTCATCGGTGGCCTTTCATCTTCGTTGTCCTGTACGCACCATCCTCCTACGATGGCAGCTCTCTTCACCTGTTCTGCTTCTGCATCATTCATCAATTTTTTGTCAAGCACCGCCATGGCGTTTCCGCTGTTGATCTGAGTTACAGCCCACGTGGGAAAGAACACCTCGCTGGATTCCGAGTGCCCGTCCATGTTTCTCCGCCCTGAAATTATTTCAAACAATGTCATGCCGAAGCTGTAAACGTCAGCCTTTGCAGTGATAGGCAGGCCAGAGATCCACTCTGGGGCCAAGTACCCTCTGGTTCCTCTCATAGTCGTTAGAGCATGACTAAAATCTCTGCCCAGGAGTTTGGCCAGCCCGAAATCAGTGATTTTGGGGCAGAAATTGGAATCCAATAGGATGTTTTCTGGCTTAATGTCGCAATGGATAATGCAGTCCCTGCAATTCTCATGCAGGTAAGCGATTCCACGGGCAGTTCCCACCGCGATGCCGAAGCGCGTTTTCCAGTCCAGCACCCTGTTCTCAATCTGATCATCGGTCTGGGATTTGTGGAATAAGACGGAGTTGAGGGAGCCATTAAACATGTAATCGTAAACCAACAGTCTTTCCGAGCCCTCAGTGCAAAATCCCCGCAACCGAACCAAATTAACATGCTGTGTGGTTCCGATGGTGCTCACCTCCATGCGGAACTGTTTCTCTCCTTGGTTCACACCCTCCAATTTCTTAACCGCCACCACAGAACCGTCTGCTAGAATCCCTTTGAATACCGAACCAAAACCCCCTCCTCCCAGCCGCTCGGAAAATTTCTTCGTTGCATTCTGCAGCTCTCTGTAAGTGAATACAGACAGCGTTCCTGGTGCGTAATCCGTTACAGACCGTTGCGAGCGCCTACAGCACCAGAGAAACAGCAACACAAAGGCCAGAATAGCAATCAGAACGCCGCCCACGACGCCACCTACTAAGCTTGCAAGAGTTGCCTTCTGGTTGGACTTGGAATTAAAGGAATCGGGCACATCAGAGGCATCTAATCGCAGAAACAGAGAAATTCCGCCGGGGGATTCGTAGAGATTTAGCAATTCGCCAAACCACATTACACACGTCTGCGAAGAGCGGACATAAGCATACGCAGTGCACGAACAATTGGCCAGACAGGCTTCCTGACACTGCCCTTGCCCTTTGTATCCAACACCTTCTGCCGGCATAGATTTGCCAGTCAACTCTACAAACCCGTTGGTGGTGGTCCGGTTTCGGGAGTGGCTGCATTATAACGGTGTCTTTCGAACACAACCGCTTGACCACTGCTGAGATTCCCATTCGCGGTTATATTTGGGAACAAATCCCGGCACGCAGTTGCAATACTCAACATTGTTATTGTTGCACATTCCATAAGACCCGCACAAGCCATAAACCTGGCATGGAGAGAGGGGTTGTTGCCAGATCTGGCTCCATTCGCCTCCCATCAATATGTACACTCGTATTTGTCCGGATTTATCCATCACGAAACGCGACAGATATGTTAATCCATTCTTTACATAAGAATAAATGAAATACTTGTTCGAACCGTTATTGACAAAGATGTAATCGTGGAGGGGAATTGGCGTCATATTGGGAGTGTTGGGAAAATATTTACCGTTCCAAATACCGGTATTCCAGTATGTTTTGTGATTCTCCCACATGAGCACGAACTCCTCGGCTCCGTTTGGATCAATCTGAAGGGCGAAGGTCCCTGGACTTGGATCCCAAGGCGTCTTCCACGACGTCAGCTTCTGGCCCGTTCCGAATTTCGACCCTGGCAACCACGTATCTCCCGGGTAGTCGAAGCTCTGCCAAATGCTTTCAGCGGTATTCTGGGCACTCAGCACGACCAAGTTACCATTATCCATTATCACAGCCGAAGAAGGCTTCTTTCCGTTTCCCTTGGAGGACCAGACGAGGGATCTCCCATAGGATAGACGGAGACTCCCATCGTGTGCGAGACTAAGAACGCCGGACACGTTCTGCAGCGGCTGCTCCGAGTTGGCCACCCAAGCAATTGTTTGCTGAGAGGCAGTAGCATACCAAATACCCACATACCATTTCTCAACGCCGTTATTGTTGAGATTGAAAAACCCCAATTTGAAGATGCCGCCTTTGGAAATTCTGGTTTCGTTACCGGTGAGAGAGGCGCCTAGCACTATGCTGTCGGAAGCTGCGGCTGCCGCATGGGTGGGCTTTATCTGAAGCAGCGGCACAAGGAGGAGGAGAAAACAACGCACAATCTGTGAGTATTGATCTCTCATGATATCTTCAGTCCCGCTTTTCAAATCAATAATCTGCGCTGCTACCACACCATTCTGTGAAGCACCTCATAAACTGTTCTGTTACCGAGTCCCGACAACAACACTGAATGCTTTTATTGACTGAACTAGCCAGTGGCGCCACTCAATAGGGTAAAGGAAGTTGATACCACACGACTCTCATATTTTATTCGAGCAAGCAAAACCTGGTCAGGTCTGGCATGCTCCCAATTTTGACCAGTCAAAACGCAATGATACGAAGACTAAGGGGATAGCCAGCGGCCCCGCCTTCTTCGATGTTGCTCGACGCTTTGGATAACCATGTGAGTAGTTTTTTTAAAAGTACATTTGGATTTTTTAGTGGGTTTGGGTAGGAATTACTGAATAAAATTTAAATTTGTAAGTTTTGTAATTATGTTTTAAAATTTATAATTGTAAGTTTTGTAATTATGTTTTTAAATTGATAAATAAATTTAATACTCTCAAATAATATTTAAATTATGTAATTCTAATTTTTAATTTTTTTACAAATTTTTAATTAAAAAAATATGTTCAAAAAATAAAATATTTATACTACACTTCTTTTTCTTTTTATTAATTAATGTTAATAAATGGACACACTAAAATTTTAAAAAATTATATAAAACTTTCCTCACTTAATTTGCATAGTTGTTTTTTTAATAATTAAAGTCAATAAGTGGATACACTTAAATTTTAAAAGATAGTATATAATCTTTTAATAAGTGGATACGCTTAAATTTTAAAAGATAGTATATAATCTTTTATAATTTTAGGAAAGAATACATTGAAGATAAGTTGGATTTTTCTCTTAATTGCTTTGATGTAATTTGACTATGAAGACATATGTGTTTTGGTCTTTTTTGGCTTTTGGCTTTTGCTATTAGTGTTGGATGGTTGTGGCTTGTATGGTGTCGTGCTTTTAAGGTTATTTAATTTTACAGTTATTTTTTGATTTTTTGGTTTTGCTATTAGTGTTGGATGGTTGTGGCTGGTATGGTATTGTGCTTTTAAGATCATCTATTTATGTTTTTTTTATGATTAATGAATGTATTTTTTTTATTTTTATGAATATTAAAAGTATAGTTTTTTTCTGCAGGTGTTGTTGGTTTTAATAGAAGGTGTGTTGGTGGATAATAGTATATAATAGTTTTATTTGAAATTTTGTATATAAGTTTTTTTTCAAGTAATGAAATTTTAATCCACTAAAATTCCAACCATTCTAATTCTATTTATCCAACCATTTTGATTCTATTTAATATTTAGGAGGAGAAGCCATAATTTTATATTGTATCATGGACCGGGCGAGAAGATAAGAAGGAATTGCCTTTGCAGGGTTGTGACAAAAGTAGTGGAAAATACCTTTGTCATCTTTATTATTGTGCCAAGACAATGTCTTCTCATTTGAATTATTATGTAAGATACATAAACCTAATTTTTCTATTTTGTAAAGTTGTGATATAGTTTAGTTTTTATTTATTTACTTTGAACTTTTGGTAAAGTAATAATGAGCTTCTATGAGTTTACAGTGTGTGACTTGAATCTTGGAATTTACAGTGGGGGTTTGATGGCATGCTCGCATGTGCTTATTCATTGTTCTGGCGATGAGCTAAGGTGTGTCGTGTAACTGCAAGTGCCTCTGACGACAAGCTAGGGTCAAGGGTCAAGTGCTAGACAATTGCATTGGATGCAGTGCACGAGAGATTGAATTAAATCTATGATGATAGCACCTCCGAAAATAGATTCCAAAATAGGTGAATTGTTTGCTCTAAGAGCTACAATATGTGCAACCATGGATCAAAATTAATCATGTCACAACCCTTCAAAGGGCTCCTAGCATGTCCCAAAGTGTCGTTAAAAAATTGGCTTTCATAAAAGATGCTAGTTTTTATTTCTAATGTTTTTTAAAAAAGTGCACAAATTATATTAAAATTTCATAAAAAGGGTTATGTTACAGATTGCCCGTCAAAGATCTATCTTGGTAACCAAGAATTGGCAAGTTAGTGTCAGAGTGTTTGGCTGATTCACCTCCAATTTCTCATCTTTACGTACTTACTCGAGGGCCCTCGCACGAAGTTGAGGGACCCTTTTGGTGCAATTGTGCATTCGCAAAAATGCATGAGAATTGTGTAAATCCAAAACACGCGAGCGTTACTTAAAACTAGGCATGGGCGGACTTCGACCCTGCCATGTCAATTGACATGTAGGCTAGGAGTCCAAAACGCGCGCATGTTATAGTGATACAAAACGCGCGTGCATTTTGGTTAATATAAACAAAACAAAAAAACAGTCTGCACACCACGACATTGTTTTACCCACTGTATCTTTAAAACCCGAACGCTCGAGCGTTTCATTTTGCCAAAAACGCATTGGAGAAGCTCAACGTGGGAGATTTGGAAGCTCAGTGAGGGAAATTTAATCTTGCATAGAGGATTGGAAAGGTAAGCATCCAAATCCTTGCCTCATTTCATCATTAAAAATATAAATTTTGATGTTTGCCTAAACTAGAATTCTTTGTAAATTGTTGGCTTGGTTTTGCAACCAAGCTTAGTGCTATGGGCACCTGCTAACTAATAGCAACAGTTTCAATATTAAGCTCCATATCATTCTTCCACTCCATATCATTCTTCCACTCCAAATCATTCTTCCACTCCAAATCCTTTGACAATGTTTATGTTGGAATCCGATCTCTTCTCACTCACAATTCCGGTGTATTCCGATTCCGGAAAGACAAACAGGAATCCCACCGCATGGAATGTTGGTAGCCGAAGATTATTATCTTCCTCTGTCATCATTAGAGATTTTTCAAGTGGCAAAATTGATGCAAATCGTGGATTAAACATAATCGTTTCAAATACACTGTTATTAAAAAGTGATGGAGAGTGGGAGTGAATCCCTTCCCTTTCACTTCTGCGAAACAGCAGAATTATCTCATCGATCTGCTGGTGATGTGGCAAACAGTGTTGGCATATTATCATTATTGCACTTATTGATCTAGCGATTTGGCATTTTGTTTAACAACGATTTGTGAATCTACCGAAAGAATACGGTATTAATCCAAAAATAGGGTCCCTTTTCCCTAGAATACGGTATTGTTTGATTTGTTTATATTTGTAACAATATTATTTGTAATAGTTAATTCAATGCAATTGTCTTCTTCAATGCTAGCATGCTCTATATACAATAACATTGCAAGTCCTGTAACAAGAGGGTATAATGGATGTAAATGTTGTGGACCTTCTATAAATCCTAAGTGGTCCAAACACCTAAGAAAGTCAATGTATGACTGCTCGAGGGTATTCCTCCCTGAATACCACCCTTATAGAAGAATAACATATGATTTCAATGGTAAACCAAAGAGAACTTGTAAACCTTAAATAATGAGACCAAATGACTGGCTTAGGGAATATGATAGAGAGAAGGAGAAAGAAATTGCATAATTGTTTGATTCAAATGGGGAACCTATGTTTGATGATCCATAATTTTTTGACAGCTATGTTGAGAAAATTCCCATTGGGGTGAAAAGGAAATTTGTATTTTATGAGCTAATATATTGGGCTCACTTACTAGATATTATGCATATATTTAAAAATGTTTCAACTTCTAGTTTATGGAGACACATATCATTAAAAAAGGGACACATTTGGTGTTAGGAGAGATCTTATTTCTTCAAATACTAAGAAGAAGCATTGGCCAAAAACAAAGTAGATGATAGGTTGGTCCCTTTTGGTCTTTTAAAGAAGGTGATGTCCCATGGATTTTGAGGAATGGTGATATTTCTCTAGCAAATGAAGATATATCAAATGTGAAGTTTCCTTCTTTATACATCTCTACTCTACGAAGTTGCTTCATTGTAGAAGAACATTTGTCAAGGTTTAAATCACATGACCATTTGAATCTTCTAAGTGTATGTATGTAGAAAGCATTTTTTTTCCACTGCAGGTTAACATGAAATTAATTTTGTAGTGTCATTATCCTTTTCTCATGCATAGGTGCGTGAACCATGACTTTCCCAGGGACCTCTAACATGCCTTATTTAAATTATATGCATTTTGTGCATTGGATCACATCAAAGGAGATTCATACGGCTAGCATTCCATGGTGGCCTCAATAGATAGTTGAGATTGTTTGTATGTTCGAGAAGGAAATGCCCACGAGTTTCATGGACTTGCAGGTTCATATTCTAATCCACCTAGTTGATGAGGTTGAATTAGTCTGTGTGGTCTCATGTCGTTGGATGTTCTTCTTAGAGAGGTACATGGAAAAATTGAAGGGGTTTGTTCGACAAAGAGAAAAACTCGAGGGGTCTATGGTAGAGGGGTACATAGTATATCAGTCATTCTATTATGCTAGTGAGTACATCAAGCAAATCAATGACACACCTAGCACAACTGGTATGACCAGTGGGATGAAGACAAATGGGAAGGGAGACACTCCAAATGAATGGAAAAAAGCACATGATATAGAGTAAGTCACTTTTCTTTTGTCAAAATTATACAGAGTGATTGTTTACACTGAACTTGATAATATATATTTTATCTCATACTATTCGTTTTGATTTCATGGATACGTCAGTGAATTTAGAAATTGATGCCATTAATAAATCCATTCTTTACAATGCAGAGGCAACACAAATGTGTGTCACATTGTATTAAGACACGAGAAGGAAATAGGATAGTGATAGAAAATAATTTAGACGGTTGAAAGGTAGAAGCATCATCCTAATCATTTAAAAGAAAATATGCCAATGATCTATACCAACAGTTGGGTTGTTGACCATATCAAAGATAAATATGGTGCATCTGGTCATTACCCGCTTGGTGAAGAGGATGCACTAAACATGAGGATCGGGGGCAACAACTCGGTAATATTCTGTACATTTTTAACTTTATAATGAAAAAACTTGAATTATAACATCTATGTATTTTTATTGATGCTTGGGTTATTATACATATGGCACCATCATTTGTTCACATTTTTGCAGATGCATTTGTACCCATCTATGTAGGTATATGGGCATCATTTTCACATTGAGGATGTTCATGATGGATGTGTCACACAAGGTTGTGGAGTGGAAGTAGATTTCGACCAATCTAGCCATGCTAGCCACCACAATCAAAACATAATAGAGGGGAAGTTAGGTTATGTCATAAAGATACGAGAGATCATTCAAGTGGACTTGTCATCTTTCCAATGTGTTATTTTTAGGTGCAAGTGGTGGGATACCTTCGATTGGAGTAATATAGAGGAAGATCGTGATAGTGGGATAATATGTATCAACTTTAGAAATATGTGGGGTGAAAGCAAGGAGCTTTATGTTTTCCCAAAATACTACAAGCAAACGTTTTTTTACCCGAATGTGTTGGATATGGATTGGTGGTTCGTATTAAGACACGACCCTATATCATAACATCTTTTTGAGAAAAACAATGGTATAATGCTAAGTTAGGAAGATGATTAGGGTGATGGAAATAGAAAGTGATATCATGTACATGCTTTATTTCAACATTTATATTGTGGATGTATCATTTTATTTGTGAATTATCTATACTTGGTAAATTATGTTTTTTTATTCATTTTATGATGTTGGAAATAAAATTGATCAATGATTTTTTAAACCATTTTGAAACATATTGTCGAAATATGTGATATTACTTTGGAAGATTTTGGTAAAATAGAGAGTGCTTCATCCACTCCTTCATTCATGCACTAAGGTAGAGGTAGAAAGTGTTCAACATTGATATCATAATGGCGCACACAAATGTAACCTATATGAATTTCTTAATTTTGCAAAACACAATTATGATAATCCATGTAGATGCCACAATCCATACACCTAATTTAGTATATTATTTCACATTGAAATGATAAGCACAAGGAATAATGAGGTGGTTATGAATGTTAACTTTATGCATATTAATCGAAAAACCAATATTTGTAATTATGTGTTAACTTTATGAAAATGAAATGATTATAAACCAAATTTTCTAATTCTCGGAATGAATATGTTGAACATATTTGATATTGGTATAAATTTGGTATTAATACTACCATTAATACGACATGAGGTGTTATGCATGGTGAAGCCTTGGAAATGTTGTGTTTATGTGTCTAAGGTTGAGAGGGGCCTAAGGTAGCCAGAAACACACTAAGGCACATATTAATAACCCTCAGAAGAAGCAATGATCTTTATCGCGCCATTATTAGAGGTGCAAGTTTCAGTTACATCAAATAGTGTCCAAGTTATAGATTCTATAATGTATGTTATTTAAAAACTTACATATAATAAATTATAAAAAATATCCAATTAGTTTGTAATTTTTTTGTACAAATGAAAATTCAAAGAATTATTGTATAGAAAGAAGAATTATCGTATCATTATTATTTTATCGATGTTAGATTTCAAATATTTTTAGTTTTATAAATAAAGATAGTTTTTCAAAAGTTTAATATTCAATTTTGAATTTTGAATAATTTAAAGGAAAATTTACATACATCATTATTTTATTTCATGTTTTATATTCAATTTTTTTACTTGTAATATTCAATTTTTTACTTCTACATAAATTTGATGTCTAATATTCAACTTCTAAACCTTTTTATCAACTTTAAAGGACTATTTAGAACTATGCTTAATTTGGCCTAAGGTTGGACCAAAGTGGTGTAGACAACCTAGATCGACTTCGGATACTTCTATGGATTACAATTGTTCACAATTGTTAGTGGTATACATAATCATCAGTGGTGAATTACAATTGTTCACAATTGCTAGCGGTGTACACACTTGTTAGTGGTTGAGGTTACTAATTTTCAATGTTACAAAGGAAGATTGGGAAATTTGACCATCATAGGACCAGTATTAAAGATTTTTCAATGGGTTGGAAGGTTGGGTACCATTGGTTCATAAATAATTTTATGTGTTTTTTTGAGATCTTAAACACATATTTCAATAAAATGTTGTAATTTACATTATATATATAGTTCATAGCCAAAAACACACTAAGGCACATATCAATAACCCCTAGAAGAAGCAATGCTCCTTATCACACCATTAGTAGAAGTGCAAATTTCAATTACATCAAATAGTGACCAAGTTATAGATTCTTAGTAGAATAATCTATGTTTTTTTTCCTCGAAAAAAAAATCATAATTTCATTAATTGCCCAAAAAGGAAAGTACAAAATTACATTTTCATGCTCGTCAAGAGCTCCATGGGAAGTAGTCCCATCAGGAAGGCTATGCCAAAACATGGCCAACAATAGATTAGTCATTGAAAATCAACTAATACCAATAGCTATTACTTACAAAACCAATATTAGATTCGCTCTTTGAAAGAGCCATTAAATACAAACACAAATCAAAATTCCTAGCTCCACTTCTAGCATCTATACAAAACATAGACCAAGTCCCCAAGGGACAACTCAGAAATAGCTCTGCCAAAAAAGTTCATTCACATAAATAGCTAAGCATAATACCCAAAATGAATTGTGCTCCATGAAGAGAGGGTGTTATTATCCATATATCTCACTGTCCCTACATTCAACGATAAACCAAGTCCCACAGGTCATCAATAAGCCAACCTTTGACTGGATATTTGCATCAACATTTTATTCCTAGTACACATGCTTGAAATATATTGAATCCAGCAAGTCCCTTGACCTCTTCACCTCTTCCAGACAAATAGACAGGGCCATGTCATTACATAAAAAAATCCAGTGATCCAATCAATTACAATATTTGAATCCTTAAACACATGAAAAGAGGTAATGCCCCTTTCAATAGCCAGAAATAACAAGAGCCTTAAAGTTGAGAGCTTTGCAAAATTGTTTGTGGCCCTGCCAAGACCTGCTTTGAATTTTAGATAATGTGAATATGACAAATATAAGATTCATCCACCACCATATAGGGGAGAGGTGCCTTGTGTAGCCTCGTCAAAATAACCCAATCGCATTGATCTATCTATGTGCTCCTATACTATGTGCCTCTGAGGCCCTGGATCCACATCCTGAGGAAAACATGCAAGAATCCCCCAACTTTGAGCAGCACAAAACACAAACGGGATCAATCTTCCCTCGAAAATGATAAGATTTCTTAACAACCAGATCCCCCAAGCAACAATTGTCTACAACGATCATGTATAATTAGTTCTCGGATCCTCAACCCAATTCCTAAATCCTTATTCAACTGTTGATCCATACGATCCATTTCTGATGCCCGAAAGGATATCCATCTCCATCCAAACCTATTTTGCATAAGGGCATTCCATGACAACATGATTATTTGTCTCCTGAGCCAAACCACAAAAGGCACATCTAACTGGGCCCTGACATGCCCTTTTATGGAGGATATATCATGTAAGAGCCTTATTATTCAGGAGGCACCAAAAGAATAACTTAGCTTTCAAAGACATTTTAATTTCCAGGTTAAATCCCACCACCAACAATTTTCTCTCTACACCCCTTCTCCACACAAGCTAAGATAGCCCACTCTAGGATAATATTTACCTGTAGGAGCATGAGACCCAGCCAAATAATCAGGTTCATCTCTTATTCTATTCTCGTTCCCTCACAATTTAGACAGAAAGGACTCCCACCTAACTGGATCTCCCCCCTCAAAACTCATCTCATCTCATTCGCGCCAACCTTGATTCCAAAAAGAAAGGTACAACCTCCATTCATAAGTATTTGGATCATATGCACATACAAGATACAGTTCTGCTTTCCACTAGTCCATGCATCTTCACCCACCCTTACTTTGGAACCATCATCAATTTTCCAAGCCAACTCCTTTCCTATAAGACGAAAATTAGTAATAACATCTTTCCATATAACAGAGCATTAGTTTATGTTTTTATTCCTTCTCCCGAGCCAACTCTCAATTGAATCAAGAGTAATGTATTTGTCGTCAACCACTCTGAACCAAATTCACTCCCCCTTTATCAACCTCCATATTGATTTAGCCACTGATAGCTCCAACTTGTCAATCTTATTTCCAAATGGGATATGAGCCAGTTCTAGTCATTCTCTAGATATTTATTCAGTTTCAATATGAATCCCTATTACTTTATATGATACTTGAGTGTTACCCTTCTAAAAGGAAAGAAATACCTAACTTTTATCCAATGTTCCTTCTCATACCCCACTAAGGAAATGGTGGACTTGCCCTCATTCACCAGCATCCCAGTAGCAACACAATACAAATACAAAATCTTCTTTGAAGAGTGGAGTTCCCTTATAGACCCATCACACAAGATCAAAATGTCATCCACAAACAGAAGATGAGTGATTGAGATTGAGTGACCAATTCTGATTCCTTTGAAGTTTCCTACCCTTTTAGGATCCATTATCAACCTACCGAGACCTTCTGCTACAACTAAAAACAATAAAGGAGACAAGGGACATCCTTGTCTCAGCCCTCTAGAATCTTTGAAGAATTTTGTGGAAACCCCATTTATCATAATAGAAAAGGAGACCGATGAGATGTATCCCATCACCTGAGATATAAAAGGTACAACACAACCTAAATGAGTTAGCATCAATTTGATATACAACCAAATTACCATGTCATATGCCTTGGAGAGATCAATATTTATTACAACTGCTCAAATGTTTTTTACCTTAATGTTATGAAGTCCCTCCTGAGCTACTCCAATCACCTCATGAATCTGATGCCCATCCAGAAACCCAAATTGCTCCTTCAACCTTGTTGATAACAATTTTTGGATTCTTGATTTGGAGATAACCTTTGCCACAATGTTGTATATGCTATTGCAGAGCGACATCGGTTTAAAATCTTCATAGGACAAGGCCTTATATTTCTTTGGAATAAGGGTGATGAATGTTGAGTTGAAACCTGCCATCATATAACCTTTTGATTTTGATTCCTCCACCACCCACAAAATGTCACCTTCTAGAAAATCATACAAGCCTATAAAGAGTTCCATCGACCACTCATCCAGACTATGACTTTTGTCCTTCTTGAAACTATGCAAGACCTCCTTTAGTTCTTTCTTGTTTCATTAGTTCTATGTTACCCTCCTCTGAGAAAACGTTTGGAAATACTTGAGCTAACTTAACAAGCTCTCCTATAAAATCTCTCTCCTCTACTTTGAATATGGACTCAAAATGCCAAATCCATGCCTCTGCAATCTTCTCGAAACCACTAATACTGCTAACTTCCTCATCTTCCAAACTCCAAATTGAGTTTGACATTTTCCTTTCTTGTGCAAACTTATGAAAAAAATTGTGTTGTCATCCCCTTGCTCGGGCCATAGTGCCATACTCTTCAGCCTCCAGGTCGTAGACTTCTCTTGGACAATTTTCTCTTGACTTCTTCTATCTTTACCAGTTCACTCTTAGTAACTTCTATCGGATATACCCCAGCGTCCGATTGCTAAATTCTTGCCAAAGCCTCTTCAATATCTTTTAGAGCTTGCTCATCCCTAATTATTTTCTCTTGTGCCTAGCCCAGAGTGGCTTGTTTTACGGATTTTAGATTCTAAACCATGTGGATCGCAGCGGATTCCCTACTATTATCATCAAAAGGCCTCAAATTCTCTTTAACTAAGTTTAAGAACCCTTTAGCATCAAGCCAATTCGAATTGAGTTTAAAGGGAATTGAGATTGTTTGACCACTCTTCCTTAATCCCATAATCACAAGATGGTGATAAAATTCACCATTGTCCTCCACCAATTAACGAAAAAGAATGTCTCCCTACAACAATGGTTCATTGATGAGAGATCAATCCAATCTCTTGGCAACGCTCTCCTCTCCTGATCTCTTGTTTCGCTAGGTCGGGTTGATTTTTGTAAGTTCAATATCAATCCAACTCTCTCTGTCAGGTAAGTTAATGAAGAATTTTGTCAATGGATTCGGCACATCCCTGGGACCCCACGTCTCAAATCTCCCTAAAGAGAATATCAAGTCTCCTCCCAAGATGAGATCATCTTCCTGGAGTAGAGGATTTCTCATCAAGCCTTCCCAAAAAACTTTCCTATCAGCATAAGGACCGTAAATTTTAACAAAAGTCAGATCTTTCCCTAGTTCCCTTGAAAACAGAACTGACCCAATGCCTGACACTACAAACCAACACTTTTTTACCCTCATCTTGGTTGTATTCCACGTTGTAGCAACAACCCTCGATCTGCCACAAGCATCTAGAGTCACAAATTTCCAAGTTGGGAGGAGAGATTCCATAACTTCCACAATAATATTGCCCACACCAAGCATTTCCTAAAATAAAATGACACCAGGTTTATGATTCCAAACTAACCTTTTTATGTCATCCATTTGGAGGAGCTGGAAATCCCCCAACAGTTGAAGGAAAGAGCTTTCATTTTAAACCACGCTTCAGGGTCATCCTCGCTCTAAGGACACCATCTAGTGCCAACTACCTACTTGACATTACATACGAATTTGCTTTCACTTGGGATTTATATAGATAATACTTTCTCCCCTTTCCCATCCCCTTTGGTCTTGAAACCATACCCTCCCCCAAACCTCTTCCTTCAACACCTTCACCAACGCTTGACCCACCCCCTCTAGGATGAAGATTATAACCCAAGGCCTCACCCAACCCTTTCCTCTCATTATCTTCAAGAACTAGGCATTGAGTAGCCTTTCCAAAATGACTGGATCGCTCCCATGCTTTGTATTAGCAAACTCCAAAGATTTTAAATTGAAAGATTCCCCAGGTAGACCCAAATGACTCATGGTTAAACGCAAAGGAGACTAGCCTACTAGATTCTAAGGAATAGATACATTTGAAAAGGGGAAAACTTACCTAAAAATATACGCTAAGTCTTCCCAGCAGGCATACTAAAGGACAAGATCACAAGCACCTTACCCAATCGTTGATTTCCTTGGGGAGTTGGCCAAAAAGGAATCCTTGGGATTAATTCCTGCTTATAATTTTCAATGATGTGAACCCCTTTGTATTTCTCACCATCCCCACTTGAATTCTACTTCCCTACACAAGGATCCACACTTGCCATGAAATCTGACCCTTTTTCTTTGTCAACCAAGTCTACCTTCAGTCCCTTTGACTCTGATTCTTCATGGATTCTAGAATCAAAACATTCCCTTTTATCTTCACATCTGGCTGTTTCAAGAGGACCCTCTAGACCATTTAAACCATTTTTCAATTTCGCCACCCTCATCTTCAGGTATCCTCTTGCTTCCAACACTATCCTTCTTATTATAAACCATGAGCTATGTCCTTTCCCATTCCCTCTTTTCTCGAAACCTATTTTTGATGAGGCAAGGGCCATTCTCGAACAAGGTGTCTGTGATTGTGACATCTTCTGATTCAAAAAGGGACTCCCTCGTAGTCCAGCCACTGCACCACCTCCTGATTTCCTCTGAGTAGGTTCAATTCAGTTGTCAAACCTTCCCTCAAATCAATAGAGATCAAGATTCGAGCCACTAACATGTGACCTGTTTGCTCAAAAGACATATCTGCAGAAATAAAGATACCAATTCTATTGCATGTCTCTCTGAAATCCTCCTAGGTCCAGTACTCCATTGGAAGGCTTTCGAGCTTGACCTAGATAGGGATCTGGTCAGCCCTCTCCTTCTACACATCGAAAAGTGGACTCCATAACTTTAGGCTCATGTGAGAAGAGTCCACTTGCCACTAGCAATTCAGAATGGCCAGTGCATCCTCCTTCTTTTCACACATCACCACAAACCATCCTTGCGCCAAGATGAAGCCCTTTGGCATGTACCCAATTAAATCTTTGTAATTATTCTCCATTCACACTCCTTGGCTTTTCCCAAAGAAGCATTTGCCCCTCACCATGGAAACTAATGCCATATTTCCATTCTCGTCACGTCATGAAGACAAATATCATCACCCACGACCAATCGAATTCTTCCTTCCTTCTTCTTAACACACCTTCACTTGAGCTTCCTCCCATAATTCTTCTTCCTTGACCCCGCTTGATCTGAAATTCGAGGATCTTTTTCACCATTTAGATTGCATGTGAAGTTTGAATGCTTAACCTCTTAAAAATACTTTAAATTGGAAAATTTAAGTGCTTAAATGAAACATATAGGCAAATAAACTAGTATCCAAACCATAAAATTGCAAACAACAGATGATAACAGAGTTCACCCCCTCCTAGGGTATGTCTCTGGGCCACTTCCAAATGGGAGCCTATCTTATTAAGTCTTCAAAAAGTTTTCATACATGAGTTCTGGAGTCACTTCTGAGTTTTGTTTGTCAAATACAGAAATAGACTGCACCATTGTATTCTTCTCGAAATTCCAAGAAAAATGAGTATAAAATTGACTATCTCTGGTTGAGATCTCCTCTGGCACGCAAAACGAGACAAACTTTTCTTGCATTGTACGAATTCATATTGTTTTCCCACCTCGGGATGTGTGCAAACCACTGGACTCTTACTCCAAAACGTCGAACTTTGAAATGTCGAATGCCCAAAATAGGGATCAATCCCGTGGTTAAATAATGAATAAGTGCGGACAACGCGCCTTTGTTTGGGCATAAAATCTGTAGCAAATATTTAAAAATATAATCCCGTTCTATATCCAACGGGTTGGCTGTGGGCTAGTGTTAACACGTTGCATTGTTCGACCGGGGCTCTTGGGATCCATTCCCATCGGCTGTTGTTTTATTGGAAATAACGCATATATATATATATATAGTGTTAGGATATTCCTATACTCCATCCTAGTCCTACCAGCATTATTCCTTTTTGCATTTTCAGTTATGCATGCATGCAATTGCATGCATCCCAATCATCAATCCTAGCACCTAGCCCTCAATTAGCTAGCTCTAAAAGCTTCTCTCATATCATTTTTAGCCCTCCTAAAGCTTAGTGCGCCCTTCCTCCTTGATTTAAGGAATCCACTCGCCCTCTCTCACTTACCATTCAGTTGTACTTCAGTTATCTTCAATTCCTTCCTTGATTTAAGGAAAGACTGACTCTCAACTAACTGTATCACTCCGATGGACCTCCAGTGAGACTAGACTGCCCATTATAACTCTAGTTAGCTCCTCATGCGCCCTACACTGAGCCTCCTTCATTCAGTTAGTGCCAGTTACACTCAGTTACACCTACCACACTTAGTTAGACTTAGTTTGACTGATGGTTGACAGTTACTTGAGCATTGATGACTCCACTGATGATGATGAAGACTTCTAGTTGTGCTCCGATGACACTCCAATGATCTTTTGATCACTCCATGAAGGCTAATTCAAATTGCCACCTTGGCATTCGAATCCTCATGCATTGTATTATTTATTTGTCCATTTGTGATTAATGAATTAGTGTGTGTGAAGTTATTTTGCTTTAATCTGAGTTCTACTGTATTATTCCGTTGCTCTCTTACTGCATTATTCACTCTTAATCTTATTCCTAAATTATTTCATTGTGAGGTATACATCAACTCTTAGATCTGTTGTGAGGATTTTCACATGGTATCAAAGCATGTTGAGAGTATTGTTTATCTCCATTCCTAAGAGTTTTTTGCAGGTTATTATCAATATTTCGAGTGCAGCAGTTGCAGCAGTTTCTGCACTTTTGCAGCAGTAGCAATTGCAGACTTTTCTATTGTTTTTGCAGGTCTTCTACAGCTTCCATGAATTCAGAAGAAATCCCTCATCTTTCTCCATTCAACTATGATGAATGGAAACCAAAAATGATAGCACATTTGAAGAGCCATGATCTCTTTGATTATTGTTTTGAAAGAGAGTTCGAATCCTCTGAAAAAGAGAATGAATGGTTAAATGAAGGTGGAATAGCCATTGCAACCATGTTCTATGCTATGTTCGTTACATTATGAACCACTTCATTGATTCTGTTGAATCTCTAATAGAGCTATGGGCCCAACTGGATGAAAAATTTGGCAAACATAATGAAGGGATTGGTCTAAACCCATTCGAGAGCAAGCCCAGTGATGCATTCGCCCTCCTTGATGATCTCATTGATCATGAATCAATATCAAACATATCTCATATTGAAGTTAGCCACAAAGAAGAAGAACTTGCAGATCCTACACTCATGCTCCAAATTCCTTCTATTTTGAATTATGTGCCAGCTCACACTCTAGATATTGCAGAGGTTCCTAAATCCTCTCTTGCACCAGAGTCTGTTGGTTTGCATCATGATCTCATGAATGTTTCGGAGGTAAAATCAGCCATTGGAGGTAATGCATTCGCTCTCCTTGATCACTCACCTCTTATGTACTACTATATGATCATTATTTCATGCTTTCAGAAGGTTATTGAAGATGATGGCCATTGCCATTCGCTTGGGATAATTTCTCATGCATTTACTGGTTTAGATCTCACCTCAAATGGTTGAAAGGAGATCTTAAGCAACCATGATTCAAGTCTTGGATCTAATTTGGATTCCAAGCAATCACTGATATTTGATGGTTCTTTTGAGCATAATCTCACCCATGATGGTTCGAAGGAGAAGACAAAAGACTATCTGCACATTCATAGATTTGATCCTACCTCAACTGATTCGAATCACAGGTTCAAGGATCATCCTCATACTTTTGGATTTGTTCTCATCACACTTGATCTGAAGAGAAAGTACAAGCACATGCTTTTTGAGCATGAAACACTTCTTCCCAAGAAGAAGATACCTCCAGACATATGACCAAGCATCACACCTGCTTGAGTTTGGAGCATTTTTTTTTTTTGTGTGCCTTATAGTCTATTTTGAGGGGCGCTATTTTTCCCATGAGGTTTTCCCCATTCCTCAGTTTATTGACTGTTATTATTATTCAATAAATTATTCATTGTATTGGGTGACCTTTGGTCTCAGTTACCAGGGCCCAAGATGGATTAAGGGGGGGTGTTAGGATATTCCTATACTCCATCCTAATCCTACCAACATTATTCCTTTTTTCATTTTCA
Organism: Larix kaempferi; assembly: GCA_027924585.1. Classification (NCBI taxonomy): domain Eukaryota; kingdom Viridiplantae; phylum Streptophyta; class Pinopsida; order Pinales; family Pinaceae; genus Larix; species Larix kaempferi. The sequence continues at coordinate 2,007,005 of BSBM01001003.1, forward strand.
GTTATGCATGCAGAATCAACACCTAGCCCTAAGTTAGCTAGCCCCGGGAGCTTCTCTCAGATCAGTTTTAGCCCTCCTAGAGATTAGTGCGCCCTTCCTCCTTGATTTAAGGAATCCACTCGCCCTCTCTCACCTACCATTCAGTTGTACTTCAGTTATCTTCAGTTCCTTCCTTGATTTAAGGAAAGACTGACTCTCAACTGACTGTATCACTCCGATGGACCTCCAGTGAGACTAGACTGCCCATTCTGACTCCAGTTAGCTCCTCATGCGCCCTCCACTGCGCCTCCTTCATTCAGTTAGTGCCAGTTACACCTACCACACTCAGTTAGACTCAGTTTGACTGATGGTTGACAGTTACTTGAGCATTGATGACTCCACTGATGATGATGAAGACTTCTAGTTGTGCTTTGATGACACTCCAATGATCTTTTGATCACTCCATGAAGGCTAATTCGAATTGCCACCTTGGCATTCGAATCCTCGTGCATTGTATTATTTATTTGTCCATTTGTGATTAATGAATTAGTGTGTGTGAAGTTTTTTTGCTTCTATCTGAGTTCTATTGTATTATTCTATTGCTCTCTTACTGCATTATTCACTCTTAATCTTATTCCTAAATTCTTTCATTGTGAGGTATACATCAGCTCTTAGATCTGCTGTGAGGATTTTCACATATAGTTGTAACTCCTCCGATCTATTGGGGACTGATGGTTGACAGTTACTTGAGCATTGATGACTCCACTGATGATGATGAAGACTTCTAGTTGTGCTTTGATGACACTCCAATGATCTTTTGATCACTCCATGAAGGCTAATTCGAATTGCCACCTTGGCATTCGAATCCTCATGCATTGCATTATTTATTTGTCCATTTGTGATTAATGAATTGGTGTGTGTGAAGTTTTTTTGCTTCTATCTGAGTTCTATTGTATTATTCTATTACTCTCTTACTGCATTATTCACTCTTAATCTTATTCCTAAATTCTTTCATTGTGAGGTATACATCAGCTCTTAGATCTGCTGTGAGGATTTTCACATATAGTTGTAACTCCTCCGATCTGTTGAGATTTGAATATGTATAGTGGTTAAAACCAAATCAACTTTAAATAGAAGTGGAGTCCTTATCGGTTAAGAAACATATGTGGAGGTCCTAGATAGGCGGATGGTATGGAGTCGTTGGCGGAGGCGGATGTTAGGGGTCTGATCCCCCTCGACCGTAATATTTTTTGGTGAATGGAACCTTCGGATGGCCAACTGGGATGCCACATGGTAACTCTCGGTTGGTCCACATGCCTTTCCACTTGTGCAATGTACCTGCAAACTATGTGCCAACTGTACCACGAACTTGTTGTTTGTACTGGATTTTGCACTAGACTACGGTGGTACAAATCCCAGGAATCTAAAAGGTATTACTTATGAGTTTATGGGATGAATAAGCTAAAATTACATGGATGGGCTGAGAGAGTGATAATACAACAGAAAATATGCACAGTTTAAGATCTCAAAAGCAAATAAGAAAGACTAGAATAAATGATATTGTGGATCTTCTGAGCCAATAAGAATATCAATAATACAAGATACGGAATGTATTCCTATATCATGATTAAACATTCATTCAAACATAAAAACATTCTGGGAAAATAATATTAAATACATAAATTTGAAAGTGAGAATGAATGACAAAAACATTATCAATCAAATATACACAAACAAAAATTAATCAAAACATGACATGCATTTACAATTTATCATAAGTCTAGTTGGCTCATATATAATATTTCATTTTCAAAAATAGACTTCAGTACATAATACAGCCTTAAAAAAAATTTAGCTACTGGTCCATACAGAAATCTCTCAGTCTCTCGTACCAACCCTTTTTCTTTTTGCATCATTTACATTTATACTAAGAGAGAGAATGAAAACAGTTTTAGATCCAAAATTAAAGGATCGAGTATCTAAAAATAGACTAGCCAACCCTAAAATTCGGTGGTCATCAAATATAGGAGTGTTAGGAACCCATGTCTTTACTTTGTTAGTATATCGTTGTTGGACGCATATGCTTTGTAAGTCGTCCCGTAGTATTTGTTGATCAATAGTTTGTGTTATTGTTGTTGGCGCATATGCTTTGTAAGTCGCCCGTAGTATTGTTGATCCATAGTTTGTAGTGGCCCATGGTTTTGACCCATAGTATTGGCGCCTAGACTTAGTAAATAAGTGTGTGTTGAGGCCTATGAAGGCACCGTGAAGTTATTTGTATTGAGCTTGCTCAAAGGAGGTTGCCCCCTCGAAGTGGCCTACGATCAATATAAAAGTGATTTTGAGTTCTGTCATTTCTGCTATTTCGCATATTCTTATTAATTAATTGTTGCAGGTGCTTCACATCTGGTATCAGAGCACTTTCTTGGGCTCGCTGGGTGAAATTTCTGGCAAATTTTTTTTTCGCATCTGTTGCAGGTTCGGATTTGGGAATAATCCCTATCCGCTTAACTGTGGGAAGTACTTGGGCATAAGCCCTAAAACTCATTGTGAGGAGTACCACAAGAACCCAGAAGTAGCTGGCCCATTGAGAGGACCTGCCAGCGAAAAGGGAAACGACCCCTACCTGATTGACTAGTTCCCACCCGTGAGGTAAACCAAGAGCTGTCATTTGTGGCAAAGCGGTTATCAGTTTTACCTGAGCCATGGAGTGAGGGGTACTGCCCCAATACACAAGCCGTCAAACAACATTGGTGGCTGAGTGAAACCCCTGAACTGTTAGGAAGCCGCACATACCTGGGGTCCATATCTATTTTCAGATGAACTGTTGTCGATCACTTCTGCATCGTTTCAGATCCAGCCGTTTAGATCCATTCTGAAAGCCGTTCCAGATCCAGCCGTTTTCAATCCATTCGGCGCCATTTTAGATCCCTCTATTTCCGCTCACTTCCGGGCCGTTGCAGATCTATTTGTTTCAGATCCCTTCCGAGTCGTAGCCTCTCCATTCTGGGAAAAAAAAAAACCCCAATCACCCATAACTTTGCCATAACTTCCTCATATTTCACCCAATCACCTTCAAATTTTACCACAGAGTTCCTTTCTGAATTCTGCTTCTTTGTCCCCCTCTGTCAAATTTTCCCATTCTTTCACCCCGCTTCTGAAATCCTCATTTTTTGCTTCCTTGTCTATTCGACAGTGTCCAAAACCTAGTCAAACCCCAATTACCCTTCAGATTTTTTCCCAAATCTAGATTTTCCTGTACTGAAGCAGTTTTTGTTTTTGTTTTTCTACCCAGTCAACCAAAATAAATAAAATAAAAAACTCCTGGTTATGGTTGTCACCCGCGCAGGAGCAAAAACCATGGAAGAAGCACTTGCAGCCATCCAAGCCAAACTCCAGGATCTGGATGAAAAATTTCTCGGCCTCCATCTTGAACATTCAGCTATGAACAACAAACGATAGTCCGAGTCTTCATCAGACAATGGGTTCTCTTCTTCCAACAATTTCCGTGGTCCGAAGCTTGATTTTCCTCGCTTCAATGGTACTGATCCAACTTGATGGATCTATCGTGTAGAACAGTATTTCAATCTGCATAATACTTTTGATGTCAACAAAGTTCCGCTTGCATCCTTTCATTTGGAACAGGAAGCTCTTCAATGGTACCGTTGGTACATCAAGGCTCATGAAGAGCCAAAATGGCCAGACTTTTGCCAGCTCCTTTTGCAACGATTTGGTCCTAGTGCTTTTGATGACTTCACAGGAGCCCTCACTAAACTTCGCCAAGTTGGCACTGTGAGAGAGTATCAAACCGAATTTGAGAAACTAGCCAACCACACTGAAGGATTCTCTGATGACTTTTACCGGAGTTGTTTTATCAGTGGTCTAAAGGATGCCATCCGCTCTGAGGTCAAAATGTTCTGTCCCAACACAATGATGGAATCCCTAGGGTTGGCTAAGTTGGCAGAAGACAAGATTGCAACCCAACAATGCTCCAAGCCCACTTTTGTTCCCTTCCAAAATATGGGTTCTCAACGACCACCCATACCGCAGGGTCCTCGACCAACTCCTATCAAGCGTTTGTCTGAAACAGAGATGCAAGCATGCAGAGAAAAGGGGCTTTGCTATAATTGTGATGAGAAATTCACTCGGAGACATAGATGTGTTCAACAAAAGCTCTATCTCTTGGATGTGGATTCTCCACCTGCCTCTGAAATTGGTGACGAAGATCCAGAAACAATGGATGCTCAGGTCGAAATTCAACAACCGCCTATTGACCCTTCGTCTCAGGATGACCAACCAGAGATATCTATCCATGCTTTAGCTGGAATCACCACCCCCCAAACAATGCGGGTCAGGGGTTACTTCAAGAAGCTTCCTCTTACAATACTCATTGATTATGGTAGCACTCATAATTTCATTGACCCTCGGATCGCCAAACAAGCTGATTGTTTTATCCATCCTTGCTCCAACTTTGAAGTCATGGTTGCCAATGGGGGCACCTTACCTTGCAAAGGGAAGTGTCGAAATGTGCATATCTCTATGGGAGATTATACCTTGCGCTGTAACATGTTTGCCTTGACCTTAGGAAGATGTGATGTGGTTTTGGGCGCGCAATGGCTACGCACACTTGGCCCTATCTTATGGGATTTTGTTGAACTTTGGATGCAGTTTTCCCTCGATGGACAAAAACACACATTGACAAGATTACAACCAGGGTCTCTCAGCATCATCAGTTCACATCGCATGGAAAAACTCCTCAAGAAGAATTCACATGGTGTCATCACTCAGATCCATTCCATTCAGATGCAACCATCAGCGGTCTCCACTACTCCTTTGGATCTACAACAAATTCTGGATCGATATACAGGTGTCTTTGCTGAACCAGTGGGATTGCCACCTTCAAGGCCAAAATACCATCGTATTCAGCTCCTTCCTGGCAGCGTTCCTCCCAACATCAGGCCCTCTCGCTACCCATTTCACCAAAAAACGGAGATTGAAATGCTCATTTGGGATTTATCGAAGCAAGGTATTATTTGCCCAAGCACTAGTTCCTTTTCTTCTCCAGTTCTTCTTGTCCGTAAAAAAGATGGGTCATGGCGCCTCTGCATTGAATTCCGAGCACTTAATCACCTCACCATCAAGGATAAGTTTCCAATTCCCGTTGTTGATGAGCTTCTTGATGAGCTTCATGGGGCTCAATTTTTCTCCAAGTTGGATCTTCATTCTGGGTATCATCAAATTCGGGTTCATGAGGATGATATCCCTAAAACAGCTTTCCGCACACATGATGGCCTTTATGAGTTTTTGGTCATGCCCTTTGGCCTCACTAATGCTCCTTCCACATTCTAGGCCTTAATGAATAAAATATTTCGGACCTACTTGCGAAAATTCATTCTGGTATTCTTTGATGATATCCTCATCTACAGTAAAACATGGGATGAACATCTCCAGCATCTGGATCTTGTCATGCAACTTTTCTCTGACCATCATCTCCACGCCAAGCAGTCTAAATGTGTTTTTGGATAGAAGGAAGTTGAGTATCTCGGGCACATTATCTCAGCACAAGGGGTTCTCGTGGATCCTGCCAAAATCGATGCCATGAACAATTGCCCGCATCCCCAGACACTCAAGAGCCTTCGTGGGTTTTTGGGGGTTGACTGGCTACTACCGCAAGTTTTTCAAGGATTATGGGAAGATTGCAACTCCATTAACTGCTCTATTGAAAAATGATGCTTTTACATGGACACATGCTGCTCAGTGTGCATTTGACAAACTGAATCAAGCTATGTTTACTACACTTGTTCTAGCTATGCCCGATTTTTCCAAGTCCTTCACTATTGAGAGTGATGCTTGCGGCAATGGAATTGGTGTTGTTCTCCTTCAAGATGAACACCCCATTGCGTTCACTAGCAAAGCCCTTTCAGGTAAGAATTTAGCTGCCTCTACATATGAGAAGAAAATGATGGCTATTTTGCATGCAGTACAGAAGTGGCGACCATACCTATTAGGGAATCATTTCTACATCAAGACTGATCACCAGAGTCTGAAATATTTCTTGGAACAACATGTCTCCTCCCCAGCACAACAGAAATGGGTTAGCAAACTCATGGGTTATGACTATGAAATCACTTACAAGAAGGGTAAAGACAATATTGTGTCAGATGCTCTTTCTCACACATTTGATGCCCAAGGTTCTCTTTCAGCTATTTCTATGCCTGTTCCAAATTGGTTGCAATCTGTTCAACAGGGTTATGTCAATGACTCTTCCTTATCTCAAATCATCCAACGCTTGACCAAAAACCCTTCTGCTGTACCACATTACTCTTGGGATGGTGCTTCTCTGAGATACAAGGGTCGTCTGGTGCTTCCCCAGAGCACATATCTTCAACAGACTGTCTTCTATGAACTCCATGCTTCTCCATCGGCAGGGCACTCTGGGTTCCTCAAAACATATGAACGGGCACGGCGTAACTTCTTTTGGCAGGGCATGAAAAGGACAATTCAACATATGGTGGCTGAATGTGATACCTGCCAGCGCAATAAGGGTGAAACAACACTCCTTCCAGGATTGCTCGAACCCTTGCCCATACCTACACGGATTTGGACAGATATTTCTATGGATTTCATTGAAGGGCTCCCTAAATCTGGCGGGAAGACAGTGATTCTCATTATGGTTGATCACCTCTCCAAATATAATCATTTTTGTGCTCTCAGCCATCCCTATATAGCCTCCTCAGTCGCTCAAATTTGCCTGGACCAGATCTTTCGTCTTCATGGCATCCCTTCTTCCATTGTCTCGGATCGTGATGCGACTTTCACCAGTCATTTTTGGACAGAACTATTTCGCCACACTGGCACCAAACTGAAGATGAGGGTATCACCCATAAACAGATGGTCAAACTGAAATTATCAATAAATGCTTGGAAACTTATCTTCGTTGCTTCACCTCTGAACAACAACATCAGTGGGCAAAGTGGCTCCCGCTCGCTGAATGGTGGTACGATTCCTCTTACCACACTACCTCTAAAATGACCCCATATGAAGCATTTTATGGTCCGGCACCTCCAGTTCTTCTTCCATACACCCCCACCAGTTCACCAGTTCAGGAAGTTGACACGGTCCTTCGAAACCGCGATCAGATTCTTCGCATTTTGCAGGACAATCTTCACATCGCAAGAAATCGCATGAAGCAACAAGCTAATCAGCACCGTTCTGAGCGCACTTTTCAAGCAGGCGATATGGTTTTTCTTCGTCTCCAGCCGTACAAGCAATCCTCCCTGAAACTCAAAGGGCGTCATAAGCTCGCTCCAAAGTTCTATGTGCCATATCGGATTCTTCAAAAGACTGGATCCGTTGCTTATAAATTGGAACTTCCTCGTTCTTCCCGCATTCATCCAGTATTTCATGTCTCTTGTCTGAAGAAAGTTCTTGGCACCAACATCAGTGGACAAACTATTTTACCCGAACTGGATAATGAAGGATCCATCCTTTTGGAGCCGAAGGCCATCCTCAATCGGGGCACTCTTCAGCTTCGCTCTCACTCTATCATAGAGGTCTTAATTCAGTGGCATGGCATGCAACCATAGGATGCTACATGGGAACCACTCCTTCAGATTCAACAACAATTTCCACATCTAAAGCTTTGAGGACAAAGCTTTTTTTAAGGGGGAGGGGATGCTAGGAACCCATGTCTTTACTTTGTTAGTATATTGTTGTTGGACGAATATGCTTTGTAAGTCGTCCTATAGTATTTGTTGATCAATAGTTTGTGTTATTGTTGTTGGCGCATATTCTTTGTAAGTCGCCCGTAGTATTGTTGATCCATAGTTTGTAGTGGCCCATGGTTTTGACCCATAGTATTGGTGCCTAGACTTAGTATATAAGTGTGAGTTGAGGCCTATGAAGGCACTGTGAAGTTATTTGTATTGAGCTTGCTCAAAGGAGGTTGCCCCCTCGAAGTGGCCTGCGATCAATATAAAAGTGATTCTGAGTTCTGTCATTTCTACTATTTCGCATATTCTTATTAATTAATTGTTGCAGGTGCTTCACAAGGAGATACTACTAACCGAACTACTTGATTATCTGTCTCAATATAAGGGAACCAAAATTGTGTATACATCTTTGAAGGCCACGTAGATAACATAAAGCTTTCTAGAACAAATTAGATGCCACGAGTTACTTCTGCTAGAATGGTTAGACCATCTAATGCTTGACACCTCCTCTGTAGCCGCAAGAATTCTTTGTCCATGACCTCTACCTTTCCTTGAACCTCTTGATTCTGCTTGACTAATTCTTCATTCTCTGTCTGAGCTAGTTTCCTTCTCTTTACAGCTTCTTCAACAGCTTGCACTAACTCAGCATAATTCGTATTAATCTCCTCTAAATCTTCTCTTAACCTTCTATTATCTTGAACCAGTTGATCATTAAAATGATTCAAATTTGAATTCTGGGTCTTATAATGGTGCAAAGCTTTCTGAAGATTTCTAATTTCATATTTCTCTTCTATTTGTAACTTACTTTCAACAGTATCCAAATGTTGATTGTTTAAACCTTCATCCACAACATCCTTCTGACTTTCAGAACTGAGCTTAAATATTTTTTCATCTACAGACTCTGCTTCTCGTTCAATCTTTGTAGATCTTAAACTAGTTCCTTCTTGACAATCTAGGACATCCTCTTTTCCTTGATTATCATATTCTTTTATTGGCAATTCTAGAATAAGCTTGATACTTTCCTCAATATTTTCTAAAGCTTGTGAAAGAATTTTCTCCATTTCCTTAGACTTTGTCTCCTCTTCACTGTTGGATCCATCAACATCAACTATGGTTTCACTGTTCAACTTGGAATTAAGAGTTTCGTTCGATTGAGGTTTATTAGAAGCCCTAGTTTTAGGTCTCCATGGAACAGCTCCAGAATTTTGAAAATACTGAGTATCATTTATTTTTACCTTTGAAGACGTTGCTTCAGGAATACCTGTTTCCAACGCTTTCTCCACTAGTTCTTCTTCAAAATGACTTGGAGTCCTAGGAGTTACCACGATCTGCTCCTTATCATCTTCATTTTGCTTCTTGTTTTGCTTTGCCTCTGTATCCACTTTACAATCAAATTTTTGCTCCGTGACCTTTCTTTTGTAGCTTCTGAACTGTTTGGGGTTTCTTGACCATCCTAGGATTTATCTTTCTTCTTCCTTTCATCGTCCTTTTCTTCTATAGCTTCAAGTTTCTCCACCTCAAACCCCGACCAGAAAAGAAAATGAAGCCAGGTCCAACTCTTTTTCTTCAACTCATTTACAATCAACAACTTAATCAAACCATGGTGAAAAATGATGTGAGATGAATGATCTGGATGATTCTTTACTCTCGTAGCCCTTTTGGGTAAGATTTTAAATAGATAAAAGGGAAAAATCAGTTTTGATGTCCCTGTAATGTGAAGGAGGAAACACAAATGATACTTGAATATTGTGGCAAATCTTCCCTCACAGGTTATATATCCTTGGATAATACTTAAAACTTGTCTCCACTCTTCCTTTAACGCACTAAGATGAATGCCTTTACTCCAATCTAGGGTTTCATACCCTGGCGTGAGAAACAAACTTAAATCTACTTCAAAAGAGAAATTTTTGAACCAATTATCACTATCTGTAAGCAAACCCATTGCATCTACAATGGAAGTCTTTGAAACTTCAAATTTCATAGTGGAAAAATCAACCTGAGTGCTTGTAAATTTCCTAGCAAATGTCTGAGAAACTTCTACATTATATCCTTTAATATTTTCAAAGAAAGTGAATCAGCCTGCATATTTAAACATTTGTGCACACTGTGGATGCTCTTTGGCCCAGTAAGTATTAGCAGGTTGTTGGGCCTGGCCCAAGTGGGCATGATTTTGCTGAAGTACAGTTTTGTGAACTGTGTAGTGCGAGCTGCGGAGTCAGATGGCACAATTTTGGGGTGTGCACAGTTCGGATCGAATGGGCAGTTTTGTGCAGTTTAGCTGGAGCGCAGTGCCAGCGCGACAGCTATTTTGGTAAAGAGTATAGAGGAAGATCGAGCCGGGAGAGCGACCTATTTCGGGAAAAGAGCATAGTAAAGTAGAGGAAAGCGACCTATCTAAGAGAGTGGTGGCAATCAGTTAAGAAGCTAGGCCACTAAGTCGACGGCGACAGGCAGGCTAAAGGAGTGGAAAGTGACAGGCCACGATGCAGTTGTAACCATTTTGTTGATGACTGCGGCTGTCAGAAGGGCGTTAGAGCCACGAGTGGCCCAGTAAGGCGACCGAAGTAAGTGGAGTAAACTGTTGACGGCAACAGGTAGGGTGGCGGATAACCGCACCAGTTTTGGGAACCTTAGGGTTTTGGGGGCCTATGCATTGTAAAGACATGACCTACGAGCATGATCTATAAGAAGGCATAATTTTGTAATGGAAAGGGTTGAATCATTGTAATTGTTACTGTTGAATAATCTTCATTGTTGAATCTTCTGAGTATTGGAAGCCACTGTAAAGGCTCTGCAAGCTGTGTGCGCAGAGACCTATTGAGAGAGAAGAGAGTCTGCAGCTGTGTGCACAGACTGGAACTATTGTACCCTTCCCAAAGACTAATGCAACAACAGTTCCTATGGACGTAGCTCCCATCCTGGGGGTGAACCACGTTAAATTATGTGTTGTGTGATTGTTTGCATGGTTGCATCTGTTATTTGCTTACAATGGATGCTTAAGATCTTGCCTATCAATTTATGTGTTTACGTTTATATGTATTCGCCATAAGGAATGAGATGGGAATAATATGTTAAGTTTGGCATATGTGGATGAATGCTAGATGCATAAGTATTTCTAAGTCTGAATGAATGTACAAGTCAGTTGAATAGATGCTTAATTCAGTAGAGTTCATGCAGTAAAACTTCCGTGACGCGCAACACTGGAAGTGCGCAGTATTTTGTGTTCTGTCATGTTGCATAAGCCATAAAATAACCTAAGACTATTGATAACTGGGTAAAACACCAAGTATAGCTTGTTGAAGTTGGTTAAGTTTAGAGAGGAAGCGCAGTTGTCAGTTGCGTTATCCTGTTACTGAACTTCCTCCGAACTGTGCAGTCCTTGGATGCGTGAGTTGCACAAGCCTTCTAGCTTATCGAAGTATTGACTGTGAAGGGGTTAAGCTCCGCGCATCCCTCAGTCCGCAGTACGAGCTCCGTAGTGTGTTGTTCATCAGATCTGTTAAGCACTCATCACGTGGTTGTGGAAACCAGATTCCACAGCCCCCCATAACTTCGCCTCGGGTGAGACCTCAGTCTGCTCGCAGATTGTTGCCGAAAGGGCCGGTGAAAAGGTGTTTTGTTGGTTCCTTGAACCGTAAAGAACCTCGGTCTTTATAGAAAACCTCAAGACAGTTACGTAAGCCAACAAATGGTTCTGTTACCGGGCTAAGAATCCATGATGAGTTTCCGCGCTTGAAAGAAGTGATGTGCTCGGAAGAAAAGGTTCCGTTGATTGCAGAAATTTGGCATCCGGACAAGAAATAAATCTGGGCTTGTTGTGACAAGACAGAAAGAGACTTCGCCAGGAAGGAAAATAGAGATCCACATCTCTCTGATATAAATTGGTTGAACAAATATCTGTGGAAATATATCCACGAGATTTTATGGGCATCTTTTGGAAACGAGTTACACGAGTGGTTATCGCAGCTCGCAGAGTGCAAGAACTGTTTCCCACCAGAAATACCGACCGAGTGGACTCCAGAGCTCATTGCGAGGCTCAAAGCAACATATAGTCCATTTTCTAAAGTAGTTGACTTTTGGGTTGACATTATCCTAGAAGGCTTCAAAACAGAGTTCGCTATGGACACCTTGAAGTCCTACAGAGCAACCGAAGCAGAGTTTTTCAAAGGTTTCAGAGGTAAGTACCTGAACAATTTGAGTTTATACATTAAAATGCTTTTAGCTAAAAAAGGTATTTTAAAAATGCAGTAAAGATTCCTAGCAGTTTTGAGTCTATCATGGTAAATAGCACATATAGTGACTCTGACGAAGAAACCCATAATTTGAGAAGTGGGAAGAGATATAAGTATACTACTAAGAAGACCTCCGGAGAACATGGACTCCGCATAGACATTGATTTACAAACCCAGTCTGATAGCCAGACTGCACCTCTATCAACCACCTATCAGCCTATTACTCCACAGAATCCACCAGTTGCAAGTACCACGCATCCTATTTCTAAGATTCCATCAGTACAGAACCCTCCAGTTGTTAATATTCCTGATCCTCAGAGCGTCAATCCTAGTAACACCGCGGAAGTGAGTACTCGGATCATCCTGATTCAGACCGTTCTGAATCCGACTATCCCAGCTCAGAACATCCCACGCAATAAAAACTTTACTTTTTCCGCTCAGAACCCTTCGCAGAATACTAACCACCTAGGAGAAGGATGACTGATGATATTAAGATTTCGATATTCAAAGGAACGGGTCTAGAAGACCCTGAGCAACATTGGTTTCTATGTGAATCCGTATGGAGTGTCAAGCAAGTTCAGGATGATGCTATGAAGTAAGCGCAGCTCATCACCACATTTAGAGATAGAACCTTGAATTGGTTCATGAAGTATTATGTTGGACATCAAAGAACCTTAGCAAAAATTAAGGCTGCATTATTGAGCGAGTTCAAGAAACCAAAGTCAGAATCCCAATGTATAACAGAGTTAAAGGAAATTAAGCAAAAACCTGATGAGATTGTTTGGGAATTTGACCAGAAATTCAAAACATTGTTAGATCAGGTAACCTTTGTCATAGCACCGCAACAGCACAAAGAATGGTTTATAGCCGCGATGTTTCCCCATATCAGACTGTCGTTGATGCAGCACAAAGTAGCTTCGCAGGCAGAAGCCTTGGAGATAGCGATGAAGTTAGAAGCTTCACCAATTGGAGAGACTAGCACTGGGATGTCTCAGATTCAGACCCAGTTAGCTACCCTAACATTATAGCTTTAGGATATGAAGAAAGGAAAACAAGAGAGACAATAAGTCTGGTGTACAGGATGTAAAGGAGAAGGGCACACTAGAGAGCATTGTCCTTTATTTCAAGAGTACCTTAATAGTGGAGCCCCAAATCCACTAAATCAGAATCAAGCACCGTGGTGTGAAATCTGTAAAACACGAGGCCACAGGCCTGAAGACTATTATCTGATACAGAAGTATGTGCGCACCCCTAAGAATCTATATTGCAATTTCTGTAAATCAGTTGGACATGATGAATCCAATTGTAGAGCATATGAGCTCATGCAGGAAAGGAAGCGAGACATGGAGCATATGCGCGATAGTGGAGTATACAGAGTACAAGAACAAACCCCACCGAAGCAAGATAATGCGCAGTATGACCAAGGCGCATATAGAGGTCGTGGAGGATTCCGCGGAAGAGGAAGAAATACTGGCCCAGGACAAGGAAGGGGAAGAGGCCAGATGATCTATTACAACTGTGGCCAGGCAGGTCACTTATCTAGAGATTGTACCAATGAATGTACTACTTGTAATTACTACAAATATTTTGATCATGTCATTGAGGCATGCCCAATATTAGTGGCAGAAATGCAAAAACGAAAGCAAGATGCACCTAACCCGAACATTCAGTTGATCGCAGCAGAAAGAAGGGTCGTGGATCCAAGCATCAATGTAGTGACATGAAGTGGCGCTGCAACAGGAAGAGATAGAGGAGCAGAAGCCTCGACTTCTAGAGAGTTTGACACTAAGCAGACTCCTCTTGAAACAATCTGGATCAAAAAAGCTACTGGGAAGACACATGCTTTCAACTTGGAGAAAAACAAACAAGTCTTTGAAGAAGCCTGGGACATTTTCAAAGAGTTGGCACCCAGGTCGCCAAGAATCCCGTTGCGCAGTGAAATACCACATACAGAGGATATGCTGACAACTTATGACAAAACGTGCCACGCAGCAGAGACAGGCACCTCTGTTGTGCAATTCCTAAGGAGCTGCATGAAACTGTTGAAGAGCCCAGATGCTCTAGTGCAATTACAAAAACTGTTAGACCAATATGAACAACAAAGCGAGATGGAAACTTCCCATAGCGCAGTTCATCACATCGGGAAACACAAGAGAACAGGCCAAGAAATGAGGCTCAGTGCGCAGATAGGAGACTACGAGATGGATGAGATCATGCTTGATCTGGGATCTGAAGTAAATGTCTTAACTAAACAGACATGGCAGCAGATGGGGAGACCAAAGTTGCTATGGTCACCTATACAATTGAGAATGGCCAATCAGGAGAAATTCATACCTTTTGGAAGGTTAGCCAATGTTATTGTTGACATTGATGGAGTGCGAAGTCATGCAGACTTTGAGGTTATCGAGATTGTGGATGATAGTCAGCCTTATCCTGCGTTGTTGGGAATTGACTAGGCTATGGATAAACTCGCCATCATAAACTTGAAAACAAATAAGATGATCTTTGAAGGAAAGCATCTCAGGGTCATCACACCACTGGACCCTGCAGACATAGAAAGATACGGTGAGCCAATTCAGGAAGAGTCCAGAGCATGGGATCTTGACCGCCTTTACAAGATGAATGCGAATCAAGATGGCTATATTAATCCCACTGCGGATGGAACACTTAGTTGGCGATGCGATAGCTCTTGCATCTCAGACTCTGACGCAGGACTGGAAAACTAGAAAGGCCGTATGCATGAAGTATCCGCAAGGAGATGCGCGCAGCTTACAAAGTCACTGCGCTGGATTGGAAAATAGGTAAGTCCAATTCCTACCTACGATGGTTCATCTAATGTTTATTCCTTTATCAAAGAATATACTGTATCAGTTGCAACTGAGCACCGTATACCAGAATTAGACATGGCACTGCGCGAGACACCTGCCAGATGGTGGGTTGCGCATAAAGAAACATTGACAACATGGGATCAATGCAGAATCAAGATGCAGATCAGGTTCGCTGAGAAGGTTGCACTAACCTTTGAAAAATACAATGGACAGACGGATCCAAGGGATCATATCGAAACTTGTTCACAAGCATGGGGTGAGAGACCAAAGACATAATGGGTTCATCTGTTTGTACATACATTGGAGGAGCAGACTACAAAGAAATGGTACCTAGATGCAGAGTTGCGCAGGGGAACTACAAACTGGTCTACCCTAGCTGCGAACTTCCAGAAGACCTTCAGTTTTGAAGACGAGAGTCCTAGCATAAATGATGCTTTGCAGATTATTAAGGAGAGAATATTTAGACCAGAATTTCCACATAGAAACATGACATTAGAGGAATTCTTTGGAGATATAGAAATACCTGCAAACCTACATCCATAGTGCATGAAACAGATAGAGCATGCCATAGAATGCTATAATCTAGCTTAAGAGTCCAAAGATAAAGAATAAAGTAATGAGGAGGACCCGCGCAACATAAACATACCTAAGTCAGAGGGAGTGCGTGACATAGAGGGACCTCCGCTGGAAATTCCAGACATGAGTGGACCTGTGAAAACAAGGAAAGTGAACATTGGCACCAGCGAAGAGCCGAAGTTCGCAAGTATTGGAGACTATTGGGATGATCAGATGGTCGCGGAGATCACAGACCTGCTACATGAATATCAGGATTTATTTCCGACAAAGTTTACAAAAATGAAAGGTATTATGGGCGACTTAGGGGTTATGAAGATACCTCTTAAGCTAGGCGCGAAGTCTGTTAAGCAAAGACCCTATAGACTGAATCCGCGATACAAAGAACGAGTCAAGGCAGAACTCGATAAGATGCTCGACGCGGGGATCATCGAGTCGGTTGAAGAGTCAAAGTGGATAAGCTCGATGGTTATCCAAGACAAGAAAACTAAAGGTGAGATCAAGATCTGGGTGGATCTCAGAAAATGGAATGATGCTTCGATGCATGACCCATTTCCTACTCCCTTCACGGATGAGGTGCTCGATAACTTTGGAGGAAATGAGGCATATTCCTTTACTGATGGATTTTCGGGATATCATCAAATCACAATTGATCCAGCGGATAGGCATAAGACCACTCTTGCCACTGAATGGGGGTCGTTCCAGTATACAGTAATGCCTTTTGGTCTGAAAAACGCGCCTGTCATATTTTCTAGAGTTGTGGTCGCAGCATTTAAAGATTTCATGCATAAGTTTCTAGAAGCTTATTTTGATGATTGGACAGTATTTGGGTTGCTGAAGGACCATTGCGCAAACCTCATATTGATGCTAGAAAAGTGCAGACAGCATCAAATTTCATTGAACCTGAAGAAGTGTGTTGTTTGTGTACCCTATGGAATTCTGTTGGGACACATAGTATGCAAACAAGGCTTGATGGTTGATCTTGCGAAGATCGCAGTTATTGTAAACTTGCCAACACTGAATTCAGTAAAGCAACTGCGCACCACATTGGGTCATATCGGTTACTACAGAAAGTTTATAAAGAGTTATGCGCAGATAACCACAGCCATGGAGAAGCTGTTAAAAAAATATGCGCCGTTCATCTGGAACGCAGAATGTGGACAAGGCTTTGACACATTAAAAGAGAAAATGGTAACTGCGCCGATCCTAGTTTTTCCAGACTGGGAGAAGCCATTTCATGTACATGTTGACACTTCATGCATAGCATTGGGTGTTGTATTAGCACAACCAAGAGAGGGAGGTATTGACCATCCCATTTCATTTTCGAGTAGAAAGCTCTCATCTGTAGAAAAGAACTACACGACCACTAAGAGAGAGGGTCTAGCTATGGTCTACGAACTGCAGAAATTCAGGCACTATTTGCTCGGTGCACACTTCTCTATGTATACTAACCATTCAGCTTTGAAGTACCTGGTCAATAAACCAGTGTTAGGGGGAAGAATATGCAAATGGTTGTTACTCTTTCAGGAGTATGACTTTGAAATTGTAGTTAAGCCAGGAAGATTGAACTTAGGACCTCACCATCTCTCAAGGATTGAGTCAGGTGAAGAACCCACTAATCTAGAAGACAGTCTGCCTGATGTGCAGTTGTTTGCTATCCAGATCGTAGATGACTACTACAAAGACATTGTTGATTTTTTTACCACTGGATTAGCACCAACAGAGTTTACTACGCAGCAGAAGAAGGAGCTGGTGGTATGAGCAGCAGACTTCACCATAATCACGGGACAGTTATACAAGTTAGGACCGGATGAAGTGTTACGCAGATGTGTATTAGAACACGAGAAGCCATTCATATTGGCTGAGGAACATTCAGGTGTATCGAGAGGTCACTACGCAGGAAGAGCCACTGCGAAAAAGATATTGCGAACAGGGCTACGGTGGCCTAATATACACAAAGATGCAAAGGAACATTGTCAGAACTACGATGTCTGTCAAAGGACAGGAAAACCGTCGCGCAAAGGCGAAATGCCTTTGAATCCGCAGTTGACACTTCAGGCATTTGAGAAATGGGCCATTGATTTTGTGGGACCTATAAACCCACCGGGGAAAAGGACTGGGGCGAGATACATCATCACCGCTACTGATTATCTCACCAGGTGGGCAGAAGCAAAGCCCGTGAAGGACTGTAGCGCAGTTACTGTCGCGCAGTTCATTTTCTAGAACATCCTTACTATGTTTGCATGCCCGAATATTTTGATGAGTGATCAAGGCACTCATTTTCTAAACAGAACTATTGAGGCACTGACAGAAGAGTTCCACATTTACCACCAACGAAGTACGCCATATCATCCGCAAGCAAATGGAACAGTGGAGGCTTTCAATAAGGTACTGGAGAATGCACTGACAAAAGTATGCAATGTCAATCGGGATGATTGGGACCTACGCATTCCAACTGTATTATGGGCATACAGAACTATTTGCAAGAAACTGACTGGCCATACACCTTTTAGGTTGGCCTATGGATAGGAAGCAGTGATGCCCATGGAGTATATTGTTCCCAGCTTGAGGATAGCTGCATTTACAGGAATGGAAGATCAAGAGGCACTAGAAGAAAGGCTTCTACACTTGGTTGGGTTGGAGGAAGATCGCTTCATCGCAGGCTTTCACCAGCAAGTGCAGAAAGACAGAGAAAAAGCATGGCATGATCGCCATATCAAAAACAAGTCCTTTCAGGTAGGTGATCTAGTCCTCCTGTATGATAGCAAATTTATGAAGTTTCCTGGAAAGTTTAAAATGCATTGGCTTGGTCCCTATATTATTGTACATGTTACTAATGGTGGCACAGTTCAGTTAGCCATGTTAGCTGGAGATAACCTACCTGGATTAGTCAATGGAAGTAGGCTAAAACCCTATCGAGATAGTCCTACTGCGCAGAACCCTCTGTAGAAAAAAAAGAAAGAAAAGAAGAACCACGCAGCTCGAAGCTCAAAAAGGTAGCTGCACAGATCCAATGAAGCAGAGAAGGTGCAAAGCACAGAACTGGGAACCGCGTAGGTCGAAGCTCAAGAAGGTAGTTGCGCAGGTCAAGTCGAACAAGGAAACTGTGAAGAATGAGAAGTTGTGCTACGAGGCATGTGATGGCATCGCAACTAAACGACCAAAAAGGCACATGTGCGTGTCAGAACCACTTGTCAGACCCACCAGCGTGTCACGACGAAAAACGTTAGCCGTGGCAACTGTCGACCGGTTAGTGGGCTGTTATCCAAAATGGAAACACCGACAAGATCAAGTTTAACGATGGATATGACCATTTCAGCCATAATAAAGCGCGGAGTGACCGAAATCTCACCAGGATCCGGCTGACAGGCTAGCAATTAAACGCTGACTTAAACTGATTTAATAGCTTGACGGAACTGGCACCTTTTGGAAATTAAAGAAACATCATTGGTTCGGCCATGATGATTGGTCGACAAGATCGGGATCCCAGAGGAGATCTGGTGGAAGGACGAAGCATTAACCACTCCATTAACGGTCGATTGCCACGTTTCAGACCAGAAGGGTCTATAAATAGCCCTCGGCCAAGCACTTATACGTTTTACCAGGAAGCCTATTTCGTCTATGTGCGATTTCAGAGCTTCCATTACCAGAGAGCCGACTAATGTGTAGGTGCATGTCCGAACCACTTACTAGTGCCGAAGTGTTGAAAATATTCATATAGTCGGGTTTCCAGGGCATGATGTCGCCACCAGCGACGAAACCTATAGGGGAGAAATGTGCTTCATCCTGAAGCTTTGTAAGGCAGGCCGAAAAGAAGAAAGGGAAAACTCAAGTTACAGACCAGGAAGGGTCGAAGATGAGTAAGCCACTGAAACCAGTCATAATCTAAGAGAAACCCATCCGCCTAGTGCATGACTATATTCCGCCTCGAAAGGACGATGCACCACCTATTCAACTGCAAAAGAATGTTGTTTATGAAGTCCCAATCCCACCTATGTCTACTCACGTCGGGATTGTAGAAGACATTCGGGGACAGGTACGAGATTGTAAGTTTGAGGACCACGACTTGCTAGAAGGAGCACAGTCGAATCCGAAGAGGTTTCCACAGTTTCAGCCGGACTGGTACATGCGTCGACAGGATGATGCCTAACCTGGCACTGAAACTATGTTTGTACAGGACTGGATCAAGCCACTAGAACCATCCGGGTTGTTGCACCTACTACACATCCCGCACTTTGATCGGAGCCCAGAGCTCACCGCAGTAGTGCACGTTTTGCTCTCCTGCGTACATGACGGATTTTTATGGTTGGACAAGTGCATAGACATCAATATCGATCTGATACGCTATATTACGATGTTGAACAAGAGAGGCGACGACCCCTCAACAGTAATTTTAGGGAAGGCGCAAGAAGAAGATCTCGGCGCTAAAGTTATAGAGGAATTTGGCATAGTCCGGAGCAAGCGGGGCTTGCCCACCAAAGATATTAATGATGAAGCGACCAAATTCACAGTTCATCTACTCGCAGGAAAGATACTGCGCAAATGTAGACCGCCAAAGGTATCAGCCACAGCATTCCGGCTCGCATCTAAGATGCTAAAAGACACTTCTTACAACTGGTCGCAGTACCTGCTCAATGAGTTCTTGGCAGATGTTGAGAAGACCCGGGATAAAGGGTCCGCATTTCACTTTAGTTGGCTATTAGTACCGATTGCCTTCGTCGATTGGAAAGAGTCGACTGGATACCAGGGGGTTCCAGTCTTCGACGGGCAATGTCGTGGAACGCGCTACGCCAACTTATGGGTAAGCTCCAAGCCATCCAGGAAGCAGTCAAGCAGTGAAGTATTTTATACAGACTATGTGCAGCTATATGATGCGATTCAGCGTACTCCACGCATCTCGTAGTCGTTGACAGACAAATACAAAGGGATACTCCAATTCATGGCCAATAAGCACAGATCATACATTCATCCTAGGGCTGACTCGGACAGGGAGCTATGGTACCCGAGATTATATCAGCTAGATGCTGAGAAGGTCGAGCAGATGATGGAAGGATGGGAACCAGATTGGAAAGTAGAGCAAACAATTGACGTGGAATCTGACTATGAAAAGAGCAAAGATGAAGAAAAGGATGAGGACAAAGAAAACGAGACAAAGGAAGAAGAAGATGAATACAAGGATGAAGACAAAAGTCAAGACGGGGAAGAAAATAGACCCACACCTATTGTCGAGGACAAAGATCTTGACCAGAGCAACGCAGAAGGCCAAGCAGGAGAAAAGAGAAAGGCGTCTGGAAGCCCTTCATGGGCGGAAGGCCAACGCAAGAAGATGAAGGCTCAAAATCTTGAAGTGGGGACGAAGCTACATCCAGACGATTGCGAGACAATCGCCACCAAATTTCAGGAGATATGGGAAGAAGCCCGCATAGAAAAAGAAGCCAAGCAGGAACACATGCAACTGAGCATCATTGAGGCAGTGGAATCAGTCAAGACAATGGTCGCACAGATGGGGCTCGGGAAGCAGGCACCAAACTCCGAAGGGAAGTCAGGAGGAACAAGCGCACAGAAAAGGAAACCTCATGTAGTGAGTCCCTACCCCAGGGTAGCGCATATAGAGCCAGCGCCCTTTATTTTTCCAAACGATAAGTTGCGCGAAGCAGAAAAAGACTCGGCGCATTTTGACCTCAACATTGGGTCATTAGCACTTGAGGACCTAAATGAGTTGCATATACATATTGTGGAGGAAATCCATGAAAGAGGCATTGCCTCATATGACCAGAGTACCCAGCTAAAAGAAAACATCGAAGATCTCAAGCAAGAATCCGAGCGGAACGCACAAGAATTATCCGAAGTCCGAGAAAGAGACCGCAAGCTAAAAGAGACCATTTCAGTGGTATGCTCGAAGATTGAGGAATGCATAGAAGAAGAAAATGTTGAAGATACCATAAGAAAGATTGGGGCCAAGGTAGAGTCCCTGGTGGTAGAAATGATGGAGATGGAAATTTTTTATAAGGGGAAGATTACGGACCTGGAAGCAAGGCAATCGACTCCACCATCAGATCAACACTCATCCCCAAGTGAGGAAGTGGAGGAAACATTAGGCAGCATCTCGTCTGAAGTGGCAAGGTGTCAAGGTTTACTAGAGCAAGTAAACACAATTATGACAGGATTGAACGAAGATCCAGAACTTCAGAATATTAAAGCAGACCTGCAACAAACGCAGCAAGAGATCGATGCTGCAAGCGCATAATTGAAAACTTTATCGCCACAACAGAAGCTGCCAAAGTTTAACGAAGTTAAGAAGCTCCAGACACAACTAAAGGCATCAAGGGAAAATGAAGTTGTCACTTCTACGAAACTGGAGAACATAGAGGAAGAAGGATTGCAGCTAATACAACAGTTTGATGAGAAGTTCGTAGAACTTCAAACAGCTGAGGGCACGGTTAAAGAACAAGCTAAGGAAAAGGTTTCACAAGCGCAGCTGGAATCCATCAAAACTTTTGAGAAGAAGGCGAAGGAAACTATTGAGGAGATCATCGTTACCTTGAACAACTTCACCGCCAAGCTTAGCACCACTGAAGATATCCAGGAGAAGTCGGTTGACGGGAGTGGATCGGGGACGATCCACAGGTCAGTGTTCGGGGCCTGTTGGGCGTGGCCCAAGTGGGCATGATTTTGCTGAAGTACAGTTTTGTGAACTGCGCAGTGCAAGTTGCGGAGTTAGATGGCACAGTTTTGGGGTGTGTGCAGTTCGGATCGAAGGGGCAGTTTTGCGCAGTTTAGCTAGCGCACAGTGCCAGCATGGCAGCTATTTTGGTAAAGAGTATAGAGGAAGGTCGAGCTGGGAGAGCGACCTATTTCAGGTAAAGAGCAAAGTAAAGTAGAGGAAAGTGACATGCCTAAGAGAGTGCCAGCAAGCAGTTAAGAAGCTAGGCCACTAAGTTGACGGTGACAGGTAGGCTAAAGGAGCGAAAAGTGACAGGCCAGGATGCAGTTGTAATCGTTTTGTTGATGACTGCGGCTGTCAAAAGGGCGTTAGAGCCACGAGTGGCCCAGTAAGGTGACCGAAGCAAGTGGAGTAAACTGTCGACGGCAACAGGCAGGGTGACGGGTAACCACACCAGTTTTGGGAACCTTAGGGTTTTGGGGGCCTATGCATTGTAAAGACATGACCTGCGGGCATGATCTATAAGAAGGCACAATTTTGTAAGGGAAAGGGTTGAATCATTGTAATTGTTACTGTTGAATAATCTTCATTGTTGAATCTTCTGAGTATTGGAAGCCATTGTAAAGGCTCTGCAAGCTGTGTGCGCAGAGACCTATTGAGAGAGAAGAGAGTCTGCAGCTGTGTGCGTAGACTGGAACTATTGTACCCTTCCCAAAGACTAATACAACAACAGTTCCTGTGGACGTAGCTCCCATCCTGGGGGTGAACCACGTTAAATTATGTGTTGTGTGATTGTTTGCATGATTGCATCTGTTATTTGCTTACAATGAATGCTTAAGATCTTGCCTAACAGTTTATGTGTTTACTTTTATATGTATTCGCCATAAGGAATGAGATGGGAATAATATGTTAAGTTTCGCATATGTGGATGAATGCTAGATGCATAAGTATTTCTAAGTCTGAATGAATGCACAAGTTAGTTGAATAGATGCTTAATTGAGTAGAGTTCGCGCAGTACAACTTCCGTGACACGCAGCCCCGGAAGTGCGCAGTATTTTGTGTTCCGTCATGTTGCATAAGCCATAAAATAACCTAAGACTATTGATAACTGGGTAAAACACCAAGTATAGCTTGTTGAAGCTGGTTAAGTTTAGAGAGGAAGCGCAGTTATCAGTTGCGCTATCCTGTTACCGAACTGGCGCCGAACTGCGCAGTCCTTGGATGCGCGAGTTGCACAAGCCTTCTGGCTTATCGAAGTATTGACTGCGAAGGGGTTAAGATCCACGCAGCCCTCAGTCTAGAGTGCACTGTTCATCGGATCTGTTAAGCACTCATCACGTGGTTGTGGAAACCAGATTCCACAGCCCCCCCATAACTTCACCTCGGGTGAGACCTCAATCTGCTCGCAGATTGTTGCCGAAAGGGTCGGTGAAAAGGGGTTTTGTTGGTTCCTTGAACCGTGAAGAACCTGGGTCTTTATAGAAAACCTCAAGACAGTTACGTAAGCCAACACAGGTTCAAACCTGTGTGGTTTTCCGCTCATTCTCCTCATGCTGTAAACCTTAATGAAACACGCATAAGTTAAGCCTATTTCGTGCAATGAATTCATCAATTTTTGGAATGAAATCTCAATGAACATCATACTGACGGTACAAGTCTGTAGTACTGTAGTATGCAATCATAATTAGCTAAGAGTCAATGAACATGCAGGTGATACGAATTCTGAAGATCTTATCCATTCATGATTTAAGATTTAACCATGACATTTAACATATGTCCTCCTTGGCGATCTGGAAGCGCTGACATATGTAGCTTCATAATGACCTGCTGTCAGAATGTGGCAGTTACAACTATCTTACATCTTAGTTAATCCTTTCAATTCAAGACTGAAAAATAAAGGAATTTTTGAAATAAGAACTATTTAAAGAATTTAAATATTAAAAAGAGCCAACCCTAACTTAATAATAAAATAAATACATACCACAATACCTAGAAGTTTTAAGGCAATAGGAAAAAAGAAATATTTGGAAAGTCTAGGATATAATCTAATAAACAAAAAATATGGTTAAACAAACCTATAAGGTTTATTTAGGGTTGCAACTCCAGTACTAACACCTTCCATGTGGAAATCTATGAATATGCCACAACATCACTACTATTGACGGTGCATGCCATGTGGCACCCTATGGGCGTGCCACGTGGTCCTTTTGTTTATCATTTTTACCTGTTATGTTGAAACTTCATAACTCAATAACTTTCTCATCCAGAGGTCGTTTCGGGCAAAACAAACGTCACTGGAAATCCCTCGTCGAGCCCTACGCAACTGCAAAATTTTGTTTAAATTTTGAATACTTTCATTTTGATAAATCTTGGAGATCCTCCTGGATCAAACCTTCCCTCTGGGAAGATTTTGGGCCACCAAAAGCATGGAATCATTCAGAAAACATGTGAGGGTACAACTCCCTCACTCTTCCAGTCTCTAGCCATCGTGGCTTGCGTGGATGCATTCCTTTAAGCCCCGCACGAAGATATTCTACCTCACCTCTTCATCAAGCTCTGACCTTCTTATCAAGTATGACATCTCCTTGAAGTTCATTCAGGTATTCAGGAACAAACTCATCAAAATAAGGTACTCGAACCTGTACATCTTGATCTATAATCATAGGAGGCTCATACAAGTTTAAGTTGTCAACATTAACAACAGAATACATTTGCATATACGGAGGAAAATCTAACCAGAAAGCATTATTACCAACTTGATCCAAAATTGTGAAAGGTCCATACCTGATTGGTTTCAACTTTCTACCTTCACCTTAGATTTAGTCTTTGTTGATATGAAGCCAAAACCGATCACCATCTTGGAAGTGATGATCCACCCGATGCTTGTCATGTCTTTCTTTATATTTGGCCAAACTTGATTTCAACTGCTCTTGCACTGTTTGATGAACCATCTAGATCTATTGAATAAACTTCAAAGCTTTATCCACATCAACTTGACCATATTCCACTGAATCTTTCCCATAAAAAAAGTCTAAGGGAGACTTTGGAAAATATCCAAAACATGTCTCGAATGGAGACCTTTGTGTGGAAGAGTGTATGGCTCTGTTGTAGGCATTATGAACATAATGAAATTGATCATCCCAAAGCTTAGGATGCTTAGCACAATATCCTCGGAGAAGATGTACCATGGTACGGTTGACCACTTCAATTTGTCCGTCAGTTTGTGGATGGAACGTTGTGCTCTTCTTCAACTTTGTGTCCATAAGTTCCCATAAAGATGACCAAAATTTCCCAAGAAAGCGGGAATCTCGATCAGATACAATAGAAGTAGGTAACCCAAAATGAATCCATACATGTTGGAAGAACAATTGAGCAGTCAACTCAGCTGTGACCTGCTTCTTACAAGGCATTGTAATGCACATTTTGTTGAACCTATCCACAACAACATATAAGTAATCATGTCCCTTTCTAGACATTGGTAACCCTCCTACAAAGTCCATTGACACACTTTCCCATGGACGGGAAGGGACAGGAAGTGGAGTGTACAAGCCTAACTTTCTATTACTTGGATTTCTCGTTAGACACATAACACATCCTTTTACATACTTGGACACAATATCATTCATCTGAGGCCAACTACAAAAAAAAATCAATTGTGCTACAATTTTTCCTACACCAAAGTGCCCCGAAATGAGAGAAGTGCGAGCTTCTCTTATCACATGTACTCTTTCACTTTGTGGAATACAAATTTTGCCAAGATGATATAACAACTTATCATGAACATGATAATTCAATTCTTCATTTTGAGAGCCATGCATTAGTGATTCATATACTTCTTTAAAGTCTTCATCCTTAGTATATTGTTCAACATAGCTTGAATGTACCAAAGGACTTTGTTGAATGACAATAGAAGCATTTGTTGGAGGTATTGATAACATATCTGCAACTTTGTTCTGAATCCCTTTCTTGTATTATATGACCAAATGAAATTGTTGTAGAAAACCCATCCACCTGAAATGCCTTGTTTGTTGTAGCTTAGTTTGTGATTGAAGATATTGTAGTGGTTGATGATCAGTATGTATAATTGTTTCTTTACGCATTAGTAAATGTTTCCACTTCTTCACACTTTGTACTAATGCATACAATTCTTTATCACAGGCAGGATAGTTAATTATTGCTTTAGAGAAGGTTTTTGAGTGATAGCATATTGGTTTTTTATGTTGCATTAAGATTGCCCCCATAACATAGCCACTAGCATCAGTCTCTATCTCAAATGGTTGTTGTAGATCCGGTAGTGCAAGTACTGGAGTTGTGTTGATCTTTTCTTTTAGAGTGTCGAAGGATTTTTTTACTTTGCCTTCCCACTAAAAGACTTTGTCCACACCTGTCAAAGCATATAATGGAGAAGCTATAAATGAGAAGTTCGCAATGAACTTCCTCCAGTATTGGGTTGCTCCCAAGAAGCTTCTTACCTCGGTTACATTATTTGGCTTGGGCCAATTCATAATGACCTCTACTTTAGAGGGATAAATTTTAAGCTCACCGCCTCCTACGATGTAACCTAGATAGACTAAAGATGTCTTCCTAAACTCACATTTAGACATCTTTAAGTACAATTTCTCCCTTACAAGTACATCCAAGACTTGTTTTACATGCTTGGCATGTTCTTCCCAAGTGCGGCTAAAAATCAAAATATCATCTAAGTAGACTATGGCGAAATCATCAATAAAGGGCCTAAAAACATCATTCATCACCCTCATAAATGTTGCAGGTGCATTGCAAATCCCAAAGGGAATTACCATCCATTCATACAATCCCTGCTTAGTTTTGAAAGTAGACTTCCATATGTCATTGTCATGGATTCAAATTTGACGATATCGCAAGTCTAACTTGGTGAAAAAAGTTGCATTCTTGAGCTGATCCAAAAGATCGTGAATTCGGGGAAGAGGATATATGTTTTTTATTGTGATTCTGTTCAGTTCCCTGTAATCCTCACACATACGCCATGTGCCATCCTTCTTTGGCACCAAATAATAATTGGTGAACCACACATAGAGGAACTTGGCCGAATGTCCCCTCTTTCAAGCAATTCCTGAACCTGTTTCTTTATCTCTACATTTTCAATTACTAAAGACCTGTACATGCCAATGTTAAGAAGAGGTGCATCCTGCTATAGGTGAATCTCTTGTTGGATTTCCCTTTTTGGAGGTAATCCTTTTGGTTCTTGAAATAAAACGTCATATTCAGATACAAATTTAGCCAAATCATTTTAAGTTTTGGATCACATCCCTTAAAAGAATCATTTTAACCAACATCCTTTGCTTTAACTATCATAAGAACAAAATTCTTACTAGCATTCACTGGCCTCTTCATCTGACATGCAGAAACCAAAGAAAGATTAGTTTTCATACTATGTGCACGCACAATGTATTCAATATCATCTTTAGTGAGCTGATACCTATTATCTTCCCTATAAAAGATAGCCTTCCTATCATAAAGATAAGGAATACCCAACACAATGCCACATATATCCAATGGAACCACATCCAGATCAACTTCATCAACAAATCTAGAAGTAATAGCAAATCTAAGTCTACACTGTTTTGTAACTTGCAGTTGTGCATTGTCACATACCCATCCAAGTGGATATGGCTTAGGGTGTAACTTAGTTTCCAAATGAAGTTTTTTAACTATCTCTTCTGAAATAAGATTGGCTTGTGATCCACTATAAAAAAAGAGTATCTATTTTTGTATGTTTAGAGATTACCCTGATGTGAAATAACTCACTTCTCTTTCTTTCATCAACAACAAGTTCATATTTTGAAATAGAAGTAGAAGGAATTTTACCTTGGATGCCCATAGCAACAATCTTAGTTTCATCCCTGAGTCAGATCCCAAATCATGTTGGATGGCTGCAGCAGTAGTCTTCTTGTCCTCCTTATTCCAAAACTTCCCAGGCTTGAGTTCCGGGTGAAGTTTCCAACATTTGGATGCATCATGACACTTTTTCTGGAAATGGGAGCATGTAGGTTTATCTCCTCCCTTCTTCACTGTAGATGTATGCTTACATTTCCCTTTACCTTTGAATTTGTTTCCATCTAGCTTGGAAGGTTTTTTGGAAAAAAAATCATTTGCATTCTTCCCCTTGGACTCCATATGAGTCGCTTGAATGCATACCTCATCAAGGTTAGTCAAATTAAACATAAGTATTATATGACGCAAATAACTATGTAATCCTCATATAAAATTTAGAAGAGTTTCTTGAGTGTAGAGAGGTATACCAAGTATCAACGCCCTTTTTCTGAACTCTTGTGTGTACTCCTGCACACTTTGTCCCTTACCTTGCCTCAAATTCTACCAGTCCATCATGGCTTGCTGCATATATCCCAACAAATAGAACTGCTTCTTTAATGCTGAAGTAAACTCAGACCAAGAGGAAATAATGTTTCCTTTAGTGGAAAGATCCCCTTGAGTTTTTCTCTCCCACCATATGAGAGCGGTACCTCCAAGTCGAAGAGAAGCCAACTGAATTTTGATACTATCTTCAATGAACTTCTTAATCCTGCAATAGACTTATTTCTGACGGATCCAATTATCCAATTTCTTAGCATTAAGTTCTCCATTTTAAACATGTAAGTCAAACTTAATATCTAGTTTCAATTGAGGCATATTAAAATCAATTTTTTCATCAAATTTCCTCTGCTTTCCAGGTGAGGAATGAAAAGAACCATCATGAGAATATGGTGAAGATGGTGTAGTTTTAGGAGGGTCCTTACCACCTCCTTCTTCTTTACCATCAACACGATATGGGCCACCTTGTTCACCCTTCTTTCGATCTTGATAAAGCTCTTCCACCATTGTTTGCATCCTCATAAAAGCCTTAAGAAATTCTCCTTCAAATGGGATTGAAGAAGCCCCATCTTCTCCTTTTGGTGAAGCCATTCTACCTCTTCTTGAACCAATTTCTGGCTCAAATTCCTTAAGTTTTCCTTCACCACGCTTAAGACTTGATCTTGTTAACATTCAAAAACTCACAATGCAATGGTTAAATTTCTCTGATACCAAACATGATCTTAAATTTGAGGATCTTTTTCACCATTTAGATTGCATGTGAAGTTTAAATGCTTAACCTCTTAAAAAGACTTTAAAATGACAAATTTAAGGGGTTAAATGAAACACATAAGCAAACAAACTAATATGCAAACCATAAAATTGCAAACAATAGATGATAATGGAGTTCACCCCCTCCTGGGCTACATCTCCGGGCCACTTCCCAATGGGAGGCTAATATTATTAAGTCTTCAAAACGTTTGCATACATGAGATATGGAGTCACTTCAGAGTTATGTTTGTCAATTTTAGAAACAGACTGCACCATTGTATTCTTCTCGAAATTCTGAGAAACATGAGTATAAAATTGACTATATCTGGCTGAGATCTCCTATGGCACGCAAAACGAGATAATCTATGCCTGCATTGTATGGATTTGTACCATTTTCCCACCTCGGGATGCATGCAAACCACTAGACTCTTACTCCAAAACCCCGAACTCTGAAATGTCGAATGGCCAAAATGGGTCTCAATCCCGTGGTTAAATAATGAATAAGGCAACCGAAAAAGGCCGTGGACAACGTGCCTTTGTTTGGGCATAAAATTTGTAGCAAATAATTAAAAATATAATCTCGTTCTATATCCAATGAGCTCGTTGTGAGCTAGTGGTAACATGTTGCATTGTTCGATCGGGGATGTTGGGATCCATTCTTATCGACTCTGTTTTATTGGCAATAACGTATATATAGGGGAGGGATGCCAGTTGTTGGACACCCCACCTGGCTCCCCCCCCCACCACGTGGCCAACTCCAATTGCGTCGTTTGTCTGCTGACGAGGCAACGCCACCTGTCAAGTAGGTGGGCGCCTTCACGCCGCACGTGCAGCGTGCCTTTTCACGGTCCCATGGACCTTTTCCCGGGAAAGGTCTTACCCTCCGTGTCTTTCTGTTCGAGCCCGGAGTGTGGGCGTTGTGTTGCCCCGGTTGTTGAGCAACCCGACATCCGCTGCTATTTTTCCCTTCGCTCGTCTCTGTTCACCTGGCGCTCGGCTCTGGTGATATCCTGCACACGTTTGTTAGTGGTCCGTCCTGGTTGTTGCTTCGGACATGGTGGCATTTCGCTCAATGGTGCGCTTCGTTATGTTCAGATGTGGTGGCGACTTGGAGTATCCCCGTTTCAGTGGTGGAGATGCCGGGTTCCGCCTCTCGTGGTTTCGGTGGTGGCGATGGTGGCTTTCTGTCCCTGGCCCAGTAGCTGCGGTGGCTTTGTTCGGTGGCTTCGCTCCTGGTCTGGTAGCTGCGGTGACTCCGTTCGGCGGCTTCGCTCCTGGTCCGGTATCTGCGGTGACTCCGTTCGGCGGCTTTGCTCCTGGTCCAGTAGCTGTGGTGACTTCGTAACGTTATTGCGCTCGATTTCTTCGTCCTGTGGCTCGCTGGCTTCGTTCGGTGGCTCGCTAGTAGGTTTCCTACCAGCCATCCCTGCAAACGTGTTTTTCAACACTCCCAATCTGCTGGGGATTCTGTGGACCTTCTGTGCTGCATTTCAAGGTTTAACATTGCGTTAGTTTGTTGTTGTCGTCGGAAAATTTAGTTTGTTGTTGGTTTAATATGGAAAATTAAGTTTGTTGTTGGTTTTTGTTGCAATCCCTGCATTCGGGTTCGGGTTTATGGATTTAGTTTGTCGTTGGTTAACGTTACAATCCTACAGTATGGTTAGGGTTTATGAATTATGTTTGTTGTTGGTTTACGTTGCAATCCTTGCCGCAGAGTTATGGTTTATGAATTATGTTTGTTGTTGGTTAACGTTGCAATCCCTGCCGCAAGGTTAGGGTTTATGAATTATGTTTGTTGTTGGTTTACGTTGCAATCCCTGCCGCAGGGTTAGGGTTTATGAATTATGTTTGTTGTTGGTTTACGTTGCAATCCCTTCCACAGGGTTAGGGTTTATGAATTATGTTTGTTGTTGGTTTACGTTGCAATCCCTGCCGCAGGGTTAGGGTTTATGAATTATGTTTGTTGTTGGTTTACATTGCAATCCCTGCCGCAGGGTTAGGGTTTATGAATTATGTTTGTTGTTGGTTTACGATGCAATCCCTGCCACAGGGTTAGGGTTTATGAATTATGTTTGTTGTTGTTTTACTTTGCAATCCTTGCAGCAGGGTTATGGTTTATGAATTATGTTTGTTGTTGGTTTACGTCGCAATCTGTGCCGCAAGGTTAGGGTTTATGAATTATGTTTGTTGTTGGTTTACGTTGCAATCCCTGTCGCAGGGTTATGGTTTATGAATTATGTTTGTTGTTTGTTTACATTGCAATCCCTGCCGCAGGGTCAGGGTTTATGAATTATGTTTGTTGTTGGCTTACATTGCAATCCCTGCCGCAGGGTTAGTGTTTATGAATTATGTTTGTTGTTGTTTTACTTTGCAATCCCTGCAGCAGGGTTAGGGTTTATGACTTTAGTTTGTTGTTGTTTTACTTTGCAATCCCTGCAGCAGGGTTAGGGTTTATGAATTTAGTTTGTTGTTGGTTTTTGTTGCATGGCCTGCAATAGGGTTCGAGTTTATGAATTTAGTTTGTTGTTGGTTTTTGTTGCAATCCCTGCAGTAGGGTTTGGGTGAAGGAATTTAGTTTGTTGTTGGTTGTTGTTGCATGGCCTGCAGTAGGGTTGGTTTATGAATTTGGTTTTTGTTGCATGGGAGGGATGTCTATTCTTGGAACTGCATGGGCCTGATGTTAATAGTTAATAGTTAAAACTGCATCATACAGCAGTGACTTTTGCCATTGTCTCATCTTATTGGGAGAATACCCATAATTCAGTTTTTTATATCAGCAACTGTGCCAAAGCAATGGAGATATCAGTCGAGGACTGAGATTGGCTTTTACTTTAATTTACAATTAGCAACACAATTGGCATATGATGCAGTTTTACAAGTATATGGGCTTGAATTTACAAGTATATGATGCAGTTTTTACTTCTAACTATTAACATCAAGTGCACTTTACTTGCATTATGGGCCAATTTATGGTGTGAAATTATTTTGAAGGCCATTTACTTTCTTCTGCACTTATTTCATATGCAAAATCTACTGTGATGGGTGCTGTCAGTTTTTCCTGCTGATTTGGTTGTAGGTATTTTGTTCAATTTGTTGCTGGGTAGACCATAGCATGCATTTATATACACATGGTTTTGTTAAACAATGACTTTGGCTCGATTACTGTTGTCTGTTGCTCTAGTCTTCAATAGGATATCGATTTTGTTCTTGGTTCCTTATAAAGTATCATGTCTTCTTTGTATATTACAGAGAAGGTCTGCCGAATATAATTTGATATTTGATATTTATTTTGGTTGAATGGCTGCAGACTATAATTCATAGGAAAATTGAACTGCACCTATATTTAGGCCTTTTATGTTGATTAGTATGATACTCATTCATTAAAGATTCATTAAGGATCTAGACCTGACCCTACTGCAGGGATTGCAACATAAACCAACAACAAACTAAATTCATAAACCATGAAAAACACACACTATACCTGATTTAGGCCTTTTATGTTGATTAGTATGATACTCATTGCTCTTAAGGCTTACAGTTCATGTTTAAGGATCTAAACCATGCCACATACATCATAGAAGGAAGGAAACATAGGGGTCTCAAGAGTTGTACATTAAAAAAAACACACTTAAAGATTCATTAAGAATCTAGACCTAACCCTACTACAGGGATTGCAACATAAACCAACAACAAACTAAATTCATAAACCCTGAAAAACACACACTATACCTGATTTAGGCCTTTTATGTTGATTAGTATGATACTCATTGCTCTTAAGTCTTACAGTCCATGTTTAAGGATCTAGACCATGCCACATACATCATAGAAGGAAGGAAACATAAGGGTCTCAAGAGTTGTACATTAAAAAAAACACACTTAAAGATTCATTAAGGATCTAGACCTAATTCATAAACCCCTTAAAGGTAAATGAAATGTTTAATCAGGGAACATTACAGCATGCTCTGGAAATGATGAAATTGTATATTAAACCCCTGATTACAATGCCGCAAACATTAGTGAACGCTATGACCTGGGATTGTATCCAAAATGATCTAGGATTGTATCCAAAATGGCCATGTTACAGACATTAGAGCCAGTGATTACAAAAAATCCACATTGCAATGTGGTCACAACAAAAATATTGGCACCCCATATGACACCCCTATGCAGGATGTCCTCCAAGATCTTCACTGCCCAATGTTGTTGAGTTTCCTTCTTGAGCCAAGTTGGTTGGCCTACCAAACAATGGCTGGTAGGTTGTGGCTGATTGCCTCCATATGATATCCAATTTGCTTCTTGAAGCCATGGAGGAATTGAGTAGCCACAGTGCACACTTGTGCTACTAACCCCTACAGTAGGTTGAGCCCCCCTATAATCATACACACGATTGACACCTACAATGGTAGGAGGGAATAAAGTGGGCATGCGCACTTGTTGATAGCGGGGGACTTGGATGTTTAGGAGGTCTTGGAAACATGGAGTATTATCTGCAATATGTTCCAATGTGTTTGGCATCATCCTACTCCCCTCCACAATGTTTGCATCACTAGCAACCCTTTCTGCCAGCCCTTGTTCTTTTTGAAGCAATTGCTGAGCCTTTCTCAACTCCTTTTCCTGCCTTGCCATCTGCTTTTGATGAGCCTTTTCTTGTCTTTCTTTCTCTCTTTCAGCCCTTTCCTGTGCTCGAAGTTCTGTTGCAGCAATCCTTGCAGCCTTCTTTTATTTAGCTAAGTCTTTCTTCTTCTGTTTTAAATCCTGGATTTCAAGTTTCCTATGCTCAGACTCAACCAATAGTTTTATATAGTCTTATGAGGTGAGTAACTGTGAACTTCGGCATAGACGAATATTGTTTGTTGTTGCTTGTCTTCTTTTTGCTGACACTCTCTCTACTGGTAGCTTTAGGAACCGACCAAGCAACTGGCCCTTCGTTGACATTTGTTGCTCCTTGCTTGACACCTGCCTTCAATGTTCTCCTGGGCTTTTTGAACCATATTGTCCTCTTTAGCTGGAACCTCATTGTGGACAGTATCTTCTTCCAGATTTCCATTGTCCACAAAATAATGAACAATTTCATCGTCCAATTCTCTTGGCTGTGAAGGCATGCTCATGCTTTCTTCACTGGTCCTTGAGACATTATTTTTGTTCAAATTCACCATGGCTTCTGTCGTGATTCTGCCAGCCATGATGGTGGGGTAACTTGGCTTGGCAAAGACAATTCTAAATTGTTGCTTCCTGGAGCATGATCAACATTTTCATTGACATTCTCATTGACAGTTGCAAGACCACATGTGGAAGTTGCAGTTGGTATAATGACCTCCATGTTACTGTCAAATTCTTCATTGTTATATTGTGTTTCACACACCTGTTCATCATCATCACCACAGTAGGGTCCTCCTTGAGACAGGGATATGATATTATCAGCAGCAACAACGTCTTCCTCTACTTCCACATCTTCTTGGCCATCACCATGTGCTTGGACATCCCCTTCTTCCTGACCATCCAATTGAAATGCTTGGCTGCAACTAGTATCATGCATGAGAGCCTCATAATTCAATGGCCATATCCCAGTCCTCTTAAACCCAGCCTTGATATTTGATGGTGTGAGAGCCCTTTTAAAGGATTTACTTGCAAGCTCAGCTAGCTCAAACCTTTTTACCTCCACCCCTGGATTCTTTGCCATCCACGAAGCTCGCTCACCCCTGAAATAGTTCTTTAAAGGCTCGAACACACTGACATCTAGGGGTTGCAATCTGTGAGTGGTATGAGAAGGCAGTGTCAACAAGTTGATGCCCAAATTGTTAGCCTCCTCAATTGTTTGCACAGCAATGTGGCTTCCATGTCCATATAAAACCAGCAGGTGTCTGTTTACAGGTGAGACACCGCCTGGTATAGATGCAGCAAAGTGAGTAAGCCAATTCAGAAAGATTTCTTTAGTCATCCAAGCATGGGGATGTGCAGCCATGCATGCACCTAGTTCACAATTCTGTATATAGTTTTTGAGTTGAGTTTTACCTTTAAATAGATAAAATCCAAGGATTGAAGCACCAATTGCATTGACACAACATAGAATAGTGATCCACTTCTTGCTCCTTGGCAAAATCTTAGGCACATTACGACTCCCTCTCTTGGCAATTATACACATGCCACAGTTCCTTCTTTCCTGTAAACCTGTTTCATCACAGTTCCATATATGGTCTAGAGCATAACCATGTTTCTCGTATGCACTAGAAAGGGTGGCATAGAACTTAGTTAGAATTGCAGGGTGTTGATTTAGAGCCCTGTCTCTATCCAGGCCCTCAGTTGTACACAACACAAGGTTTGGATGCCTTTTTTTAAACCCAAACCACCATGACTTTCCAGGAAACCCATCTTTGAAGGGCTTTGGCCTCCCTTGACATATTTCAGCTACTGTGGATTTTAGCTGTATCAGCTCTAGCCCATGTCCCAT
The DNA here is from genome assembly GCA_027924585.1 of Larix kaempferi. Taxonomy (NCBI): domain Eukaryota; kingdom Viridiplantae; phylum Streptophyta; class Pinopsida; order Pinales; family Pinaceae; genus Larix; species Larix kaempferi. The sequence continues at coordinate 2,042,542 of BSBM01001003.1, forward strand.
TTGAGCCATCTCCTTACACCACTGAACCACCTCGGCCTCCTCCTCTTCACTCATAATTGTAACAGGCCCTCTATGCTTTGTATGTGTGAGCCCATTTATCCAGTAATGCATTGATGAGGTAGAAACTCCATGTTTTTTAGCAGCAGCACGAATGGAATATCCATTGAACTCTATATCATCAATGGCAGCTAACATGTCTTCTTTTGTCCAACCTCTTATTGCACTGATTTTGGTGGTTGAACTTGATCCTGGAACTGTTGTTGATGGTGGCTCTGTGGTTGATGGTGGGACAACAGTGTCCTCTACCACCACATGGTCATTCTCAACAACATTGTTGGGTGCATTGTTGGCATTTGAATGATCGACCCTCTCCTCGTCCGATGAGGTGCAATGTAGCTGGGCACCCCTGCTCAGTTGACGACTTGTTCTCCTTGCAATGTTGACTCTTGCCATGCTTGCACATTTACAGGGGAAGCTAATTAGCTAGAAGAAAACTGGAAGTTGCCTATAACACAAATGGAAATAACATTACAGGTTCTAATTATATAGAAGGAAACTGAAAGCTTTTTATAACAAAAATATAAATAACATCAATGGAAATAACAGAAACACTGAAGCTGATTATGCAGTTACCTGATTATACTGTGATTACACTGTGCACACACTCTCTGATGGTATGTCTCCACTGTGCACACACTGTGCAGTTCGAATTTCTGAAATGCCACTACAGTGAGGGTTGTGTCTCTTTTATAGTTCTTTGATGTTGGATTGGATTGGTGGGAAGGGTGCACATGGATTACAATCCCTCAAAAATTAATGTGTGTTGTGGATTGATTTAGATATGATCCAATGGCTGGGAGCTTGTCATGGTTGATCCTTGTGCCTTCATCTGTTTCATGATCCTTGTGCTTTCATCTGTTTAATGGATGCATTTAATGGGTAGGTGTCATTTATTGATTACAGTGGGTTGGGATGTTTAACAAGCACGCAGTTATGGTTGACACTCTTCTGGTTGTTGCTTGGACAGGTTTTAATGAATGGTTGAACCGGTTTTAATGAATGCTGGGATATTTAAGCTCTAATAGATATTCGTGGGTCCTCATTTGATAGGTACCTTGCAGTTGGTGTGAAATACAAACTGGATTAAATAGTTGTTAATGTACTTTTGGATCCCTGAGCAGATCTGTATGTACTTGGGACAAGATGTTTTGTACTCTTTTGCACTCCAAGACTATTTATGGACACCTTTTGGCCCAGTCAGTTAATGGGAAATTTTTGGACATAATTTAAATATTTACTACACTTAATATGGAATATTTATGTTTAATTTATGGGTGTTTTTTATGTCAATATGTGGTGGTTGTGTGGGACTAGTACTATGACAACTACTGGTCCCTGTTCAAGAATAGACAACCCTCCCCTATAGACAATTGTTGTAACTTCGTCGATCTGTTAGGATTTGAATATGTATAGTGGTTAAACATGGTCGATGGATTAGCCCTCGATCCCGCCTTTTTCTCCCCAACGTAAAACCAAATCAACTTTAAATAGAATTGGACTCATTATAAATTAAGAAATATATGTGGAGATCCCGGATAGGTGGATGGTGTGAAGTCGTTAGTAGAGGCGGAGTTCAGGGGTTCGATGCCCCTTGATCGCAATTTGTTTTGGTGAATGGAACCTTCGGAATGGCCAACTGGGATGCCACATGGCAACTCTCAGTTGGTCCACATGCCTTGCCACTTGTGCAATGAACCTGCCAACTGCACCACGAACCTGCCATGTGGAAATCTATGAATATGCCACATCATCACTATTGTTGACTGTGCATGCCATGTGGCACCCTGTGGGCATGCCACGTGGCCCTTTTTTTATTTTTTTCCTTTTTACCGGTTATGCTGAAACTTCAGAACTCAACAACTTTCTCATCCGGAGGCTGTTTCATGTGAAATGAACGTCACTGAAAAACCCTCGTCGAGCCCTACGCAGCTGCAAGCTTCTGTTTGCATTTTGAAGACTTTCTCTTTGATCGATATTGGAGATCCTCCTGGATCATCGCCTCTCTAGTGTCTATGCTTGACTCTCCTTCTCCAAGACTATGATTCCCATTAGGATCAGGAAAATCCAGACCGACCTCTTGATCCGACACCTTCTTACCCCCTTCACCGCTAGTGAGGACTTATCTTTCAATAGAGATATATAATCCCCAGGATGACTCCCAACAAGAGGAAAATCCCTAGAAACTCCTTCGCTAGTCCATGCTTGAAAAGAAAATAACCCTCTCCACCTGGATTCTATTTCACTTCCGTGCAAATTTCGACCACAGTCCAACCTCTCTGGATCTATCCTCAAGCCTCCCTTGCCCTGCTTTCATCTACTCACATTCACATCATCAACATACCACTTCAACATAGGCCTAATCTCTAAACTCACAGCACTAGCCTCACGATGACAAAAGGATGAATGCATGGGAGAGTGCCAAGGCATTCACCCTAGATCTTTACGTGGGTGATGGCCATTACGCAGTGATTGCACCCCATCCTTCCATTCGCCACCCCAGCCCTGTCCTCCTATACTTACCTAAGGCTAATGAGATCTATATCCATCTTCGTCCTTGCTTCTGACACCCTCCATAAAGGATACACTTTGACCAATCACATCCCATCATCCCCACTTCACTTGCCCTCTAGCCAAGCTTCCAAAACCCATGCATGCACTCCCAAGGTCTTGTCGTCATGGTGATTGGTGGATCCATATGTCAGCACTTTCATATGAGTATGATGAATAGTCAACCATCTTTGCTTCCTCCATTAGCGCCGACCTAGAAACCTTTCCCCATCAAACCCTAACAACACACATACCTCGACCCTCCATCCTCCTACCATTAGGATAATCTATGTTATTTGAAAACAAACATAATAAATTTTAAAAATATCCAATTAGTTTGTATTTTTTTGCATAAATTACATTTAAAGAATATATTATTAAAAGAATAATTTTCAAAACATTATTATTTTATTGTTGATTGATTTTATTATTCCCGTGGAGCAGGATATATAGTAATCAGTCGGAGCAATTAGTCTCAACCGTACGTTAATTCAATATTTGCAAACTGTAATGTTTTATATAGTTTGGAGATTTATTTTATTAAACCAAAATTTTAAAAGATTATTATTTCACATTTGATTGGTAGTTCAAGCATGACATCTTCCTTGGACTCCGGTGCCCAGGAGGTGGCGGCCCGTTGAGGTCATCCCTATACAAGTTGCATTGAAGTCATCCTGCAGTAGCATTAATATTTTAGGTACGCCCTACTTCCACATGTCTATACAGTACACCCTATCACTATTTACTTGTAGTAGCATTAAGATTTTAGATAATCGCTACTTTTGCAGTTCGCATGTCCGAGTCCTCCTAGCATATGGTACGCTAGAATGGGAAATTGTGTTATCGTGTGGCTAATGATATGCATAATTCCAATGTTCTTTCCCCACCAGCTTTCGGACAATAAAATCTATTTTATATATAAAAAAATCAATATAGCCCTCGACATGAAAGTCATGAGATGTGTGATCATTCTGTAAAGAAAACATAACTTTCTAAGTTCAGTGGATTCTCAAATCGAGAAAAAATATAATGTAAATATAAATAGGTTTCTCATGTGTTTGCCTTCGTCTTCCTCTTCCTTCTGCACTGCCAGCTTGCGGCAATCTAGCCATCCAGCCAGCCATAAATTTCTTCTTTCAAAGATCGAAGGCGTGCAGCAAGAATATTTCTTGTTCTTGGGTAGTAAGTTCAAGAGAAGTTCAAGATAAGTTCAAGAGAAGTTCACGTAGGCGTGCAGATTGCTCCCACTGTTTGATCTCTTGATTGGGAATGAAGAGGTGCGGGGTGCTGTCTGGCGACATTTGGAAATTATGAATGTAGGTCTATGTTACAATGATGGACTTCAAGGATCGAGTGGAAATCAATGGAAGATCACGACCAGGAATGGAAAGTAAGAGAGATGAAAGGAGCACTCGAGGGAGCCTGTTTTGATAATTGTCGCTCATTCCGGAGATAGTAAAGGCAAGAGCCAGAGGGTGAATTGTGTTGCATTATGTTGCAGGCGTTATATTTCATTTTTCTAAGGCTCGGAGCATCCATGCACTGCGTCTCACTGGGTGTCTTTTCCAATTTGTCGGGCCTTTGGTAGGAAACCACAGTGAGACCAACCATGAAGAAGCACAATCAGATATCCAAACGGTCGCTTGATGGCGTTCTCTTTCGGTTCACCAAGTTCCAGGGTTTGTACATGTTAATGTAGTTTAGTTTAGTTTTTTGCTTTAGTCATAGAACAACTATGCACATGTCGAGTATCATTTTGGCCCAGTGGGCTTTAGTTTTGAATTTTAAATTTCAGTCTCAAAAGAACCTCTTTGCTATAAATTTTTCTACACTCCCGGTTTGTCCTATGGGGCAGGAGCATAGTAGTAGGTTAAGGAACATTGCGGATTGGTAGGGTGGGGGTTTGACCTGGTTTCCTGGATGGACATGTTTCCTCCAGCCTCTTTGTTTATTTGTTTTCTAGATAAATATATAAGGTCCTATGCTTGCTAAAAAAATCAATGTTTTTTAACATTAATTTTTTTTTGTTTTTAATATAACTGTCCAGTTTAGTTAGAATTTTTTATATAAGGTCTCGACGTCTTTATTCTTGATATATTGACATATTTTCACTTCTATCTTACTATAAATACAATTTATAGTTGTTATTGTATCATGCACTGAGAGAGTTAGAGCAGCTCTAGTGCATAGAAACATTATTGTTTTTATCTTCCGCTTCAGCTATAGTAGTTTCTGAGATTTATTTTATGGCATATTGGCCTTCTATCGTTTTCCCATGCCAAAAAAAATTTCCAGTCCATGAGATATTTTTTTACTGTAAAGCGAAAACCCCCTTGTGTTGTGTTTGCTTCGATCTCGTTCAATATCCATGCAAATAGTATCATGGGCATGGACTCCATGTTGACATGAGATATTTTTTTACTGTAAAGCGAAAACCCCCTATGTTATGTTTGCTTCGATCTCATTCAATATCCATGCAAATAGTATCATGGGCATGGACTCCATGTTGATATCACGACAAAGCTTTATATTGTCTCCTTAGGGGTATCTCACAGTTCCCATTTTATCTTTCCAGGTTAAGGGAAATATACATCTACCTTCTTCATGCATTGCTTGGATTATCATTTATTTCTTTTATGAATCAAATAGTTGAATAGTTTTGTATATACTTGCATGGTTAGATAATTTGGTCAATTAGCTGAAATGATTAAGTACACTAATTTATATAAGTAGGAGGTTGAGAGAAATCCCTAGTTTTCTCAGTTTGGTACAGTATTAATTTCAATTTTTAAAATGGCATGGCTTAGTATCACAGTTTGTGACCTCTCAAGCTTTGTTTATCTACATCCCTTGTAATGCCATGATAAAAGCAAAAAAAATGCTTAAAATCTGAAATATTAAAAAATGCTTGAAATCTGATTTGAAGTTAGTGGGGTTTGAAAATATATATACTTTAGATTGTAAAATACTATCAATCCATGTACAAATTTTGTACAAAATAAATAATTTCAAATTACACTATGCCATCAATCCACATACAAGTTCTGTTGGATATGAAATATGGAGTATTTTTATGTTGAAAATTGGTCCAAAATTTGAAGAATTGAATTAAAATCTCTTTTAACCATTAACTTTATTAAATGATCTATTATAATATCTTCTTACATAGTGAATCCATCATGTTCTTCTTCTTACACAATGAATCCGTGACAAACTATATGTAACTTAATGGATAAGTTCTTTTTTGAACTTGTGCTAATTTTTTTTTTTTTTCCAAGTCTCTTTATATATATGTCATTACCCGAAAGCCATTGAAAATTGAAAGTGAGAACAAGGATGCATACATATTCATTTTTGTTTATTTTTTTCCAAATCTCCGTATATATATGTCATTACCCGAAAGCCATTGAAAATTCAAAGTGAGAACAAGGATGCAAACATATTCATTTTTGTTTTTAATATTCAAATGCCTTTTGTGCTTGTAGTTTGGCCAATACTTATCTGTTCTTATTATGTCCCCGCAGGGGACTATATATTTTTCGATCACTCTTATTAACCTCACAATACATGGCAGAAATAATTTTGCTTTCCTAAGTTTATGATATAGTTATAAATTTTCATATTTAAAATATTTTAAAAAAAACATTTATCTCAATTTTAATTGGTCTTCGATTGCTGACATTGATCCGATTTCTGATGCCCGGGCCTCGGCGGCCGGTAAACGTCAGCGAGGTGTGACGGGTGTACCATTGTTTTCATCAGACGGTACTGTTTCTAATTTATTAAACAGGGTGGATTATTCGATTCTAAAGCCAATATTAAATGTGAATGTGCTGAGTAGTCTGATTCGCAATGCAAATGACAGATTTTTAATGTCTGGTTCTCCGATTTTTTCAATTAATATGACTTTTTTACTATAAAAAAAATATGTCAGAGCTTTCAAATCGTGCAGATTTAACTGGATCGATCTGTAATGCAAATGCAGGTCCTTGTATATACCTCAACATAACGCTAAAACTGCACACAATTTTGCCTTTTTGCCTTTTTTTATTCTTTTTAAATAAAAAATAAAATTGATTAATTCTCCCATTTATCTAAAAAAATTGTATTTAGTCCAGGTTTCTACCTGCAATGTCCATGAGTCAATAATTTATGGCTTGTTTTATCTGCTAAAATTTGGTGTTTTGGCAAATCAGAGAGAGTTTCTCCAAAAGCCGATGTATACAGTTATGGGATATTGTTGTTTAGATTAGTTAGATGATCATTTTGACTTAATTTTAAAACTTATTAAATTGTAATAATATTTTAATTATAATATTTCTATTTATATATAAATATGTTACTTTAATTTTTTTTTATTTGTCTCGTATTATTGTATATTGAGAGATATTTTATTTTATTATTATTATTATTTGTTAAAACATTATATGTTTTTATTGTAATGTGTAATTTTTTAGATAAAGTTATAAGTTCTAAGAGTATAAACCTTATAAAAAATAATATTTAACTTTATATATATATATATATATATATAAATTAAGATTAAAAAATGTACATATAAAAAAAAATATTTTTTTATTTATATATATATATATCATAAACAAATTAAAATTAAAAAATTTACATATTAAGATTAAATGCAGGGCTTTGTATAAATGGTCAAACGATGGTTAGGCCTGCACTGGCCTAGTTCCCCGTCTCATAAGCGGCCCATTCTCTTTGGCTTTTGTAGTACAAGTCTAAATGAACCAATATGGGCCTTTGTATAAATGTTTTATTTATTTAGTTTTGTTCCTCATTTATTAGGAAAACTCATATGCAAAAGCTGCAAAATCAACATAAAAATGAACTATTATCAAATAAATAAAGAATAAACCTAAAATTGATATAACAAAAATGTTGAAATAAATAGGAATATACGCGGAATGTAAATGAAATTATTATTTCACAAAAGTGGCTTCATGTAAATGAAATTATTATTTCACAAAAGTGGCTTCATATAACCATGTTTAGACATTTACAAAACCATATGGAACAAACAAACTAGTCACCAAAGAAGAAACAAGGCAGGCTTGAGCTCAAGTAAATCAGTGAGGTCTGAAGTTCTAAATTTCAGTTCCTTCATTAGCATCCATTGATCAATACCAATGTGCTATGATAAAAATACGGTGATATTAAACAAAAAACACAAAATATATGTCAAGAAATATCATGCTTAGATCTTAGCTTTCTCATTCCATGAAGAAACTCTTGCTATCAACAAATAATGTAAGACCCTGTAGCATATGAATGTATGAGGTATGAAATTAGAACAAAAATAGTATTTATCTTTGGCATACCCTTTCTCACTGGGTGAAAAAAAATCACCTAATGTATTTAGCACTTCTTATTTTTTAAGAATCGTTGGGCGGTGGTGTTAGTTAAGCAAAGAAACTTCAAGAATTGTTTTTCAAAACCTATAAACCTAAAATGCTCGATGGACTTGGGTCAACTAGGGTTAACCACAAGATTAGGAAAATCCATGAAATACAATGCATACAGCTGTGGAAAAGAGAAGCCGACACATATGCCACTTGTCCTTGGTGTATGTTTGTTTTCCACCGCACTCTGCCTGCTTTGTTTCATTGTATGCCTATTTGGTTTATGTAAAAAGCACTACTATGAATTTGTTTCAGTTCCTTCGATTTCATAACAATCAAGTCACCAAATCTTTCTCCTACTTCAATTTTTTTTTTCCAATAACATTAGATCATAGTATAATGGACATGGTGAGATGGAAAAATTCCAAGGCAAAAATGACCTGCCAAGCACGTTCACTCTTTCCATGTGGTAGGAAATTGATACACAATAATTTTCGCCACAAATTTAATCTAGGACAATACGAAGACTACCATAGGTGACATCACCATTACCATAATGAAATAGATACACCTTGTACATGCCAAATAAACAAGGTGTTCCAAAGAGAATTAATTAAGTAGGTTAAGTGTATGTATGATGCTTTTTGGAGACCCCGGATGCGGGTGATCTTCCAGATCCCACGACGTACGAGGAGTCGACCCGAGAAGCCACCAACCCCCATCTAGCAAAAGTGTAGTAGCAAGGCGAGAGCAAAAGTCCAGATGAAGTTTTGCTTGTCAATCACAATGTGTAATGTGTAAAACTGTTGGCTTGCGTATACTTTTTGAATGGTTATAATTTGAGCTATTCAGATCCAGTTGAGCTATTTTTTGCAACTAGTTGGCATCCCTCTCCCTTGAAGTATAATGAAACAGCCTCATTTATTCCCTATACTACCCATCTCACTTTCGAAGGTGCCACGTTTGAGTCTTCCATAGGGCTGTAAGAGTGTAATTATTTATATTTGTGGTTGTATGTTTTAACAAAATTATGGTTTAACAAATTGATTTCTAAGAAGCAAAATTTACATAATATATCAATTATGATAAAATTTTAAGTTTAGTCATCTTATTCATTGCATGAAACTTGAGTTTCAATGGCTAAGTAATTTTGTGGCAAAATAATTTTTTCCCCTATTACAATTTTGTGGTAAGAGTATCATATTTCTATAGCTTGTGTCTTATAACAGTATCTATTATTGCTATTGTGGCAAGAATATCATATTTCTATAGCTTTTGTCTTGTACCAATATCTATTATTGCTATTAGCAACTACGGGGACATTGCCACTAGCTCAAAAGGATGTTTGTGCATGTCTTTGTCTATTAAATGATATATATGTTCTCAATCCCATTGTTTTTCTTCTTATTTGTGCATTTTTCAATGTTTATTGTGAACTTTATGTGTTCTTTTTTCAATATATACGCACACTTCCATTTGCTAATTTTATCTTTGTAATTGCACTACAATTCATGGAAAGCTACTTCATAAGAGGTTCTATATAAAAAAGATCAAATGAGTGGTTAAACTAAATGAAAAATCTAACATTTTGTCCTATTTCAAAACTATATGTTAAAATAAAGTTAAAGAGGCTACGATCAAACTAAATGAAAAGCTTAACATTTTGTTCTATTTTAGAACTATACGTTAAAATAAAGTTAAAGAGGCTTATGAATCGAGAAAAATCTTTGCGTAAATCATCATCAAAGTAAAGCTACGATCTTATCCAAGTATATGGATCAGTTAGTGGTCTTGGTAAGGTTGTCATGCTAAGTCATTTGTTTGTTTTAGTAAAGGCAATCTTATCCAAAAGCCATTTAGACCGTATGGAGTCATTTGGATATCTTAACAAGCCAATTTTATTCAAGTTAGTGGAAATGGATCATTTGGTTGTTTTAGAAAGGCAATCTTATCTAATTTTATTGAAAGACATTGCATTATATAATCATTTGTTATTTTTGTGGATCATTTTGTTGCCTTGCTTGCAGTGAATTATCTTTTCTAAGGCTTGACCCATTGTAGGATTTAACATTAAGCCTAAAAAATGGAATCATAATGAACGGCATTGAGATTAATATTTTCTTAGATTAATAACCATAGATGGTTTCTTAGTTGCATTTCTTTAAGCACGAGTAGTCCACCATGAGATTTTTCCCTTAAACAAGTTCCAAATCATAGGTAAGCAGCTTGGGATGATAATTCACATATGCTTGTAAGTATATCCTCATGATGGTAACCTTAGATAGTTACTCACGTTAGTTCCATCTTTTCACAGGAAATCCCAACTACTTGTTTAAAGAATAGTGCACTATAATTGGAAACGTGGCGACTTCTTATTTAGTCTTTATCATAAGCAAAGTTTGCCATCTTTCAAAAATAAATAACACAAAACATAACTATAGATTTCCTTCCACCAAATGCAATGTCTGCCCAGTTGCTAATAGCTATTGCTACAAGATGGAAGCTATAGAAATATGATACTTTTGCCACAAAATTGTAATAGAAAAGAAAATTCTTTTTCCACAAAACTACGTAGCCATTGAATCGATATCTCAATATAAAACCCCATTTGTTACATCAAAATATGGATACATCAACGTAGACTTGGAGAAGAATATAACTTACGAAGAAAATAACTCTAAGATTTTAAATTAATACATATGTTTTTAAATTTTCTAAAATTTAAAAATACATATTTAAGTGTTTTAATATTGCTAAAAAATGGTGCTTTACTCTTCTTATTCATATTCGTATTGGCCATTGACGCTCAAATTTATAAACTTGATGTATATGAGAACATTGTGTAAACAAACTTTTGGACGTTTTCTTTCACTTTCACTTGACTTCATTTTTGGGTTACCATAATTAGAGAATTAAGATAGTTGCATACAACGCCATAACAATGTATCTTTACTAATTTTGAAACTAACTTCAAGAATAATTAATTACAACAACTCTAATAATAACGAGTTTCAAATGTTACAATGCTGGGAATGATAGAGAACAATGTATTTAATACATGATATAAACATCTTAGAAGACAGGGCTTTGTAATAATCTATGTTGGTTAAAACACATTTTTTTTAAAGTAATTTCAGGAATAATGAGTTTCAGCAGCTCTAATAATAATGATGGTCAAACAATATTGGTATAAGAAACGTAAATAAAGAGTGAATTTTTATTTTAGAAAAGAATGAACTCATTTGATAAATTGCATATGTTTATTTTTTCACTCTTTCTCAACGAATCTTCTCATTCTACACACAAATATTAGAAACATGGCATAATATTGACCGAAGTCAAATTACACAAAATATTAAAAACATGGTAGAAATTAATATGATTATGTGATTAAATGTTATTTGTGGTACAACATTCTAGAGGTATACTTTTCTACATCAAGGTAGAATGCTTTGGAAGAATCCAATGGAGCATGTCTAATTGGATTCAATACCCCAAATTTTCAACGAGTTCAACGCTTTCGTTGTTACTAACTTACTTGATTACGTGCAAGGCACCGTCTGTCATTATGTAATCTAGGAAAGAGACGATTCAAATACGCGGATCGTGGGTGTGTGGTTCCACGGTTTCTCGACTGCGATACACGTGGACTAAACATGTGTCTTCGTCTTTTGGGAGCTCATTGCCTAACTTCACCAACATTAGCCTTTTCTAACGATTTCAACTTCACCAACTTTTGCCTTTTTCTAAGGACTTCAACAACTTAAAGATATACTAATCACCAAACTGAACTAAGTGCAATTGGTAACTTGCATATATAAATACTTGATCTCGGTACTTTGTGATCCATGTCTATATTGTCCCTTCCTCATCTGTCAAATCTATGGGTTCTTTTTGCTTTGGTGGAGTTTAATATTGAAATCGAAAGAGTGCAACCATAGCCATATTCACTGGAAGCTTATAATCAACACGTGACTGCAAAGCCATTAGAAACCATATTTGTTCAGGTTCTTATATGCCCGATCTTGCTAATTGCACCTTGTTGTTAGCTATGGTGTCGACGAAGCTACACACTCACATATTCGTTGTACATCTTCTTACTTTCAATATTCTCCATTTCAAATGTATTTTTGCTATAAAAAGGGTGTTGTATCGCGGGGATGTTGGTTAATTGGAATTCTAAATCTAGCTATCCTTTGAAGTCGATATTTATCAATGGTATAGATGGATTTTTTATTTCCCTATTTTGTCCGAGAGTTGATATAGACATGGAAATCCCTCAACCTTCGGTCTATTACCTATCTATAATAATCATACACACTTATAGTAAGCACCCAAGTTCTATTAGTTTAAAGCTCTATTGGTTAATGTAGAATGCCCTTTACTTTCTCCATGCAAAAAACACTAACGAGCAAACCATTTAAAATTAATAACGTAAATATATCTTGGACATCCATACACACTTATAGTAAGCACCCAAGTTGTATTAGTTTAAAGCTCTATTGGTTAATGTAGAATGCCCTTTACTTTCTCCATGCAAAAAACACTAACGAGCAAACCATTTAAAATTAATAACGTAAATATATCTTGGACATCAAATTTCAGACATTAGAGTGCACCCAGTAATGGATTCATTTGTGCCTACTTTTGCCTAAGAGGTTCATCTGGGCATTGCGAGGTTTTTTTGAATTTCCATTTGGACAAGAGAGTGGTAACATGAATAATTATCTCATTTCCATCTGAACAAGAAAAATTCATTTATCTCTGCTTCTGCCTAAAGATCGTTAATTGCACAAATCCTATGGCTAGAAAACAAAAATATATATACCTCTGATAACCTATTATATTCTATCCTTTAAAAAAAAAAATTAATATTGTTTTAAATATTTAATAAATTCAAGTAGATTTAAGGTATCTCTGCAATAATTAATACATATAATAAAAGTATGAATGGACCAAACTTACTCAAGTGAGTTCTGTTATTCGCGACGGTTGTATTACCTACACCCCATCCTCACTCCCTGCATTTGATTTGAGTTGCTCACGCGAATCCCGGTCTTAAGCTTTATCACATTCTTTTGATATTTATTTTTCTATGGAAAATCTGCTCTCTCTCCATTCTCTTCCTTCGCTGAACAACTCTATTGGCGGTTAGAAGAGTGCACCACCTTAGCAAAATGTTATTTAGGATGATGAATTTCCATGAGAAGGAGTTTAATATAATCCTGTATATTAAAAAATTTGAAAGGAGATACCGAAGAGAGAAAACCATAATGTCTATGATTCCATGTATTTTTACTTATCTTGGACCCCATGCAAAGGTAGACATGAAGAAATATAAGCTCAAAAATTGCAGTGACGATTGTGCCTACTGCGTTGAAAATGGCCACTGGTAGAGGTCCTCGTTTGCTTATACACCAAGCTTGAGCAAACATCCCCAATGCTGAACATATTATTTCCTGAAACATTTAATATATTTATCCATGTTTAGTAGCCAAAATCTTGTCATTTGTTCCAATTAAAATATTGTTGATACTAATCGTGTAAAGTGATGGAAGTTTTATATTATAACCACTTTCATGGTCGAATCAAATTGACAACGAAGGAGACCTGTTTTCATGGCACTTAAATTTTCACCATTAAAATTGTAATGAACTTTCTCAAAAAGGAAAAGGAATATACACCATTATCAGATATTCACCACATGCTAAGTAGTACAAAAGCCAAGATCTGTAAAACTGGTTTTTCATTTACATGTGCCTCGATTACATATACAAAACAAAAACTCCGAGAACGGAAAAATATACAAAGTACCGTCTCGGCCCTTTTTAACTTCCAGTATTCCAGAGTCGAACCCATATCAGCTTAAAATTCATATCTGCCATTCCTCACATAAAACATACAGTTTACAATATGAACAAAAACAAGCAAACGCTCAAAAGCAAAACAAAACGCCTTTAGTCCTTCAAAAATCAAGAAGCAAAAACACTAGATTCTGGTCCACAGAGGGAACCACTAGTCATGGAAGCTTGACTGATAAGATATCATGACCATAAGAAACACTACCAGCAAACCCATGCCCCAGGGCGAGCCACCCACCCTATGAATGGCGTTGTGCTCCGATCGAGGGAAAGGCAACGTTGGTTTCTCGACCACAGACAACCAATGGACGATCAAGAGCAACAACACCGAGCATAAAATGAGCACCATGTTAAACTGATCCATCAACCCGTCCAACGCTGATCCATAGGTCATGTACCACGAAAACACAAGAAACATCGCCATTATCAACAGAATGAAGAGCACATGAAAAGAAGTCGGCCACAGAGAAGCGATTGTTCCAAACATTCCTTTGTCGTCCAACCTAGCGGGCACCACTCCCGGACTCCTCACTTTCGTGGTCGTCGGTCAAACTCCCGGACTCCTCACTTTCTGTTCTCCTTGAATCAACCTCCATCGCCTTCTTGAATGCTGTCGGATTAGAGTTTAACTCGCTTGAATTACTAGAGCTTTTGGCATCCATAGGACTGCAGCATCTTCCTAAGCTAATTAGACGCTCGGAACTGGCATTATGCCAAGCTCGTTACATGCTTTTGATACAATAGTATTCATTTGTGACCTGCAGCATTGCACCATTTATAGTTTATTTCGGGAGAGAGAGGGAATCTAATTGCATCAATCTTTAAATTTGAAAAAACTAATCTTGTGATTGGCTTGATATCACTATGCATCATCCCATTTTCATTGAATTCATAAACACAAATCATTATAAACCCGTCTGAGTTCATTCAAAGATCCAATCATGAATTTTTTCACTCTGAGTACCCACCTGAAAAAACGAAGGCTTGGGTACTCTATGGATTAATATCTGCTGCTAGATTATCAGTCCAGAACGTTAATCTTGGCCACGGCTTACAGATCCAAGTAGCATTGAAAATAATGCGGGATACACAGAGATAAGCAGGGATTCGATATATACACATCCAAAGCTTAAGATCTTAATCTGTATTTCCTTGCTTTAGTAAATAAATATACATTCCAATTGAACCATGACTATTGGAGCAGTCCTCTCCCTGGGTCCTCTCAGCCATTTCACTCCACCAGGTGCACAAATGTCTCACATTTCTTCTGTCAGTTTACGCAATTTGAGAGCAAATTTATTTTAATTAAAAAAGAGTATTTTTCTTGAATGATTCACGGCTCAAGTCTTTTAAACAAATGGGTTTTATTAAAATCTAAGGTTATAATCGTGTGTTTGTTTGTATTTTCGTTACTTTGGTTTTTAATATAATTTTGAGGGACATTTACTATATATATATTCATGTTTTCTTATACAAAATCTCTGTCCGACTGAAAATTTATATGCGTAGGACGAGGGTTTTGAAACCTTGCTATGGTGGTCGGAAAAGTTTAATGGCAATTTATTGGTTTCTTACCATTACACTTACCAATGGGGACATATGATGAGACTAGACATAATATGAATAACTTATGATTTCATATGTATTTCTAATTCTCTTATTCTACTTCTTTATTAGAAGATATGAATACATTTAAATGCATCGCCATAAACTTTTTTTGTTTGGGCTTGAATTGGTGATCAAAAGCTCGTATTGGATGGCCATGTGATATTCTAAATGATTGTACTCTCTTGTAAGTTATAACCACTTCCATTGTGAAGAACTAAAACATTGTAACTATTTTTCATTATGTTAATTAAATACAAGTTATGATAAACATGGCAGGTTAGTTGAACCATAGGTTATTGATCCAAGATCTTGTTTAAGGTTGTTGCATGGATAATGACACTGAACATCAAATGTGGCTCACCATGTGTGGTTCTTATGGTGTGAAGTTTTAATGTTGTCCATGTTTTATCCCTTATTGTTTGTAGTTAATATGATGGATGCACTATGAGTTACTCTTAGTCCTTCAAAGGGTTTTGCTGCCACAAAAACCAAATCCTCATTCCATAGGGGTTTATGCCCTTGTTCTAGGAAACTCTTGTTTTTTCAATTTGGCATCTCAACTATACTTTCACACAGACCTCAGGAAGCCTTCCTTTATCACTCAACTGCAAATCTTGAGCCTCAATCACATTGAATCTAACGTACCAGAGTTTCGGAGAAAGGTATACCCTGGATCGAAGGCTAGCAACCTGTCATTGTGTACTGCAGTAGCATCAGAATGCCATGCTTTTGGAAAGGCCAATTCCCATGAAATCAAGACAGCCGAGCAACCTTTGTGGCTCCTCAGAACGCTAGAAAACACCACATGAGCAACAAGTGAGGCCATTGTTTAAAGATAACTCCATGCTTATTGGGTTCATATGTTTTGGGCACGACTTTTTTTTTTACAATAACGGTTGAGAAGCTTTATATTAAAAAGGAAGGATTGATACAAAAAATGGGAAGACTGTACCCAACAAAAGGAGGGATGAAGGCACCTCATAACCAGTCTTTACATTTCGGAGATAGTAGAGATTCATAGCTAACAGAGACAGGAGAAAAGAAAGTCTGCTATAGCAGCTGATTACATATTTAGTACAAAAAAAAGAAGATAACCAGCACAAAGATAAATTGGTGCTTAATTGTCTACTGAGCGACGAGCCTTTTTCTTGTTACCTGCTGCCAAATTCTCGTTATCTTCCATGCCCAGGATCGTAGATGGTCTATTTCTCTTGCTGGTTCTAATACAATCCACCTTGGCTTCGACGATCTTGAGACAGTTGTGCATAGACTCCATTTTTCCAACCATGCCATCAAAGTATTCCTTCATTTTGCTGCTGGTGTTTCTAACATTAGAATTCAAAATTTGAACAAAGGTGGCAAGGTGAGAGAGAGTTTTTTTCAGGTCTTTATTTTCACCTCTCAACCAACAGACCTGAGATTCGATGTCTTGCAGATGAAAAAGCACGCCAGGAGGAGGACTTTTCATCCCACGAGGGGAGTCCAGATTCAATATACCCGCATTTTCTTCAACCAAGTTCTAGAGCTTGCCAGTTTCTATCTCCCCATTACTATTGCACATTTGCTGCAGAGAACCTTGTTGCAGAGGACCATCATAATTTTGATTGATACCAGGGTCTAAGGGATGCCAATTCTTCCCATAGTCATGCTCATAACCAGTCTGAACATCGTTAACAGAGTTCCTAATTCCCTACCCAACCTCCTGCTGCAACCAACCTCTGCCATTCTCATTGTTTTTGGGTTGCCCGCGACGAACATGCTTCATCTTGTTAGAGAGGGAGCCTTGAACTTATTTCTCATTGTTCCCATTCCCCTGCACCACCTCAAGGGCGGAGAGGTAACGTTTCAGTCCAATTCCCTCAGTATTGACTTGAATGTTATTCTTGCATCGATGGCATTGCAGCACTAGAAGGCAAAGCCCTGAGTTACTACCTGCATTTCCACAATTCATGCTGCACCACAAACCAAAATGCCTGAACCGAGACAAATCTAAACTCCAGAGAATGCAGAGAAGGAATGTTTGAATGTTGTCGTCGCCCAAAAGCTTGAAATAGGCACTGGCTTCCCTGCCTTCTGCATGCATTGAAGTCTCGCATGTGAGACACTAGGAGCCAGGTTGGGAGCGTCGTCGCTTATTCCTTGGGAACGGGAGACAAGATCTTGAGATTGACCTTTGATGAATTCATCCAATCGTTTGAGGTGGCCCAATAAAACTATAGAACATTAGGTGTAAGTTAAGGGTGCTAAAAGAGCCAAGGTGACCCATAGAACTATGGAACCCAATCATTTGCGAAGTTTTGTCCATTTCTAACCACAAGGCCGCAGTTTAACCCAAATCCAATATTTTCCATGGAGTCAGCTTGTTGATTGTTGTTTCTTAGAATGTGATAGAGGGAGATAGATCTTAAATCTTTGATCTTGTGGAAGAAGTGATAGTGGTACTTGGAGGAGGGTTTACGGATGTTTTTTGCTAAGGCCCTTGCTTCTTTAATCACGAGGAGGGAGTCACCAATAGCTACCAGATCCTGAACATTATTTTCCTTAGCTATATCAGTTCCTTTGATTAGGGCAAGCCACTCTGCATCATTGTTTGTCTGCCTTCCAATCCCCCATGCGTAGTCAGTCAATTTGTTTCCTTCGGAGTCTATAAGGATCCAACCCATATGTGCCTTGAAGAATGGGCCATATGGGCATTCCCTCATTCAATTCTAACACGATAAAAAGGATAACCTTTAGGCTCTCTCATAATGGATTCCCACTAAAAGCTTGTCACGTTAGTATTTAACCATTTTATGTATGTATTAATGAATGCAAGCATATAAATACATGTGGCTTACTTTATCAATCCTAGAGGCATAAGATCCTATTGAGCTAGAGTAACATAATGATGGGTAGGAACCCATCATCATTGATTGTTTCCATTCTAGTTTGTGGTAACCAGGCCAACGGTGTGGCTATAGAGTGGAAAACTGGAATCATTTTTCTGTACAATAGTTCCATTTTCATGGCCGAAGTGTCTCAGCACTTTCCAAAGTTAATTATTTGGAAGATGCTGATTTGGTAAAAAATACCATCAATTGGTTTCTTCTTTTTTCGGGTGTTAAAAATATACATAGCAATCCATGGCCATCTTTGTTTTCACATGGCACTAAGATAAAACTTAAGTGAGTGATTTCATTGTTTACACATGGAACATAATTAAAAGTTAAGCATGCACTCCCCCATTTCTCTCATTCCATTGAAGGTTTAACACTTAATAGCCATTACATCAGAGGTTTAACACTTTAAGCCACGACACTCGTCAAAATGTTAAAATTTATATTATCGACCCTTCACCTTCTCATTTTGGAGAGTTGGCACTTAAAGTGCAGAGACTTCCCTTGTTGGCGGTTTAATAGTTAAAGTGTCAATCCCATGTCGGAATTTAAAAATTTAAATGTCGGGGGATTAAAATTTATGAGAGAGCTTACTCGTTGAAAGCTAGAAGTGCCAAGCCTTCCATTAACTTGAATGTGGACGTAAATTAAAAACTATGGCAGCAATATGCCTTGTTTCCATCAGGCACATGGTTTGAACTCGCCGCTACAATTACCTTGTTTTATATATCATTGACGTATGCATTAAGTGGCACCTAACTTGTCTTTATATGAAGTGGTGCATAGTAAAGCATAATAGGGTGCTCACCTTGGTTTTGATATCACACATGGTTAAAATTATAAGAAAACTTGCATCTTATTGACTAAAAGTTTAAGGTATTATTTAACAAGAGGGAAAGATGCAATGCAGCTACATCTTTGTCAGGATTGAACCTTCTTCTGGCAAGAAATAACTTATATTTAATGTTTCGATGGTGACATAATCAGTGTTAAGCTTTCGCTCATTTAAAATTTAGAGCTCTGATGGTAGCACCATAAGTGTGATGCCTCTGCTAGCTTAAAATTTAGAGCTTTGATGGAAGCACAATAAATTTTAACCCTTTGCCAACTTAAATTTTAGAGTTCCGTTAGTGCACAATAAATGTTAACCCTTCACACTTCAATTCTTTATCAGAGGAATTTTTAATAGTGCCCCGCGTCTGATCATATGTTCCTTTGATGCGAGCTAGTGCATGCTCTAATTGGCAGGGAATTAGCTACATTGCAGCTATCGCTCTTGTTCACATTGTTGTTGAAGATTTTTATTACAATCTTTTAGTAGTTTAATTATAATTTTTTAATAATTTAATTATTTTTTAAAACTTTTTAGATATGGAAATAATCACAATTGCTGCATAATATATTATTGATATGGTGTATTTTCATGTTTTACTAATTATTGATTGTTTGATTGTTTGGTTACAACAAGGATTTTTAACCTCGTGTTAAGTTATGTCAATGTGTAATATTTGGTATAATCTAAAATTAAGAATTTGCTTATTTTAGGTATTATCAAATCGCATTTAAGAATAGATTAATTTATGGATATCAAAATAAATTACCTTTAAGTTTAGTAAGAATTTTTTGTAATTTGAAATTAAAAAAACTTTTTGTGTGTGTTGAAGGAATCTAACGTTTTTGCCTTTCTCATTAATGTCATCTTTTGTTTAAGGATCCAAACTATGCATTGAAGTAGCTTATGTGCCTATGTCTAATAACAATAACAGTCCGACACAAAAAAAAAAACTGATTCCAATGAATTGCGATTACTTTAATAATTGGCCCAACAATTCTTTTTTTTCCTACATATTAGCTCATTTTTTTTTGGATTTCAGTAGTTATTTTATGATGCAATGCTCATAGGAGCATTGAAATTTTGCTATTTTTTAATGGTATATGATGCAATGTTCAATCTAAATAAACAACGATGTTTTACAAATGATAAAATGTATTATTTTAATATTGCTATTTTTTTATGGTATATGATTAACAATTATTTCGTGAATGGTGTTTTTAAAATTTTTGTGTAATTCGTGGCTTTGTTTAATTTTTTATGAGTTAAGCTTATAAATTTCAAAACAACGTTAATTTTTTATGAGTCAAGCTTATAAATTTCAAAACAACGTCTAAACAATGATGCAACTCTTCAAATTTTAAAACAATCTTTTAGCAACGACGCCGGAAATTGCTACCTCGTGACTCTTGTTTTATATGTTTTGAATATTTTTAGTTGTATAAATAGATATTTCAATTCAAAAGTTTAATATTCAATTTTGAATTTTGAATAATTTAAAGGAAAATTTTATATAATCATTGTTTTATTTGGAGTTTTATATTCAATTTTTTACTTATAATAGTTATTTTTTACTTCAACAATTTTAAATTTGATGTCTAATATTAAGAGATTACAAATAATGTTTGTAAAGTTATAGCTAATAACATTTTTGGTCATTTTTTAAACCACATTAATTGCTTGAAAATCAATTTAATGTTTAATGTTCTTATCTATATAGTATTTTGCAATAATTATATGGAAGGGATGATTGAAGATGAATTTTATTTAGTTGAATAATACCCATATAAAATAATTTATTTTTAAATTTTAGATTTGGTTACTAAATTAATTAAGGAAGGTATAGAAAATAAAATTAAATATTTAATTAAACATGATATGGTGCATCTCTAACTTAAATCATTGATACATCTCAAATTTGATTTTGAAATGGAGAAATCAATAACGATGTTAGTCATTAACATACACCACAAATTTCAAGCAAGGTATTTGTTTTCCATATCTGAGTAACCGACTGGAAAGAACGTTGGTTCTATCCCTTTGTGACAATTCAGTTTGGACCCTACTTGCCGGTGTGGTTAGTATGGCCCGAACAAAGGTAACACCAAGGAAGACTATGAGTGGACCACGTCGCCTGCATATGCCACGGGCTCTTGCGGAGATGGGGCGGGTGCAAGGATTTTTCAAACACAAGCTTCTAGAATCAGCGAGAGCCCGCATCATTCGTTTGGAGAACAGGCTCAAGAAAAAACAGGGTCACCCATCTACTGAACAACTCATTTCTTATTTCGGTAGTTTGATTGAGGACACTGGGTCCACTCGCACCAAGGAAACTAGACACACCAAAACCCTTGGGGTATTTTGGACAGTCAAGGCCTTGATGACCATGGCCATGGAGTATTGCCTTCAAGGGAAACTTTGCTCCAACAAGAAAGCTCTTATGTTGGCTGATAGAATCTCCGACCTCGAGGCCATACTACATGCTCTCATTCGTCATCAGCGCTCAGAGATAGAATGCGTTAATGCTAAATTGGATGTGCTCGTCGTGGCTCTCACAGGAAATACATTTACCAGACCTCCGTTAGACTCAATTGTGAACACCTAGTTGGTGTACCAATGATGCCCTCTGGTCGAGGAAGACGACAAGAACAATCATAAGCTAGGTGTTGACCCTGCCACTATACCTCTTTCTGATGAATATTATTAGCTAGTCTAGTGTGTTTTGTCTTTGAGTCAGTCATAATAGGTGTCAATCTGTCCACATTTTGAATGTCTCATCCATAACCCCCGGCCTGTGGGGGACTCGCTGTCTTTTTTTTGTAAGCAGCATAAGGGAAATATATATTAAAGTACAAAAAATGTTACAATCTCATGAGATTCTAAAGATGCAAGAGTTTTTAAAAGCTTCTCATAGAGTAGAGAGAGAAAGAAGGAGCAACCAAAGACCTGCCCATAAGTGGGTTGTGCAGAATTAACAAAATTACACCCGATCATTAGAAACATAGACCAAACTAGACTGGTAGGTAAAAATAGAGTTTGACAGTAGTCCATAGAGCTAAAACAGAAGAAGAAATATAACACTAACCTCAACAAAAAATGGAGCTAGGCTCACACAAAGCAGATCTATGTCCTAGCTTCTGCATTTGGATAACCGCGATTGTCTTCAATAATCGGGCAACTACCAAAGAAGCCTTCTTCCCAATTCTGGAGAGGGATCTTGATGGGATGTGGCTCAGTTTTGCGTGGTGTAGCAGCTCAACCTCATCTTTCCTGACTCATTTGTAGTGTAAGGCATCAATCGTCGAGGGCATCGGGAAGGAAGTCCCCTGCATCATCACTGCAGTCGAGGGAGAAGCCCCATGCATCACCACCGCAGCAGGAGAGTTCGGGCCTAAGAAGGGGACAGGAACTGGAGTAGCACCATCCACAGCCGCATCAACGTCGAGAGAGTCAGGCAGGGAGCTACCAAGAACATGGAATTCAGTGGCGGTATCCACACCCTCGGCATGTGCAGTAGGGTTGTCGGCCATACCTTCCGAATGAGTTGCAGGGCTGAACTCATAGGGAGGAGTGGGGTGGTGAAACAGAGAGTACCGTCTACCAATCAAATTGGCTTCCAGTGCAGCCAACATTCGGTCCAGGTGAGCCATATGTGACCTAGTGTCTGTAATCGCCACCTTGGCCATGTTCCAATTGGTGAGCATTCCTCCACTAAGGTTCCCATCATGTTTTTCATTAACCAGTAATGATTTACCTGGTTGACCTGGTTCCCAAATGCCAGAATTTCTGCAACACCATGGAATTCCCATTCATCCACCAGCCGACGGACAGGGATGGAAACATTATCATCATAGCCGATTTTGGCCATCTTTTCCTTCTCAGCAGAAGTGGCGGCTTTGCTAGCACTATGACTCGAACCTTGCTTGGAGGTGCCTCACGTGCATGTCATGGTGTTGTTCACATAATCGCCAGAGAACAGAGAATAGGCGAAGCTCTCAGCAGAGACAGCAGGCAGCGAAAGACAGATGCAAGCAATGACCACTGGGGCATGAGAGCGTAGCCTCATATCATGAATGGAAGGGTGGGAGCTTCCAGGATTCCCATGGGGCAAAGTAATGGTTGTTTGACGGACAATCCACTCGAGCGGACGCGAGCTGGATCTCCCTAGCTCAATGTGAGTCTAGAACAAATAGAACAGACTACAAATGGATTTCTTAGATCTACTTAAGGATCAAGTGCTAGATGTCTTACCTTTTACTTCGCAATCCTTTCTCCTGGATATTGCTCCACGTCCAGCGGTCGTCAAATCTCAGCTGCAAGACCTATTAAGACACAAAGAACAACACAACACGAGTAAAGAGCATCTATATAATAAGAGATCTAAGTAAATAGTTGAGTAGGTAAACTACTCAATATCATCACACATTAACAATATTGGTGGAAAGAATTTGCATTACTGTAAATAGGGAAATACATAGTAGAGACATAGAACTACAACCAAGGCTTAACGCTGCAGCCCTTCTCCATCCAAGCCATTTGCCATATCCTCCCAAGGAAGTATGAGTCTCCCAATAGATGAGTAGAGATCTCTCAAGGATGATTTCACCAGCCTGTAGACACTATAGACTTCCTCCTTTTGGAGAGGGGTAGAGCTTCACTTATATAGGACTAAGTGGATAGGGTATGGATAGGGTAGGTTGAGATATGGTAGGAGAGAGATAGGGGATCTTTCCAAGAGGTTAGGAACTGAAGGTCAACTCCCACAACAAGTCAGGGATAGGGATCCAAGTCACCAACCTTCGAGAATGAGCTTGAAGAAGCTATTTTTGCCATTTAACTGACTTCGTCGCACCCTGTAATGCAGCAAGGTGCAATGTCGCAGGTTGCATGAGTGCAGCCTACGACGACCTCTCAAAACCTAGCAGAAGCACAATGATGTCCTTTCCAGGTAAATGACTTAGTCAATGGGACTTCAGGGATGTATACACTGAATCTAATGGTGGTAAGATTTTAGGTGTAACAGAATGCCCCCCAAAGCATGAAGTTGTTTAAAGATTGGATAGGTGAAATGCTTCGACAGAAAGAATGGCAAAATGGACTTGTCGGATGAAGGACGTTGCTGCAATACAACTGAATCTGAACTAACAATCTCATATGATGTACAACATGGTTGCCAACCAATACAGTGCAGATCCATGGTAGTAATGACCGACTGAACACAATCATGGCTACTGGACACAAGCGTAGATCCATGATGAGATGGTAACACAGCCACGACCAATACAAATGTGGATCCATGTAATATGACTCAATACAAACTCCATCGCAACCTGGGCAAAACATGATTCCCCGGGGTCTTCAAGCTGAACCCGCAATGATACGAATCTATCCATTTGATTACAAATGTCTTGACGTCGAACATGGTAGAAACCACTTGATTACCGGTCATTGAGGTATACCGTTAACAAGTGCGAGGGAAATCACCATTAATGTCAATGATCCCCAAGGTATCACAGTACATATCATCAAGCATGAATAAATGAGTTGAAGTCAAATGCAAGATGAAATCTTTCAATCAAGAGTCCATGATGTAAACTCACACCGAAAGTGAGGTAACCTGCCATTGAGGCATGCAGGGCCAAGGTACTTGGTTGGTTTCTAGACACAATCCTTGGATGATGTGTTGAAGTCGACAAGGATGAATCCGTCGAAGGAGGGCCATGATGAATCCCCCATCATCAACATGAAACATGACAAAGGATGTGTAGAGTGGATTGGATGGTACAATAATATGCGAGACTGACTCAGAGTAGACCGACATGATTGAAGGTGTATTGACTGCAAATAGATGAATAGTGAAAGTATTCTTGAACATGGGCATGGCATGACTTGGCAATGTTGACATGACGAGTATGACACAAATTCCTAATGCAACTGATGATGGAAGCTTTCTTTGAATGACTCAAAGGAGTAACAAGACTCAAGAAGTAAGCGAAACTCGAGGACAAACAGATGATCCAAGTGCTGTATGCAAATGCAAATGAGTGCCATGTTCAAGAACGACTAGGTACTGCCACTGATAAATGTGTAATACAAAAGCTTTCCTTTCTCCCCATCATGAATGATGAGTGCCTCATGTGTTTTTTACGAGCTTGATGAGGGTAACCAGATGCTCGGTATAACTCATCTCATAGATGAGTCCAATCCCAAATATTTTCTAAACTTGGGATAGGAGGGGTTTGTCCCATGGCGGGCCCTTCAATGTGAGATTTTAACGAGTCCATAGAAGGTAAACTCGGTCGTCATTTCATGTTTAGAGAGTCTGAAAAGAACTAAAGAAGAATCCAATGGTCCTTTTTCGTAAAGTTAACCTCATCACCCAAAAAAGGGTAAAACAACGCGGGAGAGGACTTTTCCAATCATGATTGGCTGGAGTATACCTTTTTCGTAACTAGTGCCCCCTGGTCCAAAAAAGGGGTAAAATATCACCAGGAAGAAGGCCGTTCAAATTCTTTTACAAGAATGAACGTGACAAGTTCGCTTGGCAATCTTTTCGTATTTCGAGAGCCTGAAAAGAGCTTAAAGATAGACTCTGGGGAGGTTCCTTTTCCATAGGAGTTTAACGAGCCCGGAAAAGTGATAAATCGTAACTCGGTAACGTATTCTCATAGTTTCAAGAGCACGAGAAAGAACAAAGAGTAAGCTCATAATCATTAAATAATTACAATCTAATGAAATGAAAAGATAAATGACAAAATACACAAGGGGTGTTCATACCTGAGATGACCGTTCCAATGCGAAAATGGCATAGAAAGGCACTTCACAACTCCTGCACACTCGAAAACTAGGTCAAATAGTCAACCGAACATTCAAATATAATAAAATCGATCCAAACTATAGCAAATGGCATAACGGCATCAAATATTTGAAAAAGGAATATTCCATTTTGTTTATAAATAGAAATAAAAACCAAATATAGTCACCATTGTTCTATTTGCCAAATTTGGGAGGAGTAGTGCCATTTGGAGCCAAATATTCACTTGTTGATTCTGGGAGCTACGAGCAGCCATTTCACTCGCCGTCAGGAGCAGGTAACCCTAAACTTCAGCCAGCATGATTGTAGTGGTTTACATTTTTGAATTTCAGTCATTTTTTTGTGTTTTAGCTTGATTTTTTTTCGATATAGTGCTAACAGGTGAACAACATGTGTGTGCAGATGTGGGGCCTGTATGACCAGTGGGGACCTCTCTTCTTGCTAGGAGAGAGAGAGAAGAGGGAGCAGTTGTGGGTCCGGCTGTGCACGCTACCATCGCGGAGATGGATAGAGTCTATGCCAACTTGAGTGGGTTGACACTAGACATTCCTGAGCCGTCGGTAGATGAGGTGCCGCGGCCCATGTAGGGACACACGGTTGGAGTTACTGCACGCTGCTTCGCAGGGTTGCGAGAGCAGTCGACTATTTCCAGACTCAGCAAGCTAGGGCTGTACGGGCCAGGCGATAGGCCATATGTTGTTACTGTGTGTGTGCTGAGAGATTAGAGGCCTCAGATTTTTGTACTACTGAAAGATACGAGGCTTCAAATTTTGTAGAGACTCACTAAAAGCCGTCGTGCTTCAGACTTTTGTACCAGCACTACCTTTTGAGATTATATATATATATATACAGACATTCTGATGGTTTATACATTATGTTTTTAAAATGAGTGAATGATGTGGTCTTACTTATGTGTTTGCTTATAAAATGAATTAATTACATATTATGTCTACTTTTAACAGTTCATGAATATGCTTATGTGTGTGCAATGTACCAATATAAGATGAAGTTGGCCATAGAGTCGGCAACTGTGTTAACATCTCATGGAATTTGCAGGTGCTGAATGGACTCGAAGGACCTTTCCAGAAGACGGACTCGTCGATATAGACGGAGTAAAAAGGGGTCGCGGATGGCGTAAACTCGATTAAGATGAGATACCACTAGTTGAGAGTGCAAATAGATGACAACGTGGTCCATACCCAAAGAAATGGTGTCAGTTAGGGTTCCAATGACTACTTGATACTCTGCAGCATTGTTAGTTGCGAAACCTAGACACATTCCCCCTGAGCCGATAAGCTCGCCCGTAGGTGAATAGAGAACCCAGGCTGTCGAAGCAAGGTTGCGGGTATGCCGACTAGTGCCGTCCGCGAATCCGAAACAAGTTGCCATCTGCACACACAGACAAAACATGGTATAAGAAACAAAACAAGACCTAAACACGCAAGAAATCAAAGCATCACACCACACATAAAACACACACGCACGCCATGTACAGTATATTTAAAAGTACTCATGCATGAAAGACTCAACTATAGTACCTCTTTAGGTAGAGCCCGTTGCGGGGCTCACCCAAAGATATCTTGTCATAGTCTTCAAGCTCATAAGATCCCTTCTCTAAAATGCATTTTACTATGTAAGGTCCATGCCACATGGACTCAAACTTGCCTTCCCCCAGCTTATCATGTTTTTGGTCATATGTAAGGACCAAATCTCCTTCACTGTAAGCGCGGGGTTCTACCGACTTATCGTACTGTGCTTTGAAGCATTTCTTATGAGCCTCGTTGGCAAGAGCGGCATCTCGGCGAGTCTCGTCGAGTTTAGCTAGGTAGAGGAAAAATTCTTCCTTGGTAATAGTGTTTGGGAGAAGTTCGATGGTGAGCTTGAGAGATGAGATCTCACACTCTATAGGGAGGACTTCCTCCAATCCATACACTAGTTGGAAAGGAGTAAATCCAGTGGCGGTTTTAACGAAAGTCCTATAAATTATCCCAAAGTGCAGAGAAGAGCATATTATGCCAGTTGGGCTTATGTGTACCTACCATTCGTTGGACCATAGTTTTCAAGACCTTGTTGATGGCCTCGACCTGTCCATTCAACTGTGGGTAGTATGGTGTTGAGTTTTCATGGCGAAAACCCAATCTATCGCTCAACTTGTCAACCATGTGGTTCATAAAGTGAGAACCATGGTCGGTAACTATCGCTTGAGGAACTCCAAACCACGCTATTACATGATTGAAAATGAAGAGTGTGGCGGCCTTGATGTCGTTCGTGTATGTAGGCATTGCCTCGGCCCACTTTGTAAAATAGTCCATAGCTACAATGACATAACTATGCCCCCCAGCCGAGGTAGGTTTATAATGCATGAAATCTATGCCCCATTTAGCGAAGGGGCCAATGGCAATAACCGGGTGTAACGGGTCGGGGTGGGTGCACTTTTTTGTGGGAAAGTGTTGACATGGAGGACCTTTTTTGACAGCCTCAATACAATCTTTGAAGATAGTAGGCCAATAATATCCTACGCACAAAATATTCTGGGCTGTAGCCATCCCAAAGAGGTGACCGCCACACGCCTCAGCGTGATAGTCATTTAGAACGTGTTCAGCCTCATCGTGAGTGAGACAGCGTCGGAGAATGGAATCGACACCATGACGGTACAAGGTATCATCGATGATCAAGTAATACTTTGCATGGTAGCGTATGCGACGACGGTCGTCACGAGACAGCTAAGGACTGAAACGTTGGGTTTGAAGATACAATGTAATATCTCCATACCATGGGTCAGACATACTAATAAGAAACAATGTTTCATCCCGAAAGGAATCATTGGGCTTAGAATCTTCATCAGTACGGGGGAGGTCGTAGATGAGCTCGGCAAACACCAATGATTTTTTAGACTTGGCATTTTCGAAAATAAGATCAAATTCTTGCAGTATCACGATCCAGTGTGAATACTTGCCCCTAAGCACCTGAGGTGTCAGAACGTGGTACATGGGGTTCGAATCGGCGATGATGGTGGTGGTGCGGAGCAAAATGTAGTGTCAGAACTTCTGCACGGCTACGACGGCCGCGAGATAAAGTTTTTCAACATGTGAATACTGGGTTTCAGTGTCAATGAGACCTTTGCTGGCATAATAGATCACATGTTCCTGGGCGTCCTGGTCTTCCTTAACCAAAACCATGGCGATAGTGGTGTCGAAAGCAGCGAGATATAGAATGTAATCTCAATAGTAATTCGGCGATTGGAGCACGTGGGAATGCGTGATGGCATGCTTCAAACTATCGAAAGATTGTTGAGCGCGGTCATCCCAAATGAACGGGACGTATTTCTTCATCAATCTCATGTAACCCTGCGTCTTTAGCGCGAAATTACAAACGAAGTGCCGTAAATAAGTCGCTCGTCTTTGTAGACTTTGAAGTTCTATAATATTGGTTGGAGGTGGAAGAGTGACGATGGCTTCCACCTTCGAGGGATCAATGAGGATCCCATCTTTCGAGACAATAAACCCTAGGAGGTGTCCAGACTCGACACAAAAAATACACTTATGAGGATTCAGACGGATATTGTACCACCTGCATCTGAGGAAAACGGCCGTCAGATGATCGAAGTGGAACTCACGATGCTTCAATGGGCAGGGAGATCGTCCAAGTAAGGTTCCACAAAGTCCTTCACATCGTGGAAAGCGTAGGACATGGCCCAGTGGAATGTGGCACCAGTGTTTTTAAGACCAAACGAAAGTTTGCGGTATGCAAACATTCCCCAAGGACAGATGAAAGCAGTCTTGTGTTGGTCAACGGGGTGAATCTCAATATGGTTGTACCCAGAAAAGCCATCCATAAATGAAAAGATGATGCTTCCAGCACAATTGTCGATGATCTGGTAGATAAAGGGAGTCGGGTAGTTGTCCTTGGAACAAGCTTTGTTGAGATCTTGATAATTGACACAGACACGAATAGTACCCTGTTTTTTAGTAACAGGGACGACGTTAGAAACCCGCTCTGTCAATAGGACAGGGTAAATGAAGCCGGCCTTCAAGAGTTTTTCAATTTTTGCCTTGATTGCCGCAGTCTTCCAGGGGTGTATCGGTCGCAACTTTTGGCGGACAGGTTTGATGTCAGGATAGGTTTTGATCTCGTGCAAAACAATGGAGGGGTCTATCCCAGGCATCTCCTCGTAGGTCCAAGCGAATACATCTCGAAATCGTTTGAATAAGGCCGTAGCAGTAATGATTTCTTCAGGGGAACACTTCTGGCCTAACTGAATGAGTTCCACTACACCAGGTTTAACCGAGATGTCGATCAAAGTGGTAGGCTCAATGTTGGCTAAGCTGCCTTCAGAATTCGTTTGACACGCGAGTATCAAAGATTGAGAGCTAGAAAGGACATCCGATGTAGAGATGGTACAAATGTTGTTTTCTACAGTAGCCAAAGCGGGAAGGGAAGACGAACAATGATGGAGGTCTTCCCACGGAGGATCATCCGCACTCATGATTTCCATAATGGACTCATCAGAATGAAAAGTCCGTAGGAATGGATCGGATGATGTCCGCTGAAGAGAACTAGGGGTGGAGGTCATAGCTAAGTGATCCTCCGGGGCTGACTAGATAGCCTTGTACATAAGTTCAGCGGGTGACAAAGGCATAATGTCTCCAATCAGGTGTGTGGTGGCTTCATTAGGTACAAGCCATGAATCAGTGGAGTTGGGAATAAACGAAGTCTGCGAGGAGATCATGTTCACCATGGCAACATGGTTGGGGGGATCCGGAGTAGGAAAAACGCCCATAAGGGATGAATCCTTAAGGAGGCCAACCCCCACACTCTCATACTTCTGTGAAGATTGTCCAATGGAAGGAACGTTATCGCCTGGGTGAGAAGTTGTGTCAGGTGCGCAGAAATCCAGTTGGTCGATTGTGACAATTGGGCCTTGATGGGGGAATTGCACGATGCGGAAGACTGATGAGGCAAACGCGGTCATGGCATAAAACCAATTACGACCAAGCAGAATGTTGTAATCTAGCGGGGTAGCGACTACTTCCACATTAATGGTTGTGGTCTTGCCCCCCAGCTCGACAGGTAAAGCTTGTAGCATCCCATGAGGTTGAAAGCCACGTCCATCAAATGCTCTCAAAGTGGTAGGAGAACAGTTCAACTCGGGAGATCCAATGGCTCTCCAACATGAGATCGACATGACTGAAGTGGAGGCGCCCTCGTCCAAAATGGAACAATGGATTATCTTCCCAGCAATTTTTGTGGCAACTTGAAATGCCAGCTGATGGGAGAGCCTCGGTTTGAAGTATTCTAGCCGGAACATAATGGTATTCGATGAATCTGGGTCAACTGCACCGATGGTAGCGAGGAGAGTTTTGCGCTGATTAAGACAGTTTTGCAAAACCTCCAGCATCAACATAGCGCAAGGAGCTTGCACTAGGTCCTCTACAATGTTGTAGTTTTGAGCAGCTAGAGCATTAGGATTGAAAACCGATTTTCTAATCGTGCTCTTGGGTGGATGCAATACTGACTCTAGAGAAGGCTTCTCTATGGTGAGAGGAGCAGTTGGTACGGTGACTTCAGGCATCGAGGTGGAATCTTTTTCAGCATTAATTCCCACAGGTTCTTTAGCTGGAATAGAGTCATACGAACAAGAACGAGTGTTCAAGTTGATGGTCTCATTACGCACCATGAGAACATGTGTGGTGTTCGGTGCTTCTCCTTGGGAAGAAGAAGTGTGAGTGATCGACTGTTGATTTTGAGCAGGGAAAGGATCGTTGAGAACCGTGGGTGTGGGTTTTCCCTTAAGAAACTTTTGAACTTCGTCTCTATGGGGGCGCTCCTTAGAGAAATGGTCATCACCACACAGTAGACAAGGATACTTTAACTTCCTTTTATGTTTGGTATCATCAGGGGTGCTCCTTTGTTCCTGTTGGGTGGAAGACTTCTTAGGTTTCCCCTTGTTCTTCTTCTTACCACCAGACTTTTGAGGTGAAGTTATTGAGACAGAATTCACTTCTTCGGTGACAGCAGGAGTGGGTGATTTGGTGGTGCCGTGACCAGCCTGTGTTGGTGATGGGGAAGAACCCTGGGGGTTCGATGAACCAACGGTTTGAGAAGAAGGTTGGGTGGTAAGGGACCCAATGATGCCATCAATTTGGGGTCCCTTGGGTGGTTTCGTGGGGTCATAAGTGTTGCGCGGTGTGTCAGGAAGGATATCAAACAACGTGCCGGACTGAACATAGACTAAGTCTAGCAAATGGGCACGTGCAATGGCTTGTTCTTCAGTGACAGCACCGCCCATGGAAACATCTCGTGCTATAGTGGGTTGGAGAGACTTCGTAAACCAGTTTGCAAGGAGTTGATCTAGAATAGGAGCCTTAATGAGACGTCGTCTCCTTCGCCACTCATGTATATGATCCGATATGTGAGTGGTGGTATTCTGACGGAGCGAGGTTAAAAGCTCTGTACCAGTTTCGTACCGTATAGGCAGCTAGAAGTGAGTCAAAAAGTTGATAGCAAGAGAACCAAAATCGGGAAAAGAATGCAGTGGTAGTTCAATATACCACTTGGGACTTGAGGGACTGTAAGTGGGGGTCCAAATGTGGGTGGAAGGACTTGAGGGACCAAATGTGGGTGGAGGGACTTGAGGGACTGTAAGTGGGGGTCCATGTTGTAAAACATTTTGCTGTCCCCAAAGAGTGTAAGGATTACCAAGGTATGGTACCCCATAGAGTGCGTTTTCGAGGTTATGTTGACCTGGCACAGGGTTAAAATGACCTGGATACGCTTGACTCGATGGAGGTTGGATTACGTTGGACGGTCCCCCAACATGGGATAGTCCTAAAGTGGAAGGTTCGAGAGGTAGGGAAGTTCCAATGGAAGGACCGATAGGAACTCCGGCTACGGTATTATGGTTTAGAGACGGGGGTTTCCCCCCAACAACAACTTGCTGACCACTAGGTAAAGGTTGACCCAACACAGGTTGTTGATTATTCACCATAGGATTACCACTACCTGTGAAGAAGGTAGGGGGTAAAGAGTATCCTCCCCTTGAAGTTTGGGGTGGGGGAGGAGCAGGTGACGTAATTGTGGTAGTTACGGGCATGTTGGACTGTTTTCCTTCAATGGGTTGGGTAGTGGGGGGTACTGAACTGGTCTCCTTTTTAAGATATACATGTGTAGGGATGGATGGTTGACCAGTTTCAGTAGTGGTCACATGTTGCGTGGATGATTCCGGTGACTCGAAAGATAAAGAGCGACCTAGGATCGGTCTGTAAGGGGGTAACGACGGGTCTTCAACCCTTCGTTTGAGACTTTAATTTTGACACCTCTCGGCCATAGATCGATAGTGAGCCAATTGGCTACGGTAGTAGTCTAGGGGATCATCCGGAGTAGTCTCACTGGGTGGGGGTGCAACAGAAAAATGGGCCACTGGGTGACTGGTAGAAGATGTCCAATAAGTTGCTGAAGGACCAACAACTGTTGTGGGGTCATCCTGGGGTTGATTGATCCATTCCAACGATCCAGGCTCTCCCGGAGCGACGGGAGGTAAGTCTTGTGAAGTGGGAATTTGTGCTTCTTCATCCAGCGGGGGATGAGAGGCAGGTGAATCTAGAGGAGTATGAGGAAACAAAAGTCCTCCAACATTCAAAGTGGGGTTTTCCACTTCATGTGACCCGATCCTAGCATGTGGATCCATCCTCACCCTCGAAATTACCTCCTGGTTAAGGGGATATTCGGGTGGCAAGTTTTGGATTCTACGAGACCTTCTCCAGGGAAATTCAGCCAGAGTGACTGAAACAAAAAGTTTCTCCTAAGGCAAGCTAAAAGAAAAGAAAACCAGACAAAACCCTACACAAACTAAGGCCACAAGCAAACTTATGTGATAAGAGTGGATTCAAAGTCTAGATCCTCACAGGATTATCATGGCTTCGCAACTCGTGATATACCGCAGGGTCCAATAATATGATGCGACAAGGAGGATTGGGACCGTACCCTTGCCTGCATACCCGATTACTTGGACGGTACGTGCGTAGTAGCTCCTTGAGTGCTGTTCTCGGTGTATTGCTCCGCCAAGACGGCCAAAAGGTTAACTCAGTTGGTCCCAGGAATCCTAGTGGTGTCTTCCAATATACGCAAGGTACGTGGGAGGTCAAATCCATAGTGGTGTTTTCTAATGTACAACCGTTCGGCCAGAGACCTTCCGATATACTACCAAGTGTGATACACCCTTCGATATACGCCAAGTACTCAAGGTGACTTGGTGGGTACGTGAAGGAGCTCGATATACCGATAAGTACGTGGAAGACTACAATACCCCCGGGATACAGTGCTGGCAAATAATGACAGCTGCCACGCTTAACGACGTCGGAACACGTCTCTAACTTACACACAAGTTTCTAAATATTTTACCCTAGTTCTACCGTTAATTTTATCTAGACGGTTAGGTGAATGCATGAGGTGAGTACATAATCAGAAACATAACGCAGGCCCTAACTACATGCGAAAAGTATGCTTTTCTTTCGATGAATGCTACCTATGGGAAGGAGAAATCTTTTTTTTCTTTCCAACAATTTTACAAAAAACGATGCAATGTAACACAATCCCAAATCTACGAAAAATGATATTAAAATATTCTTTTCCTTTTTCAACGAAACATAAAAAAATTTCACAACACTACTAAGCCAAATCAAAACATGTTTTTCTTTTTCTTTTGTCTTTTCAAAACGAAAATGATGTTAAGTAATGAAAAGATAGGATTTCTAAGCAGAGTGTGCAAACTTTTCAATTTGACTACAATGGCCTAAAAGCATAAAAATCAAAAGATACAATGCAACTTTCCAAGCATGGGACTACTTTTGTAAAACTTGATGTCTATCCGAATTTTTCAAGAAAATGAGCAACTCAGAATTCATGAAAAACACAAATAATGCAATTTTATTTCAACTTTTGCAAAAGATTCATAAATGAGACATTCCAATGCATATGCAATTCTTCAAATGATCTTCAAAAAACAATGGAAGCGAAGTACTTTTGATCTTTCAATGAGTGCATCAAAATGAAAATTTGATAACAACTATGCTTTTGAACATGGGTACTTGCATTGAAAAGATGACTTGCAGCACTCTAACAACTCAAAAAATTCTCAAGAGAAAGCAAGCACTCAATGAACTGAAAATACATTCAAACACTCAAAGTCAAACAGTAACAAGCGGCACTAAAGCAAGCAAGACTCACAAATGAAATGCAAAATGAGGTCTAGAACTGATCCAATGCACTTGATTAGATCAGGCTAGGAGAGGAGGGAATGCAAAGGTGAAAAGGATGAAGGTGGGGAAGACCAAAGTATCCACCACTACCAAATCTCAGATTTGTCCCAAATGGGAACCCAAAACAACTCCAATAAAACCAAACGACTCAATCACACAAAGCAAAAGGGATCTTTGACTGGATCATACAGTGCAGAGGGAGTCTGCATACAAACCACACTCAAAACATAAGAGGACAAAAGGTGCTTGTATGGCAAAAAGGGTAGATCGGCGCACTCTGTGCTTGTACACAGTGTGACGTCGCGGTTCACCAATGCGAGGAGTGCGACGGTGTCGCAGAAGGACAGTGACAGGGTTGTGACGACAAGCCAACAGACAAAGAACATAGACCAAGAAAGACACAGTGTTGCTCTGTGTATATCACCCAGGTGCAACAGGCGAGATCTAAGTTCAAAAAGAGCCAAATCTCCAAGTAATGAGCAATAAACAGGTTTGGGAATGGGAATGCAGACCCAGAGGAAGTTGATCAGAGTCTTCAAAGTGAAGATCTGATGGTGAAACCAACTTAAGAAGCAAATGACAAATAAAAAGGATTGGCAAGAAATCAACTGAAAATATCATTCAGCTTGACAACTAGAAAGCAATGTTTTCCACAGTATGGTCGCCAGATTTGTTTGACGGACAATCCACTCAAGTGGATGCAAGTCGGATCTCCCTAGCTCAATGTGAATCTAGAACAAATAGAACATACTACAAATGGATTTCCTAGATCTACTTAAGGATCAAGTGCTAGATGTCTTACCTTTTACTTCACAATCCTTTCTCCTGGATGTTGCTCCACCTCCAGCAGTCGTCAGATCTCAGTTGCAAGACTTGTTAAGACACAAAGAACAACACAACACGAGTAAAGAGAATCTATACAATAAGAGATCTAAGTAAACAGTTAAGCAGGTAAACTACTGAATATCATCACACATTAACAATATTGGTGGAAAGCATTTGCATTACTGTAAATAGGGAAATACATAATAGAGACATAGAACTACAACCAAGGCTTAACACTGCAGCCCTTCTCCATCCAAGCCATTTGCCATATCCTCCCAAGGAAGTATGAGTCTCCCAATAGATGAGTAGAGATCTCTCAAGGATGATTTCACCAGCATGTAGACACTATAGACTTCCTCCTTTTGGAGAGGGGTAGAGCTTCACTTATATAGGACTAAGTGGATAGGGTAGGTTGAGATATGGTAGGAGAGAGATAGGGGATCTTTCCAAGAGGTTAGGAACCGAAGGCCAGCTCCCCCAACAAGTCAGGGATAGGGATCCAAGTTAGCAACCTTCAAGAATGAGCTTGAAGAAGCTATTTTTTCCATTTAACTGACTTCGTCGCACCTTGTAATGGAGCAAGGTGCGACATCGCAGGTTGCATGAGTGCAGCCTGCGACGACCTCTCAAAACCTAGCAGAAGCACAATGATGTCCTTTCCAGGTAAATGACTTAGTCAATGGGACTTCAGGGATGTATACACTGAATCTAATGGTGGTAATATTTTAGGTGTAACAATGGCGCACCTGAATCAGCTAAGGGGATGTGACAAGCAGTGTCGAGCCTGAGTGGATGCGAGCGGCAGAGCCATATGGGAATTGAAGTTCAGCTCGCGCGGGGAGGCCAAGGAGGATGCAGTATTAAAGACGGGGGATAGGGAAAAGCGTCGTGGAGGGAGGTGGCCAGGTGTGGGAGCCACGCTTCCAGAAGGGCAAGTGGCATCCCTGTCCTCAGTGATTTCATGTCAAGCACCCGCATCCGGGGGTGGGGGACTCACTATCATCTTATCTATGAACAACATTTTGATTTTCCTACCATAGATAGCTTAGTTGCTCTGTCAAACTTTAAATATTTGCTTGTCTGGTTTTTTATGCAAAGCACGATCATGTTGGATTTCAACTCTAGGACATCATGGCTATGGATATGTACAGTTTGTTTTTACTAATTTAATAGATTTATCGAACTTTACAAAAAAAAACATACACAACAAATTTTATAAACAACATCAACATCAACGTCATATGAAAAGACATAATATACATGAATATTAATCTCAAAATCAATATAAATGTCAGATATACATGTCAAATATGCCATCTCAAATTTGAATGAGTGATACATCTTGAATTTAATTTAAAATTAGAAAAAAATTCATTAATAATAGAAATCATTAACATACAAAAAATATACTGTTTTATAAACAAAATAACATCAACATCAACATGATATGGAAATGGAACATAAACATGAATGAGAATATCAAAATCAATGTGTGTGTTTGTGTGAGTGTGTGTCAAATATACATATGAAGTTAGAAATAAAAGTAAAATAAATATGTAAAATATACATCACGACAATAAAATATATACATATGATCAAATATATATGCTATAAGATATGTGGTCGACCACTAAACCCAGAGGCATGATTGGTACCTTTCCCGCTAGAGCCAAAGGCAACATCAATGCCTCCGCTAGATGACAATGCAATAACCAAAATCTAGTATATCTCTCCACCAGGAGTCATATGACCCCACCACCATCTCATATCAGCATTAATGATTGAACTGGGTGTCGCACCTGGTTGGTTGGATATTGGAAGAGGAGAGGGTGGTCGATTGACTAATGGGGGAGGAGATGGAGGTTGGTCAGTATGTGGAGGTGGGTAAACCTATGGAGGAGAGGGTGGTTGGTTAGCCTATGGAGGAGGAGATGGTGATCGTTCATCATGTGGAGGAGGAGATGTTGGTCGGTTGGGCTATGGAGGAGGAAATGGTGGCTGAGGAGATGGAGGATCACCATTCAAAGGAGATGAAACATATGAAGAAGAATAACTATGATGGGGACCCATCAACTTGTCAAGTAGGCTAATCGCACCAAAAATATGACGCATCAATAGCAACATATCCTACATAAGGGTTTCCCATATATGTGAGAGTTGTGGGTCTTGTATGATCTTAGAAGCACGTATTGGGTGCACTCCATGTTGAACCATTAGTACACATAACTGATTGACACCTTCTTGACATAACCTACAATCTGGCCTGCATCACAGGCCTGGACTCTGTATTTGAGGTGGCTCATCAACCTCATCCTTCTCCTCATCAGGTGGGGCAGACACCTCCCCATCACATGCACCAATAGCTACAAAATTATAGAAAATGATAATTAGATCATTTAAATAAAATGTTACAATCATTCATATGTGCATTAAATATGCTAGTAAAATTCAACCAGATTAATCAAAACATAACACTAATACTACCTCTTTCATCTAGTGGCTCATATAAAGTAAATCGAATGTTTTGGCATCCTTGCTAGTGCATCCCTGCATATTGGAATTACACAAGGTCCATGGTATGATCATCCTCACTAGAGAGAATCTCCAGTACCTCCTTAATGATCTTATATGGGAACTCGAACTAGCCCTTCTTGGGCAACATCTGCCCCCACATGTGCATATGTGCATTGGTCCTCGATCTAGGAGGGTTGTGGTAAAATGAGGGCCTAGTGGTTGGGAACCTCTTGAAAAATAGACAAAATAGACAAAATAGATTTGAAGCAAATGGGAAGACTACCCTCCCATAAAACATAGCACGACATTTATCCAAACCAAAACAAAATCGTTGCAAAAAAATGGCAGGCCACTTAATACATCTAGGTGCCTACACTAAGGAATCAACATAATATACAAGGGGGCAGCTAATGCGTTGCCCGTCAATAGTATAGTGGGCCATCGTCGTGACCATGAGTGAGAGGTACCTAACCTACTCCACACTGAAAGCGTGTAAATCCAACTGGACACAAGCAACATGGAAGTTAGGAATAGTGATGTCCCAATTGACATATCTTTGAACATATGCTAGTTGACTCTCTCTCGCAATGCTGGGTGGGAGATTGGGGAAGTGGGGAAAATCCTCCCCTCTCATGGACAACCTAGTAATGAATAAATGTCCTCTTCTGTGGGCTGGAACTAAATATCGGGACCGAATCTAAATTCCTACTTGGCATGATCACACCAACGGATGAACTAAATCAGTAATACAATGTTACCCTTGAGGGTTGTTGCCTCCTCATAAAAATTATGGAGGCCAATAGTATATAAGAGCTGTCAAGTCTGAGCTGTAATAGAGCGAGGGTGCAAATTCCTCTCCCTCTCTTTAGCTTCCCACTGACGTACTACATTATATCAGTAGACTTGACCTCGCTACTACTATTGTTGTTGTTGTTGATGATGTATATTATTAACATACATCATTAGTATATTAGGCACTCTCACACACACATACACATTGCTAATAATAGGTTTTAAATGGCTATTTTTCTGGTTGTCTAAATATAAATCAATTTCTTTTAAAAAAAATGTAAAAACATAAACCGATGCGCCTTAAAAATTGAAATGCATCGTTAAAAATGCAACAAAATAACATCACCACTAATGATGCTCATCTAATAAACTCTCACATCGTAATTGGTGTGCCCCTACATGTTTGCATCGGTAAGCTCCAATTCAAATTTTAAAAATGCGGTGCACTTATAAAACAATAACACATTGTTATCGGTGCATGTAAATAGCTAACACACAATTAATAGTGCATTACAATTTCATAGGCGCATTGGATATATTGAGTAACACAAATAATAGTTATCAGTGTGGGAAAATAAAGACAAACTGGCTATGGTGTGAGTAGTTACAAAATGTGCATCGATTGAGTTGTTCAATTGTTGAAATTAATCACATCGTTCACTGTGCATTGCTAGTATAATGCACTAGTAATTGTTTTTAAAATTTGCACACG
Organism: Larix kaempferi; assembly: GCA_027924585.1. Lineage (NCBI taxonomy): Eukaryota > Viridiplantae > Streptophyta > Pinopsida > Pinales > Pinaceae > Larix > Larix kaempferi. The sequence goes on from BSBM01001003.1 coordinate 2,082,600, forward strand.
TTATGATGTGATATTTTCTCCATTTTGCACCACTTATGGTGACTTTCATGATATGCACTATTAACGGTCCACCACTGTTACGGTGGTGCATTATTACTAAAGTGCATAGTCTTCATTGGTGCACGCCTTGACACAACTGGTGTGCTTGTCTTAATAACATGCAACATTTGAATTTTGTTATTTTCCAGGAAATATCAGTGTGCTAGAAAAGCATTGCTACACTGTTGACAATGCAATGCATCTCGTTATATAAGGAACTATATATTGTGGCGCGGAAAGAACATTACATCGCACTGACAATGTTTCAATATTTTAAATTCTATAACTGGTGCGTTACCTCATCATCGCATTGGTGACAGTGTGATTAATTTTATGATTGTAAGCATCGCTAATGGTGTGCTATGTGTATTTAAAGAATGCACTGAAATAGTTTCCGGTGCGGGCCAAACGAAATGGCCACACTAAGTAGATTTTTTACAAAAAAATGAAAAAAAAGGAAATTAAAGGTGAATTTTGAAATTTAATCCATGAAAAATAATATTAAAGAGTTAGTCTCTTGCACATTGAGAAGGCATGGTGGCCACATACTCAACAAATGAAAAATTTAAACCATTTTCAAAATTTGGAAAAAATGGTTCAACTCAATCTACACGAGGAATGTGACAGGTGAATAGTACTAGCAACAACCTAGTCAAACCAAGAGGACGCGCACCAATGCTTAAGTGGTCTAGAGCATTATGTAGCTTTTAAACATGAAATTCAAATTTGTAATTTGTAAATTTTTATTTTTATTTTACCCAACCACGGTACGCTTGCCATAGTGCCACATTGGTGCGTGATCGTTTCTATGGCGCACCACCATATTCATAAAATTGGAATAATGGGTTTTCCTGTTTGGTGCTTTGTCGACTTACGTGTGCATCGATGTTGTGGGTATAACAAAATGCACCAAACTCTATATTATTATAAATTTAATCGTCGGTCAGCGCTTTTGGTTTCAATTTGCACACTCAAGCAGATATGGTAAAAAAGCACACCATAAATATAACTCTTTTATTTTTATTTTATTTTTCATGTGTCGTATCCTTGTTAGGGCCAACAACACTCCATATTCATATACGTACCGGGGCGTTTCATTGACCCTATTTTTACAAAAACAAATATATATATATATATATATATATTTTAACGAAAACGGTTAAGATTTTTTATATTGATAAAAAAGTTGCAGAAATGGAAATACATAGTGTAAGTACATGTTGCCTCCGATAAGTGGTAAGCTAGCATGTCTTAGTCATCATCTTTTACAATTTAAACATTAGAATCCAAGAATAGCTACAAGCTTTCGGGCATAACTACTAAGCCTAAGACCAGACGAGTTTAGACGTGATTACATCAAAAATGGACATGGAGTACAAAGTGTCCCAAAACCGCAGGCTACATGTGATATTTTCCATACATACTTTTGCAGAAGAAGACCCAACTTGGTCCAAAAATCCCAAAATCAATAGACCCAACAGATCCGGACTAACCAAAAAACCCAAATTACAAGCTACTTCCGGGGTGCAACTTCCATGCTGTCAGCAGCATTACATTTCATCAGCTCCATCTTCAGCTCGTCAAGCTCCTTGCGAAGACTGTCCACATTGCTCTCAATGCTCAAAGCTATGGCTCGAACCACCTTAATTTGACAGGTACACCCACCGTCCACCGCCGCCGAGAGGTTATCAACCTTCTTGCTGATAATGTCGTTGTTGCTTCTTGCCTCCAAGCGGCTTGACAACTCCATGGCGTTCAGACGCTACAATGCCTGCTTAATGTCGAAATTCTCATTCTTGAGAACGTGAATCTCGGCGTCGAGAATGGTCAAGTGGTCGTCAACCACTGTGAAGGATGCCGCAATGCCCTGGTACTCGTCTCGACCTCCACAAGCCTGAAATTTTGAACGGTTCTGCTCACAAGATGAGCATTCATAACCCCCAGGCCAAGAAGGGTGTCGCTTCCGGAAATCAAGGATGAAGTCATTTCCAGGGAGAGGCCTGGTCTGTTTGCCACGAGAGTTCAAGCTAGAGTCAGCCATGACCATGCTATCCAAACGGATGTTATGCGAAAATGCTCTGTCTCCAGGTTTATATAGAAAATCATTACCTTCCTGCTCCTTTGCCGACGTCTGCCAAGATCTGCTAAGCATGACGCGAGGGTTAAAGGATCGCATGATTCCCATGTGGAAGCCATGTGTCCGACGCGTGTGATATGCACTCCGAACGAGATCTCCAGGTGGGTTTTCAACTATGGCTAAGGCGAGATTATTTGCCACAGGATTAATTCCGGAAGCTCTTCCCTTGAAAGATGGAAAAATTGAAGGGCTACGCATGAAAGTGCTTGTAGTCACGGGAAATGGGCCCATACCCTATGTTTCATCACCTTGTTGCTAACAAGGTCACCACTGTCGAGTTAGACACCGATATTAGCCATAGTATTAGCATCATGATTGTGATTCCTCAAGATGTGTAGAAAGCTGATGCTCTTGAATTCACTGACCAGATATTTGAGTAAATTATGGGTTTTTGAAACTGGGTTCTTTCTAATTTTGCTTAGTCTCCTTGCCTCTTTGATAACCAACAAGGAATCACCACATACTATCAAGTCCTTGATGTCTTCCTCCCTTGCAATCTCTAGGCCTTTGGTGAGAGCAAGCCATTCGATGTTGTTGTTTGTTCTTCTGTCGATGCCCTAGGCATAATCTTTCCTCCTTTTTCCGTCGAAGTCATAGAGAACTCCACCCGTACCTGCCAACCCTAGGTTGCCCTTCGAGGCTCCGTCAAAGAAGAGAGTACTGTGCCCAATGTTTATTTTCCAAGTTTTCATTTCCTCATCACTTAATCTAATTTGACAGTTCTCGATGTTGGGACGGTTAGTAGGGGGAGTTATGCAAATAGATGGATTGAGAAATAACAAGTCCGAGGCCCATACTTTCTCTTCTATGTTCAACGGTTCTTTATTGATATTCTTCAAACCCTGCACCAATAACGCTTCAACCCATAGTGCTTTATCCAAGGCTAGGACACGGGCTGGGGTGGTTCTTGTCCCTTCAAAAATCTCTTTGTTTCTTGTTTTCCACAATTTCTAGCAAATAAACTTGGGGAATACTTCCCAGGCTTTCTTGAAGTCGGGATTGTTGTGAAAGGATCCTATATAGTAGTACTTCCAACAAGCGAAGAGGTCGTTCCAGTTTGTTGGTAGAGTCACCATTGTATGCAGGGCTTGAAAGGCCCTGTTCCAAACTTCCTGGGCAAAATGGAACTCCAAGAACAGGTGCTCAATTGTTTCCTCTGAGACTTTGCACAGAATGCACCTAGCAGGACCCTCGATCCCTCTTTTTTAGATTTTCAGATGTGAGGATTTTTTGGTGCACTAAGATCCAGGTGAAGGCATTTATCTTCGGGAGGCTGTCGTTGCTCCACACTTTGGCCCATTTCTTGTCGGTGTCACTGTATAGTTACCTTTCTTACTCCATCCTCTTTTATTGGTCAAATTTTGGTGGACAGGGGTTGCTCCATTTAGGAGTTCAAGGAGGATATTGAAGTCTGTTTGAAGCTGTCTCGGAATCTCGATGTTGATCCAGTCCTTCCACCTTCCTTTTTCAGTCCATACTGAAAGATCATACAAGGTTGTTATGTTGGCATGGTCCATCCATGCTTTAAGTTCATTGAATTTTTGAAGGAAGTCAGCAGGGGATCGCTGATCCGACCCTATCTTGTCCACCCAGATTTTAATTTTCTTATCATTCCCAGGGATCTAGTATAGCTGGTTTTGCAGGATGATCGCGGCCTTTTTACAAAGGTTCCAAATTGGGGTGCCAGTCTTAGTCGGATCTATTGCCTCTACACAACGTTGTCTGCTCCCATTTATGTATTTTTTCCACAGGATCTCTTTCTACCATGCATTCTTGCCAGTGATAACTCTCCAAAGAATTTTGGCTCCAAGGGCCAAGTTCATCAGCAATGGGTCTCTAATTCCGGTTCCTCCTGCACATTTAGGTCGGAAAACTTTCTCCTAGCTCATCAAGTGGAACTTTGTGGTTTCGCTTGTCTTCCCACCTTGCCAAAGAAATCTTCAGATCTCCTTCGTGATCTTTTGTATGACACTTTTGGGGGCTAATGAAATGGAGTTGATGTAAATTGGATAGGTCGCGAGAACATATTTGATCAAGACTAATTTGCTTGCCAAGTTTAGCCACCTAAAGCCCCGCGATGAGATTTTGGCTTTAATTTTGTCAACTAGTTCCTGCCAGTCCGTGGCTTTTTTATTCCCTTTGAAAATTGGTATTCCTAAGTATTTGAAGGAGTTCCAATATGGGCAACCGTCAAACCCAAGGATTATGGCTATTCTAACAATGGTCTCTTTGGAACAGTTCCATCTATATACTTTGGATTTCGTGAAATTGACTTTCCCATCTAAGGCTTTAAGGAAGATGGTGAGAGCGTTGTTGAATCTTTTGGCTATGATTGTTGAGGCTCCCCAGCAAAATTGTATCATCCACGAACTGAGCATGGTTGACTGCTCTGACTCCTCTCACGATCTTCAGACCTTTCATCTCTCCCAGACTTTGAAAATGTTGGAGCTTTCTGCTTAAATATTCAGCCACAAGTAGATAAAGGAAGGGGGACATAGGACAACCCTATCTTAGGCCTCTGGTGGCTTGGAAGAAGGGAGTGGGCCTGTCGTTCACCAAAGGGGCAATCCAAGGATTGCTTATACAAGCTTTGACCCAACGGACGAATCTATTGGAGAATCTGAATCTTTTCATGGTTTCGAATAAGAAAAAGTGGTTCACTCTGTCGAAAGCACTCGCCATGTCCAGCTTAATGGCCATACCCTGCTGTTTGCTTTCCATGCTGGAGTGAATTGTCTCTTGGACAATGATAATGTTATCTAGAATTTGACGACCGGCTATAAATCCACCTTGGGAATCCGAGATAAGCTTGCCCATGATTTTTTTCATTCGAATCACTATGATCTTTGAGTATCTTGTATGCAGTGTTACATAAAGATATAGGCCTGAATCTATCAATTGAAGTGGTGTTGCTGTCTTTCGGAATGAGGGCCAGGAAGGAGGAGTTGTGGCTCCCCCAATCTTGTCTTTTTTACTGGTCCAATTAAGCATTTTCTTTAGGTCTTCCTTGATTATGTCCCAGGCTGCTCTGAAGAAGTTTGTTGTGAAGCCATCAGGCCCTGGTGCTTTGTCCAAATGCAAAGACCAAATAGCCTCTTTGATTTCACTCTCCATGATAGGCTTGTCAATATCTCTGTTTTCAGAATTCGAAATGAGAGAAGGAATACCTACGAGCAGATCTGCCCGTGCTTCAGCTTCCGTATCATTGTTGTCGGTGAAGAGCTTCTGAAAGTACTCTAGGGCGTGACCTTTAAGATCCTCCTGGTCGGTGAATCTAGTTCTGTTGGAGTTTTTTAATTCCTTGATCGAGTTGTAACTAAGGCGAGCTTTGGTTTGCTTATGAAAATACTCAGTGTTGATATCCCCCCCTTTCAGCCAAGTCTGTCTGGATTTTATTCTCCAGGTCTCCTCCTCCTTTATGGTGGCGTTGAGAATTTTGAGGTTGAGGTTCTTCTCCAGGGTGAGATTAGAGGTTGTGATTTCACTCTCCTCCATTCTTTGCTGAAGAGAAGCGAGTTTCGTTTGGAGGTTTCTCTTGGTGGAGCTAGGATCCTTATACTTTAGTTTAGCCTAGTTTTTTAAGGCAACCCTTATTGCCCGAAGTTTGCACTCCCAGATGTAACTTGGCGAGCCCTTGAAAGAGGAATTCCAAGTATTAAAAATGAGTTATAAGAGATCGCCATCGTGGAGCCAAAGATAATTGAAACAAAAGGGGATAGGTCCAAGTGTTTTTGATGCTGAGATAATTAAGCGAATTGGCTTATGATCAGAAGTGGCAGACGGGAGAACCGACGCAGAAGGCAGAAGATTTTTTAATAGATACGTAGAACTGACCAGGAAGCAATCTAACCTTGCCGCTATGTGACCGATTCCTACTCTTCCATTGTTCCATGTGAAGTTTCCGTTGTTTAGCTCAATGTCCATCAGATCTAAATCCGACAATAGATCATCCATCTTTTCTCCATAGAGATCTCTGACCCTAGTTCCTCCACGCTTATCCTGCTGCATTCTGGTGACGTTGAAGTCACCGGCAATAATCACACCTTTCCATTTAGCTCTTCTTTCAGTATGAATAGATCCTCCCAAAACAAGTTTTTATCCCTATAACGTGTAGGGTCGTAGATGTTGCAAATGTGAGTGTAGTGTTGCTTTTATTTGTCATGTATTTCAAGTAGGAGCCAATGTTGGCCTTTTTTAACATAGTGGATATGTAGGTTGTTAGACATATATGTTGCAATGCCCCCAGAATATCCATTCGCGCTTTGGGCGTTTCCATGGCAGTCCTTCCAGAAGTGACATGAGAGCTCTAGTGCCTCCACGTCTTGCATCTTTGTCTCCTGGAGCAGTAATAGGTCAAGATTCTCAGATTTCACCAAGTCTCTCAATGCTTCGACTTTGCTAGCACCGCCAAGACCTCTGCAATTCCAGGAGACGATTTTCATCATTTCTTATCAGGTTGTGATCCTGCTCGAGATCTGCCATCCAGTTTTGCCCTTGGCTGATTTTTTTTAGTAGAAGTAGATTTGTTTCTTCTATGCTTTTTTGTCTTCCCATCTTTAATTCCCTTTCCGCTTCCTACTCCCTGAGAAATTTTTGTGATCTTCTTCCCCTTGTGTTTGGAATAAAAAGACCATCCTGTGGATCCAGAGTCTCTTGAGATGATGAAGGTTCCGGTGAGAATATCTGCGGCAAAACAGAGCTTTTTTTCACCCTGTCTGCCCAAGTGCCACCAGGAGTCGTTTCTCCTACCATTCCTTCCACTTCTGATTCCTTGTTTAGTGGTGGATCTTTGGGATCATGCATATCATTTGCCTCACTCTCTTTCTCTGCATTTTCCTGAATGGGAATTTCGCCATCTTCCATAGCCAAAGATTGGAATTGGTTGGTAGTGCTATCCTTTGTACCTGCCTATTCCTTTTCCTTATTTCTTCCACTCATGTCTTTTTCTTTGTTTTTTTCCAGGTGGGAGTCCACAGTTGCTGAGTTTTGTTGAGTAGTTTTCCTTCCTCTCTTTGTCTGTTTCCAACCATCTTCCTGAGGCTGATCCTGTGTTTCTAGTGCAGCTTTAGGGCAGTTCTTGACGAAGTGGCCATACTCATGGCATTTCTTGCACTTGAATGGGAGTTGTTCATAATCTACCTTCTGCATGTGTTCCCAACCGTCCATATGTAGATTTACTACCTCGGGCAAGCCTTTTTCTAAATCTACTTCAACATAGATACGAGCACAGGAGAACAAAGGCCCTTTGGGTTCCGCTTTATCGATAAAAGTGCCTAGGGAATTACCAATGGCTTGTAGGGTTTCATCATTCCAGCAGTGGAGGGAGATGTGGTTAAATTCTTTTATCAAGTGCTTTTTATTGATATACACCCCAACGCATTTTTGAAATACTAATGAATCAATGTTTTTTTAAATTATTTTAAACAAAAGCCGAATTTTTATCAATAAATATTTTATCGCTCAACAGTATGTTATATTGTCTGACGCCTTGGGGTTCTAGTGGGAATGAGTTGTACCAAGGCAATTTATTCTTGTGGATCACTAGTTAGACTTTATGCAAAATGAAAAAAAAATATTTTGCTGCAAGGGGAAGGGATTTTTTGAAATTGGTGCATTTATTATTTGTAATGTCTATGTGTATTAGAATTAAGAGCATTAGTGCGGTCTTGTGCTTTTAAAAGCACTGATAAGGAAAACCCTCTAAAACCTTTGGTCACCCGCCTCTGCTATAAACGAATAAATGAGACTCTTTTGGTAGAGGTTCCGAAAAAACCTCCACTAAAAGGTGTTTTCCTAGTAGTGCATATTGAATATGTCATCCTAGGGTGTGCTTTGGTTCTTATAAAGGTACCCAAATTTTCACAATCATAACTTGGAGAACTTTTTCACCCTTCAGACTTCATTGACTTTACCTCATTCCATTCTTCTACCTCTGAATTTACCACGCTTGTGAAAACAAAAAGATAAGGTTTTGATGACTACTTAGTTTAGGACACTAGAACTTGTATCCATCAAAATAATATGTTTCTTATTTTACACAACTTCATATCTTAGTCTACGTATAACTACCACATATGTGGAAACTATAAATTTTAAGTTCTAAGAAGATTCCTCTACTTAAACAAACCCTTTAAAAAACTAGGCATTAAATAAATATCACTGACTTACCCCTATATAAGGTCACCCTCTCTAAATTTTTTAAAGTTGGGTAGAGGCTTTATAGGGATTTTTATTGTGTAATTCTTGAACTTAGAGGATTTGTCTTCTCATCTTTCTCTACTCATATCAATTTTGAAATAAAGGTATTCTTTATGTTCAACATAAGCTAGCTTATCTGCAAGCATCAAGATATTGATATTTGAATTTGAAGCCCGAGGTGACTTCCTTATAAGCATTGCACATTTTGATGATAAGTAATTGTTGATGAATCTCAACAAAATAAAAATGATAAAGAAATCAAATAATAGACAAAAAAGGTCAACACTAGGCTAAAAATCAAGAGAGAGAATCTTCCATAACCTATGAAACTTGTTACGGTCAAACAACAACATATAACATTCAACCCTATGTGCTTTAGTCTCTTGGAGTTCATCACCATATATGGACAAAATACAAAGGTGGAGTGAATACAAGTATATATGGCATTTCTATAGCAAAGTCACCATGCTCAACTTAGGCAAAAGCTTGCTAAGGGAAAAGAGTCAAGAGTTCAACACGTCTCATGAAAAAATGAGAGTTGAGGAAGCTCTACAAAAGATTGGTGAAATTGAGCCAAAATGGCTTGGCGATCAAGCAAGTAGCAAGGTGACCAGGCTTGTACCATTATGGAAACCCGGGTTCAAAACCATTTGTGGGTGTGGCTATAAATATGTCCTTTTACATATAAGAAGTATTCTAAAATAAAGAAACAAAGTTTATGGTAGAGTTATATTGAAGTTATGTTGTCCGTAAATGCACATGGATTGGCATTTCAAACTTCAACATTAGTGATGAATCACAAATTAATTGATATTTAAAAGGTTTTGCTAGGAAAACTACAATTGTTGTCTAAGTAGCATGCACAACCAAACCCAATAAGGACCTCTGATATCACTATCAAGTCAAAGCACACTAGAAGTTGTTAAACACATGTGGCTCATATTGAAAGAGATTTTGGGGTTTTGGTTTTGTAGTAAGACAAACCAATTGATTGAAGGGCAGAGCGAGATGGAGAAGAAAGAGAAGAAATTCAACTGGATGAAATATCTTTCCAACATTTCATTGTCCCTTCTTGTGCTCTACCTCAAATTGGAAGATATTTTGGAGTTATGGTTCTTCAATAAATCAATCCAATTGAGAGAAGGGGCGAACAGGATTTAGAAGTCTCACTGTAGTCTCAACTGAAGAAATCATGCTAGACGAAGAGTCTAGGATGTTGTCGTGGACCAGGGGATGGGGATGAGCAGGGGTTTTGGCTATGTCATTTTCACCAGCAGTGAGGACATGCTGAGGACCATTAATAGGTTTAATGACAATGGATATTAGAATCTCATTCTTAGAGTCGAGTTAATGACTCCTAGGCAAGCCTAGGTGAAATAAACAAAACTTTCAAAAAGTAAACGTTCATTTCCAATAAGCAAACAAGCCCCTTTATATGTTTTAACCTAACACCCAAAACAATTGGACAACATATCTATGCCATTCACATAAAATCATTGATTCCATAACCACTCCACTCTAGCAATGCATAGGGCATAAACTCAAAGCAAAAAACACAATAAAAAGGAAAATCATGCACTAGTGGTGCCAAAGAGTTGAAGATGATAGAGAGGTGGCTGCAATAGACATGATTCAAGTGCATAATGCAAGGAAATAATAAAGGAAAAGGAGAAGTAATATAAATAGTCATTCATGGGTATTTACAATCGATACACTAGCCAAATGGATCCAACAAATCTAGAATACCTAGAAGGACATTTGGTGATAAGAATCTCGACCTGAGAAGATTGAAGAAGTTTGTTGATGTCTGATTTGCATCCAACGTAGAAAGCACACTATCTATGAAGCCTTCATGCTTTTACCAAAACCCTATGTTTACCCGATAAAACAATAAACCTTGAATTTAACTTACATTCAACTAATATGTTAGGTTAAGTAACCAATTTATAACATAGTATGTGTTGAGATCCATAATTACTATCACTCTAAATTGACCCCTTAAGATTGCAAATATGACTCCCATGCGTTGTGAGTAGATATCGATATTAACTTTGCCATTGTGCTAGCCATGGTAATAACAAACTGTTGGTTTTCCCATTTGGTGATAGCTCCTTTATTTGCATCCACACGTGGACTGAGCAGACACTCCTGGCGCGGGGTGGTAGAGCGTAAGGATTGTAAGTCCAAACCAATCCCAATACGTGTCTTGGTCTGTCGTAGCATTGATCATCTGACCGCGGACTATACATTTTGATGCAATTCTAGTTTTGCCAAGAACAACCAAGAATTAGCCCATCACAAGATTTCATGACTTGCAATTCTAGTTATGCTAAAAATTAGTCTATCCAACATTCTGTGGTCTATAACTATAAACATTCACAACTACGATTTCGAGACCCATAAGCATATACAAAGTACACCTACTGCAACTCTGCAGCTCAATGCCTTTAACACCTGCCCCCAACATCCAAAGCCATAGTTATATGGCTATAAGATTCTTTTTGATACGACAATTAAAGTTTCTCTACCCTCTTTTCCACCAATCAAAAAATCAAATGACAAAATTCAAAAATTGCTAACTTGTTTTTGTTTGAAAAAACAAAAGTTTAATTTACTATTTTTTTAAACATTTAAAAAATGTACCAAAAATCTACTAAAAAGGATGAACTAATACAAAGTCGATGCAATTTGACTTGTATATTAAAAACATAGTCTTATACTTGTAGACACAAACAAGTAAATATATTGTAAAGTGGTTGATCTTTACTAAATATACTAAAAAAAAATATAACAATATAAAAATAATTTATAGAAAGATTATCCTTATAAAACACTAAAACATAAATATATAATATGATTCATATTAAAATTTAAATATAACATGAAAAATGATAAATTCTTTTAATTTTTTTATTAAATAAAAATTAATAATAACACGTTTTTTTTTAAAGAAAATCCATTTCCTTACCACAAGAAAATGTAAAACACACATCATCATAAAAACTACATTCGATAGGAGAAAAATTAATAATAACACATAAATACAAATTATGTGTAAAAAAATTTAAATTAAATGTTTTTAATTTTATATTTTAAATAAAAGATCATACAATACATACATGTCTTAATAAAATTAAAATATTCAATTTAATAAGTTTTTTTATTAATTTTCAAAATTTTATTAAAAAAATACTTATTAAATAAGTAAAATAGCTGTAAAGCAGCGAGTCAGATTTTAGAATTATAATTTTAAAAATTTATTTGACAATAATAAATTTATGTTTTTAAGTTTTGAAGAATGTTGTGTTCTTTTTCATATTTAGTTGAGTGTTTATAAATTTATGTGAATTTAAAGAAAAATAAATATTATTGTTATAAAAATTATTTTATAATTATTATATATAGAAAAATCATAATATTTTATATTAATATTTATTACTTTAATTAAAAGTTACTATTTTAATCATTGAATTAATATTATGTAATAAAAATAATTATAATTTATTAAAAATAATATTTTTAATTAATTCTTAAGTTGCATAGCTTCTCAAAATAAAGCACTTGCCATAATTATATCATGGAAATCTAAATGCACCTTAAAATACTAAATATAATATTTGCCAAAAAAACAAAAAAAATTAAAATTAAATAAATATCAATATCTAAATTCTAGAATGGGGTGGCAGGTGTGGGTGGGATACTCTTTGATCCCGGAGGAAATAAAATTGCAGCCTTCTCGTGGGGACTAGGTAGCAAAGCTAATAATGAGGCAGAATGGTTAGCTCTCATTCTCTCTTTAGATATGGCCTCCAATTACAGCATAGACAATCTCAGAATCTATGGAGACTCCAGGCATGTCATTCAAATTATGCGAAGAGGGTATGCCTCGCCAGGCTCAAAAGCCGACAGATACATGCAAAGAATTAAAACCAACGCGATCCTCTCAAAGGCATCCTTTTTCCACATCCGTCGAGAGAACAATAGGATTGCTGATATGGCGGCTAACCAAGGAATTTTGCTCGAAATGGGGCACGTCAAGGATCTCAATGGAGTTTTGGGGTATCATTTCATCCCTTAAGTTTTAATGACAAGGATCATCAATTACATGGTTGGTTTTATGGTTAGGTCCATGGTCATGAGGGACCACCCCTTCCCTTACATAAGCTTAGGTTTTATTTCTCCTCCCCCCTCCGAATCTTCAGTCACACGTCTCCCCGATCGCCCCTCCATCTGTCACTTCGCCCTCCCCCTCGTTGTCAGCTCCCACGGGACTCTATTAACTCTCCCACCCGCCCTCTCTATTCCTTCCTCTGCGATGGCTCGCCCTCCCCACTTGCCTGACGCTCTGAGTTGCCTCTCCCTCGGCGAGCTTGACACCCCTCCCCCCCGTCTCTTGCTGGTTCAGGCGTGTAATTTGGAAATTATGCAGTCCGTGATGGCGGCCATAGCCGCTCTGAGCAGAACACTGGTGGACATTAAGTTCGCAGTTCGTAATACCTATGATGCGGTTTGCTCTAGTGTTAATCAAAATGCAGAGATGGCGTCGGATATTACACATGTGTGCTCACAGCTCTCCTGTCAGGACTCCAGGATAGACGACCTGGAAAGGAATTTATTCGAATTAATGGGGAAAGTTGACAAGTTGCAGGAAGATATGGTCGTTTTTACTGGAGCAACTCAGGGGAGTTGGGTGCATGAAAACCCCACGGTCAACCAGGAAATCAATCAGGTTATGGTGGATGCTTCTTCTACTCGGCCAAAGAAGTATGGCTAGGATACAGCACAGCCCAGGTTTCAAAAATTTTGTTCATTTTGGTCAATGCATTTTTGTATAATCCTTTGCAGACAGTGTGTCAAGGTTTATTCCAGCTCTATGCTGGATAGTTTCAGGAAAACAAAGCTCAGAGCTTGTAATGTAATGCAGATAGAATATATAGTGTTAATATGCCCAGACATTTTCTGCACTGTTAAAACTCCTTTTGAAAGTTTGTAATGAATAGCTGTGCACAGCTTTTATAAATATAATCCTTTACTCTGTTACTGTTAAAAAAAAAATATCTAAATTCTAGAAAAGAAATAAATTTATATTCTACTAAAATTAACCATAGTGATGAAAATATAGTAATTCTTAACGATAGAGATGAAAATATAGTAATTATTGCTAGCTTATGGCTAGTGACGCCAGTTGGGATATATATTCTACTTTTATTTTCAAAAGTACATGATTTGTGTATGTCAAATATTTTTTTTTGGATATACAAATACGTTTCTTAGTTAGCTAGTAATCTAAAAGTAAAGCATAACCTATAATAGTAATTAATTAATCTAACAATTAGTTTTTCGTATCAAGGTTACTCATCATTATTCGCAATTTTTTAATAAAGACAAAAAATCCAGACAATCGTTTAATAGTGTCCACCATTTAAAGAGTGATTAATTAAAACATTTTATGTTTTAAATGTGTAAAATACTTTTATTATTTTAGATATATTTAGTTTTTGAATTTAAAATTATTAAAATAATTAACATAACAAAAATATTCCATAGATTTTAATTCTCAAATACAAATGCAATTTTTATAATAAACTTTTATTTACTTTAATTTATATATTTTAAACCATTATTCACTTATAAATTATGTTAAATTGTGCCATAAAGTAAATAAGTAGATACTCAATATAGATTATATTAAAAAATCTTTATTAATAAATAATTAAAAATAATTAAAATGTACTTTTTTTAATAACTAAAAATAATTAAAAATATATCATTTTTAAATAATTAAAAATAATTTCACATGCATCATAGTTTAAATATAATTTTTTATAAAAAAATTATCCTCTTTTAATATAATTCAATTTATGGAAAAAATATTATTTGCTTTAAATACTATAACCTTTTAAATAATTAAAAATAATAACTCCAAGTAATTCAACTTACATCCAATATGATTGGTTATAAAAAGAAATGTTATTCTAGTTTTGTAAGTTAATTAAAAGTCAAATTCTCCGTCCGTCCATTGACGAGTTCTAGACCAAGCGGTTGTTTCAGGAGTGTGGACAAATGCTGAGGGTACAGTGTGCTTCTTCCCAATATATTAATTTCGCTCGTATACCTACGTACTCACAAGTCTGTGTGGGGGTACGCGTACACGTGCGTGAGAGAAAGATTGATTGATAAATGTATCATACCAAAATAAAAGGTTGTTGTATCTTATCGAATTATCGTAATTGATATTTGATTAGGTAGTCATATTTGTTAGATTAATACAAAAGCACATTGTTGTTGATGACGACTCCATAATGTAATACTAAATCTTAAGGACATGGTTGATGATGATGACTCCATAATGTAATGCTAAGTCTTAAGGACATTGTTGATGATGATGGCTAACATTATCTCGAAGGCCAACTTCATGATGTAATGCCAAGTCTTATCCATATTTGAGGTATATTAGAATACTTTATAATAAATTCAAAATAAATAGTTTCCATGGTGTGTACAAATGGGACATGAAACTCATATCATAAGCAAACCTTGAAATTAGAAATATGATTCATTTTGGGATCAATGGAAACTTATCATTTAGATAATATTTACCACTTGGATGTTAGTTGATATGATATGAAGTCAAATTATGTGTGTGTGGTTCAGTTAGATTATTCTAACTCTCCTCTTACAATTACCGCCCATTTTATGTCATGCATTTAACAAACCAAGAACCCACATGGGGTGGGGACATTAAAACAATAAAGATTTTGAAAAAAATTCACCACTCTTTAGTATGGCATATAGGCATATATTATTATGATGTCCAAATCATTTCGCAATTAATAAATGAAAATTTGAATTCAACCATATATACAAAATAAGTCATGATTGGATTTTTTTCTTCTTCCCAATAATGTATTCCATGGAATTTTTATACCTACCAAAGGTAGGTTATATTACTATCACCTGCAGTATGGACACTTTTTCATATATTTTTATAATAAGAATATAGCTATTTTCTGTGTGAAAAAAGGTTATACTGTAATTAGTTTATATTCAAATTTTGTTGACTTTTATTTAATTGATTAATAATCAATATATTTGTATAAAGTTTACAAAGTTTTGTATAGTTTTGTAAAAAATAATATTAAACTAAAATTTTCAAAAATAAAAAATTAATTTTTGAATTTTTTAAAATATAATTTTTTTTTATGATTAACTAATATGTATAAAAAAACTAAAATTCAGGTAAACTATATCATAACTATTATTTTTATTATTAAATTAAAAGAACATAAAATTAAATATTTTTTTAAATATATAATAAATAATTACGTCGAAGGCATTCATTCTGGGAGAAGATGTTTCATGCTATTGTAGTTGGATTCCTCACTTATGCAGCGAATGGAATCCAACCATGTGCATTTCGCGTCCACCAAATTCAAGGTCCGCCAAATTCAAAGTTATGTTGCCAAATTGGTCAATGTTCTATCTGTTCTCCTTCTCCTTAAGCCGGCGCTTCATTTTTTCGCCAAAGCTACGGTTCTACGGTTCTGATTCCCTTATAGACGTGACGGCTTGGTCCTCACTGCCTGAAACCCTTATTTCTCGCTGCTCGAACCATGTCGCCTGTCAATCCAAGCCGTCCTCCGTATCAACATGCACGTGGCTCGAGATTTAAAGCTTGAGTGTGCAGGAAGTCTGCTTCCGTTGCTGCAGCTTCTAGGTATTGCCAATGCGACTACCTAAGGATTGAGTGTCTACTAAGTTTGCGAGGAACTTGCATAACCAGGGGGATGCAAGTTGCACTTAGCCCTGCCTGTAAGTCTTTAATTTATCGGCAATAAAGCGAGTAGGGCTATGCACAGTGCAGCAGACACTAACCCTGAAGGCGGCGAGCATCTTGAATCATGCCATAGCAGAAGCTTGTTGCTACCACGTTTTTGGCAGCCCCTGCTAGCCATCTGCACCAGGCTTGTTAGGCTGCGACTTCAAAGTTTAGGGGTTGGTGCTGAATCCACCGGCAATAGAAATGATGAGATTAGAAGACTCATAGAAAGCCTTCTAAAGGTGAAGAAAAAGAATTTGGTTCTTGTAGGGGACAAAAGAGCCCGAAGCTGTAATAAAGCTTGTGCAGAGAATAGAAAAAGGTGAAACCCAGCGCAACTTCAAATCCTTCCTATTGAAACAGAGATATCCACTTTCTGTTCTAGAAACAAACATAAAGACCCCATTTGTGCTAGGCTTGCTTTCTCGTTCATGCAGACACCAGTAGCATATCAACTCGTTTAATTCTCCATCTCCATATAATTTGCTGCAGTATCTACTCGTTTAATTCTCCATCTCCATACAATTTGCTGTAGTATCTAGATGTAGCACAAACATCGATTCTGAGTTTGCAGTCAATTACGGAAATAGACAGTCAATATATCAACTGCTATTTCGAAAGCACATCCTCATTTAGATTGTTAGGGTTGTCAGAAGTAGAAAGACACGCATATTATTAGTATAAAACTATATATTAAAATGAGAAATGGATGATGTATATGTAACCTGTGTTGAAGGCGATACAAACAGCTTTGGCACTGAAAAAGCTCTTTCTCCATGCCCAAATCTCCACACATACTGCATTCTTTCATGGCAATCTGTATTTGCATTTCGGTAATTACGAAAACGGAATTCGAAGATATAATATTTACCACTACGAAATCTGAGGAAAACTCTCAAATCCACCAATGTACAATTGTATTGACTCTTCTATATGACAAATCTAGTTACATTGCTTCTCTTATAAAGTAACTTATTGTGTTATTGAAGCTTTTAACATACGGATTGAATGAAATGTATTGTGATTTCTGAGTGAATTTTGCTTTTTCCATGATGTTTTTGTGAGTTGGAATCCTTCGAAGTGGATTCAATTTTGTTTCATTGAAGAGAGGTTGTATTATATCCTAAGCTATGCGGACACTTTTTGTGAAATGTATCGACGAGACTTAGAGGAGACCAGGAGACCGATATAGTAACTAAAATACATTCATTGATGTGTATAGCCTTTTAGAAGTGTTATAGATGGATGAATCGATTTAAGGTTACAACCCTGTTCAACAGAGGAAACTTTAAGCCATTTAAGAAGACTAGACCAACATCAGAAATATATTAAATAAATTAAAGATTTTACCTGCTGGATTTTCTGCTGAACGCCATCACCATGAGACCTCCAGTTGATGGAGATGGATGTACTGGGGACAACATAAATGCGTTGTAAGAAAGGAGAACTAGAGAGAATTTCATGGCTCCTCTCAAACCGACCAAACCGGAGATGGATGTGCTAGGGGACAACAGAGAGAAGTTCATGGCTCCTGTCAAACTGACAAAAAACAAATTAATAGGTAGGGAAACCTTAGCCGAGTAGAGGACTCCATATAAAAATTTGCAAGAAGAAAAATAAATTGGGCCCAAAGCAGGAGGATTTTGAACCACAGTTTAAAAGTATTTTCATGAAGTAATGGGTTAATTTGGAGAAGACACGTGATCCTATGCAATTGCATGTTGATTCTGCATTTTTTAAAATGCATATAATGTTGAGTTGAGTTATGTGTTTAATTTGAAGAAAGTATTTCATTTTACCTCATAAATAATATTAAATCACCGGAGGTTACAGGTGTCAATTAAATTCAAAAACAGTGGCAGCTCAAGACCTTCTGGTTGCAGCATAATAATCATGTCCCTCTTCAGCTACCAAGACACCAAAAAGCTGCAACAACTCAGCTGCTGCAATCTTCCGAGGGCTTAACAATGCCAGCGTTTACCCCATTTCCTCCAAGAATATCTTTATTATTCTCTCATTGCCAATCGACTTTTGTCCGGATCATATATGATCTGAATTTTCTGCTAAGTGCTAAAGTATGATGTTAATTACAATATTGCAGGTCCAGGTTATTGTTCTGAATGTTAATATGAGCTGTCAAGATAGCCGCAAGAGAGTCTCCAAAGTGCTCTCCAAAATTGACAATATGTAATATCAGATTGACATGAATGAAATGATTATTAATGTTTCTTTTGTGTAATCATAACATCTTCGTGGTTCATATATATTAAGTATTTCTTGAATTTGTTTCCAAATTTAGTGTGCATGATTTTTAACTCTGTTGGGTTTGTTGGGGTGTGTCTTTGATGATGGGCAGATTTGCTGGACTATGTGGTGGACCTAAAGCAGAAGAAGGTAACTGTGAGAAGTCTCCGGATCTTAAAAAGAGAATGCAGAGAATTAAATTGGCCAACGACAAGAAGAGAAAGGCCATTGAATTTGAGAGGCCGAGAGGCGATGGATTTCTACTAATATAGAGCAGCAGTTCTGCAGAAGCTCTCCGTCCAGTTATAAGCAAGGGTGACTTCGAGTCCTTTGTTGCAGAGGTATTTCTTGATTTGTTACTCAATTCATTAGTCATTTACCCCAGCCCTGTTTTTCTATTGTTTTCTCTTTGTTCAAGCCTCTGCTTCTCGTCTATAAAGCTAATGACTGGACAAGCATGTATGATAAAGGGAATAGAGCTCACATGTGTTGGGAATAAAGCTCACTTGTGTTCCCTCAATTCTTGGTTCAAATCCCGCTGCTATCCCGTTTCCTTTATCTGCTCTACATTTTATCTGCATTGAACCCTGAACGCTCATGTCCTTCGCAAGCATAGACACAAAAATAATAATCTTCTTGTTTTTTCTTATGCATGTTTTTGCCTTCTAGGTGTTGTCTCTGTGGGGGAAATATTGCTACTACTTTATTTGGGTAAATTGGTAGGAGCGTATGGCTCCTCTAATCCTTACTCATCCATTATGTCAGGCCACTGTCATAACAATGACAGTTCCCTAGAGGAGCCTCAGAGTGGAAGCCACCATTTGCCTTTAGTTCCAGATTCACCTTGTCTCCAACCTCCGCTGCCTCTAACTTTCCCAAGTGATTCTTTGGTTCGTCATTCCTCGCCACAGGGAACGTCGGTATGTAAGGCTTATCCTTCACCAATTGCTAAGCATGAAGAAGTGGTTGCCAATGGATCTCTGTTCTTAGAGACTCTGTTCCATGCTACTATTGGTACAAAATTCATGTAAGTTATATTTTGCATTTGAACTTCAAGCATTATTGGCATTTAACAACGAATCTTATTTGAGTAAGGAACTCCTTTGAGTAATAGAAAGGGATTGCTGCGATATTAAAGGCTTCGTTTGTTGAGTATACTGAGATAAACTTATGCTTGGAAGAGAGGTTATGCCATTCATATATATATATATATATATATATATATATATATATATATATATATATATATATATATATATATTGTGAAAGTGCTTCTTTTAAACTAAAGAGAAGCATCGCAATTTTTCCAAAGAGGTTGGATGCCACAAACTGCCTGCTGGCGAAATGGCCCTAGAGTGGCGAGCTACTGAAATGTCACTTTTCTTTCGCTAAGCTGCCAAGACAAACCCATCAACAAGGGCATACCATATCAGGATGCCATGCATGATAATATAGTTCTCCTTGCCTATTTGTTGCAGGACTCAATTTTCAATCCAAACATTATAACATAGTTTCACTTGCCTCTTCAACTCCTTAATTTTTGGCATGAGCAATATTGTGGACTCTCTTTTGGTCTTTACATTATGTGGGTTTAGCGTTTTTTTAGATTTTTCATCTTGATATTTGAATTCCAGAGAAATATACAGGTTTTAGGAGGAAGGATAAAACTGATTCCATTATGTGCTAAAAATACACCAAATAGAATTTCATTAAGAAGTGGTTGCAGTATGCACTGGTGCTTGATGAAGGAAAGCAAATGAAGAGAATAGTCTCTTCAAAACAAGCTGTTAAACCAATATTTCATCATAAAATATTTGGTACCTAATCCTGTTTGTATTTCCTCACACCACTGATAGACGTCAAAGTAACAATTCAATCTTTGTAATTGAAACCTGCATGCAAAAATCTTCAAACCTTGCACCAATTCTGATCTTCCTAAAAAGTCTCTTGTTCCATTTCCTTGCTTTCCTCCTTACCTGCCTAATCGCCTGAAGGATCAACAATAAGCTTGGAAGAGCAAAAGGTCTTCTTCCTTGTAGTAAACTGGAAGTTGAGGCATTCACCACCTTCGAACTCCTAAAATAACTCTCAAGTAAACATCTGAAATTTTTTAAAGGGCGTGGACATGCCTCGTACCATAGCATAACTGTGTTACTGAACAACAAGGAATAGGTGAATGATCACAAATTTGAATATAAAAATGCTATTTCAATAAATCCAAATTACTTCACCGTGACCACTATTGGTCCTGCATGAGAACTAGTGAGATGCCTTCTATTCCACAAACCTGCAAATTGATAACACGTTAATTATTTCGGCAACTGTTGCATGCCTCGAGAACTGATATTTTGGCATAGTACAATGCTGGATGACTTGTTTTGCACCTCAACCTTGCTTCCTAGTTCTATGATTTAGATTTTGTATGGTTGCCTGAGGCTTATAAATACTACACAATATTCTGATTGAGATTGTGTCAAAATGGATTTGGTTGAATGATTATTAGGTTGCATTCATCAACAATCATTATGAGCCCATTTTCTTTGTAGGCTTCATGCATTCAAACAATACAGTCTCAGATGCTTTATTGGGCATTATTTAGGAGAGGAAACCAAGATATGTCCCATGGTCAATAGCAAATGGTTATCTATCTCAATGAAAATGAAAGAGTGAGTTGACTTGGTCAATGATTAGTAGGTTGCATCTAGCAACTTTCATATGAACCCAATTGCTTTCTAGTCTTCATGCATGCAAACAATACGGCCCCAAATGCTTTATTGGGCATTCTTTAGGAGAGGAAACCAAGATAGGTCCCATGTCAATTGCAAATGGTTATTTGTGTCAAAGAAATTGAATTAGTTAGCCAATGAGTTTCTATTATATCTTTAATTTTATATTTATTATGTTTTATTGCTTTGTAGGATTCCAATTATTGGAGAGAAAGAACCGGATTTACATCTTCTCTATGTGGAAGTTAGTTCTCGTGGGGACCAACAACAAGTAAGAATGTGATTAATTACATTTTCAAGATTCTGTGTTGATGCTATTATTTTTAAAATTTATGGTTTGATGCTTAATTTGTATATTGTCAGTGTCATATCTGTTTTTATAATGATAATTGTTATGTATAATTTCACCATTATAAACCTTTTGCTTGATTTATTTGTGTGTTAAGTTACGTTGCTCATGTATGCATATATGTGGATTTGAAGTGCTGATTGTTTCTTAATATCAATGCTCTATGTATATGTGGAGTTGAATTGTTGATTTTAATAAGACCAGTGGCCAATGCTTGAATTTAAATATGGTTTAGGCAACTAAGTATAACATTTTGTGCCGATCCAGTTTAGGATACCCAAAACGCTGAACACTTAGAATTAACCCAATTCTAAAAAACTAAAATGTACATAATATTTAAGAAAAAAACAAACATCGTTGGATAACGGAGTTTTTTTGGAAAAACATTTGTAAATCAAATTAAAAACAAACTAAAATGTACATAATACTTAAGAAAAAAACAAAAATCATTGAATAACGGAGTTTTTTTGGAAAAATATTTGTAAATCAAATTAAAAATAAACTAAAACATACATAATACTTAAGAAAAAACAAAGATCATTGGATAACGAAGTTTTTTTTAGAAAAACATTTGTAAATCAAAGTCTAATTAACATATATAAATTTGTAATCTTGTGTGAAAATGATTTATTAATATACCTCCATATAAAACAAACTGAAAACAAATTTTGTCTATTAAGAAATTTATAAGAATTTTTTTTATATTGTTTTATAAAATCTATTATACAACATATAAATAACTTTCTAAAACATGTTAAAATATATGGTTTTTAAATCATTAAAATTTATTAAACCAATATAATATATATACTAAAACTAAGAAATGTTTATATATTGTTTTATAAAATCTATTATACAACATATAAATAACTTTCTAAAACATGTTAAAATATATGGTTTTTAAATCATTAAAATTTATTAAACCAATATAATATATATACTAAAACTGTATATATTTTCTAAAACATGTTAAAATATATGGTTTTTAAATCATTAAAATTTATTAAACCAATATAATATATATACTAAAACTGTATACATTGATAATCTTATTACAATTCTTATAACAAGCATAAAACAATATTTTTAATATACAACCTAAAATAAAATAAAATGAAAACAAATATTTTTCATCATTTCTTCATTATATTGTTTTATAAAATCTATTATAAAACATATAGAGAAAATATATTGTTTTATAAAATCTAAGAACTTTCCAAAAAAATTAAAATATATGATTTTTTAATTTTTTAAGAATGATGATATATAAAATCTATTATAAAACATATAAAAAACTTATATTATTTTATAAAATCTATTATAAAATATATAAAAAACTTGACAAAAAAATTAAAATATATGATTTTTTAATTTTTTAAGAGTGATATTCATGGTTGTTGTTGAAAGAAAAGTTATATATATATATATATGACTTTGTTTTTTTGTATGAGATGAAGTTTACACTATCTCTATTTTTTCCATTTTTTTTTAAAGTTTGATTAAAATGACAAGTTATTAACATATTTTTGAAATAATAATATTTAAATCTTGTTTAGCTTAATTTTCAAGACAAGCATGCTTATAATAACCAACTCTAATAAAGAGATGGGGCTTTTTAGGGTTTTTTGCGATTCTGCAGGAATCACTGATTTTGACGGTTGATTTGACGAATATGTGGCCTTCGACGACTTGGAGTCAAGCTGATTCGTCGAATCAGTCTAGTACTAGCCAAGGCTAAAAAAAGTGGAAATTTACATTCTAGTCGGAGGTTACTTTTCCTCATTTTTGCTTGATTTTTCGGTTTTTTCCTACATTGAATCTAATTTTTTGGTATTTTGTCGATTTTTTGTGGATCTTGGGCCTCCTCCATCTATAGTTATTCATCTATTTGTGACTAGTTTGGGGGTCCTACTCCCTTCTTTTGGGGCAGCTACTGTTTTCGCTTTCATTGGCAGCTGTCTATTTCCCTTTGCCGGTTACTGACAGCTGTGGGCCTCTCCTTTTTTGGGGTAGAAGTCCACTATGGTGGTTTCCTGCCAAAAACATAACCCTAATCTGTCGGCTTCTATTTCCGGGCTGGGTGAGTGTTCCGACTATGCCACTAGTGGAGGTCCTCAATATGGAAGCCTTCGTGGTTTGAAGGCAAAAAACAGAAGATTATTGAAAACATACAAGGAAAAGAAAGACATTGCCAGTTTCGATATTAATGTTGATTACAATTTGGACAGGATTCGCACCCTTGCGGAGAGGGCTTTGGTTGGTAGACTTGAGTTTACATCGGGCTCCAAGCTAGAAATATCAGAATGGGTTAATAGATTTTGGGTTCCACTTACAGGAATGGCTCCTCATTTCAATCTGCTGTCGAACCGGTGGATTTTATTCACCTTCTCGGAGGCGGCTCATCTCGATATGATTTTGTCCTCTTTCTGGGAGTTCAAGCGGGGTTCCTTGTTTATCAAGCGCTGGCACCTGAATTTTGATCTGCTCAAAGAGGTTCAATCCCTTCGTCATCTTTGGATGATCATTCCGGGTCTCCCTATTGAACTGTGGACTGAAGATGTTATTAAGGGGCTTGCAAATTAGGTAGGGAGATTTGTACGTTTTGATAAGCAAAATCTCTTTGGTATGGACCGTCGGTACGCTAAAGTAATGGTGGAGATTGATTTGAAGGGGGGCTTACCTGCTAAAGTTGTGATTGCTTGGGGTGCTAGGGTTTGGAATCAAACTCTAGATTTCTTTAAGATTTCGTTACGATGTTTTTTGTGCCGAAAGATTGGGCATGTTAGGGCTTCTTGCCCTTCCAGCCGTAAAAATTCTCGGGCTTCATCAGCTTCGGATCACTCCACGCCCAGGGATGGTATTCATAAATATTCTTTCGAGCTTTTTGGTAAGTTATTAAATGAAACCCCTTTGAATTATCCTGATTTGTTTAATGCAGAGCTTGCTTTTATTGAATCCTCTGAACAATTGTTATCGAGTCGTATCTCTAAGGGTGAAGTTCAATTGCGGTACGATATGGTGACTGGTCTTCCTGTATCTAGCCCGGAGAATAATACATCATGTTCGAAAGTGGGTCGCAAACTCTTTGGTGAATTGGAATCAGACTCAAATGGTTTAGGGCTTTTGCTGCCACGACCTGAAGGGGATGATTTGACAAACCCTAACCTTGGCCGGCCAACTTGCTCTAGTAATTTGGGGAAACCTACACAACCTCTAGATACTATAGGGTCCAGTCCAGCCTCATCTGTGATATGTTTGTCAGATTCACCTCTGAATCTGGGTAGTAATGCAGGGCATAATTTGGAGGGGAACAAGAGTTGGGTTTGTTCTGATGATGCATCCAAGTCATTGGATATTGGTATCTTAGCTGAAAGTGGATATCACATTTCGGCGAATGGTGAGGAATTTCCCCCTTTACCTTCCTATACCAGAAATCCAGGCTGTGGGTCTTTGGCTAATCCTATTCAAACCTGGAATTTCCAAAATGTCACCATTAGACGGAGCAAAAAGAAAAAAATTGACCTTCACAACTCAGATTCATACACTCCTTTGTCACGGAGATTAGAGGAGGTGGATAAGAAAGAGATGGTTGATTCCCTGGGACTTAGAGCATCGTCCCCCATTGAGAGAGTTCCTTGATGTCTATGTTATCATTGAATGTTCGAGGATTGGGTAAGGTGACTCGGGCATAGGCCTTATCCAATCTGCTCAAAGCTACTGGCCCTGCTATCTTGCTACTTCAGGAAACCATGTGTGAAGATAAATTTGCTATCCATAAACTCTGTAAAATTCTTCCTAATCGGGAGGTGTCTGCCGTTAGTTCCTGTGGTTTATCGGGGGGACTTGCTGTAGCCTGGGATCCAAATGTTTTTGATTTTAAGGTGTTCTCTACCCCTTGGGGCATATTATTAAAGGGGTTTTTCCATGGGTGCGAGCATTCTCTTTCCATTCTCAATTGCTATGCGCCATACAGGGAGAGGCAGAGTTTTTGGACATCATTGCAGGGTTCTGGGCTTATGAATTTAAATGATTTAATTATTGCATGTGATTTAAACTTCACTTGCCATGCTTCTGAGATTTGGGGATCCTCTGCCAGGATGGATGATTTGGCAGAGTTCTTCTCACAGCCTCTATTGGATACAGATTTTGTGGATGTTCTACCTCATAAATTGCCCCCCACCTGGACAAATGGTAGATTTGGTCGTGAAGGAGTTCACAAGCGTCTTGATAGATTCCTTGTCAAATCGGAATTGTTGGACTTCTTTCAGAAACACAGGTCTTGGGTACATGACTACAAATTCTCGGACCATTGGCCCATTGTCCTTCAATTGGAAGAATTTGATCATTCACAATTTTTGCCCTTCAATTTCAATGCCTCTTGGCTCAGTGATGAATCCTTTTGTGGTATGGTTAGATCTTTTTGGCTGAGCTGTGGGGTTTTTGATACAAATCCGGTGCTGAATTTCTGTCATAAATTGAAGGGCCTAAAAGAGACTGTTTCTAAATGGATCAGGGATAAGAAGAAGGCAGATAAGCTTGAACTTCATCAGTTAGAAAGGAAGCTTCAGGATTCTACCTCTGCAAATGTTATCAATTCCCTCTCATTTGACTCATTTGAAGTTATGAAACAACTTGAATAGAAAAAAGAAGAGTTGCTTATCCAGGAAGAAAAAGAATGGCGACTTAAGAGTCGAGCCATTTGGATTTCACATGGGGATAAAAACACTAAGTTTTTTCACTCATTCGCATCTGCTAGGAGAAGGTCAAAATATATATGGGAAATTTTTTATGACAATGGAGATCAGATTTCGGGACTTGATAGCATTAAATCAGAAGCCGTTTCTTTTTTTGGCAATATTTATTCTGATCCTGGAGATTGTTGTTTGTCTGATCAGATTAATGTGGCTTCTCTTTATCCTCGTTTCTTCAATGAACATGAAGTTGATTGCATTCAAGCAGAGGTCTCGATGGAAGAAATCGAACAAACTTTGAAAATTTTTGCCAAAGATAAAAGCCCTGGCCTTGATGGGTGGCCAGTGGAGCTATATCTGCATTTTTTTGATCTGATGGGTGATGAATTACATGAATTAGTGAATTTCTCCAGAATCAATGGATTCATCCCAGGTGGTCTAAACTCCACATTTGTTACCCTCATTCCGAAAAAAGATAATCCATTATCTTTTGGTGAATTTCGTCCGATTGCTCTCTGTAATATTCTTTACAAGCTCATCTCAAAAATTATAGTAGACAGACTGAAGGCTGTTCTATCTGTTCACATCTCTGCTGAACAATTTGGTTTTTTAGAGGGAAGGCAGATACATGATGCGATAGGCATTTCCCAGGAGCTGATGCACAGTATTAAGATTTACAAGAAGAAAGCCCTATTCATCAAAATGGACTTGGAGAAAGCTTATGACAGGGTTAATTGGTCATTTCTCAGAATGATCCTCATCAGAATTGGGGTGCCCTCTTTGATTATTAAGTGGATTATGGCCTGTATTACCTCCATGAATATCTCAGTGCTTGTAAATGGTAGTCCATCTGAGTTTTTCAGCTGCTCCAGGGGGATAAGACAGGGTTGTCCCCTATCTCCACTTCTATTTATATTGATTATGGATGGCTTCAACAGACTGGTTAATAATGCTTTATTGAGTGGACAGATTAAAGGTATAAAAATTGCAAAGGACTGTGTGATCTCTCACATATTGTTCGCAGATGATGTTCTTGTGGCGGGTGTTGACTCTATGGAGGAGTGGACTATGTATAAGCATATTATTCAGACGTTCTGCAGAGCCTCAGGTATGCTAGTCAGTTCTGCCAAATCAAATTTTTATCATTACTCCGTAAATGATGATCAGCTTAGAGGCATCCAATCAATCCTGCCTTATAATTGCTATCCCATTGATCAAGGTTTTAAATATATTCACTTTATCCTTAAGCCGAACAATTATCAAATTAAGGATTGGTATTGGCTACTGAGAAAAGTTGAGGCACGTATAGCACAGTGGTCTTATAGGCTCTTATCAATTGGTGGTAAGCTTATATTAGTTAAGTCTGTTCTCTCTAGCATACCTGTTTATTGGTTTTCCTTGCTAGAAGTACCATCTTACATCATCAAGACCATTAAAAGGTACTTCTTCAATTTTCTTTGGTCTGGGACAACCTATTGTGAAAAGATTCCTATGGTTGCTGCTGATACTCTTTCTAGACCGTATAGATTTGGAGGTTGGGCAATTAAAGACTTGGAGTCTTTCAATATTGCCCTCAGGTTAAAAAGTGTTTGGAGGGGTATTTTTGGCAAAACCCCCTGGTCTAGACTCATTCATAACAAATATATAAAGTCGGATGTCTTCTGTTGGATTAGAAATCCAAAATTGGTGAGCTGGAATTTCTCTCCCATGTGGAGGGGGTTTATGAAAATTTTCCACTGGATTAAAAATGATCTTTTATGGCAAGTAGGTTCTGGAAACCAAATTCATGTTGGGATTGATCCCATTATTGGGTTTGAGCATGATTATATCCTTCCTCCTATCATCCCTCAGTATTTGCAGATTTTAGGATTGTCCACTTTAAATAAAATTCATCATCACAGACTTGGGAACGAGGTCATTGCGAAGTGGCTTTCTGCACGAGAGATTGGCCTTTCTGGTTATCTAGCTCAGATTTGGGATGACTACATCAAGAATTTAAATTCAGCTGGTGTCAAATTGAACAATGATGCAGATAAACTTGTTTGGGGTGGAAATCCTGCATCTGGTATTGTCTCGGCTCAAACTGCATACTCTAGAATTCTTCAGGAAAAGTTTATCTTCCCACAGGATTGGTGGTATAAGAGGATCTGGCAATGGGCTATTCCTTTAAAGCTGAAATGTTTCATTTGGTTAGTTTTGCAAGACAAATTGAAGACATGGGAAAACTTATGCAAACGGGGTTGGATTGGTCCTAGTTTCTGTGTTCTTTGTAAAAATACATCTGAAACTAGACAGCATCTATTTGTCCATTGCTCCTTTACTCGCAAAATCTGGGATGTGGTGTCATATAATTTAAAAATCACCCAGTGCTGGGATGTTGGTGAATTTAATAAGTGCTTTTTAAACTGGTATAGACACTGCAAGCAGTACTTTTATATTGCTGTTTGTATTCCATGGGCTATTTGGTTTACCAGAAACAGTGCCATCTTCCGTAATTCTTCGCCTGATATTTTACAATGCAGCTTGATTGCCCTAAAAATGTTTACTACTTGCAAGGTGGATAAACAGAAGTTGATGTCTGACAAAATTAGTTTTTTTAAGCTCAAAGTGGATTAGCCTGTCCTTTTCTTTGACGGTGCATCACAAGCTGGTTTATGTGCAGTTGGGGGTGTTATTTATCTAAATGATTCACATTTTTTTACTGTCAAGCTCAATTGTGGCAAAGGATCAAACATGAAGGCTGAATTAATGGCACTCTGGTGTGTACTTAAGGTTGCTAATATCTTCGGTTTGGTTAATATCAAGGTATATGGTGATTCTCGGGTCACCATCAAATGGGCGACGGGTGACTTCAAGCTCAATGTTATGAATCTGAGGCATTGGGCTATTAGAACACATTTCGAAATCTCAAAGTAGCAGAATATCAAGTTTGAACATATTTATCGAGAGCATAATTCTCTGGCTGACAAGCTCTCCAAGCATGCTCTAGCTGGTATTGAAGGACAATTGATCTGGGAGGAATGGTGTGATAGCATCATCCTGGATAGTGGCACCATTTACTTTCTTGACTGAACTGTTGCTCGTCATGTTTCTGACTTTTTTGTATCTGTATTCTTTTTTGAGTTTTTTGTATGTATTGTGCTTTAAGCACCTCCAGAGCTATGATGATAGCAGTAGTGGTTTCTGATATTACATGCAGTTCAGAACTTACTAGTTGATTAGTAAATGATTCATCTGTATGAATCAAGAGCTTTCATTGTACTATTTGATTCGGTTTGAATATCAATAGTAGTTTTTTTCGCTGAAAAAATAACCAACTCTAATAAAATACATAGGATGTAAAGTTTTAAAAACCAAAGTTTTAAAAACAATATTTTTAATATACAACCTAAAATAAAATGAAAACAAACTTTGTCAATGAAGAAATTTCTTTTCATTGTTTTATAAAATCTATTATAAAACATGTAAATAACTTTCCAAAATATATTAAAATATGTGTTTTTTTTGTAATTTTTAAGATTTCATTAAGAAGAAAAGTGATATATATAATTTTATTTTGACAATTTGTTCTTTGTATGGCTATATAAGATGAAGTCTACATTATCCCCATTCTTTTGCAATATATATAGAAAATTTTATTTTGATGATGTGATCTTTGTATGGTTATATAAGATGAAGTCTACATTATTTCTATTCTTTTTTTAAAAGATGTGAATAAAATGACAAGTTATTAACATACCTTTGAAATGATAATATTTAAATTTTGTTTAGCTTAATTTTCAAGACAACCATATTTAAAATAATTCAATTTCAATAAAATATATAGAATGTAAAGTTTTAAAAACCCAAGTTTTATCACTTTGTAAATTAAGAGAGCTCAAATTTTACTTATATTAATAAGGATGAATATTTCCATTATAAATGTTCAGGGGAGTTTTAAACTCTAATTTATAAAACAAACATTTAAATAATTTATCATTTATCTTATTATAATAATTTGGAATCAACTATTAAATTATTTTTTATTAGGTTATTAATGGATTTAAATCTATAATATTTGATGGGAATGTAGATAGCATGCACATACCTCATACATATACACAACCCATTCCATTGCATAATTAAGAGTACTCGAAATCATGTATGGAGATAATAGAAGTTCTAGCATGGAATTCTATCAAGATTATTTGGCTTTATGCAATTAATTGTCCTTTCTTTGAAAGGGAATCAACCACTATATTATGTTCCTTAAATATATGAGAAAATGAAATGAAATCAAAATTAGAGTTTATTTTTTTTAAATTGTTGGCCAATTCAATCTTACCAACCCTTTGTTATTCAATGGTGGAGAATATAACAACACCGGTTGCTTTGCATCATATAATGAAATAAAATGAATTGATACCCTTTCAAAATTTGAGTTCTTTGATTCATGGCTCATCTTCCCCTTCCTACAGGACACTGAGGATAATTCTAGAAGAGGTGTTTACCCTTGAATCATAACAATGTTAGTGCTTATATCACACTTCTCATAAAATGTGTGAAGGACTTCACATACATTGTAGATTCGGTGGCTTATGTAAACGTTGTTACTTTCACTCAATCATGATTCAATATTGAGTCTTTCCATGGGGAGGGCTCACTATTCTCCCATTTTTTACTTGACGATTCTTTACCTTCAAAGGCAAAGTTGTAACTTGCTCATGTTGGACACAAATTTTGAAATGGAAAGTGCTATGTTCATAATTCGATAAGATCATGCTTGCTTTCCAACACAATTTATCATGAAGTTATTTACCGAAAAAAAAATTCGAGCAACGGTTGTGTGTAAAATATTATTGTCTTTGGATATAGGATTATAAGTTTACCCAAGATATTACTAATAAACTTATCCAAGGCATCATTCCCAATCATTGGGAGAGATTTAGAGTATTGTTATTTGAGAGGGAAGCTTGATCATCTCACTCAAAATGGAAACCTCTATTAATGATTCCATAGTTGAATATATTTGCAATATCAACCTAATACCTATATCAATCGTGATACATTACTAAGAAAATTACCGAAGGCATTATAGAGAGATTTAGAGCATTGATATGATATTTGAGAAGGAAGCTTATAATCTTACTTAAAATTGAGATCTCTATTAATCATACCATAGTTGAATACATTTACAATGTCACCCTAATATATATATCATATATCGTAAACACACAAAGATAAAATGCACTTGAGCATTGGTGGATTTAAGCAGAGTGGTTTAGGTTTCATTAGCAAAAAATGTACATCTCATAGTTGTTGTACCTAATAACACCAGTAAGTGATACATCCAAAATATACACATTAAGTCAATGCTATGACACGAGGCATCTAAAAAATAACACCCCTTTCCATAATATACAACCAAGCAATAAAACTCTTTGGATTTTTAGACTAGGGTTAATGAAGATCAAATCTAAATAATAGTGAAAAAACTCTTATTAATTAACTTTATCAATGCTTACTTAGATTGTCTTTCTCTTAAAATTTATAATAGAAAAAAAAATCCCACCAATTAAATGTTGGATAACTCAATAAACACTTTTTTTTTCACATTTTATAAGCCTTGTAAATATGCTTACAAGCTCTTTTGTGGGTTCTTAAATTTGAAGTTAATGTGAATGAAGCTTAAACTAATAGTGAAAATCTCTCACCTAACTTCTTGATGCAATCCAAGCCTACTGTTATCTTATAATAATTGGGGGTGTAAATATGCTTACCTGTTCCATTTTCTACCTTTTTGGAATATATTGTATAGATGAATGGGTTCCTAGAACAACAATAATACAGTTATATTGTAAGGTTTTGAAAGGAGTAAGTTAATAACTTAACTAACTTGGTATTCCTCCTTCGGAAGATGGCCGTACATGGTGAACCACTTGCCACGATGAGGAAGTGGTGTTACTTTGACAATCCAATAGAGTTATATATTTTAATGGTAAGTACTCTTCATCTTGGTGTCAATATCTTCTATATTTTAGTTTGTTCAATGCAAATAGGGTTTAACTCTATATTGTTCAATTTCTCTACAAAATATAACTCTCTTTTGAACTTCATCACGTTTACTTTATTTTCCATTTTTTTCCTTTCAACGTTCTTTTGCACCTTCTTTTGAACTTCATCACAGTTGGGTTGCCCTGTTTTAGGGTTTATTGGTTCTCACTTGCTCAAGGAGCAATGATCAGTTGTAAAAGCATCTTAGGACATTTTGAGAAATGTACTATCCTCAGGATAGAGATGATTATATGTAGTTTCTTTGATTCACTCTATGAATATCAAGAAATCAATGACAATCATACACTTTCTCTCAATTCTTCAAAGCCCATTGGATGCACATTAGTGAATATTGGATGTTGAAGTGACCACTAGTTAAAGTTTACATTGTTGAAAGATTTAGAGCCTTCCAAAGTGTTTTTCCTTCCTTACCCTCTTTTACACTCGGCGTTCATTTTGCCCCTCCTTGGGCAATTGCTAGTTTTAAATCTACACACTATCCCACTAAAATTTCACTTAAACTATATCATAACTATTCCTTTTTATTATTAAATTAAAAGAAAGACATAAAATCTTACTTACGTGTTGGGGAATACAAAGAAAGGCATAAAATCTTACTGTGTTGGGGAGTTCATGGTCGTGTACCATACCATACCATAACTAATAAAAACCCATGCGTGATAAATTCCAAATCAAACTTATTAACTTTGGATTTTTATTCACTATTTTTTTTGGTTGAATATTATATTAAAGGGGTTTAGTATGTTAAGGTGAAGATGCGGGGAGTTAATAAAGTGATTTTGGTATGAAGTTAAAAATTAAAAAATTAATTTTATTTAAAAAAAATTAAAAGTCACATCTCAACAAGGTTTATTAGTCAAATCAAGTTTACCAACCAATCAAAAATAAAAACAACCAATCAAAACTAAGAATTATATAATTTATAAAATTTAAAATATAAATTTTTATTTGTTTTAAAATCAATTTAATAATTAAAATTTCTAAAACAATAAGCAACTATATAAAAATTTAAAATAAAAATTTGTAAACTAGTTAAAAGTTAAATGCAAATCGATTGCTAAAAGTCTTTGAAAAGTATACTACATGTTTTAACATAAACCAAAGCACGTTTCGAAAGGCAAAACCAATAAATTCAAAAATCAAAGCACGTTTCGAAAGGCAAAACCAATAAATTCAAAAATCAAAGCACATAAAATAGGCAATGGCCCTCCACATCCTTTCCACATGGCGTGTTATCCACCAGATCCATTGAATTAAGAAAAACGAAGTCCCGGCGTGCGTTTTTCCTTTTTCCTATTCCAACAACTATACCAGTCCACATTTCGTACTCAGTATTTATTATTTAATTTAAATACTTATAATTTATTTTAAATGAGGGCTGGGAAATTACTCTGGGAGGGTTGTTACTCGACCACCTTAGGACGAAGCTCGGCTGCTACTTATCACAGGTCCCGGCTTTGAATTTCTCCCCTGCTAATTTTGCTCAATTTGCTGGAAAGTAGGGTTTACAGGGTTCGCACGAAGGCGTTCTAGGGTTTTGGAGGCTGATTGGTATTTGTTATCGTGTGATTAGGCTCAAGGGCGTTACGAGGAAAATTAGCTTCTGCCGTTGCACGAACTCTCAAATGGAGCAGTACAGAGTGGAGTCTGCTAAGTGTAGGGAAGCTGTCATCGGTAATCCGGCGGAGTTAGAGAAGAAAAAGATCGCC
Source organism: Larix kaempferi (assembly GCA_027924585.1). Lineage (NCBI taxonomy): Eukaryota > Viridiplantae > Streptophyta > Pinopsida > Pinales > Pinaceae > Larix > Larix kaempferi. The sequence continues at coordinate 2,116,566 of BSBM01001003.1, forward strand.
ATTAAAGCTGCTGGTCCCTCTAAATTACAGGTGCGAGCTTTTCGTTATGGGTTATTAAATTTATTTTTACTGTTTTAAATTATAGCTTCTGATTTACAAGGTACCTTTTACGTGAATGAAAGAACTTGCCATTGTATTCTTATATTTCTAAACCCAGCTGAGGATTTAGTAAAAGCATTTTTTGGTTTATCTCTATGTATTCGAATTGTTTAAAAGTATGTGGGTAACTCTAAATGGAATTTCATTGAGAGGTATAGCCTGCAAAAGAGGATTTTCATGCACGAGACTTCACACAATGGTTTTTGAATATTATTACCTATATAGTTGTAATAATTGCCAAAATAATGGCCAAGGAAATAGCAATAGAGTTTGCCTAGTATTTTACTATTGCCAAATCAAATGCTTTGTAGGCAACATGAAGCTACACTCAAAACTTCATACACGGGGTTATTATTTGTTATACATGTACATGATAAGATTTATTGCATAAAGAGAGCTCTAGTTGATGGATGGTTGTATGTTATAGATCATGTCTAGTAGCATATATTTAGCCGTATAATTGTTGAAATTGTTGTGCATGTTGATTTATTTAATGTCATAGTGTTCCTTTTGGTTTTTAAGTGGGGTATGATATAAGAATTCATCCTAGCTGTATCTGGAATGGATCCGTACAGATTCCATACAGATCAATGCTATATCTCTCTGGGTTTAAAGCCACAATATATTCAAGACGTAGTCAAGAAGAATCCCATTCTGATATGAATATGGGTGTATCCAACACGAAGGAGGAAATGCTTCGGCAATCTCTCTCTCTCTCTCTCTCTCTCTCTATGTATAATGAATTGTAAGGCCTCTCGGCCTTACTTCCTTAATTCAATATCATAAATATAGTAACTAATATGAGAAACATGCTTATAACTATAAGCATAACAAATTATCGAAGTATAACATGAATTTAAACATTTACATACTGAAAAGTACCTGTTTAAATGCCAAATTTGTCCAAGAATGTAATAGTTTCCTGCAGCAACAAGTCTTCACCCTCCTTCGATGCCTCCCTGCTAACTAGGATCCTTGTCGGCTTCCTAGCTCCAAGAAAACCTTTCGGTTTCTTTGCCCTTCGTGCCCGTGACTCTAAGAACAATAATGCACAATATCTCTAAGAACTTTGTCCATGAAAAATATCTATTCCAAGAATTCTTCCATGAATTCTTCCACCTCTCAACAAACTCAACCTCACCACAACTCCAAATAAAAATAACTCCCCCCCAACTCCTCTTCACAACTCTCTATTTATCAAATTTATGAGCCATCGACCATTCTTTCTAGATTTTTGGGAAAATATATCTAAAATAAAAATAATGAATTGCATAATGATGGAACATCTTTCTTTTCATGCTAGTTAATAAATAAGTTGGACATTTTCCCCCAAAATTTATTGGAACCCACCATAGTTATTTAATTCATCATACCAACAAGTAATAAATGTCAAGAAGGGTATTTAATGCTATTAGATATTTATATGTATCCAATATATTCCCTACAATCATTACCCATTCCTTAGTAATTAATACATCAATTGATTATACTAGTGTACATGCACAATGTAAGTATACGTAGCTAGTGTATCCATACTTGCACGTGTACTAATTACAAACAATCAATCCTCTAATGCATAGTTCTTGTATGTTCTCATTCTCATTCTAATATGCAAGATAACAAATAGAATTTCCACATCTAACAATTAAACTAGTTTACAAATAATTCAATACAACAACACAACATATTCGTTTCATCACACATGAATAAAGCAAGACTTTTAGAACACAAAAGTAACCATGTTGTTAAATAACTAACTCATAGCATCCTTTTAATTTACTTCAAACCATCCTTCCTCCCTAACCTACTTCTATCTTCCACATCCTATCCTTTCCTCTGCTGGAATATGTTGGAGCGTCAACTGTATTGTCTTAACCCCAAATAAAACCCATAAGCGGAAGTGTCGATTACATCGACCAAGCTTCCCTAGCAAGCAACTGCTAGTTGTCATCACACCTTGGGAAGCGTGTCTTAGCATCATAGTGGAAAAAATCGGCATTGTCAAAAAATCGGCGAGGGTCCAGAAAACATCTTCTCGGCAACATCGGTGAAAAAATTGACAAAAATCGACAAACCGCGGAAAGCATTGAAAAATGCAAAAAATGTACTTTAATAGGGTCAAAATTTGCTTACCGATTTTTCTCGATTTTTCCCGATCTTCACCTATTTTTTCCTGATTTTTGCTGATTTTTTCCTGATTTTTGTCGATTTTTTGAAAAATCGTGATTTTTTCGAGGCGAAAAATTGGCACCCAGAAAAAATTGTGATTTTTCAGGACATTGCCGTTTTTTCGCCATTTTTTTCCACTATGCTTAGCACTGCCCTCCCACGACTCCATTTTTCAGAGGATAAACAGTGGAAAACGCCTCCACCCCCTGATAGAACTAGGGTCAACACCCTATACTGAGCCATACCATGCAATTATTGTTCTTATAGTCATGTCATCGAACAACCATTCTAGGCAAGCGATGCATCCTGTTTAAAACCACACTTACCCACAAGTCATAGAAATGTCGTAATTTACAATTAAATCTTAAGAAAATTAATAGCACTTAATTACTCTCTTGATATTTTAGACATCTTGTGCCCCTTGGCACCTTTTAGTAATCTAACTATCTCATAGCCAGTCAACATGTGGGTTAATTCACCACTAACATAAACCTCATGTGTAAACAATAAACATACCCAACTCTTTCAAGTGATAATCCACATCACTAAAGCAACATTTAAATATAATCATGTAAGTACTTTTGCAACATATATATTGTACTTGTTCTATATCCAAGGTACAAACTAAATTGGTATCCACATATCAATATCCCACATTCAATTTGCATGTCGAAACAAAATAACATCTTCATCACCATTAATAAAATAAAATGGTAATTCTATATACTATCCACAAATAAAGAGTCCATATGTTTACATAACAACAATGTTAATCAATCTAACCAAGTCCAACATATAATGGCAAATAAAATCCAAAGCTAGTTCGCATTGGAGTTTTAATTATTGGATGTCAAAATATGGGGTGTTACATGAATTGGGTCCTTCCCTATGTGAGCATCTCCACCTTTCCTCCACATGGGGACTCACATCGCAGAACGAAAGTGCATGGTCCATGCCAACTCTTATGGCATGATCTTTGGACTTAGGAATCAAGAAATTGGGGATACTAGTCTATCTATTTAGATAGAGATCTATCTAGATTGATAGATAAGTAGGCAATTACAATGCCCTATTAAAAATTTAAAAGATTAATAGGTGGTCTCTACACGAGTACATATAAGGATGGATGGATCTATCCATGAGCAATCGTGTGGGAATTTCTATTCTCTGACATAAATCGATCGACCTTTTGGTAATTAGCTATAGTGTTGTACTTGTAACCACATTGTGCAATGGATGCAACTTGCTTCCTTCTTTGCTCAATGGAGCTATCCATCCACAAATGCTCTATGCGAAATATAACTATTATGTATGGGATAAGATATTGTTGGTCATCAAATTCTACAACATCTACATAACTACAAGTTTAGATTTTGATGATTGACTAGAATATCGTATATAAGGATTAGGTTGAAGTAATATACACTAGTATGGACTTGTGTCAAATAATTGCCATAATATAGAACTTAGTACATCTAAGCAATGTAGTTAGAATTAGTTGACTTGGGTTGGCTTGGCCAATTTTAACCCGGTTATGCCCATAAACGAACCAAGTTGGTTGCTAACTTGCTTCAACTTGGCCAATTCATAGTTTGACTCATTTGAGTTGGGCCTAAACTCATAACTTGACCAAGTTAGGTTTGAATCGATTGATTTTGTGTTAGTCTAACACGTAAGCTTGCTAGTTGGGCAAGGCAAAAAGAACTCAGAAAAAAACAACAATGAAGAAAAACTAACCTACCTAAAATCTTAAACCTATCTTTACAAAAGCTATCGTCACCTTCCTTACGCCATTTTACTTCTCAAAACTTGCATTCGGACATTTTAGCTGAAGAAAACCTTACTTGAAAGCTTGTTGTTGGAGCTTCATGATTCCACTACATGGTCTTGATTGTTACAAGTTGCATAATTTTCATTTGTATATGCTTCGAGGGAAAGCATGTTAAAGAGGAAGAGCAAATATAAACAATTAGGGTATGTGTGTGTTTTCTTGTAGTACAAAATGCTTATAATTAACTACTAATGTGATTATTTGACCTTTGTTTGCAAGGGTAATCATAGTTTGTCTTGTTAAGGGTCATATACTTGTGATTTGCTAATTTTGGTTCCTAAGGTAATCGCAAATATGGTTGTGTTGTTTGGTTCATATTTATGTTTACTTGGTGAAGCAAGTCAACCTATGGGTAAGTTGGTTTGTGCATTAGTTTTTCAACCTTTTTCTTTCAAGGAAATCCTTATGGGGAAACCCTCGAGCACTTCCCTGCATTTTACAGATGGTACATGTTATCACAATTTATGTAGTGACCTCTATAGTATGATCCTATCCAAGAAGGCAAAGATAACAATCACTAAGAACGTGATAATTCAAGAAGCCTACCCCCAAAGATGTAATTGGTTGTCACTTCGGATAGGTTTCTTCTTTCTTTAGTCTTTCTAGGCCACACAAGGTGAACTAGATTAGTCACGGGAGGTGTCCCAAGTCGGGCTTGGATGCCCAACCCCTTTTTATGCTACAATATACTATTGAAGGTTATGGCAATTATAAAATGCAGGGTACCCCGAGAGATGCTTCCTAGACTTAATGAAAAGACTATCAACCTAGGGTTTAGATGAATTGGCTTAGGGTTTAGCTAGGTGATTCAATGCAATCCAATTTAAGGAATTACTCAATAGCTGAGTTTAGCTTAGAGATCTAGGAAGTTTGTGCTAGGGCCAAATTAATCTAAGTTGCTACCCCTTGAGCAAATAATCAAATCATTTAATAATTAATTTGGATAGGAGAGATGATTTTAGACGAAGACCCTAACACAAGATAGCTTACTACACAATTCAGATCAATTCTTTCAACACACGGTAGCAAGCAACAAGCATGCAGTAACAAAATGGGCAAAACCCATCTAGGGCGAATAGGGTAAATATTAGTGCCTTGGTTTTCGGGGTTAGTGGGGTCCAAAAGGAAGATGCCTAGGCTATAGATTTGCCCCAAAATGCAATATGAAAAATACCCAAGTGGCCAAATGCCCAAATAACTAAGCATGCGATTAAAATAATTTTTAAAAGATTTTATTTTGATTTTGTTAACAAATGGTTTCAGAGGATTTGTATCAAAACGATTTGGGTACTTACATTGATTCGGAGATATGGATAGAGTTCGTCCCCTTTGCCTAACGTCCCCAAATAGTCCTCGTCTTTGTACTCAACCGAGTCGCATTTGTAGATCCGATGAGCTTCTACCTACAAAACAAACGAGATAAATGTTTGTTGATTTTGTACCTAGGAAAGTGTTCCCCTAGTGACTTTGTGCCTAAGTCACTAAAAGGGGAAAAGTGACATGACCCTTGCATTAATTTCATGTGATATGAAATTAATTTCAGTTTAGAGTTAGAAAGTGACTTTTTAAATATTTAATGAGGAGTTGAGTGAAATTAAGTAATTATGGAGAGAAAAGTGAATTTATCTCATCCATTGATTTTTCATCTCAAGATTCAATTAGGGCCCTTGGATCAAGAGGCCATTCAATTACCCTCACGAGACAAACAAAAAGGCAAGGTAAACCTAAGAGGCACATTAATTCATCCATGAGATTTGGAGGGAAGTCGACTTTCTTGAGAAGAGAAGGACGTAGAGAGAGAGAGAGAAGAATAGTGGGCGTGCCATTCAAGGAACCTTACAACAGTTAATCAGCACGAAAATCAAGGTGAGAATCAGTAGCATGATTCCCAATACTGTTGGCGCAATTTTTGAGGGCAGGTACAACATTTATGAGCAGTCCTGTAGTAGAGGGGCATGAATTTCAAGACTGAGAAAGGCACGAAATTTGAGGTAATTAAACATTGGAGCAGAGGCACGAAAACGGAGGATAGAAGACCGTACTAAGCACATGTTTCGAGGAGGAAACTGTATAGTTGCAGACAGTCTGTACAATACCTTCAACACGCATTTCGAGGCAGCTTGGCACAAAAATCGAGGCTGTTTTGGCACTGTCTTCAAGGCTGGAAAGTGGTCTCTATGGGATGAGATAAGTAGTGTTTACTGTGTATTCATACTGCTGTATTTTTCATTGAAGAAGAAATAAAACAATAACTCTCTCTCACAGGTTTTCCCCAGTTGGGGTTTTTCCTGAGGCTTGTTGGCCTAAAATCCCGAGTCTGAAAATTTTATGTGTGTGCATTTAATTTCTGCTCATTAGTGGTAATTTTCTCCATGTGTTTCTAGAACTGTTTTGTTTATGAGAATAATTCCTATGCAGTAGTAAAGTTCAATGGGTTGGGCATTAAACAAATGAGCAGTTAAAACTTGAAACCAGGTTGGGGAACTTCAAATTTTTACAATGTTAGAGATGCAAATCACATTAACTAAAATATACTCCCATTATTCTGCAAAAAATAAAGATCTAACAAAGGAGACAAAGAGGAAATAGCAGAAGATAGATAACAATGGAAAATTTATCTCATTCACAGATAACCCCTTGTCAGAGAGAGATAGTTGCCCAAGCACCCAAGTCGTCCTCAAGTCGCCAAGGTGAAATCACCCTCTTTTTCCTTGCAAGAAAAATCACCACGAAAATATCCAAGTCGAGAAACAAATAGAGATCTAGTGGAAGAGGCTAAGAAAGACATACAATCGATCCATGATCATCCAAGATACAAGAGATGTGAACCCAAAAATATTTGATATTATTCAATGAAGAGCCAAGAGTCCCTTACAAATGAGGAGCTCTCTCTCTTTTATTGCTAAGAGATGAGCTAAATCCCTAACCGATCCTTATGTCGACGGTTGGGATTAAAAGATATAATGAACCGATCAATGGTGGAGATTAAATCTCACTTTGTCTCTTTTTTACAAGCTGAAAATGTCAAACCTTGGTGAGGGGGGCGAATTACTTTCTATGCTCATGATACAATGATAGATACACATGTGAGATACATCAAATAACATCCTAGGGGGCTCAATTCACTCTTAGGGAACAATAATTCACTTTTACATTAGCATCTAGCTCGAGAATCCCAGGAGACTAATTTCATTATCTCAGATCTGAAGGTTTCGAATTGTTGCCTGTAGGACCTTCATTTGTGATCTGCATTCTAGGGATTTTTATTGAGATGATTTGGAGTTCACGTCTGTTACCAGCTAAGTTGGACTTAGTTGGACTTTCAAGTGAGCGGGCAAAGTTGAACATGTTACATGTTCATTATCAGTGTTTTGAAGTCCATTAGGGATTTTTGAGGGCCCTTTTTAAATTTTTTTTTCTTCACATGTCCATGCCCTACAGGGTTTGTAATAAAGTGTGCTAGCATGGTTTTTTATGTAAAGGACTTGGCTTCCTAGGACTTGTTGATCAAGTCAGGTATTCCAAGGAGTTTTTTCACTTATTAATTATGTCTTGCGTTTTAGTAGGAGATAATTTTTGAGCTTTTCTCTTGCTCTTCCAAAGCTGGAATGCCTGGTGAGGTGGATAGGCCTTAGGGGGTTATTAAATTCCATGGGTCAATGTATATGAACATGCTAGACACTAATTTTGAGTCGTATGGACATGTGCTAGGTACCCCTAGTTTTTTTTTTAAGTTCCGAGAAAAAAATATTTTTCTTTAAAAACAAGCCATTTTTTGATGGTTTGATAATTGTTTTTGAAAATGATGTAAAAGTGTTGTCTAGGGGTCTTTTTTGCCATGGGGGTGCTCATTTTCAAGCTCAGAGCACCCACCATACCCCAAAGCCCACTTTCCTAAGTGGTTAGATGATTTTTTTTCATTGTTTTCGAAAAAGCCAAAAAAGTAAAAAAAAGTGGAAAAAAATGCAAAAAAGTGAAAAAAATGAAAAAATCAAATTCCAAATTTAGGGGGATTTGGAGTAAGTTTCGATCAGCTATCATTTAGGGGGGTGTAAGAGATGGTTTTGCAAGGTTTTTTGGGCAGCTACAAGGGTGGGAACACTTCCCCATTTAGGGGGCGCATTTCCCCATAAGGGGGGGCGCATTTCCCAAGAGAGGAGTGTGCATTTATCATAGAGTTGGCAGCTGATTTCATGGCTGCATTTGGGCTGCGTTTTTGGCAGCCTAAATCGGAGGGGGCAGCCCTCTATCAAGCCTTAAGTCAGGGCTCCTTTCTCTCCACCATTTCGCCCTCCCTCTCCTCAACAAGTGCGCCCTCCTCTTCCCTTTTTTTTATATAATGAAGGCTGCCCACTCCATTTTCCTCTAGTTGGAGTTTGGAGCAGATCTATTTGTAATTGTTTATCTTTCATTTGTGAATAAATAAGACTTTGGAGGTCATACATGTGATGCTTTGGGAGTGGATGGAATGATCTCGTGGCATGAGGTAACTTGTATCTAGATCAGTTTTATGCAACTATTTTCAATCATAATCTATCTTACTGAAGGATTGGTATCAATTTTGTAAGGAAGATTGCTAAACTTGTTTGTATTAGTTAATCTTTTATTTGTCATTTGATTAGAGATTTAAAACGTATATGTTTCATTTGTTTATGCTCATATTGTCTTGATTTTTGACCCTATGCATTTCTAGATTTTATGGGTTTTGTGTGAGAGTGTTTTAGCTGCAGGTTCACAGGATTGGAAGAAGTAGATAACTTGCTTGCTCTCTGTTTCTCCATCAGGACTTGCTTTGGTGGATCTTTCCATCGGTGTCCCACATCTAGACTTTCAAAACCTTCTGCGTTCACAGGCTACTCTGCTTCTTTTCTCTTTCTCAGCATAAAATTTCAACTTTCTTTTGGTTACTTGAATTTTTGGAAATAACAAATACGTCTTAGATCTATTCATAAAAAAGATTAATCACAAGTAGATCTAGTCTGTTTGCATTAAAAAAAAAGATTTAGTTAAGTTGTTAAAGATTTATTTGTCTTTCTAGATCTATTTTGCTAGTTTGCATACAAAAAGTCATTTTTATTGAAAAATCTTAAGGCTTGAGTAGGAAGCTAGTTGTTTGGATTTAAAGTTTATCTTGCAAGTTTAAAAAGTGCATCTCATTGGCTGCCTCAAAAGCAAGCCAAGATCCCAAGGAAAGCTTGCTTTCCTTGGTTATTTTTTGTTAATTTTTGATAGGTTAACTTAGCCATTTTTCCAGTAATTTTTTATAGTGACCCAAACTTACTTTCTAAGTGTTTTTGGGCACATTTTACTAATATTTGTTCGCTGTTTTTCAGCATTTTGTGAACAGATAGGAGGAGACTCTGCCCATTTTTTGGTAGATTAAGCCATCCAGAGCACCTAAGAACCATACCTCTTCGTCCAGATACTTCTTCTATAATTTTTTGTAAGCCTTTGAGTCAATTTTGAATGACTGGGGCACTTCTATTTGCATTGTAAAAGACATATTAAACGAGAGCAAGTGGGTTACCCAACGCCCACACCCCATCCCCCCAGGTGGGAAACTGTGTCGACTCAATTTTCGTGGTTTGCAAATTTTTTTTAGTTTAGATTTCATTTTTCCGCACTTAATAAAATCAAACTAGGATTAAAATTTACCTTGTTGGTCCGTTCCATTGGCGGGCCACAAGTTCACTCAGGACTTGGTTTTTTACATTTTTTTTTAACAATTTTCATTTTTTTGTTTTAATCAACCCCCCTTGCTTTCCCGAAGTACGGTTTCAGGATAAAGGCTTGCCTGAGTACTGGCCAGAAAAGAGACTCTTGGGGTTTAAATAAAAAAGAAAAACATTGTTCAAAAATCCATAAAAATTATCAAGGCTTTGTCCCTGTATGCAGAGATCACTGCAACTTTGACTGAACATGTTGATCAACCAGAAATGGACTTAGTGACTAGTAATTAGTTTCATTTTCCCAATTAACCTCCCTTTTACGAAAATCCGACGTAAACGCTTATTGATATGGTGTGGGGAAATTCCTCAAAGGAAGTGGGAACCACTGGGTAGTGACCTCGGGAGACCGTTAGACTGCACCCTCGTTTGATGTAGTGTTGAACACCTCCCAGAGACTCCAATCCAGCCCACATTTCCAAGTGAGGAGCCACCTGTGTCAAATTCCAGACATATTTTCAGTACCTCACGGTATATTGGAAATCCCCCATCCCTAATAAACAACTCATTACCACAAAATAATAAAATTTGCCAAGAACAATTGCAAAACATTGTCATTTTTCAAGCATTTCAATTGCACTTATTTGACTCCATTATCAGCACTGGTCTTGTTGTTAATTATTTTATGATGTTAATGTTTCAATGATAATGATGATGTGGGATAATGAATGATATCATGTTTTATATTGTTTTGTTCTTGTAATCAAATTTTCTAACTCCTAGATTTTTTTTAGTTTTATAGATTAAACACTTTAGATTTTTCTCATTTTTTAGGGTCCACCCCCCTTGGCTTTGCTAGGAGTAAGCCTAGACAGAGGAGTCGAGTTTCAGGTGACAACACTTGACTCTGGCTTGCCCCCAAGGCCACACCGAGTGGCTTGAAGATTTTTGCCGCATTTTCCCAGGTGTGATTCTAGGCGGCAACAACATCCATATTAGCTCTCAATGGAGGTCTGAGGCCCTAATGATTTTTCTTTGGATCTGTTGCTTCTCTCTTTTCTTTATGAGTTTTTCTACTTAGTTTCTTCGACAGTCTTTCCTCTTCAAGGTCTTCTTCATCCTCTCCTTGATGTTGCTAGGCCTTTTTCCTTGTAAGAACTCCATCGGGCCGAGTGGAGGGTTTTTCTAACTGGATCTTAAGTGTCTTGCTACTCTTCATTTAATTTTTGATTTACCATTGCCTTTGGGGATCTTTGTGAATCCTTTTGACTATCGGATAAGATAGGTTGAACAAAGTTCACGAGAGTGAGAATGGGGGTGATTGTCATGTAAGGAGGTATAGGAACAACAAAAGGCTGAGGGATTGCTTGCGCATTGGTGGCTAGATCTTGATTGATCTGGGACAATATTACATATTTGTTCATCAAAGGAGTCGACTTCCCTTTTATGCCATTGGAGGAGGAAGGCCGAGAATAGGAGGGGCAACTTGCCTACTACTTGAAGTCTTTGTAGCTTGTTACCATTGATCCTCTTTATCTGGTGGGGCTTGGATTAGAGTTGTAAGTTTGCTATCTTTAGTGAAATGGCCGTATTCATGATAGGATTTGCATCTAACTTTTGCAAATGTGTCCAGTTGTCCAGGGATATATCTATTGATTTTGGCAATCCTTTATCCAAATCTACCTTCACACAAATTCTAACACATGCAAACAGCTTGGCCTTAGGTTTGGATTTATCTATGTATTTGCCTACGGTATTTCCAATGGTTGCGAGGGAGTCATCGCTCCAACAATGAAGAGGCAAATGGGCAAGTGGATTCAAATTGGAACCATTGAGTGCACATCTACTTCAGTGTCAATGTCTAGCATCCATCAATTTAGATACATTCCGCTTAGGCCCTTGAAATATGACCCATTCGAGAAGATGAGGCCTTTATCTTCCTTCCTTTTAATAAAAAACGCGTAATACCCATGTGTTACCGGTTGAACTAGTAGGGCTAGCCTCCAATGACAAATATGAGAGAAGTGGCCACTGTCACCTTAGCTAATTCTCTAACTTCTTGGGAGAGTCGGAACCTCCAAGGGGAAGAGCCCTTATTTGATCTGTAGAACACCTTAGGGCATGAAAAGCTATGTCTTCTATGGCAAAAATATAAATGACCAGTGCCTTTATGGAGTCAGTGAGTAAGAAAAAACCCAGAAATCTCATTTAACGAGTAAGTAATATCATTCGTGTAGTAGCTAGCACTCATATATCATGTAAGTACGTGTCAAAGGGAAATCAAGTTATGACTTTCCAATAACCAATACAAAAGACATAAACAATATCAATATGCTGACATTTATTACAGACATGTACAGGTGAACTAACACATCAATTATATAAGTTTTATGCACCAAATCACACCCACTTTATATATCAGAAAATTACACCGTAGTGATAGTCAAGCAATGTAAGTTTTCAGACTTGTACAACAGCAGTAGGATGGTTGTCTCCACGTCAGTTTATAACAATTACAACTTTGAATTCTTGCTTTCACAAAGACATCAGAGTTATAGCAGCATGTCATAACAACATCATCAAATGTACATGAACTAACTACCTTCAGTATAACACATATCCCTTATTAGATTCTGTATGTAAGGAAGCAACAACAATATGTTTACTAAAACAGAGATGAAATAATCTAGAAAGTTCACTGTAATCGTAACCAATTTCAGACCTTAGCATATATACATTTCAGACTTTCTATTGAGTAAAAATCAGAGTTGTATTTACACAATGAAATATCACAAAATTACACAGAAAGTTCACCTTGTTTTTTATGTGTGTGTGTGCAGGTAGGGGCAGCAAGGTGGCCACAAACAAGGTCTGCAATTTTATTGCAGACCTGTTGTAGGGCTGCCAGGGAATGAGGAGGGGGATAGTGGAAAGGCCAGGAAGTGGAAGGAAGATCTATGGGCTGGAAAAAGGAAGGGAGAGCAAGGTCCGAGGTAAAGGGAAGGAGGCCGAGGGCTAGAAGGAAAGGACAACAGGCTCGAGGTTATAGGGGAAACCGAGGGCTGGGAAAGAGGTAATGAAGGGGTAATAGGAGCGGGCCGAGGGTGTGAAGAGGGAGAGGAGGTGAAGGCGAGGGTACAGAAGGGAAGGAGAGGCCAGCGGAGAAGGGATGGTCAACGAAGAAGAGAAGGAGGAGGACCGAAGGTCTAGGGAAGGAAAGGAAGGGAAGGCAAGGAAGGCTAGAAGGAGGGCGAAGGTATATGAGAGGGAAAAAGGAGGCCGTAGGGCAAAACCACAGTCTGTAGTTAGGGCTTTTAGGTTAGTTTAGGTTTTATTTTTTATGCACATAAATGTTCATATAAACATGAAAAGGCCAACTAAATATCTACAAAATACACAAACTAGGGTTAGAAAAAACACAAAGAAGTGTGGGCAATTTAGGGTTTTCAAGAGAAAATCAACCCAGCCCTAGGGCATCAAAGAAAGAGGAACCCTCCTGAGATAGTGCTTGGCAAGTTTGGCAACTAGGGCCTTCATCATCACCTTAAAGGTTGGTTAAAGGAGGACTAGTAATGGCAAAACTTGAAGACCTAAAGCTCAAGTTTAAGAAGGACTCCTTTGGGGGAGGTCCTAACTATGCTATGGTGACTGAAGTTAGAAAAATACCTAGTTGAGACAAGATTCAGCATTAATGGCTACAATCCAATCCTACACAAGCATCAATTTCCAACAATTAACAAAGAGACATAAAAAAAAGAACATAGATACCTCCTTGTGCATGTGTTAAGCCAACAACTCTAACATCACCTTAGCAAAGCAAGCAAGAACAAGAGATACTCCAAGAATTTGCTCCAAACCACAAGTTAAACTCTCCTCAAGAGGTGCGCATCAATCAAAGAGCCCTAGTGAGGGCAAAAATCAGACATAAAATGTTTTATCCCATGAGTTGTTATCTTAAAATGAACCGAGGAGAAGTGTATTTATACTTTTCTCACACTCACTTTACAAAAATAAAAAATATCCAGGCCGACATGCCTTTTAAAATGTCAATTTGAAAGTATAAATGTCAACTTAGAATTAAAACAATAATAATATAAAATAATCAAATCTGTGAGTAATTTGGGGCATTTTCTCCAAAATTTACCCACACATGGTTAAAATAGCTAAAAATGAGCATATCGGTCCGTTCTGAAGGCCAGATTGCGGAGGGGGGGGGGGTCGTCATGCCCCATCTAACCCCAACAATAGTGAAAATCCCTCAACGACCCCCCCTAATCAGGCATTGCAGCCTGGCCTGGAAGATGATGTCATCATCAAGAGGAGCCCAAGGAGAGAGGGTGCTGGTAAGATGGAGGGCCAGGAGGGTGTGGGAGGTGACATGGAGGAGAGGCATATGCGTTAGTACTGAAACAACTGTCACCAGAATGATAAATCAAGGTAGGGTAATGTGACCCAGTGATCCACCCTTGGAAGCCTCAGACACCAACCTCAGGGCTTCAAGCCCTTTCATGAGGCAGTCAGCAATGCCACTAAGCCATAGTACTTCCAAATGAGAAACTAGAGGGTCTGGCCATAACCCCTACTCAGAAAAAGCTGGCTAAACACCCCTCTTGGTCCATGGCTGCAGGAGATAGCCATAACCCAATAAACTGTGTGATATGACCACGCTTGACAAGAGTCAACACTTTGAGGCAAGGAGGCGAGGGGGGAAGCTTTACAATAGGAATCTGATCCATCTTCTTTGCGAACCTGGAGGGCTTAGATGTCGGCTTGATTAGTGATGCCACAAGTGATTGAAAAGCAACAACTTTGAAATAAGGAGGGTGATTTCCCCTTCTCGGATCCATTTTTGGGAGGTACAAACCAATGAAGGAGGGTGGTGACGAAAACAATAAAATTCTAAGGTTTTAGGCAAGTGTGTCCAAAGCTAGCACCAACCTTCATAAAGTCTAAACTCGTCAATCCTATGGAGATTTAGTCAATATCTAACTATTTATCCAATAAATGTGACACATTTTGTACAAATTTGAAAATAATTTTATGTACATTCTATCTAAATTAAAATAGACATTGCATTGAGATGATATATTTCATTTTTGAGATTACATTCCTAATACATTCTTAGTGCTTTAAAGATATGAATCTTCCCAAATCTGCACGAGAGTTCCTCTTAGGCTTTTTGTTTTTTTCCTTTGCAATCAAGTTGTCTAGGCAGAAATGCTTCTCTGTGATTTTTTATATTCAATTGTTCTTAAATCATCCCTACAAATTTCTGTCTCGCTAAATTTCTTTATAGCTGGTGTAGCAGACTGCACTCTGCAAGGAGCAATTGGATCCAAGTCATCTTGCTTTAATCTGTCTTTTTGCAAGCAATATTACAACCATATCCTTGCGTTTTCTAGTCCTGTGAGAATTGGCATGGAGACCAGGCTTTTTAAAATTCATTCATTTGAGTATTTCTGGTTGCTACCATGGCTGATTAGTTTTCACATGTGAGCATCACTATTGTACTTAGTGACCTCGCTTCCCTAGACATTCTAAGTTGACTTCAATTGACTTCAATTTTGGTGCATTCTATATTATAATAATTTTATTACAGCCTTGGCTTGGAGCAGACAGATGAGATCTCAAAGCAAAAATATAATTTCATATTGCTTACTTTATGTAAGCTAGATATGCATGGTGGGATGCTTGAAACTAATCAGTTATATGATTTATTTTTATGTGATGGCAAGTTTTTGTTCGCCCTTGCAATGGTAACTTGCATCTTTAGCCCTTGTACATGTGATAGAATTCATCGCATTGTAATGATTTTTTGTTGTTCACTATTACCTGTTTTCTTTTCTTTCAAGTGGAGTAATTGGTTTTATCATTTGAATTGCTTTATCTTGAGTTTTTAGAAATTTAATTTCCATTACCATGGTGCTCACTATAATGTTGCTAATTTCTCCTTAGCTGCAAGAAGTTGTGTAAGTTAAAAGTCAAGAAGTTTCTAGTCATTTTGGCTGCTTTTTTTAGCACCTACTGCTTACACTTCATTCTTCTCAGCAAGGGAGCCTGCACACTTGAGAGTGCGGGAAATGGAGATTAGGCCTTTACAGGAAATTTCAGAAATTTGTGCTTTGTTTTAAAACTTAAACATGTAGTGTGATCAGTGTAAAACAATTATTGAGAGCAAAGTAATCTTATTTGTAAGACGATCAGGTTTTGGGAACAAAAGAATCTTTTCATCATGGAAAGAAATGAAGGCTTATTCATTTATACTATTCTTGAAGAAGTTATATTTTAACAAATAAAGAGCAGAACATTCCACTGTACAAATTTATATAATCCGTTTCTTGAATGTACAAGGTCATTGACTTGTTCCCAAACAGTTTTCTTCAGGGTATAACAACTGATATTTTTCTTGTCTTTGTTCTTTTGCTTGCAAAAGTACATGGTCTACACAATGCTTGGGCTTTCTTTTGAATAAGATCCGGGTTTTGGAATTGTCAGTATGTGGATTGAAATTTTAATTTTGAAGATAGTATCTGATTATTTATGTCTCATCAGGCATCAACAAAGTCACCTCAGCTGTAGAAATTTCTTCTTCCAAATTTATAAACTGAATAAAATTCTCATATCCTAATAGTAACAGAAGTTTGCAGGTAATTGCAGACTTTGACATGACACTTACGAAGTACTGGGTTGATGGGAAGCGGGGACAGAGTTGAGTGCTTTACTTCTTTGGACATGCAGAGGCTGTCTTGATTTAGAAAAATGCTGGTACAACCTGTTTGGCACTAATGCCGTTTTGAATTGTCACCAGGTACTCATGCCCTCTTAAAGCAAGGAAACACTGACTATGATCTCAAGCGGAAAGAAATACATGATTATTATTACCCATTAGAAATCTGTCCTACAATTCCAATTGATGAGAAGACAAAGCTCATGGAAGAGTGGTAAGATGTATTTGCTGGTTTATCTACTTCCATCTGTTTTTCTTGAGTAGCGTCTGTAGGGAAATTTATGTTCAAGAATTTTTATATTCTGCCTTTGGTCTGACATCTATAGTTCCATTTTCTGAGTTGAAGTGTGAACTTTAAAGTTAACTAGGTTTCAAGCTAAGTGATTTATCATATTTATGGTCCCAAATTCCTAGATTGCTTTGTTATTTATTTTTTAGCAGAAACAAATTGAATTTTGGTAAGATAAAAAAACAGACACAAACTCCAGAGAAATGTTGCAAGCACTGAAAGATTATAGAAAACAATGCCAAATCATGATATAAATTAGAGTAGCTACTTGACCCAGAACTAATGACTTAGCTATATAGTCATCCTGCTTCAACTCTCCAGATAGGCCTTGTAGACCATTAAGAAGCGATAAGAGAGGGGTATCTACTGTGTCAAGATATGAAGATCATCTAGGAATTCCACTTGGCTTTTTTGTTAGCTACCTGAGGACTAATCCCCTGCCCAATTTCCAAAGTTTTGAGGATATGCACAACTTGTGAAGGTAAGATTATGCCAAACCGAGAACCTTACATGGCATTAATGTGGGGAGAATCCTCAAAATCAGAGGTCTAAATTTCTAATAAAGTCTAATATGCATCAAAAACATAATAGTGGCAGTTTTTTGGAATGCATTTAAGTGCAACATGCCTTACGCTTGATCTCCACAATGGTGTTCCTATAAGAAGCAACCTACACAACCAAAGGAAAATCCTACAGTGTCCCTAAAACTGTCACAATCTTGTTTACCATGCAGGCTAGAATAGACACAGTAACTTGATGACAAAATACAGACCGAAACCTACAGAGAAGCATGGCAAACATGTATAGTCCCCATCACAAGGAAAGCCTCAAATACTTGTTCTCGCCCAAACTCACACCCTTAGGGATAAAGTCCTAAAACTCAAGGTGTGGTTTTGATGAAACTAAGAGGGGGCAACTGTCACATCACCAACCCTCATCTGCACTTAAGGCCCGTTCTCCTCTGGCCCAAGGGGGTTTCCTTAGATAGGATTGCTGGAAATTGGGCTATTAAATACCAGGTGAAATGAAGAGTATTTCCAGCAAAACAATTTGTTTAAAGTATAGAAAATAAAAGAGGATAGGAAACTAGTGTCTTTCCATTGGTCAATGGGGTCAGTTACAGCTTGATTTAGCACCTAAGTAGAAAAGTCCTAATCCATTAATGTTATCAAGTGCAACTTTAGAAGAAAAGCACCACTGCCTCCTCAGTGCTTAACTTCCCTCTTTTAGGTCAGTTCTCAAGGCCAACAGAGGCATCCCTATAGGTTGATTAGGTCTAGGATTTGAGGAGAGGTAAGGATCGACTTGTTCAAGTTTTGAAATGTGTATTATTAAGTCGATTTCCCAAGTAAGCATTCAACCACTTCATATTTGCAATGACCAATATATTAAACACTTAGAAGATTGCTCAATGATGTACAGTGAAATAAATCATGAAATTTGCAATAACAATAGTGAAATAAACATAGCAATGGATCACATACTTGAAAAGTAAAAGTGCTTAAACAAGTACTTTCATTGCCATGAAACACAATAAATCATTCACCAAGTGAGTTTGCAATATAGAACAAGTTGTTATCATTAGAGATCCTGAAGTTAGGCTTTGAATGAGGCCTTGCTTGAGAGATCTTTGAAACAAGGTGTCACCCAAAATTAATTAGATCAAACTTTTTTGAAGTAACTAAAATCACTTCTCCAACTATGGGAATGTGGTCTTATTGTTAGTTATTGTGCCAATTACTCCAAGTTAATTATCCATCAACATTTGCTCATTTATCCATAATTCATGAAAATAAAAGTGACATCAAGAGCTTGTACAAAATGAAAGATAGTGATAAAAAGGTTCCCCAAATAAAATTCTAGAATTCTTAGCAAATGATTATGTGAGATATAACACTTGAAATTAAATCATTAACCAAGAGAAATTTCCAGAATTAACAAATGAAATCATTTAGTCATTATACCCAAGATAAATGAGATATTAAACCAGCATTAACTAAATAAGAACACCAAGTTATCTTGCTGTTATATGATGTCCAATAGAGAAGTAAAACTCAGAATTTTTTTCAGGATTGAAACAAGTTACTTTAGCCAACAATTAAAGGTGATTTAACAAGTGAAAATTGATCATCAGCCAAAATAAAATTTCTATAAAATTAGAGCTTGTTGTCTTAATGTTTTGCAGTGAGGAAAACAACAAGGAAACTAAGAAAAATTCAGATTTTAACCCCAAATCAAGTGCAGAAAATCTGAGTTTTAGATGGCAGAAAAGGCGAAGCAAAAATTCTAGAATTAAAAGGCATTGCTGTAATAATTTGCAGGCCTAATTGAATGCAATGTTAGCCACTTTAAACCATTGAAAACTTAAAGAAAAATCAGATTTTATACCTAGAAATTTGAGTGATTAGTTCTGGCATGAAAACCCTCTAGAAAATGTATCAATGAAGACTAATTAGGGCTCCTTTTCCTTCTGTTTTTCTGCATAAAACCAGTAAATTTAAAACATAAATAAAATGAAATTAAAGCCTAGAGAACAAGATAAAACCAAAATCCTAAATGTTTTCTTTTGATTTTTTGTGATTTTTTTACCCTTAGACAAAAATAAAATAAAGGGAAAGAAAATGTTTTGGATTTTTTTGGTTGTAAAATTAGAGAGCTTAGGATTAGTTCCTTCAAACCATTAGGCAAATGGAGTCTTTAGGATATCCTTCTTGAAGCCTGTTTGTATCTGTTTGACTGGAACCCTTGCAAAACACATGCCAAATTCCTACCCCAAACAATTTGAAGCTATTTGCTAAATATTATTTTCCAGGATTTTTTTTTTAATTTTATTCATATTAGAGCAAAATTACATATAAAAGATGCTTGAAAAGTGTTACCAAATGAACTAGCAGGGCTTCATTTGGCAAGCATTCAAGAGGGAGACTAGACCCAATGTCACCTCTGTCTAGCTCCTCAACTTCTTTGGGTGTCACTTACTCAGAGGAGAGCCCTTTACTGATACCTGCAAATAACTTTAACAAATGCTTCTCTATGCCTTTAGGAGTTAGATCAGTGCCTTATATATGGAGTCATTGTATAGTGATGCAAAGTATGTTGCTGTAGTGATATTCTATGACTATCAAGGGGTTAGACCCAGCCAATTTCTCATTGTATAATGCTATATAAAATCAGATTGCAATTTCATTCAACAAATTATGGCGTTCGAAGTAAATATAAGGGTCACCACTTGACATAGACTTGCATGTAATACAATATATACTTTCCAGAGTAACTGCACAATTGAATTAGTAACAGCAGTAAATAGTTATCACTGGTCCTAATATCAGTACTAACAATCAGATCTTAAGGATAGTAATTATCAGCTGTAAAAGTTGTTAAGTATTGACAGGCTATGTAAATTTTCCTTTAAAACCCAACTAGGGCCAAATGCATGCACAATTTAATTGCAACCAAATAACCACACATGGATTTCTTCACTTCATAAACAATTTGCAGCAGAATTAAAAACACTGAGAGATCAATCAATCACACCAATAGAAATAACACAATATCTTTCTGGTATAAACCCCCGGAAAAACCCAAGATGGGAAAACCGGTGCAGCAGTATGAGAAATATTTTATTCAGAAAATATGGAGCTCTTTTACAAATCAGAAATTCGATTTCAGCCAACAATGGCAAAATCGAAACACATAAATCAACTGAGAAAAACCTGTATGATTGGCATGGAAAACGAGGCAGCTGAAGCTGCTGTACGGCCTGTACGGAATCCGTACGGCCTGCTGTACAGATCCATACCTGTATGGCCCCTTGCTGCTGCTGCTGCGCTGAATGCCTCTACCAAATCTGCCCTGTCTCTCTCTTTGTCAATTTGGGTGTCTTCCGAATCTCACTCCTCTGTCTTCTTCAAAGAAACTCTCTTCCTCACAAAACTGCTCTCTCAATCTCTGTCGGAATAAATGTGTGTCTTCTCAACCAATTGACCTTTCCTTTATAACTCAATGTTAAGCGAATAACCTAATCTCATTATGGATCAATGGATGAGATCCTCCAATGAGATCAATGGCCAAGATTAGATCTTGTCATTCACTTTAATTTTTCGCTCATACTTTATAAAAAGTAATTTCATTAAGTCAATAATTAAATAGATCACTTTAATTAATTTTTCCAAGTAAACTTAGGAAAAGTTAATTAAATACATTTTTATTGGTTTACTCAATTTTCGTCTTCTACATGCAAAGACACATGCATGCAGGAAGACCTTCCTCAGTTGTCATAATCTAACACTCCCTCTCAACGAGGAAGGGATTCGGTAACAACCCCACCTTGTTTCTGAACTTTACAAACTTGAGTTTGCAAAGTGCCTTGGTGAATATGTTTGCCACCTACTCATCTGTCTGAATGTACTCCAACCGAATGGTTCCTCTCTGAACACAATCTCCGAGGAAGTGATACCGGATGTCAATGTGCTTGCTCCTGTCATGGAACACTGGATTCCCAGAAAGGTTGATACCACTCTGATTATCACAGTGAACTATAGTAGTCTCTATCTCACTCTCGAACAAACTTGAGAGCAACTTCCTCAGTCACATCCCCTCACATGCAGCCATGCTGGCTGCCATGTACTCAGCCTCAGCTGAGCTCAATGCAACTGACTTCTGCTTCCTGCTGAACCAAGAGACAACTCCTGACCCAATGCTGATGCAGCAACCTGAAGTGCTCTTATGATCCTCTACACATCTCGCCCAGTTGGCATCTGTAAGCCCCGCCAACTGAAAACTCCCACTGCGCTCATAAACCAATCCATACTCCACTGTACCTCTGATATAGTGAAGTATGTGCTTCGCAGCTGTCCAAAGTACCCTTCGAGGGTTCACCATGAACTGACTCAGAGTTGACTGCAAAGCTGATGTCTAGTCGAGTGTTGACCAGATACATAAGCGACCCAATATGCTGCCTATACAGAGTAGGATCAAACTCCTCTGATCCTGATGCATCCATCTTCCTCCAGTTGGAAACTAGAGGTATAGCCATAGACTTGCAGTCCTCCATCTTGAATCTCTTCAAGACCTCAACTGCATACTTCCCCTGTCCAATGAAGAAGCACCCATCTCTCTGCCAAACCTGCAGACCCAAAAAGTAATGCATCAACCCAAGGTCTTTCATCTCAAACTCTACTGCAAGATTGGACTTGCAGTCCCTGATCAACTCCTCATCTCCTGTAAGAAAGAGATCATCCACATATAGGACCAGTATGAGAGGTACTTCACCTGCCAAGAAGTACATGTTATGGTCTGCCTCACTCCGCTGGAAATCCATCTTTCATAGATAGTTGTCAATCCTCGAGTACCATGCTCAAGGTGCCTGCTTGAGCCCATAAAGAGCTCTGTGCAATCTGCATACATGCGACTCTCTACTCTCTGTCTCGAACCCCTCTGGATGCTCAATATAAACCTCTTCCTCAATCACTCCATTGAGGAAGGCTGTCTTCACGTCCATCTGATGAACGTGCCAACCCGTCTATGCTGCCAATGATAGGATAGTCCAAATAGAAGAATACCTAGCGACAGGGGCGAAGGTTTTCTCATAGTCAATACCTTCCTTCTGCGAATACCCCTTTGCCACGAAGTGTGCCTTGTACTTCTCCACACTTCTGTTTGCTGCATGCTTTACCTTGTAGATCCATCTAGAACCCACCACCTTCTTATCCCGTGGTCTTTGAACAACCTCCCATGCCTGATTCTTCATGATTGAGTCATGCTCCTCAACCATGGCCTCTTGCCACACATCATGCTGTGCAGCAGCCTCGAAACTAGAAGGTTCAGAGTCAATCAACTCTCTCATCAGTGCCATATAACTCAGTCTATCTGGTGGTACGCTCCGTCTGAAAGTTCTTTGTGGAAGACTCACCTGTCTGGAATCCTGAACAGTGGCCCTATACCACTTAGGCTGTGGCCTAGTGTCTCCCTGCTGCGGCTGCTGGATATCCTCCTCCTGCTGTTGCCCATCCTCCCCATCAAAAATAGGGGGATCCTGTTCTCCTGACTCCCTCTGACTACCAGAACCTGTGCCCTGTGTCTGAACCTGTACCTGTGACTCCTCCAACTTGACTCCTCCAGAGTCCTTAGCTGGCTGCTCCTGTGCTGGTAAGTCCATAGATCTTCTCAAGGCTCGGTCCTCATCAAATTGGACATCCCTGCTCACAATGATCCTCTTGCGAGCTAGGATATAAACTCAGTAAGCCTTGGAAGTCTCACTATACCCAACTAGAAGCCCCTTCTCTCCAGAAGGATCCAGCTTGTTCCTAGTGTCAGCATGAATGTGACAATAGCATATACTCCCAAATATACGCAAATGACTTACGTCTGGTCTAGTACCTGTAAATACTTCCTCAGGTGTCTTCCTCCCCAATGCAGTGTGGGGACACCTGTTCTGGACATATATTACAGTCCGAAATGCCTTGGCCCATAGGAATAGAGGTAATCCCTGAACAAATAACATGGCCTTAGCTGTACTCACTAGTGTCCGGTTCTTCCTCTCTGCCACTCCATTCTGTTGCGGGGTATGAGGAACAGTGTGTTCCTTCTTGATCCCCTCTGATGCACAGTACTCCATGAACTCTCTGCTGATGTACTCACCACCGTTGTCTGTCCTCAATATCCGAATCTTTCTCCCTGTTTGGTTCTCCACGAGAGTTTGAACTCTCGAAACCGATCGAAGACCTCTGACTTGGCCTTCAGAAAATAGATCCAGGTTTTCTTGGAATAGTCATCAATGAACGTGACACAGTAACTGTAACCACTGAATGAATGTACACTCATTGGTCCGCATACATCCGAATGCACCAAGTCTAAGGCTCCCTCAGACTTGTGCTCACTATGTGGGAAAGGTCTCCTAATGTTCTTCCCCAACGCACAACCCTTGCAGTGGTTGTGCTTGTCCTCCCGAACTGAAGGAACTCCAATGACTGCCTCTCTCAGATGCCTCGGTGCACCATGATGTAAGTGTGCCATCCTCCTATGCCATAACTCACCATCACTGCTGCTGCTGCTACTAACCAGAGCCTTTGCAGGCTCAAACTGTAGTTTGTAAACCTTCCCACTCTGAAGTCTGAACCCCAATCATCCCGTCCAATCTCTGATCTGACCCATGTGGCCTGATAT
This sequence comes from Larix kaempferi, assembly GCA_027924585.1. Lineage (NCBI taxonomy): Eukaryota > Viridiplantae > Streptophyta > Pinopsida > Pinales > Pinaceae > Larix > Larix kaempferi. The sequence goes on from BSBM01001003.1 coordinate 2,140,511, forward strand.
ATACTTTCCTGTCCCGGAAAGTCACTAGAAAACCCTTGTCTTCTAGTGTGGAAACTGATATGAGATTCTTCGTCATTCCTGGGACATATAACACATCAGCAAAGCTGATAGGTTTTCCAGACTCCCTCTGAAACGATACAGTGCCAACACCCTGCGCCTGATACCGTGCATCATCTCCTAACTCAATGTGGAGATTTACTCCACCCTCCTTCAAGCTCTTGAAGAAAGACCTATGTTCTGTCATATGACAAGAAGCACCACTGTCCACATACCAGATACTGCTACTGATGGAACTTGCCATGCAAGCTATCAAGCAAAAGTCTTCCTCAAAACTCCTGCTGAAATCATCCACCTCCGTTGAACCTGCCATCTGAGTGTTGTTGTTGTTGTTCTTCTTCTCTGGGCACTGGGAAGCAAAGTGTCCATGCTTGTGACAAATGAAGCACTTGACTTTTGCCATGTCCAAGTTCTTCTTGCTACCTTTCTTCTTCTTTGCCTTCCCCTTACCTTTGCTCGATAGGGCTAGAGCCTCTTCATCCACGATCTGTGTAGTACCGCTGGATGAAGCTGATCCTTGACCCATGCGAGTCTCTTCCTGTGCGAAGTCATCCCACAATCTCTGCCAGTCAGGGAGCTTCTCCCTAGCCACCACGCCTTTAACAAAGACCTCCCATGGCTTAGAAAAGCCATTGAGAGCTATATGCACTAGCTCCTCATCCTCAGTCTTAGAGCCCACTGCTCCAAGCTCATCCCTAATCTGTGTGAGCCTTGTAAGACAAGGCACCACTCCTTCACCCTTGGCCATCCTGGTACTGCGCATTCTCTCCTGTAGTACCATCTTTTGGTTTTCATTCTTGCTCTGGTAAAGACTCTCCAAAGCCGTCCACATCTCTAATGCAGACTTCTTTCCAGACAGGTGAGGGACTATGTGGTCCTTCACCCCATCTAGAATGATCAACATAGCTCTGGAATCTATCTTTTTCCAAGCTGCCAAATCTGCCAGATCTGTGGGAGAAACCTTGGTACTATCAATGTGCTCTGCAGCATCATTGACATCCAGGATCTTGGTGATCCTCTCTTTCCAAGTAGGAAAGTTCTGTGCCCCCTGGAGTCTATCCTCAACTCTCAACTGTGCGGCCATAGTACATAGTGCCAATAAACCCTTGGATAGATATGCAGTGATCTATCCAAGTACTCTGCTGCTATCTCTCAGTCTGCTCAGAAGAGCTCTGATACCATGTAATTTTAAAAAAAAAACCCAACTAGGGCCAAATTCATGCACAATTTAATTGCAACCAAATAATCACACATGGATTTCTTCACTTCATAAACAATTTGCAGTGGAATTAAAAACACTGAGAGGTCAATCAATCACACCAATAGAAATAACACAATATCTTTCGGGTATAAACCCCCAGAAAAACCCAAGATGGGAAAACCGGTGCAGTAGTATGAGAAATATTTTATTCAGAAAATATGGAGCTCTTTTACAAATCAGAAATTTGATTTCAGCCAACAATGGCAAAATCGAAACACATAAATCAACTGAGAAAAACCTGTATGATTGGCATGGAAAACGAGGCAGTTGAAGCTGCTGTACGACCTGTACGGAATCCGTATGGCCTGCTGTACGGATTCGTACCTGTACGGCCTGTTGTACGGCCCCTTGCTGCTGCTGCTGCATTGAATGCCTCCACCAAATCTGCCCTGTCTCTCTCTCTGTCAATTTGGGTGTCTTCCAAATCTCACTCCTCCGTCTTCTTCAAAAAAACTCTCTTCCTCACAAAGCTCTCTCAATCTTTGTCGGAATGAATGTGTGTCTTCTCAACCAATTGACCTTTCCTTTATAACTCAATGCTAAGCGAATAACCTAATCTCATTATGGATCAATGGATGAGATCCTCCGATGAGATCAATGGCCAAGATTAGATCTTGTCATTCACTTTAATTTTTCACTCATACTTTATAAAAAGTAATTTCATTAAGTCAATAATTAAATAGATCACTTTAATTAATTTTTCCAAGTAAACTTAGGAAAAGTTAATTAAATACATTTTTGTTGGTTTACTCAATTTTCGTCTTCTGCATGCACAAAGACACATGCATGCAGGAAGACTTTCCTCAGTTGTCATAATCTAACAGGCTAATCTAGAATGAAGGTTGACCACTTTCAGCAGTAAAAGATATGAGTTAGCACTGTATTTAACCTTAAAAAAACCACAGAATTAAGCTGTATAATGCACAGTAGAAGCGGCAGTGTATATAGCATTTACATCATCATTAAGAGATAGTGAATAGTATAATATCAACAACAGTACTTATGATGATTAGGAAGCAATATGCGGTAACTTTTATGATGGTCATGCATTAACAATTTAAACAAGAAGTCCTGAAATCAGCATATATCACTCATGTACATACTACAGTGCTTTGAGTATATAGCATAAAAGACAGTGAATAGTATATCTCAGCTAATCTTCAATGATTATCATTCATCAATGGTTGCCAGTTATCATAAGTATCGGCAGTATACAATAGTTAGCATCAGCATTCAAGTCAAAAGTTTTTACGTCAACAGTGGTCACAGTAAACAGTGAGGAAAGCAGCCCTAAAAGGGTTTAGAAGACGCTTAAACAAGCTCGTTTTGAGTAGTAAAGAGGTCCTTTGTCAAGGCTGAATTAGTACAACCACTGAAAACATGCTTAACAGTAAATCCTAACTTTTGATTGACTGGCTTTCTGCAGGTTTGTTTGACAGGTTTAGGGCTCCAGTCAAGGAAAGAGATGACGCCCAGTTAGATCGTAGGGTAAATCAGGCAGGGCGAATTCACTTATGAGACTAGATTTGTCAAAATTGCAATATTTTTCGGTTTTTGAAATTTTTTACTTGACCTGATTTGGGTACTCTGTACCCCGATTTTGGGTACTTAGGCGGTACGGCTGTTGGACAAATTGATAGCTCGCCGATCTGGGGGGGGTCGATTTGGACTATTTCATGTTTAAAATTTTACAAATTAAAAATTATAACATTAAAATAAATTACATGTGGGCCCCTTGCCCCTTACCTAAACCCGCTCGACACTACATTTCTCACCTAATTTTCACTGCAGTGCTCGGTGCTCACAACTCCAGCGACGACGCGCCCTCCAACGATTCTCTTTGAATTCTACGCAGTGACAGTCTCTTCATCGATTCTCTTTGTGGGCTTCAACAATACTCCTCCAGCTCTTGATCAATACACTGTCCCAGTGTCCAGTGATACGCTTTGGGGCTTCAACAATACCGTATACTCCTCACTGCCCTAGCTACTCTTCAGCGTGGGCAGTCTCTTCTTCAATCCGGGCAGGTTCCTGTACAACGCGGCCTCTTCCCTTGTTCACGGGTGGACAGAGTGTGGGTGTCGGTTGACTGTGGAACAAGACAGTCGTTTCAACGAATTGCCAAACGCTGAAACAGTGAGTCATTCGATTCATTTCCTATTTTTTCAGTCATTTATTAAATAAAATTTCAATTAATAATTTTAAATTTATTAATTTATAATTATAATAAAATTTAAAAATTAGAAAATTATAAATTATTTGAATTAGAATTTCATTTCTAGATTTCTCTAGAGTCTAAGCCCTTACAAAATTACAAGTTACAACTTCAAGTTTAGTAGTTTACTCATACCGTTTTTAACTTTTTTTATTTTCAGTTTCCCTATCATCACCAAACCAAAATGTCTTCTTCAAAGCAAGATGCTCAATATCCACAATGGAAATATGTGGACCGGACAAAACAATCAAAGGATAAAGGGGGGACAACCATAATAAAATGCAATTTTTGTAAGGTTGAATGGATAGGTAGTTATACAAGAGTAACGACCTATTTTATGCAGACCCCAAGGATGGGTGTTGAGCTTTGTAATGGAGACCCGAAGGATCCCACTAAACTCCCTAATGTACAAATGGAGCAGCGAAGGGCTGATGGTGCATCGGGCAAGGAAATCTCAAGGCCTTGCTGTAAACCCTGTGATGATGTGAGTGATGTGTCCACTGAGGTTGGTGATGAAAATCCATTTGAAGATGAAGTTCAGTTTGGTGATGAAAATGTGCCATCAAAAGCATCCAAAAGCACACTCAAGCACGCAAGAAGCCAAAAATTGGTGGCCTTCATGACATGTTTGATGTGAAAGGTAGGGAGGGTATTGATATTGCAATAGCAAGATTTTTTCTTGCATGTGGCATTCCTTTCAATGCAGCCCGCTCACCATATTTTGAGCAAATGGTCCGTGCGATTAATAATGGACCTATGGGGTATAAGCCACTTGGTTATGAGAAGCTTCGAATAGTTTTGGTGGACAAGGAGAAAGCACGGCTTGAGAAGGCAATGCCACCATTGAAGGCATCTTGGAGTGTGGATGGATGCTCCATTGTTATGGATGGTTGGACTGAATGTAGGAATCGTCCATTGATAAACAAAATTGCCTCTTCCATCTCCAGTCCATACTTTCTCAAGGCCATTGATTGCTCCGGTCAAGAAAAGAACACCATGTTCTTGAAAGACCAATTATGTGATGCCATTGCTGAGGTGGGCCCTTCCAATGTCGTCCAAGTTATTACAGATGCAGCCACAATGTGCAAAGCAGTGGGGGTAATGGTCCAGAAAGAGTACAGGTTAGTGACAATTCTCAAATGTGATTTTTTTTAATTGAAGTTTCTGTTTAACTCTTTACATAAATTAAAATTACAAATCTTATTTTTAATTATAAGTCCATTTTTATTTTATTTTTCATCTTTATTCATGAATTAAAATTAAAAATCAGATATCTAATTCTTTTTCATTTGTTCCATAGGCATATTTTTTGGACGCCATGCGTAGTGCATTCTTTGAATAATGCACTGAAAGACATTGCAAAGATTGAATGGATCCGGTTGTTAATTGAGAATGGCCGCAAAATTCAAATGTTCATATGCAACCACCACCATTCACAAGCAATTTATCGCATGCATGCAAAAATGGATCTTCTTAAACCCGCTGATACCAGATTTGCCTCTTATTACATTATGCTTAGACGACTTGTGGAGATGAAGGGAGCTTTAGCGACCAAAGTTATTAGTGACATGTGGGAGCAATGGATGCTATCTACCTCAGACGCAACTATGGAGGTAAAGAGGCTGATTTTGGATGATCAGTTTTGGGCTGATGTCAAATTCGTTGTGGAATTTGTAGAGCCAATTTGTGATATGCTTCGCTATGCAGACACAGATGGTCCATGTTTAGGTGAAATTTATGAGAACATAGACTCTATGTGTGAGAGGATCCAATCCATCACAGATAGAAAAAATCCTACTTTATGGGCACAGTTGCAATCATTTATACATAGGCGATGGAATAAATTGAACACGCCACTTCATATGGCAGCCTATGCAGTAAATCCGAAATGGTATGATTCCACAACAGGAAGAAGGCCTCCTTCCCAAGATGGAGAGGTGGTGAAGGGGTTTTTGATTGCTGTAAAAAATATGTATGGTTCTTCAGAAGAGGCCTTTGAGATACGATCTCAATTTTCCCAGTTTGCACTTTGCACGTGGCCGAGCTCTCTTTGGTTCACATGAATCAAAGGCAGATAGGCGGGAGAAGAAGGATCCGATTGATTGGTTGTGGCTTCATGGTGTGGATGCTCCTGAGTTGCAGCAGTTTGCGATATAGTTACTTGGGCAGGTAGTTCCACTTCCTCATCTTGCTTCTATATTAAATTTTAATTAATTTTACAAATTTACATACTTGAGGCCTCCACTAACAATTTTCCATACAATTACTTGGATAGGTGGCTAGTTCCTCATCTTGTGAGAGGAATTGGAGCACTTATGCTTTCATACATTCAATGAAGAGAAACAGGTTGAGGTCAAAGAAAGCAGAGAATCTAGTGTACATTCATAGCACACTTCGTCTTATATCTCGAAAAGACCCAGGATACAAGGAGGGTCCTTTCAAGAGATGGGACCAGTACACAAATGATGCTACCTGTGTGGATGAGGAGATACAACCAGATGGCCTGATTTAGCTACCTCCAATTACTACTGTTGAGCAGGAGCCTCAACTCGAGAGTGATGCCTATCTAGAGAGCTTGCTGACAGAGGACCTTAGTGATGCTGATGACATTGATCCTGAGGATGCTGATGACATGGCTTGAGGAAGCCAAATCAACTATCTTGTTCATTGTTTAACTTTGCTATTTTGAACCTTTTATTTCGTGTCTGGAAATGCCATTAGCCTATTAGGCAAAATTTGAATGTAGTTTGACAATGGACTCTTGGAGTCATGGACATCTAATATTATTAAATTATTAATTATATAACTTCTAGTCTTCCACTTGATATATGCATGTAAGATGTGATTGTGACATGTTTTAAATTTTTAATATTTTATTTTTATAAATTTTAAATTATATATATAATTAATATATATATATATATTTCTACAGTACCCTCGACGTACCCAAGTACCCTGTTTCAAAAAGTGGCGTCCTTGTCCTCGTACCCACGTTTCCTGGCAACTTAGGTCTTAACCAATGTCATCAATCAATGAAACAATACATATATGAGCAAATACAAGATCAACATTCAATTGAACATTAGAGCAATCATTAAAATCAACACTGTATCATCCAAAACATCAATTGTAAATGTGCATTAATATCAGTCCTAACTGTTTCAAATCCACAAGGGCTGAGAGTCTTGGAGGTGGGTCCAAAAGCTGTCCTGAATATATAAGTTTGGAGGATTAGGATTTAGGACAGTCTAAAATTTCAGTTGACAAAGGAAACAGGTGGGACAAGCCCTAAAGGGCTTACAAAACCCCCAGTCAACCTCACTAGGGCACAAAAGGAAGCTGTGGAGGAGACCGACCCCTTTGGGGACCTCGCTGCAAGGGAGAAGAGGGGCTCGAGCTGCTACAACAACCTTATTAGGGTTTGGCCCTTCTCTAGAGGTGACCCTTGGGGCTGGTGGCTTGAGAAAGGTAGGCCGCAACCTTTATGGCCTAAAAACTTTGCCAACATTTATGTTTTTTGATTTTTGTAGTCTTGGGGTTTTTTGAAACATAAAATGCAGACCTAATCCTAGACTAATCAACCATGAAATGCAATTAATTTACACATGCCATACTGAAAATTTGATAAATAAAAATAAATGACAAGGTTAGGGTTTTTAAGGATAATACTTCAACCCTAGGCCATGAGGGATGGTGACCAACCTCCCTTTTGGAATTATTTCTCTTAGCTTTCAAACTAGGGCATCCAACAACAACCTCTAGGGTTCATTGGAGGAGCCTAATTTAGGAAAAAATCAGAGATCCAAGGTCCAAACAAGAGAAAACCCCCTCAAAGGGACATTTTTTACTATGCAAAAGTTGACAAAAGGCTGGTAAGAAGCCCTAAATTAGAAAAAATGCAGCATTACACCACCATTCAATCCATAGAGAAGCATAAACTCACCAACTTTTACCAAAGAAAGGTCCAAGAAAGAAACCCTAGATCCTCCTTGAGCTTGTGTTAGTCCAAAATGCTAGCATCAACCTTGCAAGTGCATGAAAACTCTAGAAAACTCTCCAATTTCCACTTCACGCAAAAGAGAACATCATCCAAGAGGTGCGCATCACTTAGAGAGGTCAAGAAGGGTAAAAAAGTAACATAATGATGTTTGATCCCAAGTCCTGTGCTTAACAAATGACAAATGAATAGATATTTATATCCATTTTAGCACGAGATTAAATTTTTTATCAAGCCTAAATGTCAATTTGAAATTAAACAAAATAATATTAAAATATTTCAAAATAAGACAAAATTAGGGCTTGTCACCCACACGTTGGGGACTAAACCCTAAAACCAACATAAAATGATAAAAAATACTAGAATAAGCAAGCCAAGGACTCACTGTGACTGCAAGAGTGAGCCTAAGGAGGATGTTATGCCCCTACTAACCCCAAAATGATGAAAAATGTCCCTCAACGTCCCCCTTGCCTTAGCTTGAGGCCTGATCAATCATGATGACATCATAGGGTCGATTTGGTCAGAGAGGGTAAAATCAGCTGCAAAGAAGGTCCAAGTGGGGTGGTGGACTTAGGGATAACTTCCCTAGATGAAGCGTAGTCCCCCTCAAAGCATAAAAGGATGGTGGTCACGTGACCCAATGCCCTACCATTGGAACCCCCAGACACCAACCCTAGGGCTAAAAATCCCCAAAGAGGGCAGTTAGCTATGCCACTAAGCCATCGTACTTCCAAGAGTAAAACCAAGGGGCCTGGTCATGGCCAACCATAAGTAGGAGCCCCACACTTGGCCTTTTAGCCCTCTTCTACCAATGATCTGCTGGAATGCTGACAACTACAGAGGCGTAAGTGATTGCACTGCATTTTATCCTTTGTTTTCTTGATTTGAACAAGTAATATTTGACTATGATATCTTAGACGAGAGATCTCTTCTTCTTTCTCCAAGATAACTTTGTTGAATTCTTTCTGCATCTTCTGTATTGATTTCTAATGTTCTTGCAAAATCACCCTTGAGATATCTTTGAAATCTTCAAATGACACAACCTTTGAATCATACTTCATTTTAACGTCCTGCAATGTGATTTTTTTATTTTTATAAGAAAATATCAAAAACTTCTTCGTGTTTAAAATGAATGTCCCTAGTGCTTCCATCCAGGGTGCACCCAAAATTATGTCACCGTAATTGTACCACAAAGATTTAACAATGAATTGTGAGATGACAATATAATCTCCAATGTTCAGTTGTAAATTGCTTATGCTATATTGTTTTTCGTTCCATGAATCTAGTTTTTCAATTATATTTGACTCGGGAATCATTAACTGGTTAGCGAATTCAGTACAAATATAATTATTACGTTTGGTGGGATTGATGGAGATATTGATATCTTTCCCTCCAAGTGTCCCTTCAAATCTAATTAGCATTGATGTAGAAACTCTTGTAGTTTTAGGGAATTATCCTTTCTCTTTGTTATTGGACTCATTTGCTTTCAAAAAAAAAATCCCACAAAAATCTGAGTATGAAACTTATATCTTCCTTAATATAACTTATTTTTTTCCCTTTAACTTAGTACTAGAGTTTAAATAATATTAAATAACTCCTTTATCTTAAACTTAAGAAATCCTTCCTTTATATCCTTTAGCTTTTCACTTTTTAATTTTATATTAAAAAGTATTTTCTTGATATAAATTTAATATTTCCTTTATACTTTCCCTTCCCTTAAGATTAGGATTTGAGAAAATGTTTTAAATAGGATTACTTGTGATCCAAGGAAATATCTTAATGTTTTTAAACCTTTTGAAATAGGACTTCAAACCTTTCACTCTACGTTTCTTGTTAATCTTTTGAATACTTTCCACTCTTTTGAATTTGATTTTAAAACCTTGGTAACTTTTTATTTTCACCAATTTAGGAAAGTAATTTTATAATACTTAATTGTATAATGCTCAACCTTTTTGTGCTCAAATATACTGTGTTATTTTATTGAATAATCAATATGATGACTTACTCGACTTGAGTGACTTATTCCTCCGAATCTTCAATTTATATAATGGTTTGTTATCATTAATAAGTTATTATGCTTCAAGCAGCAGGAAAATTGCTGTAGGCTAAAAAGCCGAGCTATCTGGGTTGCGCAGGGGGACCGTAATACAAAATTCTTCCATAGGCTTGCTTCTCAGCAGAGAAATTTAAATACTATCTGGGAGATCTGTGGCAAGGATGGCCCCTTTGTGAGGGATGAGGAGAAGATTATGAATTCTGCTGTTCATTTTTTTAAGGATATTTTCAAACAACCGGCCTCTAACAATCTGGCAGATCAATTAAGGATTATTAAAATTTTTCCTAAATTTTTTTCTGACAAAGATGTACAGAGGTTGGTAAAGAAATATCACTCGATGAAATCAAAGGTGTTATATTGAAATTTATCAAAGAGAAGAGTCCTGGACCTGACGGGTGGACCGTCGAGTTCTTTCTGCACTTTTTTGAGCTACTTGGGTTGGATTTACTTAAGGCTATTGAAGATATTCATCAAAAGACATATTTCCCGGCTAAAATGAATTCAACTTGCATTACTCTCATCTCTAAGAAAGATCATCTTGAGGACTTCAATGACTTTCGTCTGATTTCATTATGTAATCTGCTGTACAAGGTAATCACGAAAATCATAGCAAACATAATCAAGCCAATTTTGGCCAAGCATATCTCGCTGGAGCAATTTGGCTTCCTGTCTAATAGGAAGATACTTGACGCTATGGGGGTGGCCCAGGAAGGCTTACATTCAATTAAAGCTCGGAATATACAAGCTATGATCTTGAAGCTGGATCTCAATATGGCATACGATCGGGTCGACTGGACCTTTCTGAGACTGGTCCCGTTACAAATTGGGATTCCAGTTGACACGACCAACTAGATAATGGCATGTGTCTCTACTCCCTCTTATGCCATATTGGTCAATGGCTCTCCTTCCCATTATTTCACCAGCAACCGTGGAATCAGACAAGGTTGTCCCTTATCACCACTTCTTTTCATTCTAATTATTGAAGGTCTTAGTCGATTAATTGGTGAAGCCAAGAATAAAAGCAAAATTAGAGGCGTCAAAATTACAAGATCATGCGCTATCACACATCTCCTCTTCGTAGATGATGTCTTGATCTTTGGGGAGGCCTCGGTTACTGAATGGAGTGTTCTAAAGGAGATCTTTGAGGTTTTTTGCAATGCTTTAGGTATGAAAATTAGTAATCAGAAATCTGAATTTTTATTTAACTGCTCTGATTCTATGATCCTTGCAGAGATTGGGAGCCTTCTGCCCTATAGAATGACTAATCTAAAGGAGGGTTTTAAATACCTGGGGTTCTTCTTGAAGGCCAATAGCTATAAAGCTCAGGATTGGGGTTGGCTGTTACAAAAAATTGACCGAAAGATTAACAATTAGGTCTATAGATGGCTTTCTCATGGAGGTAGGCTTGTGTTGGCTCAAGCAATGCTAATTAGTATTCCGATTTATTGGTTGGGATTGATGAAAATTCCAGCATCCACTATGAATTCCATTAGAAGGAAAATCTTTCACTTTATCTGGGCTGGCAAGAGAGAGTCAAATAAATTTCATCTTTCGAGCTGGGAGAGTATCTCATGGCCAAAGAAAATCAGTGGGTGGGGTCTTCTGCACCTAGATCGGTTCAGTTTGGTGGTGAAAACTAAGAGCCCTTGGCATGCATTAACTGATGGTGGCATGTGGATTTTTGTCATTCGCTTGAAATACCTAAGAACTGCAATGCCAGTTCTTTGGATCAGAAATCCGGTACTTAAAACAAGGAATGCATCCTTAGTCTGGAGAAGCATCATCACGACTTTCCCTTATATTTCAGAATATCTCAGTTGGCAGGTTGGAAATGGCCTGAGAGTTTACATTGGAATCGATGCCTTCGTGGGAGCACAGGATAACTTTTGTCTTTCTAACCAGCTAATTGTCATAGAAATCATATTTTTGTTTTAGCACAGATTTATAAGGATGGGGATTATCCTATGTGGTTGACGGCTGAAGATTTGGGCATGACAGGGGACCTTGCCATAGAATGGACTTCATATATCAAAATTCTGTCATCCTCTGGCATTTCTCTTTGTAAAGAGCAGGATAAACTTGTGTGGGATGGGCCGCGTTCAAATGGAAACTTGACAGTTAAGCTGGCTTACTTTGAGATCCTTATGAAAGAGACGAATCCAACATCAAATTGGTGGCATAATCTAATTTGGTGATGGAATCTTCCCACGAAGTTGAGATGTTTTATTTGGCTATGTCTTAAGGACAAAATTCTCACCTGGCCCAATCTTTTGAAGCGGGGATTTACGGGACCTAATATTTGCATTCTGTGTAAAAAGGATGAGGAGGATACTACTCATCTATTTGTACATTGTCCCTTCCTTGTGAAGACCTGGTCAGAACTCCAGAGATTATTTGATTTTCAAGCTGAATGGACGGGGATTAATCTGGATGATTGTTTTTATAGATGGACGCAGCAGAACCCGACCTTTAAAACTCTCCCTATTTTTGTCATATGGGAGATTTGGAGGAGCATAAATAAAGCGTTATTTGAATCAAGCTCAGTCTTCTATTTTTCACATTTGTAGGAGAGTCATATCATTTTTGTCTGACTTTCCTTGCAGCAGAAAGAAGAAGCCACTCAGGCAGCTTATGCCACCATCAATTGATTATGAGGTCCCTGTGGGTTTCTTCGACAGAGCCTCGAAGAACAGTTCATGTGGAGCAGGTATGTTGTTATACATTAAATCTGATCATAAAATCCTGCTTAAGATGGGCGTAGGTACCGAAAGTAATACAAAATCTGAGTTGCTATCACTCTGGGCTCTGCTCCGATTTGTGCTTTTGAGAGGCATAATTCGCATTCAAATTTATGGAGATTCTAAAGCTATTATAGACTGGTTCTCAGGTTTACATGACATACAGGTTCTCCATTTATCTCACTGGGTTCAGAAAACTAGAAAACTCATCCTCAGATTTGAAGTATGCTCCTTTCGGCATATATACATGGAGTTCAAATCGGCTGCTGATAGGTTATCAAAGGATGCTATCGGGCCTATGGACAACATCTTTACATTTTGAGGATTGGATTGCTGATACCATGGTGGATCATGGTATCATATTTGTTTTCTAGGATGACCGCATACTTTGTTCTGTTAGTGTAATATGTTTTTTTTGGAATTGTTGTCAGCAGCCCATCTGGATTACTGTACTTGGGATATCTTGCACTTGTTGTTAGTTAGAGATTGATGGCTTATTGTAGAGATGGCGCTTTGAAAACTTTATGTAACTTTGATTTTCTACTGAAAATACCAAGTTATAGCTTTTTTTCACTGAAAAAGTAATTATGCTTCACTTATCCTTCCCAAGCGGTGATGTATCGCTTCACGAATTCACTCAATACTTCCCAAGAGGTGATGTGTTCGATTATTTTATGGTGGCTTAGACGATAATGTTTCAAGGAAGCGTAATACGTCGAATAGAAGGGTTGCAAGGTCACGATTTGTGGAAATTCTTGGACCTTTGACGGACTATCAAAAGTTTTAATTTTCTTTGCAGTAGTTCTTCTAGGATACATATGATTAGTGGCGGCTCTTCGACTGTTGACTATATTGAATCTTTGTTGCAGTCAATGTCGAAAGCCGTTTATCTCTGGAGTTTTCTAATCCCTTGATTGTAGGCGGCTTATAAAATGGAAGTTGCGGCTTGATTCTTGTTCGTCAAATGAATTACATGGTCATGACTTATATAATTTCCTGTTGGTTTTGTTTTTCAGTTGCTGGTGGCACTTGTAATAATAGTGGTTTAGTCGGCTCTCCAAATGGCAGCAGGCAGTTACGATAGAGGTGGCTTTCACTGTTTTAGATAAACACATTTTTTTTTCTCCTTGTTACTATCAAATACCCCTGTTGCTCTGTTCTCTAGTTCTATTCTTTAAATTTTGGAGTGGAATAGTTTGTCTTCAACAAAATTTTGAAAATGGACAAAGGCCGGTTGGTGGTCAAGGACCTGATTTGGTAAAAGACCTGAAAATTTAGAGAATATCTGAATGAATGGGTGTGGCCAACAGCCTGTTTCAGACAAGGTCTGAAAAATATTTCAAAGGCAGTATCAGACTTCGCTATGATACCAATGAACCAAACAAAATTCGCTCACACAAATTATCCAGAATATCTGAAATATAAAGTAATCCATAATAATTTATTGAATAAATGTATAAAATGAATGAGATATTTACAATGAGAATGAGGCTCATTTATATACCCACACAGGGTGCCCTTTCGTAAAGAGACGTGACTGTTCATCAGGAAGGTGTCTCTTCATTACATATTAGTTTATTCAATATTAATTATTGAGTTATTGTTAATGTTTACTTATATTTATATTTATATATATTTTGTTTATTACAATGGTGATATGAAACGATTTCAAACTTCTTGTGTTAACAAGTATCACATTTTGCCAAAAACATTTCAAAACTGAACTTCAATCTTCACCAATGAAAGTTGGTGAAGATCTTTTTGTATTATTTTTTGGAAACCCACGTGTTGTAGAGGGAGATGTATATGATGTGGTGGATGCCAAATAAAAAATGATACATCAAAGTCAATACTAAATCTTAATCCTTGATAGTTGTCTAATCAAGGACTCAAAAGTGGACAACCAATGCAAAATGACATGAAATATATAAATGTATCTCATCATCATGAGACATCTATAATGACAGATCTAGCAGCTAGCTATCTTGGAGAATCATGGCTTGTTTGCCCCTAGAATTCCTTGCATCATCTATATGATGTTGACTAGAGGGTGTAGTTGTGTTAGCTTGTGTAGAAGGTGGTGCTAATGCTGCCACTTCACCCTCCATGACGTCAAAGTCCTCCTTTGCACCCCACTCTTACTACTCCTCCCCTACCCCCTGTGCCTATTGCTGCTCCTCCTCCTCCAACCATGTAGGTGCCTCCTTCATAACAGGGGCCTTCTACTCCACCCTCCGATCAAGACAATATGTTAATATTGTCCAATGAAATGGCTTTCACATCAGGGACCTTGTCTAGTTACCTCATCCACATTTGAAGATTGTAGTGGATATTTACCAAATCATTGAGACGTGGGAAATCCAACCTGTAAGAGGGTCATAAATAAATTTAATGAGTCTTGAGGGTCATAAATAAATTTAATGAGTCTTGAGGGTCATAAACATGTTAGAAGGTAATAAATTATAACAATTGTAATTGCTTAGTTGAAGTTAACTTGTTGCACTTTTTTGAGTGTATTTCTTCAAACACACTCCAATTGCGCTCACATCTTGAAGTGCTACATGTTTGGCTGAGGGCCTGAATGGAAAAATATCGTAATTTGGTGCTCTTGCGCCATAATTTCGCCACCAAACATCTACAACAAATAAGAAAAAAAGACTTAAACTAGATTTCATTAAAACATAATTCAACTTTCAAATAAAACACAATTAAAATTTTAAATTCTAGTGGCTTACGTGGCATCAAAATACTCCTTTCATCGACAACATCGGCAAAGCCAAATAGTCCTCTAGAATCCCGATACAAATCCATCTCGTGATTAATTGTTCTACAAGTATCAATACCAGCCCCAGGTACCATCTTCTAGAGACATATCAGCATCCCTTCCATCACCTCGCCATTAATATCAAAGTTGCATGAGTAGTCATAGGTAGGGATCAGGAAAAGTTTTGTTACATGGATGGGTTAATGGAGCACCCCGGTCCATTGACTATCACTCAAATCCTATATTATATCTGGGGTTGCCCTTGCCCACATAATAAGATCATATAGTTTCTTTGGCCCTATCCATGGCCTCATACAAGTAGCCCATTGTGGGCTTATTCCCATCAACCAAGCAGAGAACATGTACCAAAGGTAACCGTGCACACTTCTTGCATTCCTTTACAAAAGGAATTGGTGTACACTAGTTTACTGATGGCTCTCCCATCATGGCTTGTGCTATATGCACAATCATATCACTCATAACAAACAAACATTTGCTTCAACTCAAACCAACATTGGAGCATAGACTAAATAAAAATGAAGCTACTGGCAAAATGTGTGATTATAGGATGCAATAACTCCTTGTTTCTTGTGAATCTCCTCATGAGGCTACGAACAAATGCATGGTGATATATGAATTTTGTGATGCTCCTTGCTTGATCAAGGACCTCAATGAAGGATATTTTTCCCACATCCTCAAGCATCAAATTGAGGCAATGGGAAACACATGGAGTCCAAAACACTGTGGGGTGCCTCTCCATCAGCATCTTGTCAACAACCATATAATTAGCTGCATTATATGTTATGATTTGCACAACATGCTCCAAACCAATCTCTCGGATGGATGCATCCAACAATTCACACAACAATGTTGCATCTTTAACACACACCAATGCATCAATGGATTTAATAAACATTGTACCCTTGGGACAATGTGCCATTAGAGCAAATTTGGGGTCTAAAATGGGCCTTATAAGAATACGAGCCACTTCGTAAGAAAACGATCCACCTCATAAGAAAAAGAGCCATTGAATTCAAGAACCAATAGAATTTCAAGAAACGAGTCAACCATAATGGTTGACATGGCATATTTAACACAAAAGAATAGTTAAAATAATAAAATAATGTTTATGAATTTTGGAGGAAAAGAGAAAAAAACTACATTTTTTCTTCGTATTTTCAACAGATCTCCTTGTCGTTTTACTCAAATTTCGAGCGGGAGCACTCATTGGATGCGGAATTTAATTCTGCATCCAACGAGTACCCACACTGCATACTTTTGAGGTACCCCACCCCACGAAAAATGAAAAATACATAAAAAAAGTGGTACTTCAAAGTAACATGTTTTTTTGATGTATTTTTCAAAGTAACACGTTCTTTTGATGTATTTTTCATTTTTCGTGTGGTGGGGTACCTCAAAAGTATGCAGTGTGGGTACTCGTTGTATGCGGAAATTCCGCATCCAACGAATGCTCCCGCTCGAAATTTGAGTAAAATGACAGGGAGATGTTGAAAATACTAAGAAAAAAGGTAGTTTTTTCTCTTTTCCTCCGAAATTCACAAATATTATTTTATTATTTTCCTTAGGAAGCCCATTTTAGACCTCAAATTTTCTCTAATGCAAGAAATTTAGAAGGGTTCTACCATTCCCATCTATTGAACCATCGGATATCACCATGCATCTAGTGGATTCCCATGTCTTCGTTAGCTTCTCCAATCTAGTATTGATGTCATTCTTTTCTGCTTGCAGAATTGGCACTCGCAACTCCTTGTAGGTAGGGAACTTATATCCTAGGCCAACTACAATGATATCATCACACTTTGGCTGGAAAATGGATTGGTCTTTGTGATTCTCAAAGTTAAATCCCTCTAGAAAAGACATCTCCCCAGAGCCTTGTCTATTTCTTGCTTCTCCTTTCTTTTAACCACTAATTGGATGGAAGGTTTAGCCCCATCTCCGGTTCTTGGAATTAAGAAAGATGAGGTCCTTGTGGAAGGTTAATCCGTGGAGTCCCTCTCACTGCCTTGTGTCCCATATCTGGCTATGGTTCTTGAGGATCTAGCGACTCCACTGGCAGAAACTTCAGATTTGTTAGCAGCTGCTTCTTCCTTCTTTCTATCCTTCTCACAAATAGAATCATGGGCCATCCACATAATGTATAGGATTGATTCACCACAGATCCAACATCATGCCCTGGGATTTTAACCAAGTGGTAATTCTATTGGCTAACCCCTCTTGTCATAGCATGACCACACAATTTACAAGACATTTGTCCCATCTTCAGGTTCACCATATTGCCAAATCAGATCCAAAGCCTTTGGCATGTTGGCAAGGCTATTTTGAAGCTCCAACTTGAACCTTGGGGCCAAAAAAATAGAAAAGAAATAACATCAAATAATGCTGGGAAAAAAACAGCTTGCTGTTAAACAAAAAACAGATCTCTAGATTGTTCTTTGAGCAATGAAAAGTGATAATAAGAGGCAAGCAAATATGGTCTTTGAAAACCCAACAAAAATCTAGAAAAAAAGAAGCCAAGAGGTTGGAATTTGAAGAATTATCTAGGATTTGAGAATATCAACACTGTAGGCAGCTAGCAATTGATCCGTGCTCCAATTAAAAAAAATTGATGGTGGTGAAAACAAGGTTTTGGCCAATGTTTTAAAAACCGGAACCAGGACTTGAACCGGTCGATGGTTGAACCGGATCATAGCCGGAACCAGCAATGAACCGGAGCGGTTTGATTTCAATGACTCAGATTTTTCAAAATACATAACAAATTACTTTTTTAATGGAAAAAAATATTTAACATTCCAAGCAACAAATTCTCCCAAAGTGGACGTCTTTAACCATCTCCACGAGTGAGCACAACTGCCACACGATTTTTGAGTGCCACAGATGTTTTAGATGAATGTCAAATGGGAACGATTCTCTCAAAAATTGCTTTGGCTGAATCTAACAGCATACTAACCATTTTCAGGGCTGAATCTAACAACTTTTCATCATACTAAGGGTTCATCGTCCTGCTGAATCTAACAGCATACTAACCCTGAATCTAACAGCAACAATTCAGTGATCAACAGTCAACACTCTTTACCTTCATGCCGTGCGGGCCTGCAGAGATCCACTTGGCTGGAATTTGATGGGTCTCGGCTGGTTTGGACCACTTCAGTACCAAACCGGCCAGTTTGGGCATCGGGCCGGTCGGTCTGGTATTGAACCGGTCCCCAGACCTATTTTTCTGCCGGTTCGAGGTTGGAGATGGTCTGGCTGATCAACCCGGCCGGTTCTGGGTTTGGTCTGACCAGTTTTTAAAACTATGGTTTTGGCCCTCCTAAACCTACTGGTTGATGATTGTAAGCCCTCTCCCTCTCATAGTCATTCCCCAACAACAGCAAAGCAAAATGACCCCCCCAAACCCAAAAATCTCCCTTTAAGTCGCTCAACACATGGGCAGCCGATTTTTTTGGTTGTGGTCCAAATTTTTCCCGAAAAATCATGATTTTTAGAAAAAAATGCAATTTCTGATTTTTGCAAAAAGATCATGATTTTTTTGGGCCAAAAAATTGGTGCCTAGAAAAAATTGTGATTTTTTGCCAGGGTTTTCAACAATGCTAATGACAACCAATTTGTTTGCCACTGACCTCGGGAAACCACCAACCAACCATGGCACTTTCTTCAGTTACCTTTTATAACACAAGGAAGATCCTCCCTTTTTCTGCTAAACAGTCCCTTGGTGATCTTCCCTTCCAATTCTCTTCAGTGTAGGTGGAAAGTGTCCAACTATTGGTTGCCTTCTAGTAATGACACGGAAGGCAACACTCTTGGCCCCAAAACAATCATTGAGCAACAGTAATAGGGTTGTAGGTTTATTGGTGTTTTCTTCATCTATTGTGAGCATTCCAGCCATGGTTTTTCGCCCCAAACCATACCATTCAGTAGCAAGTTTCCAACTTCCATAGAGTTTGACCAACCACAAGTCCATGGGATTCCTTTGCCATTTGCAGGCATAAACAACCTTGGTTTCACTCAAGTTCCTCCATAAACAAGAAGAGGGAAATGCTGATGGGAGAATGGAAGAATGGCTCCTCCCCTTACACACAGATGGATGAATGAATGAAAGGATAGAGAGACATTTTCTTAAATATCTACTCCCTCTCAAGGATATGACAACTTGTATTTGGCACACACACAAGTCAAAGATTAATTGGAGAGCTTGTAAGGAAGCATGGAGAAGAAAGGGTAGTACTTTCCAAAGTGCAATGCCAATGTCAAATCACCCATCCACCCCTTTCCCTCTTTCCCTCTTGTGGTATCGTATCCACCCCTTTCCCTCTTTCCCTCTTGTGGTATCGTAGTACCCTTGTTACTTTCTCAAGCAACCTTTTATTTGGATATTATATTAATAAATTTTCTTTTATAAGCCTTTACATAAACATATGCACAGCACGGAAAACACAACAACCACACCATAGTCCTAGCACACTACTGGGACTCAAACATTGCCCCACTACTGGGACTCTTTCCCTCTTATGGCATCCTCGTACCCTTGTTACTTTCTCAAGCAACCTTTTATCTGGATATTATATTAATACATTTTCTTTTATATAAGTCTTTACATAAACATATGCACACCACGGAAAACATAACAACCACATCATAGTCCTAGTCAGACCTTGGCCTTCAGTTTTGCGATAGGAATATTTACAATGCATTTCATATTATTTACATATGAGGTCATTTAATTCGATGCACATCTGGACTCCCACCACATATCACATCATACAGATAATACATGATTTAATCAAGTGTAATTCAAAGGGCAAAGCCAGGTTATCACATTGTCCCCACCTGCCCTGTAAACATATGCAGACATGGAAAACATAACAACCACATCATAATCCTGGCCCACTATTGGGACTCAGACATTCACTAGTCGGGCTCAGGCCTTGAGCTTTGCAATAGGAATATTTACAATGCATTTCATATTATTTACATACGGGGCCATTTAACTCGCCACATGTCTTGATTCCCGCCGCATAAATCACATCATACAGGTAATACATGATTTAATCAAGTGTAATTCAAAGGTCAAAACTGGGTTATTAACTTATTACATTCCCCCTAATTGCCCTCCCTTGAAATAACAGTGTCCTTCATGAATATTTCATTTCTTTCCAACAATGAGACCATGTCTCGATTCTTTCCAACATGTTTTTGGGGTAATTACCTTATGGGAAAGCAGTGAAGTTGAAGTTAAAAATGTGGATTAGGTTTTCTCTTCTTGTGCTAGCCTCTGTTCGTATTGTTTATAAATTTTGACTTAACTACTGGATCTGCATGTTGAGGGCTTCCCACCTCTCTCTTTTGCAATGCAGTGGTCGATATCATCTACAGGTATCGGCTGTAACGTTCAATGCTTCTGGTCATGGCTATCAACTTCACTAAGTCCACATTGTGGCTTATGGGTATCAGCTTCATAGCTTCAGTCGCATGCATAGTGTGTATCTGCTATCATGGTAATTTCTAGTATTGGTGACAATTCATTGTGGCTTGTGGGTATCAACATTGAGTATGGGTTTCATGCCTTCTGGCCTGTGTGCATTAAATTCACAGCTTTGGTGGCCTCGTGGGTATTGGTTATTGGCTTTCTGGTCATGGGTATGGGAATGATGCTGCATCTATTCTCCTGCATTTGCATATATTTTAATTAATAATTAATAATATTATCAAACTTTTACCTTTTTACAATGGTTTTAACTCTTTCTAGTAATAATTAGTAATAAAAATATTGGTAATAATAAAATCTGAGTAATGATTTCAGAAATCGCTACTATGAGTAATAGGATTTGTCATCTTCCCTGAAATTGAACAATAATTCCATTTGACTGGGTCAGAATAAGAGGTTGAATCCGGTGAGCAATATTCTGTCATGCAATTCGACATGGGACACAGCAGGAAAGAGAGAAGTAGGCTGAACTGTCTCAGAGAAAAATTGAAAGCTTCTGAAGTTTGGACACACTGTTCTTTGGATAGATGGATCCCAGAGAGTTCTTTGATGAATTGATTTCTCAGTAATGATGTGCAGTGTGAACCTAATATTCTGTCTCAACTGAAACATTGTACGTAAGATTGATGCAAAAAACCATCAAGTGTAAGGAGGTTATGATCTTGTCATGGAGGTGAATTTGGAGATTATAGCACTAAAAGGACTTTTAAACATCGTCTTGATTTGGAAATGTGCTTGGTTTACCCTTGTTTTTTCCCATAGCTCTGTCTTTAGTCCTTTATGGAGGGTTATAGTAACACCCCCTTTGTTCAGTCCCAAACGTGGACTACATGTGCTCTTCCACACTTATTGCACTTCTTTTGCCAAATGAAGCAAAAATGCTGTTTGGTTTACTATTTCCAGGAATTTAAGCCCTATCTTCTCTAGATATTTCTGAACTTTTTTTGTTTTCTTTGCACTATACTTTTGGTATTTGCTGCTTCATATTGGTTTTATTAATTGGAAAAATGTGACCACATGGAAGAATTGGATCTGGTGATCTTTCGGTTTGATTGTGATTACTGAATTTGAATGTGCATTTTCAAGAGCAGGTGGGAGAAGACTCATGCACTTCTTATTGAGGGTGGTCTGACCCATGCAGCCATCAGGAACTCGGTTACAAATTCTGTAATTGATTTTCGAGATGGTGTGATCCAGTTGTTTGAGATTCTTGAGGTAGATATTCCATGGTCTGACATAATCTTTACAATTTGTAGTTTATGGCTGACTATAAATTAGAAGTTTGACCGTTGTAATTTGGATGTTTTCTGAATCTACTTGATGAGGAAATCTTATTTGCAGAAAAATGGGGTACCTGTTCTTATATTTTCAGCAGGCCTTGCAGACATTATTGAAGAGGTAATCAGATAGGCATAATTTCACATTCATATTTTTAAACTAGAAATACTTTATGAATTATTTATTGCCTGTGGTGTCTGACATAATCTTTGGCGAGTTTGTGGATATTGGTTTTATCATGTTTGATAGGAAAAATATTGTTGCACACATACAACTTAATGTGAAACCAACTGGTGGCCAGGTTTTGCGGCAGAAACTTCAAAGAAATTTCAAGAATATAGAGGTGGTTTCAAATCGTATGATCTTTGACGACAAAGGCAATCTCACTGGGTTTAGAGGTACCTGTCTAGTAATATAGGTGTCACTAATCTGTCTGGTTATTGTTTCAAGTTATACATGTATGCAAGAAGGAATTTGCTAAAAGGTGAAAATCTGAATAAATATGTTGACTTTCTTGTGGTAGGCCATATTGACCAATATTCTAACCATTCATGAAATTGGACGATTTAACTTGAAATAAATTCAGTTAAATTTTAAATTCAATGTCTGTTTTGAGTCAACCTATTTTAACTCAGCCAACTATAATCAGTCATCACATGTGACTCCATTTCTCCAATTGACTTACATGCATTATTGCATTTGACTCCATTTCTCCAATTGACTTACATGCATTATTGCATTGAGAGTAGCGAGGTGCTCTACAGCCCAGTATGGGGGAATTGTTGTCATGTAATGTACGTGACAAAAATAAAGCTATTCGGCAACATATGTTGGATCAATTTTAAATTTTACACAAAAGCTTAAAAAAAAACCAGCACAGATCCATCTTAAACCTAAAATTTTCAAGCATCACGAAGAATCAAATTTCTTGAGGTGTAATTTATTTTTTATCTTAATTTTTTTGCACATCAAGAAAAAAGATTTTGATTTATTCGATGAAGTTCGGTTGAGATTTGTGTGTGTGTATATATATATATATATATAAACTTAAAAATGAAATATATAACAAAAATAATAAAAAATTATAAATAAAAATAAAAATCATTATTAATATTAAATATTCTCAATTTACATAGATCTTTAAATATCATCAAAAATTTATATCAATAAATTTTTTTAAAAATTTATAACTAAAAGTTAAAACCATTATCAATATTAAATATGTTCAATTTACGTCAATATGAAAATATTAACTGCGTCCCTGTCACTCCACAGTCCACACTGCACACAGTCGATGTCGACATCGGTGGTCCCGCGTGAGACTTGAGCCCAAGTCGACTGCAGAGTGCAAAGAAATGTGGGTACAGCCGTCTGGTAACAATGAGCAGCACTTGGTCACCAGGGTGATGGGTCGTCATTGTGTTTCAAATTTCCAGTTCGTGGAAGTTCCAATATTGCATAAATTGATTATCGTAGCCTCCCAACAGCCGAAACACTGAAAAATACCACGCGCGGGGAACTACTGAAAAATACTGGCGTCAGGGAACCACGGGTCTGGGTAGGTAGGGTAACGTGTTAGGCTTTGTTTTTCTTAACCAAATGGAACCCGTGACTGAACCCTAGCCGAATTTCATTTCACATTAAATTCGATGATCAACGAATTTTATTTTTTATTTGGGATTAGTTGAATTTCGAACCGGTTGAAATGCGGGGAATCTTGTGATCTGGGTGTAAGATGGATCTAAGTTGGTACAAATAGAAAGGAAAAAGATATAGTAAATATATTCTTGGAAATATCATTATATTGAATTATCAAATTTTCCTCAATTGACATCTTTCACTCTTTTTTTGTTTCTGCCATTTTCAAACTTTTTAGTTTTTGTATTAACTTCTCTGCTGTATCAATTTTTTGTATTTACTTCTAATGCAAATTATCGGATTGTCTGACAGGCAAGACAATTCATGTCTTGAATAAGAATGAACATGCTCTTGAAATGGCTGCCCCCATTCATGAAAAAATGGGTAGCAACGATGTGCCTGATGACAGTGGTGCTTCTGTTCTGAGGAACAGAACAAATGTCCTGCTACTAGGGGATCACATTGGAGATCTTGGCATGTCTGATGGCTTGGACTTTGAGAATCGTATCTCAATTGCATTTTTGTAGGTTATATATAAATTGTGGAAATCCATTGTCATGGTTATTTTATATAGTTACCAGTTGATTGGCTTTCAGCAACTCTTTCTCTTGTTCAACAAATTGTTCATAATCTACCTGTTCAGGAATGACAACGTTGAGCAATGGATGGAAACTTACAAGCAGGCATTTGACATTGTCTTACCGGTAGGCTTTAGTGTAGTAAAATATGAGTTTGCTATTGTTGTTATCATACTGCATTGCTTTGGTTTTCCTGGAATATTTGACTAAATGCCTTTTTGATTGTTTGACTATAGAATGATGGCTCCATGCGGAAAGTAGTGGATCTCGTTCATGAATTATTTTCATAAATTCACTAGGGATTTCAGCTTGCACAGTCTGCAAAACCAAGTCAAGATCTATCTGTCAAATCTCAGGTGAGGCTTTTTGTGAACTAGGTCATGGCAGCTAGAACGAGAAATTCCTACAGTGAAATCAATCATATGTTATTGTTGCAGTTAGATCTATATATAGCAGTATAAGTTCTCACGTCAATGTTCCTATGCCTTCTATTTTAACTCAACCTATTGCAATTTCAGATTGGCAATGTTGAAAACTAGCTTGGACCGTGGACTCAATGGAAGCAAACCTTATTGCAATAAATGTTGAGGATGCATTAGGAAGGGTAATTTTTTGTAGGAGAATGTCTTGCGAACATGCTCATTTTTCATTGGCCTTTCTTTAATTTAATCCCTTAAACTTGAATCCGAACAAATAAAAATTAAAAACGTAATGTTTTTCGGTCTATTTTGGTGTTGGAACAATCTTATTCTCAGTTGATACCTTTGTTTTTCTACATTATTGGTTACACATGCATAATAATGAGGCATGTGTATTCCAAAATAATGTTTTCGGGGACAGGCGTTCCAGGTTATGTTAATGTCGGAGAGTTTGTTTGATTCAACTACTCTTATACCTTATGAGAAGACGAGGAAGAGTAAATCGGGAAATGCAAATCCAAAGATGATCATGTCCTGTGCTATGAATGAAGTGTAATATATAGAGCCACGGCCACATATGTTGTGCAAAAATAGGGAAAGCTTTTCCCTTATTAGAAGTAATGCTGTAGAAGACATTGGATTTAGCAAGACAAGTTCCTCATTTTGTAGTTGCTATTGAGATATTGGACAATTGCTTTTGTCATCGAACTGACCTAGGTTCAATGAGAACTTGATTATTTCGACTTATCTTGAAGTTGTGCAGTTGACATCCTCACCTTTGATGTATCCAATTCCGTGTTTAAATAAAAAACTAGTAGCAAATATGCCATATAGTTAGCAATTTGGTTAATGTGATCTTAATTTGGATTACATCCAAATCTCTCATGTTGGAGATAAATACTAGTGGGAAATGTCTCATAAAAAGTTGTGACATTGATTGTGGCTAAGTTGTGTCTTAACTTTTTATATTCTTGAATATGAGGTTGCCTTCCCAAATTCACTAAGGATTCATCATAATATTGCATATGAGTTGGGCCTTAGTAAAATAACTTGCAAAAGTGATGACAATAATTAAACCACCCAAAAGGAGCAAAGCAACTGGACAAATGGGTTACATGTCTTGATCTTTACTAATTAAATTTGTTATCAAGTGAACAATATCTTAATATGTGACTTCTATGGCCGATTGTCATTTAATTTTTTTGTCCTTTTATTTTGGTTTCAACTCTAGTTTAGTTTTTAAGTTATTATATTTACGTACTATCTAGGTTGTTGGTTCATATGTGACTTCTATGGCCAATTATCATTTTAAATTTTTGTCCATTTATTTTGGTTTCAACTCTAGTTTAGTTTTAAGTTACTATATTTAGGTTCTGTCTAGGTTGTTGGTTCAGATATATACAAGGGTTTTTTTGTTTCAACTCTAGTTTAGTTTCAAGTTACTATATTTAGGTTGTTGGCTCAGATATAACGTCATTACTTATGTTTTAGGTTTTAAATCTGGTTTAATCAAGTTACTATTTTTAGGTGCTATCTATGTTGTAGGCTCAGGTTTTAAATCTGGTTTAATTAAGTTACTATTTTTAGGTGCTATCTATGTTGTAGGCTCAGATACGAGGGCATTGTTGGCTTGGTTCTTGGTTTTAGTCTTTGATTCCATGTGGCCATTCTATTTTCTAATATGTTTTGGTGATGAAATTGTATTTCCAATGGAATATTTTTGGAAGTTTTCTTGATCAATATCATAGCTTTTTAATTGATAGATCTGAGATTACTACTTGCACCTTAACATGTAACTTACATTTCACTGTATTGAAGCCTTGTGTAATTTGATTGTCGCTGCTAGCTTTTCCTAACAAATTGATAGACATGAGATACCTTAAC
Source organism: Larix kaempferi (assembly GCA_027924585.1). Lineage (NCBI taxonomy): Eukaryota > Viridiplantae > Streptophyta > Pinopsida > Pinales > Pinaceae > Larix > Larix kaempferi. Next base: position 2,166,902 of record BSBM01001003.1, read on the forward strand.
ATGTCACTTCCAATTCCACCTTCTCAAAGCCTTGTGCAAATTGATTGCCACCACTAGCTTCCTAGCAAGTTGAAATTACTCTTGGATATTTTTTGACATAAAATTGGTATTTTAATCATAGTAGCATATTTCGAGTACGAATACGGACAAGAATACGATTCGATACGGAAAAAATACGCAATGAAAAAATTTAGTACGAATAAAATACAGAAGTAGACTGCTTATATATAATATTTTAATTAAATATTCACAAATATACCATAAATGTACACAGACATCTATATAATAAAGTTAAACATATATTTTAAAAAATATATATAAAATCTCAACAACCTTGGATGTGGCAAGTGTGAGAGACGGCAACTAGTTATTAATAATTATTTTAAAAAGAAAGTACAAATGGTATTTATGTTTTATAGTGTTTAAATAATTGAAGTTTGTATTTTTTAAATTGGTTTTCAAAATTTAATTGTCCAACCTGTATCTATATTACATGTTGGGGCCAAGGTCGCAGCTATAGTAAAAGCTGCGAATTTTGGGAAAAAGCACGAGTATGGAAGGAAAGTGCTAATTTTGGGACAAGCACTAAGTTTTGGGTAAGAAGGAGACGGTGCGCAGTACGGTGCCAGATGGATGATCTCAGCGCAGATCACGGACCGGAAATTGCGGAGCTCGCGCGCACGTCATCGAAGAATGAAGGTGGCTCAGCTACCATAATAAATAAGGCGATGGAGTAGAGGGCTCAGCTACCCTCATTTAAAGGCTCAGTACAGAAGTTATGGTTGCTCGGATCAAGGAGGAGCAACGGACCAGAGCATTGAAGGCGAAGGACGATCGCCCATACCCACAATCTGCGCCGGAATTCATGGAGCCTGCAGGAAGCGGCGACGTGACTGCAAGCGGCGCCTACAGTACACCTAGCCATGTGCGTGGTTAGGGTTTTTGGGAATCACTGTTGGGAAAGGCCCACAGTTTTGTAAAGGTGTGACCGTCATGGCCACCTATATATATGAATAATTGTAATGGGTAGAAGGGTTGGAGAATTAGAGAGAGTTAGATAGACTGTTAGATAGCCAGTCTAAAGGATAGATCATGTGTTGATTATCCTTCACTGTATTTCCTACCCAGTGTGTAGAACTAGAGAGGAAATCGGATAGCCGAGGAGCTAATCCCTGAGTTGCCAGACAGTCTGAGTCTACGTCTGTGCCTTTGTAATCTCCATAGAGAGGAGACTAGATTGAGAGAAGGGCTCCCAGCTGTGTGCGTGGAGTTTCCTGGAAAGATCTAAGGCTGCAGCTGTGTGCGCAGCATATTGTATAACTCTATCATTTTTTGGTTAATATATCACTCCCGTGGACGTGGTTTTCCTCGAGGAGATGAGCTTCACATATATCTTCTTGTTATAATGTTTGCGTGAATAATAACTGTTTAAGATCATTACCTGTGTGTACATCTTTTGCATCATCTTTGCGACTGTTTAAGTGAGTGTAGGAAGGTCCTTTATTGTTATAATTGCCAAGTATAGAAGGAGTGGTGGAACGCTGTCGCTGCAGCGACCGAGCTTCGCGTGACTGCGATGAGTGCGCAGGGTGAGAAGGTATTTTAGCGCATCGACGCAAGGGATAGGCGCCTTCCGCGCCCGGAGGACGAGACTGCGCAGTGGGTCTGCAGGAAGGAAGGCATCCGCGCAGTGGTGTCGCGAGGCCTGCGGGAAAGTCCGACCGCCGATATAAGGGCAAGAAGGAGATATATAGAACAATCTCAGCGTCACCACGGTTAAGGAAAGCTGATTCCTTAACCCCCCATAGCCACTTCGGGTGAGACCTCGAGCTGCCGCGCAGCTCGTTGCCGAGAGGGCCAGTGCGCCAAGGGGTTTTGTTGCTGCGCTTCATTAAAACCCGGGTCTGCCCAGTAAAGCAGCCAACAAATGGTTCCGTTGCCTTATGACTTTTTGATCACATTACTTCCATGGCTTTGAACCCTGTTGATTGAGCCAACAAATGGTTCCGTTGCCTTATGACTTTTTGATCACATTACTTCCATGGCTTTGAACCCTGTTGATTGAGCCAACAAATGGTTCCGTTGCCTTATGACTTTTTGATCACATTACTTCCATGGCTTTGAACCCTGTTGATTGAGCCAACAAATGGTTCCGTTGCCTTGCGACTTGCTGTTGTGAGACTTGTTATTTTGGCGACGCGCGAGATTGAGGAGCCAACAAATGATTCCGTTGCCTTGCAACTTGTTGCTGTAAGACTTACTAGTTACGCGACATCTGAGATTGTTGCTGAAGACAACATAAGGTTCTGTTACACTGAGACTTGCTCAGTTAACAAATGTGTTACTGGAATCCTACAGCTAAAGAAATTGGAGATTGGTTTGATTTAAAGGCTAAAGAGTTCGCTGAACAAGAAAATAGAAGCCTTACGTTTCAAACAGAAGACTGGTTACAGAAGTATATTTATGCTGACCTTTACGAAATTTTCTTTGTTACGTTTGCATTGGAGTTACACGCTTGGATAGCCAAGTTAGCAGATTCTACACCTACGCTGCATGTTGATCGACCCGTCACGTGGACGCCTGAGCTAGTCAGTATTGTGAAGCGGATCGACAATTCTGTTTCCCGCGCAGTAGACTTTTGGTTGAATAGTCTACTGGAAGGTTTCATTACCGAAATTGCAGTCGATACAAGAAAGAGTTTCAGTGAAGCTGAGAGGAGTTTCTTCCAAGTACACAGAGGTAAGTTCTTAAATTCTTTGAACTTATGGATTAAAATGCTTCTGTATGAAAAAGGAAAGCTATGTATTGCTTCTGATGAATAGCATAGACAAGTAATGTCCGTAGATTCTGATAGTGATCCTGAAGTTATTGGTTGCACTCGTAGTGGAAAACGATATAAAGTAGGCCTTGACCAATATTCTTTTGAGTCTAGCCCAGACGATAGCCAAGTCCCTAGAGCAAGCCATATAGAACGACAAGGGAGTGCTCATATCCCTTATTACCCCTTTACACCGCAAAAACCAGACGGAGCTCAGTATAATCCTACAGTAACACCTTCTAGTAGCCCACACGGTACTTCTAGTACCTCTGTACCACCTTTGTTTAACCATCCCGGACGCACTGCTACAGTACCTCCACCTCAAACCCGCGCAAGAAGGATGGGTGATGACATGAAGCTACCAACTTTTAGAGGAACAGGGATAGAAGACCCTGAGCAGCACTGGTTCTTATGTGAAGCCATTTGGACAATTAAGCAAATTAATGACGATGCTGTTAAACTGGTTCAGTTAGCAACCACACTAAGAGAAAGAGCCTTGACTTGGTTCATGAAATACTCAGCAGCACAGAATAGGACACTTGCTGAGGTAAGAAATGCTATGATTCGGGAATTTAAGAAACCTAAATCAGAATCACAGTGTATAACAGAGCTCAAAGACATCAAACAGTTACCTACAGAATCAGTATGGGACTTTGACCAGAAGTTCAAAGCCTTGATAGATCAAGTAAGCTTCGAGTTTGCACCACAGCAACATAAAGAATGGTTCATTGCTGCGCTGCTCCCACACATTAGACTTCCTCTTATGCAACAGAATCTCAATACTCAGGAACAAGCTCTAGAGATGGCTATGAAACTAGAAGCTTCGCCAATTGCAGGAACAAGCAATGATGTTGCGCATTTACAGAACCAATTAGCAAACTTAACCTTGCAAGTGCATGATATTAAGAAAGGCAAAGAGATTAAGGAAGAAATTTGGTGTACAAAATGTAAAGCCCAAGGTCATTCAAAGGACCACTATCCCGTTTTCATAGACTATATTGCAACTGGAGCACCTAATCCTTTACCACAGGCACAAGGGCCTTGGTGTGAAATCTGTAGAACTAGAGGTCATAGACCACAAGAATGTCACTTACTCCAGAAATATGTGCAAACCCCAAAGAATCTATATTGTAATTTCTGTAAATCAGTAGGTCATGATGAGAACAATTGTAGAGCATATGATCTTATGATAGAAAGAAAGCATGATGTTTATAGGGTACAAGCAGAGACACAAGGACCCACAGCAGGTCCACCTTATGACCAAACTCGGGACGCCCGAGCAGCAAATTACAGAGGACGCGGACGCACAACAAATTTTGGTCGCGGAAGAGGACAGATCACTTGTTATAATTGCGGAACACAAGGTCATTTTGCTAGGGATTGCCAAAATCCTACAACCCTCTGCAGGTATTGTAAATCTTCTGACCATATCATTGAAGAATGCCCTCAGTTACAGGCTAAGATGCAAGCAAAGACACCACAGGTCAATCAGAATATCCAGTTAATTGGAGCAGAAAAAAGAGAACCAGACCCTACAGTTAATATAGTGACACGCAGTGGAGCAACCACTGGTGCGCAAGAGATGGGAACGGGAAAGCAAGCGACGCAATGGGTGCGCCGCGCTAACATTAAACTAGCCCCACTTAACCTACAGAAGCAAAAAGAAGCATTTAAGCAAGCTCAAGAGTATTTCTCAGATCCGAGAGCTTCAAGTTCTGCCGCAATTCCGCAGAACATTAGTAGATCGCAAGTGCTAAGACAAGACAACCTGGTACAAGAACAGGCCACTACAGCTGGAAGGCCTGATGATGATGATGATGATGATGATGATGATGATGAGGAGCATGCACTAGGCAGTGTTCAAGCATTCCTGCGACAATGTTTAGAACTGTTGCGCAATGAAAAAGCAACTCTAGAACTCCAACACCTGTTGGATCAGTGCCAACACTCTGCTTCGACGAACACACCGCAGTGTGCTGTTCACCAGATCAGGAGTCACATTAGAACTGGAAAAGAGATGAGGCTCACAGCGCAGATTGGAGCATTTGAAATGGATGAAGTCATGTTAGATTTGGGCTCCGAAGCCAATGTTCTCACTATGCAGACATGGGAACAGATGGGAAGCCCTCAGCTTACAAGATCCCCTATCCAGCTAAGACTCGCAAATCAGCAACGAGTCTCTCCATTGGGCAGATTACCCAATGTACCTATTGATATTGAAGGAGTAAGAAGCTCTGCAGATTTTGAAGTAATCAAAATTATGGATGATAGTAGACCATACCCAGTGCTGTTAGGAATAGACTGGGCATTTGATAATTTGGCTGTCATTAACCTGAAGAAAAGACAGATGACCTTTGAGGATGACCAGATCAGGGTCATCGCACCTCTTGATCCTATTCAAGGACCAAGATATATAGAACCCATTCGCGCAGAAGAGGAAGCGCGCCACATGGAAAGTTTGTACCAGATGACCACTAACCACAGTGACTATGTCAACCCCACAGCAGACGGCCATATCAGCTGGCGATGTGATAGCTCGTGCACATCAGATTCAGATGCAGGATTGGAAAACTGGCAGAATCGTCTACATGAGGTTTCTGCAAGACGTTGCGCCATGATAACTAAATCCATTCGATGGATTGGCACAGAATTAACGGACACTCCAACTTTTGATGGTCTAACCGAAGTAACTAAATTCATACAGGAATATGAACAAAAGCTTCCAGAACCGCAGCGCATACAGGCACTGGATGTAGCATTGCGCGCTACACCCGCAAGATGGTGGATTGCGCACAAGGAGAATATTCATACATGGAAAGACTGTCGCAGATTGATACTGCGCAGATTTCAGGACACCACAGCCGAAGCGCTACGCAAATATGAAGGACAGAGTGACCCCAGGTCACACATTGAAGCATGTATTCAGCAATGGTCAGATATTCCGGAAGATGAATGGGTTCACCAATTCATCCACACATTGGATACAATTCCAAGGAATTGGTATACTGAAACAGAATTGCGCAGAGGCACTCTTACTTGGGCTCTTATGATAGAAAGCTTTCAACTTACCTTCAGCTTTGAGTCAGAACATACAAGCATTGATCAGGCTTTGAAGTGTATTAGAAAGAAGGTATTTGAACACTATCCAGTAACAGAGTATTCCCAACCAGATTGGGCTGTCCAGATAGAACATGCCCTGGAATGTTATAACTTCACCGCTGAAGATGAGGAGGACGATCCTCGCAACATCAATATCCCAGAATCAGAAGGGACGCGCAATATTGAAGGTCCTGAGCTTGATATTCCTGCCATCACAGAACACGTCAAGCTCAAGAAAGTTAACATTGGCACAGAAGCTGACCCAAAGTTTGCTTCTATAGGAGATTATTGGGATGATGAAACTGTTGCGCATGTTTCAGATTTATTACGTGACTACCAGGATATCTTTCCTACCAAGTTCACAGAAATGAAAGGCATCCTAGGAGACTTAGGAGTGATGCGCATACCTCTGAAACCAGATGCCAAGCCAGTAAAGCAGCGCCCATACAGGTTGAACCCGCGCTACAAAGAAAAAGTCAAAGAAGAAATTGATAAGATGCTTGCAGCAGGTATTATTGAGCCAGTAGAGGAAAGCGATTGGATTAGTCCTATGGTGGTCCAAGAAAAGAAAACGAAAGGTGAAATAAGAATTTGTGTCGACTTGCGCAAACTCAATGATGCATCAGCGCACGATCCATTTCCCACTCCTTTCACAGATGAAGTACTTGATAATGTTGGAGGACAAGAGGCTTACTCCTTCACTGATGGTTTCTCGGGATATCATCAGATCAGAATCCATCCGGACGACCGCCACAAGACTACTTTTGCAACTGAATGGGGCTCATTCCAGTATACGGTAATGCCCTTTGGTCTTAAAAACGCACCTGCTATCTTCTCTAGAGTTGTTGTTGCTGTTTTTAAAGAATTTATCCACAAGTTTTTAGAAGTCTATTTTGATGACTGGACTGTATTTGGTTTACTAAAGAACCATATTGCGAATCTGCGCATGATGCTAGAAAAATGTAGACAGCATCAGATTTCCCTTAACTTGAAAAAATGTATATTTTGTGCGCCCTTTGGTATTTTGTTGGGACATATTGTATGCAGACAAGGACTTCTGATGGATCCTGCGAAGGTTGCCATCATTGCTAATTTACCGGCGCCCAACTCAGTTAAGCAATTGCGCACTACATTGGGACATACAGGATACTACAGAAAATTCATCAAAGGATATGCAAGGATCACAGCACCTATGGAAAGATTGCTGAAGAAGGATTCGAAGTTCCACTGGACAGAAGAATGCCAACAGAGCTTGGACACACTTAAAGAAAAGATGATCACAGCGCCTATTCTAGTTTTCCCGGACTGGAGAAAACCTTTCCATGTTCATGTTGATGCTTCTTCCATAGCATTAGGAATCGTGCTTACACAGTCTGGAGAAGGAAGTATTGACCACCCAATTGCTTACTCCAGCAGAAAGCTATCTACAGCTGAGAAGAATTACACCACTACAGAAAGGGAAGGATTAGCTATGGTGTATGCCCTACAGAAATTCAGACACTACCTGTTAGGAGCTCACTTTAAAATGTATACTGACCATTCTGCTCTGAAATATTTGGTCAATAAACCAGTTTTAGGAGGAAGAATTTGCAGATGGCTACTGCTCTTTCAAGAGTATGATTTTGAGGTTATTGTAAAGCCAGGCAGATTGAATGCAGGGCCTGACCATCTATCCAGAATAGAGTCAGGAGAGGAACCTACCAGTCTGGAGGACAATCTGCCTGACGCACAGTTGTTTTCTATCCAAGCAGCAGACGAATATTATTCTGATATTCTTGAGTTTCTCACTACCGGACAAGCGCCGGCTGAGCTTACAATCCAGCAGAAAAAGCAACTTGTTGTTAGAGCCGCAGACTTCACTTTGATAGCAGGCCAGCTTTATAAGTTGGGCCCTGACGAAATTTTGCGCAGATGTATCTTACCACATGAAAAGAGCTCTATCATCGCAGAAGCGCATCCAGGTACTGCAGGAGGCCATTTCGCAGGAAAGCCGACTGCGCAAAAGATATTATCCGCAGGTCTTTGGTGGCCGACATTGCACAAGGACACTAAGGAATTCTGTAAATGTTGCGATGTGTGCCAGCGCACAGGAAAACCCTCAAGGAGAGATGAAATGCCGCTAAGACCCCAGATCACACTGCGTGCTTTTGATAAATGGGCCATTGACTTTGTAGGACCTATTAACCCACCAGGAAAAAGAACTGGCGCAAGATATATCATTACAGCTACTGAATACCTCACCAGATGGGCTGAGGCGAAGCCAGTTAAGAACTGCGACGCTGCTACTGCCGCGCAGTTCATTTTCGAGAACATTATCACTAGGTTTGGATGCCCAGTGATCCTCATGAGTGATCAAGGTACACATTTCCTCAATGAGACTATAGAGGCCCTTACTGAAGAATTTCAAATTAATCACCATAAGAGTACACCCTACCATCCTCAAGCTAATGGTACGGTGGAAGCATTCAATAAGATCCTTGAGAATGCCCTGACGAAAATCTGTAATCAACAAAGAGATGATTGGGACCTTAGAGTCACAGCTGTATTATGGGCTTACAGAACCACTTGCAAGAAACTAACAGGTCACACACCTTTCAGCTTGGTGTATGGACAAGAAGCAGTTATGCCCATGGAATACATTGTTCCCAGTCTCCGAATTGCGCAAATTACAGAACTGGCAGATCCTGATACTATGAATGAAAGACTTTTGCAACTGCTTTCCTTAGAAGAAGACAGACTTTTGGCCGGATTTCATTAACAGGTACAGAAGGCAAGACAGAAAGCTTGGCACGACAGGCACATTAAGCATAAGCACTTTGAAGAAGGAGACTTGGTACTCCTTTATGATAGTAAATTCATCAAATTTCCAGGCAAGTTTCGCGTGCATTGGTTAGGCCCTTTTCAGGTAATAAAAATAACAGACGGAGGCGCAGTTCAGCTTGCGAAGCTGGATGGAGAATTCCTACCTACAATGATAAACGGGAGTCGGCTTAAGCTTTATTGCGACGGCCACTCCGCCCTGTCGACATAATATATTGCTCAAGAGTGCAGATGTCCGGTGTAGTTGAAAGAGACATCGCATTCAGTCTACACGGAAGCTGCGACACACCCTCAGTTTCCAGCTTCCTGCGCAGTTCCTTGAAATATCTGCGCATCCTGAATAAAAATTGCTTGAAGAGAGCTTATCGGTGCGCTCTGGCGAAGTTTTGTTTTTGGACCGTTGAACTATCGCTCTTGCGGAGTTCCCTTTGATAAATTACCGCTTGAAAAAGTTTTGTTGTGGACCCATAGAGGCACAGTTTCCTAAGTTGAAATGACCCGCCGGAAATTTTGAATTACAGCAGTTATGTAGCCGCGTTTGAATAAATGAAGGATAAGGCCGCTATTTAAGTCTAGCCGTTCTGACGGATTCGGCTTAATCTCCGAAAGATTTGCATTTAACTCAGGCGCCGAAAGCATTAGCTTCTCCCGGAAGGCTGTCAGAACCCGTCAATCACACTAAATGCACCGCTACGGCAAGGAGGATAGCGTGTTGTCAACTCATCTGTAGCCGCCTATAGCTACGTTACCCCACTTGGTCGCATTTACTATCCCCGCTGGCTATAAATACCTCACACTTGTATCATTTTCGGGTTACTGTCTCGAGTTGCATAGTTGTGTTTGAAGATCTAAATTATTGTTTTCAGAGCCGAGTGTGCAGAGTATTTTCCCTTGTTTTCAACATCCATACCCTACGCAGGTCCGCCAATTGCTATCCAGAGTTTTGTTATTTACATTGGTTCACGACGGAGAATTTATCGACTGAAGAAGTTGTTCGTCAATTTCTACGCCGAGGCTTAGATTTCGGCATGGCCACTCCGGTGACGCCTTCGACCTACGTACACCCTGGTGCTACTGATCCCAGAACATCTCCAGGCACAAGAGCATCTCAGCAGCAGCCGGAGGAACCTGTTCCAGAGCCGCTCGCGTCTATGGTGAACTATATTCCGCCGCGTCCAGATGATGCGCCGGATGTACAGATTCCGAAGAATGCAAAGTATCCAATTCCGCTACCGCCACTACCGGCTAGTGTGCGGGTAGAAGGCCAACTATTGGGAAACATTCCATTGGTTAAATTCTCTGATTTTAACCTTGGAGACTATAAGACATATCCTCAGTTCCAGTTGGACCGATATCTGGATATAGTGCATAATCCCACCAGAAAAGTTGACGAGTTTATCCCGAAGGGATTTGCAGCAAATCTTGAGCGCCCTGGACTCTTGAATTTGTTGAAGCTACCGCACTTTGGGCGTAGCAATGAAGTGAACGCAGTCGTTAAAACACTGCTATCCTGCGTTCATGGAGGTTACCTTTGGCTCGGGAGGCCAATTGATCTAAATGTTGATTTGATACACCGTATCACCGGTCTATCTAAGGTTGGTAAGGATCCCAATATCCATTTTGTGGGAAAGGAAAAGGACCGAAAATTGGCTGCAAAGCTGGTCCAGAAATATAACTTGACAAGAGGAGGTCGGGCTTATGACCTCACGACAGTAGAAGATGAGGCACTTCGCTTCACAGGAAGTCTGCTTGCAGGCAGACTTCTCACAAAGTGCCGACCAAAAGAAGTTACTGGAGCTGTCGTGGAGCTCGCTATCGCAGCTGCGGAGGGAGAACAGTACAACTGGTCTCTCTTCCTGCTGAATTCTTTTTTGGCTGATTGCCTGAATGTGCAGGACAATCCAGCCCAATCATTCCATTTTTCGTGGCTTCTAATTTTATGCGCTCTCGTCGGGTGGAAGGAGCCCCCGAATACTCAGTTCCTTCCGCGCCGCGCAGGAGAGGTTGCCGGCATGCGCTACATCAACCTCTGGGATTCCCCTAATCCCGCGAAGCGCAAGATGAATCGCGCTGTCTTTTGTGAGTACTACTATCTCCTCCGAGATACCATACAAGATATGCCAAGGCTGAGCGAGGAGACAGCCACATTGTATCAAGGGAAGTTGGCTTTTACTGCCGACATCCATCAACTTTACCTTCGGCCTTGCGACATTCCAGGTGACTGGGCGCTAGGTCTTTACAGGATGACCACAGAAGATGTCGAAGAAACCATTAAGTCGTGGTCGGACGAATGGAGAGCAGCAGCTGACATCGCATCTGCGATGCCACCCGCCGCTGCGAAAGAGAAGGATAAGGGCAAGGAAGCCCCTGAGCAAAGAAGCGATGAAGGCTCAACAGAACCAGCCACCAAGAAGCAGAAAGTGTCGCATCCCACTGAGGCCATTCCCTCGGAGATCGACAAATACTTGAAAGAGCAATTTCGTGAGATGAGGAACACGCATGCTCACATCCGAAGTGCTCTAGACTTACAGTTTGTAGAATTGAAAGGTCTCGCAGGAAGGATTGCGCAGACCCATGCGCCAGCATCTACTTCGCAGGCGCCACAAGAAATTCCAAGTGATGCGCGAGTTGAAGAACTCACAGAAAGGCACACTGTCGTGCATATTCCGCCTACCAGCATGACACTTCCAGATCCTCTAGCTGAACTACAGGTAAGCACAGTTGGACCTGTAGAAATTAATTTGTCTATAATTCCTATAGAGACTCTACAGCTTGTACAGGAGAAAGTTTCTCTTGAGTTGAGAGCTAGAGAGCTCTCTACTTTCCAGGCAAACCAACGACTGCAATCGCAGGAGATAGAGCTGAAAGAAAGTCATAAGAATATCTCTGCGAAGCTTGCACTCTACGAGGCGCAAGACACCGGCATCAGAAACGCAATAGAAGAGATTGCCCAGGAACTGCCGGCTTGCGAGATTCAACCAGACCTCCCTCTGGTTGCAAAAGTTCAAATTATTGGCGAAAGGGCGAAAACCCTGGAGCAAGAAATAGTTGCTATGGCAGAAGGCCATAGAACCCAGATTGCTGAGCTAGAAGCTCGCGTTGCTGCGCATCTTACGGATGATGCACAGGTACAATTTGAAGCACTGAGCAGAGCTTCCACACGGATGAAAGATCGAGTACAGGAAGCCAAGAACCTGATGAACCAGGCTATGGAAGCTTGGACAGAGCTTGTGAACCTCCCTTTTAAAGTGGGACTGTCAGAACAGGTGCAAGCTGCAGAACAGTCTCTCACTGTTCTCAATGAAGAAGCTAAGGCCCTAACAGGCCTACCAAAAATGAAGAAAATGGGCGAAGTGCGCAAAATGCAGCAGCAACTGCACAAGCTCAGAACTGAAGATGAGAAGCTCACCAACAGCATTCAGCCATTCATGGATGAGTATGCTGAAATCGTTGGCCAGGTTGAGACAAAAATCAAAGAGATTGCCGAGTCTCAGGAGATCATTGATACACTCACTAAAGACGAAGCGACCGCAGAAACAGTGCAAACAGCTGATGAGTGTATTGAGGAATTGGACTCCGCTATTGCGAAGTGGCAGAAAACATTCGCGGAGATTCAAGCAAAAGCAGATGCGCAAATCAAACGACCACGCGCTAGTGCGAGTGGCTCGAGGGCGAGCCACAAGTGAGTGTTGGGGGCCTGTTGGGGCCAAGGTCGCAGCTATAGTAAAAGCTGCGAATTTTGGGAAAAAGCACGAGTATGGAAGGAAAGTGCTAATTTTGGGACAAGCACTAAGTTTTGGGTAAGAAGGAGACGGTGCGCAGTACGGTGCCAGATGGATGATCTCAGCGCAGATCACGGACCGGAAATTGCGGAGCTCGCGCACACGTCATCGAAGAATGAAGGTGGCTCAGCTACCATAATAAATAAGGCGATGGAGTAGAGGGCTCAGCTACCCTCATTTAAAGGCTCAGTACAGAAGTTATGGTTGCTCGGATCAAGGAGGAGCAACGGACCAGAGCATTGAAGGCGAAGGACGATCGCCCATACCCACAATCTGCGCCGGAATTCATGGAGCCTGCAGGAAGCGGCGACGTGACTGCAAGCGGCGCCTACAGTACACCTAGCCATGTGCGTGGTTAGGGTTTTTGGGAATCACTGTTGGGAAAGGCCCACAGTTTTGTAAAGGTGTGACCGTCATGGCCACCTATATATATGAATAATTGTAATGGGTAGAAGGGTTGGAGAATTAGAGAGAGTTAGATAGACTGTTAGATAGCCAGTCTAAAGGATAGATCATGTGTTGATTATCCTTCACTGTATTTCCTACCCAGTGTGTAGAACTAGAGAGGAAATCGGATAGCCGAGGAGCTAATCCCTGAGTTGCCAGACAGTCTGAGTCGACGTCTGTGCCTTTGTAATCTCCATAGAGAGGAGACTAGATTGAGAGAAGGGCTCCCAGCTGTGTGCGTGGAGTTTCCTGGAAAGATCTAAGGCTGCAGCTGTGTGCGCAACATATTGTATAACTCTATCATTTTCTGGTTAATATATCACTCCCGTGGACGTGGTTTTCCTCGAGGAGATGAGCTTCACATATATCTTCTTGTTATAATGTTTGCGTGAATAATAACTGTTTAAGATCATTACCTGTGTGTACATCTTTTGCATCATCTTTGCGACTGTTTAAGTGAGTGTAGGAAGGTCCTTTATTGTTATAATTGCCAAGTATAGAAGGAGTGGTGGAACGCTGTCGCTGCAGCGACCGAGCTTCGCGTGACTGCGATGAGTGCGCAGGGTGAGAAGGTATTTTAGCGCATCGACGCAAGGGATAGGCGCCTTCCGCGCCCGGAGGACGAGACTGCGCAGTGGGTCTGCAGGAAGGAAGGCATCCGCGTAGTGGTGTCGCGAGGCCTGCGGGAAAGTCCGACCGCTGATATAAGGGCAAGAAGGAGATATATAGAACAATCTCAGCGTCACCACGGTTAAGGAAAGCTGATTCCTTAACCCCCCATAGCCACTTCGGGTGAGACCTCGAGCTGCCGCGCAGCTCGTTGCCGAGAGGGCCAGTGCGCCAAGGGGTTTTGTTGCTGCGCTTCATTAAAACTCGGGTCTGCCCAGTAAAGCAGCCAACATTACACTACATCGAATATTCGACGAATTCGAATTTGTTCTGAATTTCTGTACATTAAATGCCAATACGACTGAATTATGCTATTATGATTTTAATTCAATTCATTAGGCATTTCTCTTTAAAAGTCAACAAAGTAGCAAAGTGGGTTTTGGATCTTTTATTTTGACATAAAATTGGTATTTTAATTCAATTCATTAGAACTAATTAGGCATTTCTCCTTAAAAGTCAACAAAGTAGCAAAGTGGATTGCAGTGGACTAGCCTATATGGATGCCCAAGGGGGCCCTTTGCCCAAACAAGTTTTTTTTTGTTTTTTGTTTTCACTTTAAATACAAATTGAATGGTCATTTGTCCTCAAACTATTTTTATCTTTGATCTTTTGCATGAAGCTTATAAGAAAAGGTAAAGGGACCTTTGCCCAAAACATTTTACATCGCTTTTCCATGGAAAAAGAATTGTCCTCTGTTTTCTTAACTACATTTGTCTATGATCTTTTGCACAACATTATACTAACATCATTATAGACTATCAAAGTTCACAACATCTTGTTCATGTTAATTTTCACTTTTCTCTCCTACTTAAGTGTTGCATGGTGCAAGAGTTGCATCTTTAACACTGTGATGTTTGCCAAATGTTACTACAATTGGTTTGGTGAGAGTTATCGATGTCTTCTCATCTACACTACTTGGGGCATCAAAAATATGGAAACTTGTCTTACATTGCAATTCACTTTCATTTTTAGGAGGAAACATTGATATAAATGTTATTAAATACTTTTAGGTATTGCTTGTGGAAGAGCACCTATCTTTGTGCATGAAATAACAAAGAGCAAGAAAAACAAGAATAACCAAAAAGACAAAGATAGCAGAAAAATACATTAGCCAAAATCAATCTTTTCTTCACACATAATGTACAAATATAGTACATTAACTAATAGCCACCATGTAATGGGTAACCATACTATGGTCAACACTAAATACATAACTAAAATGCAATATACTTAGGAAAGTAGCTATATCGCAAGATGCACATGTAAGTGGCTTAGGGCTTAGGATTAGAGCCAAATTTCTAATGCTTTGCATATAGGAACTTCAATCCAATAAAAATTTCCCTGTTTTCTAAGTGGAGTCGAATAATGAGCACATAAACATTGTGGTTGTCATAGTTCTAAGATCTTATATTATTAATTCTAGCATTAGGCTTTCCTCCACGCTTAGATTTTATAATCCCTTCTTGGTTTTTGATTTCCTCCCATAAATAAAGACCTCATTTGCTTGTCTATTTTTCAAAGAACCTCATTTACTACTCTATCAATACCCTTTCGTCAAATTCCTTCCAAAGAGCCTCTAATTCTTGCAATCGTAATTGATGTTGTCTTAGTAACTTCTCTCAACTTTCTCTATTTGCCAACACTTTTGTTCATACCATTTTAATTTGCACACCCCATGTTTTCACTCCATCTACCTCCCATGCCATCCTCTTGCTTTCAAAGCTCCTATCTTCCCTTTCATGATCAAGATTTGATATTTGTTGCATTTGTTTTCCTAAAACTTAAAAAAAAGAAATACAATTACTTATACTTCCAAATTGGCATTGTGGAGATTGATGACTTGAAATGCAAGTTATTGGGTATGAAATGTGGAAGTGATATTGCAATTCTTAACCTTGCATGCGATCTATCTTTGTTAAGAATCCCACAATATCTTCATCATCATTGTTTGGTGGTCTAAATGATATGATCATTGCAATGCTAATTTCTCTCAATTTTAATCTAATTGATCAATTGGATTGTTGATTTGCCATTTTTTTTACTCTCTTTTAATGTGCTAAGTTTTGCTTACAAAACAACTTGTTGGTGTCATTACCTCTTTGAGTAAAATGAATCTAATCTCTAAGTGTTCACTTCTCCTTTCTTTAAGATATTGATTATTATTTTTGAATGGTCCTTAATTGTTAAGTTTGTATCTCTCAATTTTTGTCGCCCATTGACAAACTTTCCTTCTACATAATTAATTCCCTTCTACATCTCCAACAAACATTCATATCTAGATTATTAAGATGTTTTTGGAGGCTCCTTCAAAGATTAATTTAAACCATTTTTCAGGTTCCTTAGTTATTGGACCTGTTTTAGTGAGCACGTGTGTGTTAGGGGAGAGCTTTAGTTATTGGGATTGTTTTACTGAATGTGGATGTGTTAGGGAGACCATTGAGCAAATTGGACATGATATCTTCCACCCAAACATGCTATTAAACATTTAATAGGCAGTCCCATGAGTAGGCAAATCATTGAGCATTTTGAACTTTTTGTATAATCCAAGAGAAGCTCTTAGGGTCTAGACAATGGGGAAGGAGGGGGACAATGGGATCAATTGAGATATTTCTGCAACAATTTATCCATACAAATAAAAGTGCTCGTGATAAGATACTCCAAAGGATTCATGATTAAGGTATCACTAGTCAATTGATACCCAAGTAAATGTGCATGACCTTGATGAACTCTCACAATGAAGGCATTGCAAATTGATTTGCAGGGGGTTATGATAAGTCTTTTGTCCCAACACAAGTGCTGCAATGAGCTCTATCAAGTCCAATAGTTATCTAATATCAGAATTGCTTGTTCACTATATCCAACCTTTCCCACAAGCATAAATATTCAACGCACAATATACTCCAGAAGTACTCCAAAGGCATGTACAATCAATAAAGGTGGTGACAACATTGTTGTTGAACCCCCCATCAACATAAAGTGTAGAAGGTTGGACTAGGATATTTTGTTACAACTTAGCTCTATATAACAAGGAACATATGTGCAAGACCTTATATCAAGGGTATATACCAACTATGCAAAGTGTGATCCATTGATTCAAACTAGTATACATGTCTACAAACATGGTAAGACCATCTAGAGCAAGTTTGTCTAAGTTGCAAAACTTTATCTTCTAGATTCCATCCTTGATTAGGAAGGGCTCTAAATGGTTTTCATAATATCAACTCAATTGTACTTGATCTAGTGACGATTCTCATGATTCACAAATCCTTCTATTTCCAGATATTTCAATAGAGGAAGTTGGTCCAACTTCCCTTACCATTTGAAGCTTGAATGTTTTTTTTTAATGTTGTTGATATACCAACTTCTCAATATGCCCTTTGTTTCCGAGTAAATGCCAATTTTGTGATCTCTCATAGAACATGTCCTTCCAAATCCATTGTGTTAACTCCTAAGAATAAAGAGAGTTATTTATTGCACATTTTGCATTTAAGCAGTTGGTATTGCAAGTTAATACCTCAAAGCGTCTCCTATTGGAAATCTCAAGTGGATTTTCTCTTGAATTATTAATTGAAGGAAAGCAACTATTTTCAACCATGGCCTAGTATCTTGAACACAACTAGATTTTATAACTTATCAAATTACATTTTGGGAATGAAATCCAAGATATGAGAGAGCTCCTTTGAATTTGCTAGTGAAAATTTCATGGAGGTGCAAAACCTTTGAGGATAATGGTAATGAATTAGATTTCTTGAGGGGTAGGATCACTGAAACTAAACCATATATTCAAGAGTGTGAAATGAATTCCCATGGCTCATCAACTATATGGAAAAATATACTATGTAATGAAGTCATATCAACCCTTATGTGAATGTAAAAAGCCTCTAAAAATTGAAATCAACATTTAAAAGAACTAAAAATACATGTTGGATACTATGTTATAGGTAAATAGTAAGCATTGAATCAACGAGTTTAGTGTGATTGCATCATTGTGCAAAACATCAGAAATGATGTGGTGTTTGATACCTTCTTGGCTCGATACTATTTGCCTTCAGTTTCTTTTAATAGGATTGTTTATAGTGATTTAAATGTTATAATGGCACCTCCCAAAATATCACACAAATTACTGGTTATAGGCTCAAAAAAGACCCCACCCACAAGGGTTGAGAATAAAACATTAAACCATATGCAAGTATCATGAAATCTCAACGAGAGTATATTGCATACCAAATTTACATTTTGGGAATGAAATCCAAGATATGAGAGAGCTCCTTTCAATTTGCTAATGATTATTTCATGGAATTACAAAACCCTTGAGGATAATGGTAGTGAAAAAAATGTGTTGAGGGGTAGGATTACTGAAACCAAACCATATATATGCAAGAGTTATAAATGAATGTCCATTGTTCATCAGCTATATGGAAAAATTACCATGTAAGGAAATCATGCCAACCCTTGTGTGAATGCCAAAGGCCTCTAAAAATTGAAAATAACATCTAAAAGAATTAAAAATACATGTTGAATACTATGTTGTACGTAAATATTGAGTATTGTATCAATGAGTTTATTGTGAATGCATGATTGTGCAAAACATCACAAATGATGTGGTGTTTGATACCATCTTAGCTTGACAATATTTGCATTAAGTATTTTTTAATAGGATTGTGTATATTGATTTAAATATACCTAGTTTATCGAGGGTCAAGGTGGGATGGAATGATGACGCCTCTAAATGATATAAAAATTAGTGGTTACAGGCTTAAAAAGGCCCCACCTATGAGGGTTGAGAACAAAAACTTAGGCCCTTTAGGATGACCTAATAGGATGGATGGATTTTTGAATGCAAAGAAAAACCATAGGCTAGTCATTTCCTTTGATTTAATTAGGTAAGTAGTTAACTTCATGAAGAACTATGCTTTTGTATGTCAATTTATAGGGTTATGATCTACATAACACATATTGAAAAGAATTGCAACTACATGGAGGGTTAAAATACATATGGATTGAAAGATATGCACCAAGGTTTTTTTATAACATTTTTTTTTCACATATGGAAGACATGTAGAAATTTTTGAAGTGGGGCCATACTTCCTAAACTTGACAAGTTTACACATGTGATACTAGACTACACTAATAGAATAGAGGAAATTGATAATTCCTTCGATAATTTCATAAAAAAATTGAAAAACAACCAAGACAATCTACATCCTATGTTAGGGTTTGTTAAGTTTAGCATAATTTCAACAACAAGAGCATAAGGATCACTAAAAGAAACACAATCACAAGATAGACAAAGATTTATCCTGGGAAACCCTCATGGGGTAGAAAACCCAACAAAGCTTTCCTCAATATAGATGATCACCAAATACAAAGATGTAGTCCCCAAACAAGAGCTCCTTCTCCTCCTATGCAGATCTCTCTCTCTCCTATGCGCAATTCACAAGTGAGTGAATGAGTGTGTTAAATGAGGAACACACCTCCTCTATTTATACACTACTCCGACTTGACTTTTCACCCTAACAGGGTGACTTCTCCTAGGAGAGTCTAATAACACCCCTAAACAACTAACTCAGGGTTGAACCCACTAGGGAGGTCTAATAACCCTAGTTACAACATCCTGACGGAGGAATAAACATCTCCGGATATACAATAAGATCTCTACGGAGGAGTGAAACATCTCCGGAATAATAAAGCACAAATAGAATATTCTTAGAAGTTACAATATTTCAACACTCCCCCTTAACGAGAAGGATATTATAACAACATCTGCAGGAGCAAGGAATCATCAACTACATGATACATGATACATCTATAAATCATTGGAATCTTTCTTCAATCATCATTAGTAACTCAAACAGTTACTGGAACATCTTCAAGATCTTCAATACTAGAACATCAACATCTTCAGTACTGAGTCTTCATCTTCTACAGCACTTGATCAACTACATCAACATCATCATCTGGATCTCCTGATCAACAACATCATCATCTGGATCTTCCAATCAATCATCATTTGGATATCTCGATCAACAGCCTCATCGTCTGGATCTTCTGATCAACAACATCATAGCAGCATACCCTACAACACACATGATCCAATTACGAGATGATCAATCCCTCTCACTTTAGGACATAAGTACAAGGATGATACAATCCTGATCCACTTACGGGATGATCAATCCCTATCACTTTAAGACACCATATCATGTCTAGGGACGATGCAATCCCAACCACAGTGCCAGTCCTTTTTCATACTAGATGTGGCCTAGATTAAATCTAGGATTTACAACCTATGAATGATCACCTGCTACTGCACTGATAAGTCCAGGAGCGAACATTACATCATTACAGGATTTGCGAATGATCACCTACTTCTACACTGAGCAGTCTAGGAGCGCACATTACATCATTCCAATCAACCACAGATCCAATACTATTTTAACTGGGGTGTGACCTAGATCAAATCTAGGATTTACAACCATAGAGCCAATACTATTTCAATTGGGGTGTGACCTAGATCAAATCTAGGATTTGCAACCTGTGAATGATCACCTGCTGCTGCACTGAGTAATCCAGGAGCAAACATTACATCATTACAGGTTCTGTGAATGATCACCTACTTCTATGCTGAGCAGTCCAGGAGCGCACATTACATAATTCACCAACATATTTCTCAAAGACAAGAGTCTACAGATCAATTCAGGGACCGAAGTCCGGGGATGATACAATCCCTCTCATCCACTAGGGACCATTCATTGACCTCATCGTCGACATCATTGTTATTGACCTCATCATCAAAACATGTAATCTCATCATCAATACATGTATCCTCATCATCGATACAAGTATCCACATCATCAATATGGGTATCCTCATCATCGACCTTACCGTCGGTATAGGAAACCTCATCATCGATAGAGGTATCCATCTCGATACTAGTATCCAAGTATCATCATCGACCATATCACTCCCCCTTTCGAGGAGGGTCCTTCTAAACTACACCAAGCTTGTCTCAGAAATACTCAAACTTTACTCGAGACAGAGGTTTGGTCAATACATCAACAACTTGTTCGTCAGTGCTCACATACTTGAGCTTATAGCTCCTTTCTGCACCATATCCCATATATAGAAATATTGGATCTCTATGTGCTTTGACTTGTCATGGAACAATGGATTCTCCGTCATCTTGATACAACTCTGGTTGTCACACAGGATCACAGTGGAGTCCATCTCTAAGTCAAACAATCTTGATAACAACTTCCGAAGCCATATCGCTTCACAACTAGGAGAGCAAGCGGCTATATATTCCGCTTCAGCTGTGCTAAGAGCCACACTAGACTACTTCTTGCTAAACCACGAGATCAAGGAAGATCCCAGACAATAACATCCATCCGATGTGCTCTTCCTGTATGATACACTTCTTGCCCAATCAACATCTGTGTAGCCATACAATCTGAAGTCATGATCTCCAATATAATATAGACCAAAGTCTATCGTACCCTTTAGGTACCTCATCACATGCTTTGCAGCTACCAGGTGAACACATCTAGGTTCCACTAGATACTGACTCAAGGTGTTCACATCAAAGCATATATCTGGCCTGGTATTTGTCAGATACATCAATGACCCAATAATCTGTCTGTACAAAGTTACATCCACTAACTCTAACGAGTCATCAGCTAACAGCTTCAAGTTGGAATCCATGGGAGTGGCCATGGCTTTACATTCCAACATATCAAATCTTTTTAAGATTTCCACAGCATACTTTCCCTGGTTGAGAAAAATTCCTTCAAGGGCCTTGCGATACTTCCAGACCTAGGAAGTAATGCATCAATCTGAGATCTTTCATCTCAAACTTTGTAGAGAGCTTCTTCTTGCACTCGACAATCTGTTTCTCATTCCCAGTCAGAAATAGATCATCCACATATAGCAACAATATGACAGGTTCATCATCCATAACCTTGAGGTAAATATTATGATCAACTTTACTCTTGGTAAAGCCCAAGCTTGTCAAGAAACTGTCAATTCTTCCATACCAAGCTTTGGGAGCTTGTTTCAACCCATACAAAGCCTTCTTCAGTTTGCATACGTGGGTTCTTCTATATTCAACCTCAAATCCTTGTGGTTTTTCTATGTACACTTACTCCTCAATCACACCATCCAGAAAAGTCGTCTTCACATCCATCTGGTGTAATTCCCACTTCATCATGGATGCAAGTTCCATGATGGTTCTAATGGAAGTGTACCTTGCAACTAGTGCAAATGTTTCTTCATAGTCAATTCCCTCTTTCTTAGAGAATCGTTAGGCTAGAAACCTTGCCTTATACTTTTCAATGCTACCATCCGCAACATGCTTTATCTTGTATATCCATTTGGAGGATACCACACTTTTGTCCTTTGGTTTGGAAACTATATCCCAACCATCATTCTTCATTATTGACTGGTACTCCTCCGTCATTGATTCTACCCACTCTTTCTTATGAACTGCCTCTTCATAACTAGTAGGTTCTTGGTCTACAAAATCACACATCAAAGCCACATAGCTGGAGAATGGATTTGGTTTCTTGCTCACTCTAGTGAAGCCTTCAGGAGCTCCATATTTTTCTGCTCCTAGTATAATATCTCTTTCCCATGATGGCTTTCTCTTTCTTGATATGTTTATGGTAGGGGGTTCTTGTGGCTCTAACATGTCATGGTCTTCTAGCGTTTCATCTTCAGGGATGGGTGCAACTTTTGCAATTATGGGAGGTGCATCTTCCACATATACTTCTTCATGCTGACACTTCCTAGATCTTTTGAGAGTTGCTTCTTTATCAAATTTCACATCCCTACTAATTTCCATATGATGGAAACCTGGGATGTAAATTCTGAATGCTTTGGATGCTTCACAATACCCAACAAATATTCCCTTCTTTCCAGAAGGGTCCAACTTAGTTCTCTTTTCTTTTGGTATGTGAAAATATACTGGGCACCCAAATATCTTGAGGTGGCTTACCTCAGGTTTCTTCCTTGTGAACATTTCTTCTGGAGTCTTCAATCCAAGGGCCATATGAGATAGTCTATTCTACACATAGACTGTTTTCCTGGCTGCTTCAACCCATAGATGCATAGGTAGATCTTGATCATGTATCATTGTCTCACTGCTTCCATAATGGTTATATTCTTTCTTTCCGCAACACCATTTTTTTGAGGATTGTAGGGAGTGGTTAGTTCCCTCTTGATTCCAGCTTTTTTACAAAAGAATTCAAAATCCTTTGAACTATATTCTCCACCATTATCTCTCCTGGGTGTCTTGATCTTCTTTTCTGAATGATTTTCTATCAAGGCTTTGAATTCCTTGAACTTTCCAAAAACTTCCTCTTTTCCTTTTAGGAAATATATCCAAGTCTTTCTTGAATAGTCATTAATAAATGCAAGGTAGTATTCATATCCACTCAAGGATGTGGAGGGCATGGGACCACATACATCTGAATGGATCAATTCCAAAGTACTTTTGGTCTTTGTTTCACTCTTTGGAAATGGATTCTTGATATTCTTTCCTTTTTCACATCCTTTTCAAGTTCCTTCATGATCAATATTCAAATCTGGTAGTCCTATAACTACTTTGCTCACATGAGGTAGTGCTTTGTAGTTAATGTGAGCAAGCCTCCTATGCCATAGCTCACTTGGGATAGTGGCTTCATGAACAAGGGCTGCTTCTGAATGACCCTTGAGTTTATATAGCCCTCCTTCCTCTTCACCAATAACAACTACATTATCAAATGATTTTCCTTTGGGCCACGTGAGTACTTGTTCATCTATGAATGCAACCCTATAACCTTTCTTATCTAATGCTGAGATAGAAAGTAAGTTATTCTTCAAACCTGGTACATATAAAAATTCCTTTATTTTCATGGGAGTTCCATAATCAAGCTTATAGCTTGCCTCACCAATTCCCTTGATGGGATATTGATAGTCATCTCCTATAGATACCTTTTGTGGAGAGGTATTCTCTTCAAGTCTTGAAAGAGTCTTCTTTTGTCCTGTCATGTGCTTTGAAGCACCACTATCAATAAGCCATGTATCTTCTCCAGGTGTTACAGACCCAGAGAGTGCAGAGAATAGAACATACTCTTCTGCATCTTCTTCTTCTATTCTAGTTCTTTTCTTTTGAGGTCTTTCCTCTTCTTCTTCTTCACTATCATCTTCGACTAGATGTGCTTGATGTCTTTTGTGATGAAAATCCTTTTTCTTCTTTGAAGGACAATCTCTAGCTATGTGTCCAATTTTGTGATAATTGTAACATTGAAATGAGGAGAAATCTCTTCCTGAATTTGATCCTCTTTTCTTTTGAAACCTTTGTGGAGGTTGAGACTCCTTATGGATTCCATTATTGAAATTTGATTGACTCCTTCTTCTCTTGGTGTGGGTGGCTAATGCTTGATCATCTTCTTTGAGTAGTGCCACTCTATTGGCTACTCTAGCCTCTTCTTGAATGCAATCCTCCCACACCACATCAAACTTCATACTTTCTTTTCTGGCACACATGGTTTGGATAAATGAGTCCCAAGGTCTAGTGAGACCATTGAGAGCAGTCATGACTAGTTCATCTTCATCAAGGGTGTCTCCAATGGCTTCTAGTTGTTCCTTGAACTGAGAGACCCTTGTTAAGTAATCTTGAATAGATTTTCCTTTATTCATCTTGGTGTTCTTTAATTGAGCTCTCAAGTTCATCTTCTTGTTGATGTTCCTCCCTTTATACATTCTTCCTAGGGGATCATACATTTCCTTTGGGGTCTTCTTGGATGCCACTTGGGGAATCAAGTGGTCTTTGATAGAATCAACAATGATTCTCTTTTCCCTAATCAAGTCCTTCTTATACTTCTCTTTGGCTTAAGCTTCTGCAGGTTCTGCAACTTCATCCTTGATATATTGGGCAAGATCATTCTCTTCAAGAATGAGACCAATCCTATATTTCCATGCCCGGAAATTCTCTATACCCTCTAGCTTGTCTTCAAGCTTAGTGCTTGGGGCCATCTTATCCAAGTGGTCACCAAAAATTGAAAATTATTAAAATGAAAAACTGACCTTACCAGGAGATGGGCTTGATTGAGGTGAGGTGAATGGTGCACTTGCTTTCTGAAAAATTCAAATTTTCAACCTTCAAACTTGACCTGCAAAATTCAGACATGCTGTAGAATTCTGGTTCGCAGTTTTCTGGTTTTCTGCAATTTCTAGTCCAATAGTCAAACTAGGGTTTGACTTATCCCGGGGTTCTACCCACTCAAAAACTTTGATCTAGGGCTCAAAATTTCACTTTTGAGGAGGAGCATCCAGCCATGCTATCAGATTCCAAAAAATCCAACTTTTGCAGAAACCCTAATTTTCACCGGAGGAGGAGAGAGAGGTAATTTCACCTTGTGAAAGATATCCTATTCAGGCTAGCTCTGATACCATGTTAAGTTTAGCATAATTTCAACAACAAGAGCGTAAGGATCATTGAAAGAAACACAATCACAAGATAGAGAAAGATGTATCCTGGGAAACCCTCATGGGGTAGAAAACCCAACAAAGCTTTCCTCAATATAGATGATCACCAAATACAAAGATGCAGTCCCAAAACAAGAGCTCCTTCTCCTCCTATGAAGATCTCTCTCTCTCCTATGCGCAATTCACAAGTGAGTGAATGAGTGTGTTAAACGAGGAACACACCTCCTCTATTTATACACTACTCCGACTTGACTTTTCACCCTAACAGGGTGACTTCTCCTAAGAGAGTCTAATAAACCCTAAACAACTAACTCAGGGCCGACCCCACTAGGGAGGTCTAATAACCCTAGTTATAACATCCTGACGGAGGAATAAACATCTCTGGATATACAATAAGATCTCTATGGAGGAATGAAACATCTTCGGAATAATAAAGTACAAATAGAATATTCTTAGAAGTTACAATATTTCAATAGGGTTTGTGTGAAAATAAATTATATTTTCCTTAGAAAAAATGTAATTTTATTCATATAAAAATAAATACATTCAGTATGAACATAGATACATACACTACGTGCATTTTGCATTCCCAATAATCTATAAATGGTCTACAAGCACACTTGAATGTTGACAAAACAAAAATCCAAATGGAGCTTGCCACAAAAGGAAAAACAAAAAACACTTCACCTACATTCAACATAGACCTATAGTATCAACATTATAACATGAAAAAAATATATTAGAAAAGGTTTGAAGTGACATGTACCATAAAACATCACAATATATGGAGCATCAAGTGTCCATACAATCCATCATTATACCTTAGAAAATTTTAAAGTGAGTTGTCAACCACTCTCCTAGCAACATCAAAATATCATCATTAACTTGAAAGAGTTAAGATTGGAGAATTTTATTCAAGGAAAAGCATGACAAATCCTTGAATATGTCTATCCATTGATTTCAACATTGATCAAATTCCAATGTTCAATGATAAGCCAACTTTTGAAAGGGAATTCGCTTCTTGATTATTTTCTTTGAACACAGGAGAAAAAGATGGAGTTGAAGGCAATGCAAAAAATTTACTTTATCAAAGACAAGTATCAAAAATAGATTTAACATCATGTTTTCTGGGTCTTTTAAACATTTTAAAATCACTAAATATTTGAATATTTGGCACTCCTTTTGCAGCGAGCATTATTAATAGTTTCAAAGAAAACAACTTAGTAAAATTATTTGTGCCCCCACCTAGCCTTGCCTTGAATTTAAAATAATGATTATCATTAGATTGAAAAGTCTTCATGCTCCATATATTAAAGGGGAGTCAAATCTTACTTCCTTACAGGTTAGATGCCCCACAGTTATTATAGGGAAACCTTGTAGTCTTTTAGCATGGGCTCTGAGATACAATTTTTTTAGACATTTTGATATGAATTAATAAATGGCTTATTTTTTTTCATTTTCTTGACACAACACACCTACTAGGACATTGTTGATTCCTTAAAATTAAAATAATGATTATCATCTAGATAGAGAATTTTTCATGCTCCACATATTGAAGGAGAGCTTATGTGTATTCCATAAAAAAGTCCCCAAGGGCTAGACTTATCAAAGGGAATTAAGTTGATTTGTCTACGCACACGAGGATTAGATAGAGAATTATAGCTTCCAAAAATGGCTTTAATATCAGTAGAACATTGTAAAGTAGGAACATATTTTCCTTAAAAAATTCCTACTTTCCTTGCATGCTAGATGCCCCACAGTTATTATAAGGAGAGCCTTGTAGTTTTTCAACACGGGCTCAAAGATCCAATTTTTTGGATAGTCTACTATGAATTAACAAATGGAAGTGTTTCTTCATTTTCTTGATGAAACACATGTACTAGGACATTGTTGATTCCCCCGAAGCACTTCCTCAGTACCCTATTCATGGAAACCAACCAAATGAAAATTCTAGCTTTTAAGGGAGACTCGATCTTACATAATGGTTTCCACCACCTTTAAATGCTTTTTGGGTCTCTCCTCACCAAATGTTGCTTTATAACATAGTTTGGGAGTATAGAACCCAAGGGTATGGTTTTTAGTCCAAATGAAGGTGTCTTATTTATCCTTTACCCAACATGACTACTCTTTAACCCTATCATTAAGCTTCCCATTGTGCGTCTTCATGACCTTCCAACCCTAGAAGGGATCCACTTTTCCATTATTGGTGCCAAAAAAAATCATTTTTAGATAAGTAACTTCAGTAAGATTATAAATACCTTTCTCATGAAGGGTATCAACTAGATTTATAGACAACCTAATCCATAAATCCAACCCAAGGGTTTGCTCCTATCCTCACACTCTTTCCATTCCCTAGTTTCCATGCAAGCCAACTGCCTATTAATGGGAAAGTCAAGACCATTGTCTTTCATAAAATGGAGGCACCGTGGGAAGATTTGATTAGGCTTCCTAATACAATCTACAAGGAATCATGTTGGATAAGTTTTTGAATTATAACTTGACTCCACATCCCCTTATTATATATTAACCTCCACAAACATTTGGTTGCTAGTTCCCTCCCAAAATGATGGATGTTTTTGAGGTCCCACACACCAACTTCCTTCGGGTTTTGATATGGATTTCCACTTAGCTAAAGTGATGCTCTTACTCTCCTTTTTTCCCGCCCACAAAAATATGAAGCTAATCCACCTGATTTTCTCCAACACCCCTCTTGGAATGAATGATAGGTAGTGCCAAAATACTAGAGGTAACCAGGACTAGCATCCTACCTCTAGACAACCACCCATTACACCATAACTTGATTCCTTTTCCAACTTGGGGTATTAACAACCTCTAATCATTGGTCCCAGAGTTATTATGATTAGTGAAATAACCTAAATACTTGAAACCATCTCTTAGACCAATATGATGATACAAATAATTTTGAATTAATTCCCTAACTAGATCATCTTCCACCCAATAAAAGAAATAGAGAATTTTTTCATGCCAACCATTATATGAATAGATGAATAATACAAATCCAAAATTTCTTTTAGTTTCCTAGAATATCTTTGAAAACCATCAAAAAATAATAGAACACTATCTACAAAAAGAAAATGAGCCAAATTTAGAGTCTTAAATGCTTTATACCTTTTATAGCTCCATTTCTTCTTGCCTCCATAATGCCCTACTAGGTCCTTGCGCTACAATCATAAACAAAAATGGGGATAGAGGACACCCCACTTTGAGCCCTTAACATAGTCTAAATAAATCAAAGGTTTATCCAATAGTTAAAACAACACATGAAATCGATGTTAAACAATTAATTACATAATTTACAAGGGGCACACCAAACTTGAGGTGAAATAAGACAAACTTGAGATACAACCAATTTGCTTGATAATAGCCTTTATAAAAATTCAATTTTATGACCATACCCAGTGTTCTCTTAGTTTTTAATGGTTTTCATTCCATCTTTATCCACATCAATATCATCACGAATCTATCTTCCATGCACGAAAACAAATTGTTCTTTAAAGATTGCATTTGACAACTTTTTAACCTATGCAGTAATGATTTTTTCTATGATCTCATATTTGTTTTTGCATAGGGATATAGGCCTAAAGTAATCAAATAATCCAGGGTTATCTTTTTTATGGATAAGGGACGTAAAATTGGAATTGAATGCCCCCAACATATTAGTAATCCTCGACTCCTTTACAACACTCATTAAATTATCTTATTTCAATTCATAAAACCCCACAAAGGAATCCACAACCCATCCATTAGTCCCGGGATTTATGTACTTTTGAAAACTATGAAGTACCGTCTGCAACTCTTCTTTATATATTTTCTCCATCATTCTCTTATTCCCTAGGTAATAAACAAAACTAGGGAAAAAATTGGTCATTTTCACGACCTTAGCAATATCTACCACATCCTCCTCCTTGTATATATGACAAAAATTCTCCACTCCTAGTTCAACAATGTCTTTGAAATAATGCGCTTTGTTCCCATCATTCCTTTCGATTTCACATAGAGTATTTATATTTTTCCTATAATGTTCAAAATTACGGAAGAAATTTTGTTCTCGTCTACTTTAGAGAGTCATAAAGCTATGCTTTTCAACCTCCAAACTTCCTCCCTGTTTGCAAGAATATTCATTTCTTTCTACTCCAAAACGTTCCAATTATATTTTAAGGTTTCATCTAAGACTTTAGTATTCATCATCTTGATCATAATATTTAGCAATTTGGTGTACTAATGAAAATAATTCTGATTCATCTTTAATTCTTTTCAGATGAGCCAAAGATAATTCTTATTCATCTTTAATTTTTGCGAATAATTCTTATTCATGTTAATTTTTGACATATTTGAGATTAAGGATAAATTGAATACTCACACATTCTCTTCGAGAGGCATCAAAGTGCTTCCACATATTTTTGACTAGATTAACAAAATCCTCATCCTCCATCCAAGAAGGGATAAACTTATAAGGACTTGGGGGATTAAAGTCCTTTGCAAATTGAATGAGAAGAAACATATAATCCAAATGTCTTCTAGTTTCAATCCATAACCTAATCTTGGATTGGCCTTTAAGTAGAGCTTCTGAAATGAGAAAGTGATCTAGCCTCTTAGGAATTTGCTTTTCCCTTATCCTTTTATTCCTCTTTGTGGGATCCATATTGGTGGGTTCAACACCTACTCATCCAATTTTCTCCAACTTATTAACAAAAAAAATACCAAGGGATTTTCCCTTAGTGTGCTTTCCCATATTTCAACTTTGCTTAGGGTAAAATCAAATCACCTTTGAAAATAATATTCCTCCTCAAAGATTCATTGACAAGTAGACCTTCCAAGTAAAACATCTATTTTCCTAGGGTCCATAAATGCCACCACAAAGAACCCCCACCAATTCCAAGGAGGTCAATTCAAATTCGATTCTTGAGTGAATAATGAGCAATATGCTTAGTCAAATAGTGTGTTTTATCCACCCTATGATCAACCCCCCAGACCTACCTATATAGTAAAAAGAGAAAAAATCACCGTCTTTCATAAAATTAGATAGATCCCTTTTAATATTGTCCCCATCCCCCATTGTCCCCTATAATAGAATCACATCTGGATTATATAGATCAACAAACCTTCGAATGGCATAATTTTTTGAGGGGATGCCCAACTCTCTCACACCGAATTCCATAATGATCACAATAAACCCTCATTTGAGGCATGCCATCTATGAGCCCCCATAAGAGTTTTTCGTTTTCTTTTATATATTTCCTTCTTGGCCCTACTTTGAACTAAAGATGTGAGATTTTTACCACCTCCCACCATTGAATTTCCTTTTTAATCATCTAGGTTAATTAGTCCCTCTTGAATACCAAAACATACCTTTCACACCCTAGGTTTCCTAAACCTTAAAGTGCATCCATAAAATTTAGGAATGTTGGACACCTAAAATGCCAAGGACCTTTTCAATATCCCCACTTATCCAAGGTATTCCTTTTGAGATTAAGTTTATCATGTTCCTTACCCCCTACATCTCCCAAAATAGGCTTGTCGATAAAATCCTCCACATTAACAATATTATCAAATTTTAGAAACAAAGGGGATTGAACCACTTGAATACTCATACATAGGCCTTAATTCACATCTTAACTCTTTAAGGAATATTTAGGAAAAATAGAAGTAGGACAAATTGAGATTAACTTACCTAGATCATTTGCTTCCATGATTAGAGAGGTTGATCCCAACCCACCTATTGGATTTTGTGCAACTTCGAAAGATATTATTTATTGTATTTCTCTTGTACTTGATTATGACTCCTAAGGGAGATGAGCTTGATGTAATTAACTATGTAAACCCTTGAAAGAATCAATGTAAACCTTGGGGTGAAAAGAAGCAAAAGAAAAGATTAAAATTGAATTATTAATTGCCCCCTAAGTGAAGTCGGCTCAACTAGGGTAAAAGTCAGTTTTGACACTTGTATAAATAGAGGTAAAGTTCACCTCATTATCTCACTCACTCATCCACTAAAGTTCGCATCACTTGGAGAGAGAGAAGTTCGCATCTGCTGGAGAAGAAGACTATTTTGGGGTTTCTACTTGTTGGAAAGAATTTCCATCTTTTCTCTTTTATGATTGTACTTTGATCTTATAATTATCATCTTATACGAAGGTTGCTGGGTTTTCTCCCGTTTGGGTTTCCCAAGATAAACTCTGTTGTTATTGTTTTGTGCTTTGTATTTCTTCTAGTGATCTTGTTTATGCAATTGAATTATTATGCTATGAATGTGTGAAAAGTAAAACTAACATGGTTTCGGATCAGTTCTAGAAGAAGTCATTTTCGGAACTAGGGTTACATCTTCTGAAGTCTTCACCCAACATTTTGGAGAAAAAGAGCCTTGGGAATTTTGCTTTTAGGGAGGCGCATCTTTTGGTGAAGACAAAATTCAATTCCGAGAATTTTCATTTTTTGACCTAATTCTGCAACTGCAGCAGAAGTTGGGGTTTCAGTTTTGACCACTTTTCTTCACAGATTTGGATCAACCCTACCATATTTTAACTCGCCTTGCTAAGGCGCATCTACCCGTGGAATCAATTTTCTGAAATTCCAACTTTCATTTTTGACCTAGCTCCTACTAGGGTTTCTGAACCATATCTACTGTCAAGATGATTGGAACGAAGGTTGAAGATCGTCTGGAAGGAGCTTCCAATTTTATCTCTTGGAAGTCTAGGGTTATTCTACTCCTAGAATAAAATGGCCTATTACAATATGTAAATGTGAAGGTCCCTGAACCAAAAGCCGAAGAAGACAAATCCCGATGGAGGAAGAATGATGCCAGAGCAAGAAGGATTCTGGTGGACTTAGTAAGAGATCATTTGGTTCCACAAATCTCAGGAAAGAAGACTGCTAGGAAAATGTTCAAGACCATAAACAAGTTGTTTGAACACACTAGCATCAATGTATCCATCACATTGAGGAACCAACTTTCAAATATGAAGATATCCAAATCAGAATCCATTGCCTCATACTTCATGAGGATCACAAAACTAAGGGACAAGCTTAGCACCAGTGGATATCCCATTGATGATAAGGAGCTTGTTATCACCACTCTGAATGGTCTTCCACCATCTTGGGAGTCCTTTATTCAAATCATAAGTGGTAGATCTAAACTACCAAATTTTGATAAGCTATGGGCATATTGCACTCAGGAGGAGACAAGGATTGAAACACGACAAAGAATCCATGGTACCCAACCTGAGGAGAATCAAGCATTTGTATCCCATTCCTAGAAAGGTAAGGGAAAATGAAGGAAGTTCCATAAACACAAGCACCAAGATAGTAGATCAAGTCCTCTCCTAGATCAAAAGAACAAGAAGGACATATCTCAAGTTCAATGCTATAGGTGCAAGAAATATGGCCATTATGCCAATAGCTGTCAAAGTTCAATCAAAAGGGAGCATGAAGCCTCAAATGCTGATGTTGAAGAAGATACTCCACACAAGAAGTCAAGGAATGATGATCGTTCAGAGTTCTTCTTCTAGGAGATATGAAGATCCATATTGCAAGAACATAGTTCTCTCATGGTTTCCATAATAAGGCAGTGGGAGCCCACACACAAAAACAATAAGAGATAAGTATCTGGTTTTCTTGCTTACATATATTTGTTTTGTGTTATATGTATCCATTAAATGCAGATCTATCAGGAAGTATGTTGAGTAGTTGATATAGTTTACCTTGTTGTATTTATTATGCATATGATCTACACAACACTTCATTAACATATAATGGAGTTAGTCTAGATGATATATCCTTCCTGCATGCTTAGAGTAGTGCAAACTCTTGATGACATGTTCTAGTGGAGATAGCAGACATCTATATAGTTCCCAGATGTATTTAGAAGACATGTTTATAATAGTTGTGCTAAAGTATTAGCTAATATGCCCATGTAAACTATTTCCATTACATTTGATTATGCAATGTCACTGATCATCAGTTGGGATTTGACTTGTACGGAAAAGACCATGTGATTTGGCCTACAAGAGAAGACTTGTTCTGATGGACACATGAATCTCGTTGATGTTCAACAAGAAGCTTCCTGGAACATGACTCTCAGCCTAGAAGGATGACCTCGGAGGAAGATTTCACAGAAGTAAAACCAGAAGTGGGACACCTTCATATATTTGGCTGTCCACTCTACATACATATTCCCAAGAAGAAAAGGACGAAGTTAGAACCTTCAATCAAGAAGGGAACTTTCTTGGGATACAGTGTGTCTTCAAAGGCTTATAGAATTTACATTCCAGGATCCAGACAGATTGAAGTTAGCAGGGCTGTGACCTCTGAAGAAGAAATTGCTTTCAGGAAAGGCAAAGGATCAGAAATGGAGATCAATGATGAATAAATGCTAGAACCAAAGGAGACGAGATCATCTCCCCCTCTAGTTCAGAGGGAGTTAGCTAAAAAGGATGAACCTATTGATCCCATTGATCCAGTTGATATCCCCATAAATGTTACAGGTGAGAAAAGACCTAGATGAGAAAAACAAAATCTGCAGGAATGCAGAGGGACATGCAACTCCACATGGTGCTTCCAAAGAAAGCAAAAGACCTCAGAGGTTCTCTAGTTATGTGGCACTGCTGAGTAACATCATTGATTCGGAACCAACCACCTACGAAGAAGCATCCAAACATCAAGTTTGGAAGGATTCCATGATGGAAGAATATCAATCCATCATGAAGAATGATGTCTGGGAGATTGTGCCGAGACGTGAGGAGAAGTCAGCAGTGACTTCTAAATGGTTATACAAGATCAAGCATGGAGCAGATGGAAGTGTTGAAAAATACAAGGCCAGATATATTGCCAGAGGATTCTCTCACAAAGAGGGAGTCGATTATGATTATACATTTTCTTCCTTGGCTCGATATATTTCCATCATATCGATCATTGATATTGCTTTAGCTATGGGATGGAATTTGCATCAGATGTATGTGAAGACAACCTTTCTCAATGGTGTTATTGAGGAAGAAGTTTACATCGAGCAACCAGATGGGTTTATTGTCCATGGAAAGGAGTCTCATGTATGCAGATTGAAAAAGGAACTGTATGGACTCAAGCAAGAACCTCATGCTTGGTATGGACAGATAGAAGGATTCCTAATGAGCTTGGGATTTACCAAGAGTGATGCAGACCCAAACCTTTACTACAAGGTTGTAGATGATGAGCCACTGATTTTGGTAGTATATGTTGATGACCTATTTCTCACAGGAAATGAGAAACTTATTGTATAGTGTAAGAAGAATATCTCCTCTGAGTTTGAAATGAAGGATCTTGGATTGATGCACTACTTCTTGGTGTTGTTAGGGAAAGTATCCTATAACAGGGGAGAGACTACCAACGTACTGATGTAGAAAGACAGACATACAATGTTCTGCAAATACAATTACTAAGCAAAGAGATTAGGGTTAGAAGGATGTGTACCTTATTCAGAAGGTTGATCCAAGCCTTTCTCCTCCTTTGGTCTGCAATGAAACAACTTGCAAAACAACCCCAAACCTTCCTCAAACCAGTTTGACTATAGATAAAAGGATTGATATTTATAATAACATAAAACATCAACTTGTAATCATATTTTCAACATACATGAACAAATCATATTTGGGAAAGGACGAATATCTAATCTTTATTAATGCATGGAACAAGTACATAAATTATACCTTCCTGCAACAAGCATTGCCGTAACCAGACCCTGAGTTCCTGCTCCTCTCTCTTGAGTTAGAATTCCTCCAGGATTACATTACCAAAATTTGGTTCCACTTCTCCAAGGCCCTCCCCTTGTATTTATGGCAAGAGTAGGAGGATAAGTTCGAAGGGTGGTTGACATAGGTAGTTGAGGAAGTTGGAATAACTCCCAAAACTAATCCATAGTTATTTTTTTTATATATTTTTTTGAGTTTTCTTCAGATACCCGCAACTATGACATAGGACAACTAGTGAGTGACTCGCGACTATCCTAACTTGCAGCTAGCAGGTGCATATTTTCAAAATATACATGCAGGTTGTCAGTATTGACACCCGTGGCTAACCCGCATGTTGGAAAGCATAAGAGTCACGATTATGCACTGAAGTAGGCATAAAACATATTTTTTGAGGAAAGGAATGTAAGGATCAACTCTAAGTCATCCAAGTTCAAGCAAGCTCTTCCATCCATAGTGTCATTTTGTGTGACCGACATGGCAATGTGGTCACGGACGGAGAAGTGCTATTTTGACTGATAACAGATTCCCCCTAATGTATGAGGTCAGAGGGAAATGATGGCCGAATTACATTACAATCCAATGAAGAGGAGGAGCGAGGAAACCATAGGATGAGATCACAAATGGTACCTGAAACAAAAACAAGGTCAACCAGTGATTACAATCTTGATGTTAGGAGATGTTCAGAATGGTAGAAAATGATCTCCAATACATACCAGATAGATGTATATAGCATGGCCACTGAAATACAAGTGTGGATCCATGTAAAAACAAGAGATCATAGCCATAACAACAAAATGGATCTATGTCTCATCAAGAGCCAAAAAATGGGGGTGGCTCAGTATTGCACAGCTTGGGCAATAAAAAAATATGGTTATGCTATTATAATCCCAAGGTCTTCATCCAAACCGTCTCAAGGTACGATTCCTAACCATGTGAATAAATGAGTTGAGGTAGAACATGGAGGACACTATTTGATTACCGGCCATTGATGTGGACCGTTAACAAACACGAGGTCACCCACCAATAATGAAAATGGGGCCCAAGGCACCTAGTACATTCTAACAAGTGTGAATAAGGGGTGTTGAAGTCGAACACTTGAAGAATCCATCGAGTAGGAGGCATTGATGTACTCCCACTACTCAATAGCGAGAGAAATTGCCACTGGTGACTGCAATCCCCAAGGTACTACCGAAAACTCTAAACTTCATTCCCATAGAAAGATGAGTTGAAGTCTATGGGAAGAATTCCGTTGGAAGGGAGGCCTTAAGGAATCCCCCATCATCCAACACAAGATACAATCAAAGGATTGATCTGATATGGAGTAGGACTGAGTACATGATGAAACATACTGACACCAAGGAATGGCCTACACATGAGGTCAAAGGAATTGTAGAATGGCCTACACATGAGGTCAATGGAATTGCAGAATGGCTGACACAGGTGGTATCCTTGAACAGTGAGCACAAGAGTGACTTAGGAAGCTTTGAAGACAAAGGGACCATGATATAAATCTGCAATGTAGGAGACATTAACAGATTCTCCATATGATTGGAAGAGTAACCAATCAGAGGAAAAAACTATGAGATCAGGTTTATTCTAAGGCCAAAACTAGAACTCAACTTGTTTGATAAACTCAAAAAGGTGCTTTGTTCAAGGACATGAGTGACTGGTTTCCATTACATTGAAAGATAACTGATGTTCTTCCCTTCCCTTTTCTCTTTTTATTAAAGAATGTATTTTCTTAATTTTAACAAGCATGAAAAAGTGGAAAAGAAATCTCAATAATATCCTTCTTGTTGGTTTTAATGAGTTCAAGAAAGCAAACTCAATAGTCCTTCTTCATTTTTGAAACAAGCTCGAAGAGGGGATAGAAGAATGCTTGGTGTAAGTCCAACCATATGTAGTTTAACGAGTCCATGGTAGGGAAACTCAGGACTTTATTCATGTTTTAATGAGTTTGAAGAAAATATAGACTAATAATCGATATTTTATGGATCTGTGGATTTTAGTATCGAGCTCGGATCTATTTATGCTCGCCGGTGTTTTCATATTTAAGTATTTTGAAAAACTTAAACAAGAAATCCATACACCTACTCATGGATTTTAATATCGATCCCGAGTTGGTATATGCTCGCTGGTGTTTTCATATTTCGAGAGTCTGAAAATCCTAAAGAAGACTCCAAAGGGGTCCTTTTCAGTAAAGTTAGTCTCCTCACCCGAAAAAGGGTAAAACAATGCGAGAGAGAACTCTTCTAGCCACGTATGACTACAGTATACCTTTTTCGTAAATAATCCACAAAGATCTGGAAAAAGGGGTAAACTTATATGAAAGTGGATGATTGTTCAAGTTCTTTAACGAGTCTGAACAAGACAAGTATGCTCGACAATATTGCTATATTTAAAGAGTCTAACAAGAGCATAAAAGAACTCTATCATACCATGGAAACTTAACCATAGGTAAAAATAATGTACAAGGTATAAGTTTCTTGATCTTTCAAATGACGGATGAACCACAACTAGAAACAACGTCAATGGATAGCATAAAATGTCAGTTCAAAGTGCACAAAGGGGTTTCAAAATGACATAAAGTGACATAAAAGGTTAAAATGTTAAGCTAAACTGGCACGTCAAAAAGAAAACAAACCTCTGTATAACTACCTTTTGCGACTGATGGTGAGAGAATGCCTTTTCAAGCTTGACCTAATCAAAATAACTCAAAAAGGGTAATTTATAATTAAATAAAGTTAAAAATAAATTTGAAAACTATATAAAGTGGGTAAAGATTAAAAGAAATTGTATATATAGAGTCAAATGAAAACACAATTCACCAATTTTTTTTACCATTGGAGCAAAAAGGTGAAAAAGACCTCTCACTTCAACCATTGATTCCGAGCAATCCAGGGAACGAATCCGAACGCCATCACTTGCAGGTAGATAATCTCAACCCTCTTAAGCATTTCCATTCATTAATTCAAAATTTTAATGATTTTTTGAAGTTTTTTAGTGAGTTTAAAAATTAGGTACTTGTACCCGCGGGTATGTCTTAGTGAAACTCACGGGCACGATAAATGTGCATGGGTTCACTTCAGTTAGGGTCGCGGGTACTCGCCTCTATGCAAGAGGTGAACTCACGGGTGGCGCTATTTAAAAATAAAAAAGCTTCAAACTAATGCAAGGAATGGAAATCTTGATGCAGGATGGTTTTGACTTGGAGGGAAAGGGAGAATGAGGCCATGGACAGGTTGTACATGGGATATCCACTCACATTAAATGCATTACGAAGGTGTGGGATTCTCAAGTTTTTTCTGAACAACCAATATGTGTGCACAAACGCACTTACTCCAAATGCTTGTAAACTATTGGGACGTCGATCACAGGATGTTCAATATCCAAGGTGAGATGTTAGAAATTACCATAGAGAACATCTAATTCATCACCGGTTTGTCTCGATGGGGTGAGGTAGTTAACCTCAAAAGAACATTTAGAGGATTCGGTGCACTCTCTATTCAAGAATATATCAACACCTACTGTGTGGATGGAACCAAGAAGAGTGGGAGCCAAGCACCGATTGGACAGATAGCTAGATTCCCGCTAAAGGTAATCCTGAGTACCATAAATAGGATCAGGAGAAGTGTAGCTCAACATTTGGCCTCGAGGAACTATATGAAAATAGGTGTTGAATGTCTAAGGAATGTCATCTTTGACTGGTGCTCAGGGATACTAGTCAACATGAAACAACAGTTGAAGGAATGCAAGATAGGAAGAAAGAAGAACTTCAGATATGGAAGTATATTATGCTCTTTCTTATTCGAGAGAGTCCCCGCTCTGAGTCCGGGTATGTCTCTACCAACATTGAACCCCCGATGACCGGTGGGGTGATATCTTTTTGCATCAGGGTGTAGGTGAAACAAGCTTATCATACTCCGATGACGATTATCTAGGGTGGTGGAGCCGCCAAGTACCGACGCTCGAGCAATTTCCATATGCAGGGATGGATTTCCGAGGATATCCAGAGCTCATGATGCCTCTAGGGGCATCCTGGGGTGAGATAGGTACCACAATGTTTTTATTTTTGAAAAATTATAAATTTTTATGATGAGTAAGAGTAATTGACAAAAATGTAATGTATGCAGATGTGGGGTCGACAAGACCTGCTGGACATCCGAGGACATATGTATGACCAACCGAGCCCGGTAGCACGGATGACATACTGAGGACTATAGAGGGAAAAATGAGTCAGTTGACTCATGATA
Source organism: Larix kaempferi (assembly GCA_027924585.1). Classification (NCBI taxonomy): domain Eukaryota; kingdom Viridiplantae; phylum Streptophyta; class Pinopsida; order Pinales; family Pinaceae; genus Larix; species Larix kaempferi. Next base: position 2,205,996 of record BSBM01001003.1, read on the forward strand.
TCCTTACCTACTGGATAGAGCGCATGCTGCTCGAGATGTAGGAGCATGTCGTAGGGGTGCCCCCATCCTGGATTAGGTTAATTAGGAAAGTAGCCAGGCTGGTCATATGTTACAGGGAGACCGTAGCGGAGCTAGCTGAGCTCCTCCCTCTCCATATGGAGAGTGACACATATTATTTTTGAGGTTGTTTATGCCCCTTTTGTATATTTTGACAGTAGATGACTCAAACTCATATGTATTTTTTGGACCACATATAAATATATATATAGTAGCGATTATATACATGCGTGCTTATGTGTTTTAAATGTTATTGTGTGTGATACAAATTCCAATCAAGTACATAATTTTCAAATGAATAAGCTAATGCATTTAAATTCCTTGAAATATGTTGATATGTAATGAAATCAAAATGTCTTTCAACCAGCCTAACGCGCAAAAATTGACGTAACAAAGAAGGATCACGAACCCTGTACTCACCCGACAACTGAAGTACTACTAACTGCGAATCAAGTCGTACCTCCAAATGTGAAATGCTGTGATGAATGACATTTCAGAGTAACTCGATAACTGCACTATACTCAGCTACATTGTTCCTCGTAGGGACCAAACAAGCACCTCCCGAAGAAACGAGCTGGCTAGAGGATGAGTAAATAACCCAAGCTGCTGAAGCCAACTGACGAGTGTGGCGACTAGTGCAATCGGAGAATCCTATGAAGTACTCGGTTGTCATCTGAAAACACAATCCATAAGACACATAAGGCAATAAATCCAAAAAATGAATAAATCTACAAAAATGTACAACTATAGTACAAGAAAAAGCATGTATGCCTAAGCACAATACTTTTTCAGGTAGAGCCCATTTCTAGGCTCAAGCAACTTATAACCATCGTAATCTGTTAGATCATAAGATCCTTTCTTCAATACTTTAGAAACAATGTAAGATCCGAGCCACATAGATTTAAAATTTCCTGCCCCTAAGGGATACTTGTCCTGATCGTAGAGCAGAACAAGATCTCCTTCCAAGAAAACCCTTGGTTTCATAGACTTATCGTACTGATGCTTGACTCATCTCTTGTGAGCTTCGTTTGCAGTAAGCGCATATCAACGTTGTTCATATAAATGCACTAATTGAAGCAAACGATATTCTAAAGAAGAAGTTTCAGGAAGTAGTTGGATAGCCAACTTCAGAGAGGGAATCTCGCATTCAACCGATATGACTGCCTACAACCCATGAACGAGTTGAAAAGGTGAAAAACCTATAGAGGTTTAAACGTTGGATCGGTATGCCCAAAGAGTCGGATACAACATGATGTGCCAGTTTGATCTACAGGAATTAACGGTGCATTGAAGAATAGTCTTCAAAGTCTTATTGACCGCTTCGAATTTCCCATTCGCTTGCGATAGAACGAGGACGAGTGTTCTTGTCGAAAACCTAGCATGGTGTATAAATCAGCCATCATGTAGTTCTGGAAATGTCTATAGTGGTCAGTGACAATCTCCTTAGGTATACCAAATCTGACGATGATCTGATTGAACACGAAGTAAGTTGCAGTTTCTCCATCTTCCTTCACAATAGGCCTTTCCTCGTCCCACTTTGTAAATTAGTCGACAACAACGATGATATGGTGATGTCCTCCAGCCAAAACTGGATTACAAGTCATGAAGTCAATCCCCCACTTGGTGAAGGGACCTACTATGATAACAGTGTGAAGAGGAGATGGGTGTGCTCACATTTTCTTGGTGAAAAACTGACACGGCTGACAGTGTTTCACGACTTCCATGCAATCTTTAAAGATGGTGGGCCAAAAATACCTAGAGCGCAGTATTTTTTGGGATGTTGCCAACCCAGAAAGATGGCCCCCATAGGATCCACTATGGGGATCATTCAATACTGATTCAACTTCCTCCAAAGTCAAACAATGGCGTAAAATGGAATCTACCCCACATCTATGGAGCGTGTTAGAAATAGAGGTAGTCCTTGGCATGAGATCTAAGCTTTCATTTCTCATCTCTGGAGAAAGTGCGTGGACACTTCAAAGTCTGGAGATATATTAAAATGTCTCCATACCATGGGTCAGAGGTTGGAATGAGAAAAATGTGTTCATCAGGTAATGACGAATATTCCTCACTACTAATTAAATCACTAGGGAACTCTGATATAAGCTCGACGAACACCAAATATTTTTTTGACTTAGCAGATTGAAATGTTAGGCCAAATTCCTGCAGAATGACAATCCACTTATTAAACTTCCCTCCGATGATACGTCGGGTTAATACATATTGAAAAGGATTGACATCTGCTATAACTGTGGTGGTCCGCAACAAAATGTAATGACGTAATATCTGAACAACATAGACATCAACTAATGCTAACTTCTTGACATGAGAATATTTAAGTTTCAGAGTTACCAATGCGCGAGAGAGATAATAGATGACATGCTCTTGGAGCTTGTCATCCTCTTGAACTAGAACTATACCGATTGTGGAAACAAATGCCACTAGATATAGAAGGAAGTCCTTAGTGTAATCTGGCGGGCTCAACAAAGGGGTTGATAAAAGTGCTTTTTTCAAAGCATCAAACAAAGTTTGTGCAGCCTCATCCCATACAAAATGGGTGTCTTGCTTGAGCAATCGCATGAATCCTTTGGTGATCTTGGCATAATTCATGATAAACCGTCATAGAAAGTTAGACATGCCCTGCAGGCTTTGAAGTTGTCTAATGGTACGAGTAGGAGGCAATTTGACAATAGCCTTGACTTTAAATGGGTCGACCATAATGCGATGACTGGACACAATGAAACCTAGTAGATGTCCAAACTCAATGCATAATACACACTTATTAGTATTTAACCAGATCTTTTAATATCTGCACCGTTCAGATACGAGTTGTAAATGATCAGGATGATCTCGTCTCTTATGAGATCGCGTAGGGAGATCATACATATAGGGTTCGACTAGATGCTTGATATCATGGAAAGCGAGGTTCATGGCTCGCTGGAAAGTAGCTCCATCATTTTTCAATCCGAAAGGCATCTTCTGATAGGTGAAGGTTCCCCAGGGACAAGTGAAAGCTGTCTTATGTTGGTCTTCGGGTTTGATTTGTCTTTGATTGTATCCCAAAAAATCGTCCATGAAAGAGAAAATTTCATGGCCTGCACACGCATCAATGATATGATCTGTGAATGGTGTGGGATAGTTGTCCTTTGGACAGTCTTTGTTAAGGTTCCTGAAGCCCTTACATACACGTTTGGTCCCTTTCTTTTTTCCGACTGGGTTTGGGTTGGAAACCCATTCCGTCATGTCGATCAGATAGATGAAACCGGATTTGAGGAGCTTCTTGACTTCAACCTTGATGGCCGCAACTTTCCTAGGATTGACTGGATGAAGTTTCTGTCGTACAGGTTTTACGTTGGGATAAGTCGTGATAGCGTTTTCCACAATGGAAGGTTCGATGCCTGGTATCTCCTCATAAGACCAAGTGAAAATGTCGCGGAATTCCTTAAATAGATTGGTATATAAAGTGATCTCCTGTGGAGAACAATTTTCTCCAATAAAGATGTTTTCCACAACATTCGGTTTGGTGTAAATATCGATCGGTATAGTCTTTGAAATGTTTGCCATATTACCTTCTGCAAAAATCATCTTTTTAGTAGAAGGAGTGATGGACAAATCGATATTTCCACCGGGTCTCATTGAAAACTCACCATTATCAATCCTATCTAGATTTGGAAGGAAATAGGATTTGTGATGCATGTGTTCCCAAGGATGATCCAAAACTATCATAGCTTCCAGGATAGCCTCGTCGGAAGGAAAAATAATATCCAAACAGTCAAAATAATGGGTGGAGTCTACTGACCATGCAGGTGCATAATCAAAATCTGACTCAGCTGAGACTGACAAAGTCGAGACATGATCCATTGCAGCATTTTGTGATGCTTGGTAGGCCACTTCTGCAATGGATAGGGGCATGTTTGGTTCTTGTTGAGTCGGAAGGATCCACGGATCATTCATTTGAATAATCATAAAAACTTCCCAAAATGATGTATCGCTAGTACTCATAGAACCAATGTAATGTACAGGAGCAGGTAGGTCAAATGCGCCCATCAACGATAAATACATACCTAATCCTAAGCTCTCACTGGGTGGATGAGCTTGATCAATCAAAGGGATATTAGAATATGATGAAGTTGCGTTGTTCTTTCGAGTGAAGGATAGTTGATCAACTGTGATGATCTTACCTTCATGAGGGAACATCAATACTTGGAAAACAAACGATGGGATGGATTGCATAGCATACATCCAAATTCTTCCCAACAATAGGTTGTAGTCAAGAGAAGCATCTACAAATTCTACCTCCACAGACACTACCTTACCGGCAAGTTGAATCTCAAATGCTGGTAAGACTCCATGCGGACGACAAGAATTTCCATCAAACGCAGTAAGTAGTGTAATTGAAGGGGTAAACTCAGGAGAAACCAAGGCTTTCCAATAGGATATAGACATTACGCATGTCGACGCGCCTTCATCTACGACCGTTCGTTCGATGGTATTTGAACCATGGACTACTTCGATTTGGAAGGCAACTTAATAGGGAAACTGGGGTTTGATATTGGACATATCAAATCTAGCAAGCATACTTGATGAGTCCATGCTACCTATTTCTGCTAGAAGTGCATTCCACTAAGAAGGGAAGCTTTGCAATAATTCCAGGGTGTACATAGCACATGGTGTTTGGGATAGGTCCTCCACAACAGAGTAGTTAGGAGCATCCCGCGCATTAGGGTTGTGCACAACTTGTTTGTAGACACCCTTTGGTATCTTCGGCAAAGGCTCTATTGGCCTCTGGATGTGGAGAGGAACAGATGACTTAGGAACCTCTTTATCTTTCTGCTGCATTTCCGGCTTATAATTCCTAGATCTCATTTGCAATAAGGTGTGTGAGTTAACCATGTTGATATACGATTGATCAGCTGATGTGGCAGGATGAGTGCCCCCAGTATTAGAGCTGCCAAAAGCTGGGCCTTGTCCTTTAGGAAACAGATCCTTCAGGACAACTGATTTCTTTTCATGCAAAAGATTCTAGGCTTCTTCGATAAGAGGGCATTGGTGAGTGAGGTGGTCGTCCTTACAAATATTGCAAGGAAACTTGACCTTCTTTTTGTCTCTCTTTCCCTCCTCGGCATTTTCAGCGTTTTTGGGATTTTGATGGTTTCCCTCCCCTTTCTTACCCTTCTTATTGGGTTGTCAAGGACCCTTTTGGTTTTTCTGCACACTTTGTACAGATTCAGTTTGTGAAGGGGAGGCTGTAATCGTAGTTGTTTACGCCGCTGATTGATTCATAGAAAGTGCATGCACTTGTTTTGTTAAAGCCTCTAATGAAGATGAGTCGACCGAACCAACAATGCCATCGGCATGAGGTCCGGGTTTGGGTTTACCAAGATCTATATTAGATCTCGGTGTGTCAAGTATGATCTCATAAATGATACCATATTGAGCGTAGACTAAGTCGAGCTATTGGGTCCTTAGGATTGCTTCCTCTTCAGATGTTACCCCAGAAGTTGAAACATCTTTAGAGACGTAAGGGAGCAGTGATTTCAAATACCACTCCAAAAGAAACTTTGGGGGAATCTGAGCCTTGATGAGTCGCTTCCATATTTGCCACTCCTGAATGTGATCAGAAAGGTGAGTGGCTTTTTTTGTCTAAATGTAGACAAAAAATCCTTGTCGACATCATATCGAACGGGAAGCTGGAAGTGATTCAAAAATACTATCGCTAAATACCAAAATTTATCGTATGTTGCAGTCGGCAATTCGATGTACCATTTAGCTACTACACTCGTTAAGGTTCTCTGAAAGATCCTCAATTGAATTGAGTCATCGTTTAAGGAATTCGAGGAGCACCAAAGATGAAAGCTTGTAACATGATCTCTAGGATCTTCACCAGTATTTCCTTCGAAATTTGAAATGTCCGAAGGACATTTGGTTGGGACTGGATGCCAAGAAGGGTTATGACACACTGGATCGTTCATGAGTTTCGAAAGGTCTAGAAAATTCCAAGTTGCCAGAAACGACAACCGAGGTCGTGTCTATGGCATGTGATGTGGAGGATTTTGGTAAGGGGAACCACCCGAAACCTGGATCCTATAAGGTTGGGTAGGGTTCCCCCCAGTCACCGGTTGTGAAGAAGAGACATTATGAAAGTTGCTCCAGCCGTAGGGTAATGGATTACTTCCTTGTGGTTCTGTCCACTGCGACTGAGTATAAGTTCCTCCAAATGGAGGGTTGGGATAACTGTTACTACCCATTCCACCAAACAGTGAAAAGGGAGTACTCCCTACAGGTACATTAGAAGTTTGGAAATTGGAAAAATGTGCATTAAAACCTATGAAGGGGTTATAACCTAGCATAGATGCAGTAGACGAGGTAGGCATTGAGCTTACAAATGGTGCTGAAGGAGCAATGTGTCTTCCAAGCTAAGGAAATCCTTGATTAAATGGAGCAGAAGTGGGTTAACTTGGAATTGCTTAACAAAGGGGGAATATGTGAAAGACAATGAGGGTATCCTTGAGAAAGGAATACTGTATGGGCCAATGGAGGATCCAAAAGGATAGATGTCACTGCACCTTGAGTACTGGACAAACCTAAAGGACCAACATTGAAACTAAAGGAGGTGCTCAAAGCAGAAGTGAACTGCGGCGAGCTCAGTGTGTATGTGTTTATACGAGGAGGAGATACACCTCTTGGTATAATAGCTGAAGTGGGAGTACGAGGAACTCCCGATCCATCCCCTGTGTTGTCCATAGCAAAACCAGGTGTGAACCTATATACACTCAACTTGGGTATCCCTAAAGAGACAATGATTTCTAGTAAAGGTTAGTTGGGTCCAGTTAATGGAGGGTTGAAGGGTCTTGCGAACTCTTCAGTAGAAAAATATTCAACCTTGATAGTTTCTTGAACCGGTTGAGAAATGAGATGCAGTTCTCGAGGGGGTTCAGTTGTACCTATGATTTCGAATGAACCATGTGAGTCAGTTCGACACTGCTAAGGTGGTGGTGGAGGCTCCACTCTGACTGGAGGAAGGTTTCTCAAACTTTGTGACCTACTAAGAGGGTATTCCTCCACACTTGCAAAAATATAAACTAAGTATTAAACCTAGTAACCACTAAACAATAGGGAACAAACAACACACCACTATAAAAATTTCCTAAAGTAGTAAAGACTAGGAAAACAGAGATGATACTCTCAAGGGAGAGTCTGGGATGATTAGGGCCCATAACTAACCAGTAGAGTAGCAAAGGACAGTTAGCCGGGTTCCACAATACATAGTCTCTGAGTGCAAGCGTTTGAATCACCAATCGCCCTCCCAAATAAATGTAAGGGATTTCCTCCCACGTCTGTCCTAGGTACAGTGGAAATATACTTCCACCATCACCTGTGTAGAGCCCTATAGGTCAAAGATACTAAAGGCTACCACAATTGCAGAAAGAGTCTGGGGGGAGAGTCGCAGGTCCAGCCAAGATGCATGGGCAGGGTAACTAAGCCCGAAATCAAAGAGTACACAAGGAACTAATGGATCCTCGTATGTGAATTTGCTTTGGTGTATGCTAGAATGAAAAGTGGGGAGGTATCCCAATATTCCAATATCACACGAACTTGTGCTTAACTTTGGTTTGAGTAGAGTTTCACGTCCCCTCCCATCGATCCAACACAAGGAAGGGAACATGATTGCAAATATTGGGCTTTTTACCAAAACTCAACCCCATTCATTAGATTCATACAAATAAAAACATTTGTGTGCATACCTATCAAACACAACGGAGATGAAATTCTTATACACACATAAAAACATTCATCAAATAATTAAAACCTTGCAGAAGTAAAGCACATAAATAAAATACTTATCTCGATGTAATGTTTCCCCAAGCAACTAGCTATGTTGCTGCAATGTTCCACCCAATCATAGGCCAGTTGTGTTCATCAATCTCTCAACACAAATGCCACCCCCGAGCTGGGCATGATTTCTACAAGGAAAATGGGACTCTCAAGCTCAACACTTCTCAAGAAAACATCATATCTAAGCCAAGCCAGTCCATAGCTGGGTTTATCAGGCTAAATATGAACCCTCTTCATTTCTGGATGCTTGCACTCAGGCTCAAGCCAAAACAACGGATACCCATAACCCAACATACTCTATACACACAACAAGCTCATAGGTTGGGCATGGATAAATTATTTTACAAAGGGATTTGCAAAATAGGATTCTCATTGGCTCTCCCAATTCGTGGCTCACCCAAAAAAGAACTGTGGAAAGGGGAATTCAACCACAGGGAGAAAAACCGATTTCTCCCACAAGTTATGAGCATTCCAAATGGCCAAAACAACCTCAATGAAACCCCAAATCGAGATCCCTCCCTCCCAACAGCTCTACCACACCAAAATGCCCTCTTCCTAGCTAGAAAACAAGGGAAAACCATAAAAACGTGGAGGGAAAACACCGAACAAGCTCAGAACTCGTGGGAGATAAAAACTGATGGATGAAGAATGGCTTAGGAATCAAATTCATGGCTCTTTTATTTCCCAAGAATCCAATTTTTATTTTTCCAAAAATGATGGCTTTCCCATACCCAATTTGGACAACCATACTTCTCTATTCCCCAAGGCATTAACTACCTCAACCAACTCTTGGAAGAAATAAATGATTGGGTACAAAGGTCAACATGGGTAGTTGAGGGTTTATGGGTTCTCTCATTGACACTTGTCTTGACTTGATTGGATTCAAGGGTTTGAATATTTCCCTCCCAATTCCTTGTAAAATTCAGGCCCCCATATCTTGTTGCATTGCATAGCTAGTTGTGGGTATTTTATTAAAATTCATATTTACATGATATTTTCAATTCCATTGTGCCTGGCTAGCACGCAAAGCATATGCATCACTAAATCGATGGCGGGGCCTTGGCCTTGAGCTCCTCACCACCATTTTATAACAATATTACATCATTCACAATTTAATGCAATGGGGTCAAAATCATGATATTACAACCCCCCCCCCCTTGGAATAACACCGTCCTCGGTGTTCCAACTCTTAGGAATACATACCCACTTTACACATGTCCAAAAATTCACAAAATGTGGCAGGTCTGTCCTGTGTTTCATCTTTTACTTTAAAATTTCAGGACCAAGTCCTTTGGCTTCCACAACCTGCTCTTGCTGGCTTTGATCTTCCAGCTTTGCAGGTGGGCATTGCTCCACAACAATCCCTTCCTTTCATTTAACTTCCAGCTGATCTACAAGTCTGGAATTCATGGCTGCTATCATTTTTCCATCCTGGAAACTATTTGAAGAATATTTTCAGCCAAATCCCATGGCCTTGGTCTGCTTCCATGGCCAATGTGCACAACTAGCTCTCACTTTGCTCACTAGAAACACTTGGCTGGTAACAACTGCAATCAATGGATTTCAATTTATCACCTGTGAAATTCATCATGGCAATTCCCGTTAGACCAAGCATAACACAAATATTAAAATTAGTTAATTATTTTCCCAATTGACATGGAAAGTCCATGCTTTACTCATGATAGTTTCACACTTTTCATGCTTTCCCAAAATACACATGAACTCATTCATGTTCATCCTTTCACAGGGAATTATCTATTTCAGCATTCACAATTCATTTCAAGCAAATAAACACAATCTACTTTTAGTCATGACATGCATTCAACAATTTTCTGTTTCTAAGATGCATCAGTCAAAAGGAAAGAGAAGAGTAAGAGTTTACCCCTCTTAGTCTTGGTTCTAATCCGTAGCTACACCACCACTGTTGTTTCATGCTCCTTATCCTCTTTCACTTCAATGTGAATGCTTGACTTGCCCTTTCTTGGCTATGACACTTAGTGTCTAAGGTCTGTCTAAGGATTTTCAACCAGGGAACCCTTCCCCATTGTTGCCTACAGAACCTTTGGCTGCTAGGAACCACACAAGTCCACTAGCACGATATTTCATTACTGCTCATGCTGATCTTTCTACGACAGTCACATGTCCACATGCATCCTTAGGATGCCTTCATAGTCCTTGCTTCCAACAATACCTACACTCAAACATTGAATCAATTCACATGTTTAGTTTATTTTCATAGGGTTTTTCTCTATACAAGAGTTTAAGAAATCATGCACACATGTATTTCATATTAAATAAGAAAGAAGTTGCAAGATAACCAAATACTTATATGTATTGGATTTATTCACTTTATTCCGCAGGATCCTTCTTTTCTTTACAGCCTTGGATCGCCTATGGATACAATAACGAATGTTGGGCCATCACGCACGCTGCTCCACAATCATTCGAATAGGAAATTCAAAGCCAGTACACCAACTGGGTTTATCAGGCATCCCATTTATCAATATGCTAATCCAGTACACCGAATGGGTTTATCAAGCATTTAAGGAATGTTTGGTCAGCATGCCGACTGCTCCACAACATTCAAATAACCAATGCCAAGCTAGTATGCCGTCTGGGTTTATCAGGCATCCCATTTATCAATATGCTAATCCAATACACTAATTGGGTTTATAAAGCATTTAAGGAATGTTTGGCCAGCACGCCGACTGCTCCACAACATTCAAATAACCAATTCCAAGCTAGTATGCCGACTGGGTTTATCAGGCATACAAAAACCATTAACCAATATGCTAAGCCAGTTCTTCGACTAGGTTTATCAAGCATACAAAAACCATTGCCAACCCAGTGTATCTACTGGGTTTATCAGGCAATGAAACAAAAGAATACAATTACATGACTCCTTCGCTCATGCAAACCAGTGGTTCCCCCCACGAAATCCATAGGCGACTCACTTGACTGCAGGCTAGCATGGCCCCACAATACCCACTCACACTACACAAGGATGATAACCCTTTTATAATACATAGCTCCTCGGTCCTATCCATCCCTTCTAGTGTTCTTTAGTGTGAGCGTAGAAAGGTTACCAATTCCCATACAGACCTCCCGAGTACCCTTTCTTCGCTTTTCCTCTTAATGTGCAACACCGAATTGCATCCATGTAAGCTGAAAACACAAGAAGGATAAGAGATCTCATCAATATTGATTCTCTAAATTTGTAACCATATTTCATAACATTCACTATAAAGTATTGAAACACCAGGAATGCATCCATCCCCTTAGGGTGTAGTCAATATTGAAAACCCTATCATAACTTAGCACCAGAAAGGTGTGCACCCCTTTCCGATGTGATCCATGTAGGCCCTAATCATACTCAAGCAGTCTGCAATAATATAAATAAAATAGAACATGCTCTACATAGTATCCTTAATAATTAGACATGCATTTTCTTAGCTAGGGTTATAGAATAATTATCCATTTTCAGATGTATTCTCTCTTCATTCGCGAAGAATGGGGGCTCCTTTCTCTGAGTCAACATTCCTTCGGTTTTCCACCCCAATATTTTCACGTTCCATAACCCACATATGCTTTCTTGGCATAATATTACCATCTCACTCACATGGTTTTCCAACATGCAGTGCAACTGAGATGTTATAAAAAATTACAATGGCGTTTCACCCGAAACCCATCTCCGAAGCATGGGATCCTTCCCATGGAGTTTAGCTTTTGCAGGCCATCACACATGGTCTTCCTGCAAGGTGTCTTCATGACACACTCCTCAACATCCAAATATTTAGCAACATTTAACAATCAAATTCAAATATGATTTCCCTAATCAGTCAGTGGCATTAATAATTAAATTCAAACATGAATTTATAATTCTGTCTCCTACAGAAATTGATTGATTTAACCATGAGGCCATCCTCATATCGCTTGGATCGTGTAAGTGGCATCACTATGTCCATTATGGATTTATGCTTGCTACCATACATGAACATCCACTTACAACATGTCCTCCTGACACAATTCTAGAGAAGCCAAACAACCATTAGTACTTATTAGCAAAATTTCAAACCTGAAATTTACAAATCTGTTCCATGTATAAGTTAAATTTCACAATCAGGAGAACCTTCTCATAACCTTTGAATTCTGAACATGGTAGATCCCGGTCTTTACTATGGACTTATCCTCATTGCCATAATCAATACATTTCTACCTGAAATCTGAAACTTTCAATCAGCCAAACACGTTGTGAGTATCTATGCAAATCATCTTCTCATTTCTACAATAGTCACTGAAGTGATCTTAGAATTATAACACTCAATAATTCAAACACTTCCAATTGTTAACATTTGGAATGCAATGAAATATATATATATCTATATATACATCATTATCATAATAAAATTGCACGACACAGTCTCATTATCCCTGCAATTTAAATAAAAATTCCAATATTCATCACTTCACAGCCATATTCTTTTTATGCAACTCTGTCCTTTCAACAAAGCACTTTGTAGACCATCAAACGCGACTACCTTCTTCATGCAATTCTTCTCCTGCATTCATAGCAGCTCATGAAATGATCCCATAATTACCCCTAATTCATCATTTCATCCATTATTTAATTTGCGATGAAGCATATTACACATCACAACCATGCATTCGCACAATGCATCCCAACATGTGCACCCACACACACGCATGCACATCTACAATGTTTACACAAAATTTTCAGGTGCATTCACTTAATGCATATCCACAAGATTTACAAAATATTTTAAGACATATCCGCTCAGTGTCACCTTGAATTGATCTGTGCATACTATACTATAATGTCATGCATTCCATCATTCCAAACACATTATGGCCTAACTAGGGCTATCTCGTATATCATGCACTACCATAGCACTACCAAAACAAGACTATAAGTCCTTACCTGCTTTGGTTATTAAACTCATAACAACATATACAAATGACATGATATATGAATGCATTCTAACAATTAAACAGTCACATGGTAGAAGGTTCCTTTCCCTTACTATCCCATACCTCACCATACCATGGTGGTATGACATTAACATGGATGCATTCATCCTTATATAACCACTTATACTATGAAACGAGAACTATATACTATGAACGAGAACTCTACTCATAAAAACGATGATTTTTGCAAAAAAAACACCAAAAACACCCCCCAAATAGAAAAGTGTTGATGCCAGTATACACGTATTTTTTTTTAGGGTAAAAAATAGAGCCATGGCCTAAACATCCCATATTGTTGTTTAACAAAACTTTAAAATCAACCTTAAATTGGAATTTTTTCTTTTTCTTGAAGAGATAAATTACAACTTTCAGGAAAATTGCATATTAAACAAAAAAACAAATTTCTCTAATAATTTCACCATTATAACCATATAAAAACAAAGGAATTATGATGCGATTCATAATGAGATAATATATTAGACCATACAAGAACAAATGGTTCATATAAATATTCAAAAACTCCTATAGAGTTTCAATTACAAAAATCATACTAGTAAAAAGCATCTAAACTGCTTCTTCAAATTCATCCATGGATTCTGACACCCCATCATCAAAAACTCCTCTAGAGTTTCAATTACAAAAATCATACTAATAAAAAGTATCTACACTGTTTCTTCAAATTCATCCATGGATTCTGACACCCCATCAGAATCTACATTTTCTGCAGATGAAGGACTTGATGAAGATGTAGATGACCCATACTCTTCTCTATTATCAATGGGCGCACAATCTGAGTCTACATCTATACCCATCATTTCAGATGTCATATTCCTTCGGGATCTACGACTTGGTTTAATACACTCCCATCTTGCACGAATGCTCCCTATTCCACGAATATTAGCTTTGAGTTTTAAAAAACAAATTAAACTAACATTTAAACTAATGTTATAATTAAAAATTAAAAAAAAAATAAAAACAAACTAAACTAAAATAACATTATAATTAAAATTTTAAAAATACATTAAAAAAAATACTATATATCTATACTAAACTAAGATAACATTATAATTAAAAATTTAAAAATACATTAAGAAAAAATACTATGTATCTATATACTAACCAAACTAACATTATAAAAAATTTAAAAAAAAACTATACAAAAACTTAAAAGCAATTAAAACAAAAATTTAAAAACAATAAAAAATCAAACTATGCAAAATTTTAAAATAAATTAAAAAACAAAATAATTAAAAAAAAAATAAACTATACAAAATTAAACAAAATTTATAAAAAATTAAACAAAATAAAATTTATAAAAAATTAAATAAAATTTATAAAAAACATAAACTATACAAAAATTAAAAAAAACTATAAAAAATTAAACAAAATTTAAAAAAAAAAACCAAAATTTAAAAAATAAAACAAAATTAAAGCCCGCTCGGGCGCCAATGGGCGGCCCTCGAGGCCGGCCATTGCATTTTTTTGAGGTTTTTTAAATTTTGTTTATTTTTTTTTTAATTCTGTTTAATTTTTGTATAGTTTTTTTTAATTTTTTAAATTTTGTTTTTTTTTTTTAAATTTTGTTTAATTTTTGTATAGTTTTTTTTTTATTTTGTTTTATTTTTTAAATTTTGTTTTATTTTTTTTTAATTTTGTTGAATTTTTGTATAGTTTATGTTTTTTTAAATTTTGTTTAATTTTTTTTTAAAGTTTGTTTAATTTTTTATAAATTTTGTTTAATTTTTTATAGTTTAATTTTTTTTTTAATTATTTTGTTTTTTAATTTATTTTAAATTTTGTATAGTTTGATTTTTTTATTGTTTTTAAATTTTTGTTTTAATTGTTTTTTAAGTTTTTGTATAGTTTTTTTTAAAAAATTTATAATGTAAATTTGGTTAGTATATAGATACTTAGTATTTTTTTTTAATGTATTTTTAAATTTTGTTTAAAGGTCGCTCACTTGGGCACCAAAGGGCGGCCCTCAGGGCCCCCGTCGATGCCCGGCATCGAGGGGGCCGTGAGGGCCACCCTTTGGCGCCCAAGCAAGGGAGGTCACTCGCTTGGGCGCCAAAGGGCGGCCCTCACGGCCCCCTCGATGTCGGGCATCGACGGGGTTAGTTTGATTTGTTTTTAATTTTTCTTTAAATTTTTTATTATAATGTTGTTAGGGGTTAGTTTAATTTATTTTATTATAATGTTAGAGGGGGGAAACATGCAGCAGAAGAGGACATGAATTTGGCCTCCAT
The DNA here is from genome assembly GCA_027924585.1 of Larix kaempferi. Lineage (NCBI taxonomy): Eukaryota > Viridiplantae > Streptophyta > Pinopsida > Pinales > Pinaceae > Larix > Larix kaempferi. Next base: position 2,221,124 of record BSBM01001003.1, read on the forward strand.
GATATTGTTGATTAGTTTCATGTTTTGAAAAAAATGCTAAGTTTGATAATATTTTGATAAGATATATTAGTAATGTTTTGACTTTCAGACTTAATTTTAGAAATAAAATTTCTATATATAATGTTTGAAATATGTTTTTTACAAATAATTTGTATAGTTTTTCTTGAATTTATGTGAATCAACACTTTTCGGAAAATAATATGAAATAGTATCATTTTTACACAAAACATATCTGAAAATTGATTGAAAATGGTTTTAAATGTCTATATTGTCTGGAATTTTTTACAATGTTGTCAATAAAAGTGTCTTATTTTGTCCATAAAAATGTCTTATTTTATAGAAAAAATTGCAAAATGTATATGTTTTTCATTATAAATTGCTTAAAAATGTATGCTATTTTGCTAAATTTCTAAAAATGTACCTGAAAATGGAAACTAATTTTTTTTTACGATAAAGATAATTCAAAGGTCCCAAAAAATGCCTCGAAATGAAAATGTGTGATACTGGCATCACCCCTTTTTGAAACGGAGCTAAAAATACCTACTAAAATTAGGAGAGAGAAAAACGAGAACTGTGTCGAGTTCTCGTTTCATAGTATAAGTGGTTATATGCATACCATTTTATGATTATTAAATAAGGTTCAATGGATTCTTACCCAATCCCCTTTCAACACTTAAACAATTAGCATGAATAACCATTACTTGCATGGCTCTCATTAACATCTTTGATGTACCTGATCAGTTGGTCTCCTGCAAGGATTTCATCATCCTACCACCAACCTCTTGATCATAGATTTGTTACCCCAACCTTTCTTCACAAGGTTGTTGGTCACATGCAATAACATCTTCAATATGTTTAGCCATGCTTCAGTTGTCTTTGGTCCTACAACTAATGCGAGCACCACTAATTATTAACAACCATAATAATTATCACAAGTGGCTCATTGCATATGTAAAAATTCACTATTTTACCAATATGCAATATCATATACATGCACAAACACCTTCATAGGCACTATGCAATATCTATCAATGTGCCAACTAGTGCATATTCACTTCATCTATCTAGTCTCTTGCATTTTTAACATTCCTATTCCATAATTATATATATATAAAGATCATAAAATATAAATACAATAGCAAGAAAGGAATTAAGGAACTCTCCCTTTCCAATCCCTCATCATAGCATGGAATTTCCTCTTCCACATCATAGCTGATCCAATTTCCTGGCCTTTCTACCAAGCATACAAGCAATTATTAGCTATGATCTTCTCACCAAGTAGCAATTCAATACATATACTCATGTATAACATTCCTACTTGCTACTTTTCAAGCATGCAATTCCTATGCTATAAACATAAATAGTTTAAGGTGATAAATTTCCCTCTTGATCAACATTGCCTTATTGCTCCAATTGCTTTTAGGAAATATGGTCAAGTTCAACTTGGCCTTTCTTGGAATTCCCTGCAATTGTCATCACTGCAATTGATTCAATTCTAACTCCATAAGGAGTCTTTTCAAGGTCCATTATACACCCTTGCACCTTATTCAACTATGAGACTTCCTTTCCTTTCTTATGGAAACATTTGCCATAATTTTGAACCACACAATTGATTCACACATGGAAATGCCTCGTTACATTCTCAGAAATATACAAAATAATTTCCATGCATTATGGAGACAATCCATATTGACAATTTCTGTCAGCCACAAAATTCTCTTCACAATCAATGACTGTCTCCGTTGGTTGACGGGGATCAATTTCGTGCAATCTGGTGCATAAGTTCCATGGAATTTTTCAATTTCGGGCACCTGAAAAATCTCATTGGAAAAATGACGAAATTTCCTGTTTCGACGGACTTATCTAATTTCCTCTGACTTGTTTCAGAGCAAATTCTAGTTTTATGCCAATCGGCGCACTCATCCTTTTCCGCCGTCCTTTTCGGTGCAACTGGCGATTTGTCTCCGAACGACGGACTCATCCTTTTCCGCCGACCATTTCGACACAACTCTCGATTTGTCTCCGATTGAAGGACTCATCCTTTTCTACCGACCGTTTCGGCACAACTGGCGATTTGTCTCTGATTGGCGGACTCATCCTTTTCCGTCAACTGTTTCGACGCAACCGACGATTTGTCTCCGATTGCACAAATTCCACTTTTGCGCCGCCCTGTTTCAACGCAATTCCAATTTCTTGCCGATCGATGCAACTTACCATCTTGCGCCGACCGTTTCGGCGAAACTCGCGATTCGTCGCCGATCCGTTTTGGCAGACTTGTCGATTTTTCGCCGACATAGACTTAGCAGAAAAGTAAAAAAAAGTTAGATTTTTTTTGAAATTTTGGAAAGTTTTCTTTCTTTTCTGATGATAAGTGCTAGGCAAGAAGGGTTCTTACCTCTGCAAGTTGTTAGATGTATCCCATGTAGGCCCAATGTTGTAACCTTTTCTCTGATACCAATTTTTCATGTCCCCTCCCATCAATCCAACGCAAGGAAGGGAACGTGACTGCAAATCTTGGGCTTTTTACTAAAACTCAGCCCCATTCATTAGATTCATACAAATAAAAACATGTGTGTACAGATCTATCAAACATAGCAGAAGTGAAATTATTCTACACACATAAAAACATTCATCAAATAATAATTAAAACCATGAAGTAAAGCACATAAATAAAATACTTATCTCAATGTAATGTTTCCCCAAGCAACTAGCTATGTTGCTACAACGTTTCACCCAACCATAGGCCATTTGTGTTCATTAGTCTCTCAACACAACTTCCACCCACGATCTCGGCATGATTTCTACAAGGAAAAGGGGACTCTCAAGCTCAACACTACTGAAGAAAACATCACATCTAAGCCAAGCCAGTCCATATCTGGGTTTATCAGCCTAAATATGAACCCTCTTCATTTATGGATGCTTGCACTCAGGCTCAAGCCAAACCAACGGATACCCATAACCCAACATAATCTATACACACAACAAGCTCATAGGTTGGGCATGGATAAACGATTTTACAAAGGGATTTGCAAAACAGGGTTCCCATTGGCTCTCCCAATTCGTGGCTCACCCAAAACGAACTGTGGAAAGGGGAATTCCACCACAAGGAGAAAAACAGATTTCTCCCACAAGTTATGATCATTCAAAATGGTCAAAACGGCCTCAATGAAACCCCAAATCAAGATCACTCCCTCCCAACAGCTCTGCCACACTAAAACTCCATCTTCCCAGCTAGAAAACAAGGGAAAACCATAAAAAACGTGGAGGGAAAACACCCAACAAGCTCATAACTCGTGAGAGAGAAAAACTGATGGATGAAGAATGGCTTGGGGAGCAAATTCAAGGTTCTTTTATTTCCCAAGAAGCCAAAAACGTTTTTCCAAAAATGATGGATTTCCCATACCTGAATTTGGACAACCATACCTCTCTATTCCCCAAGGAATTAACTACCTCAACCAACTCTTGGAAGAAATAAATGATTGGGTACAAAGGTCAACATGAGTAGTTGAGGGTTTATGGGTTCTCTCATTGACACTTGGCTTGACTTGATTGGATCCAAGGGTTTGAATATTTCCCTCCCAATTCCTTGTAAAATTCATGCCCCCATCTCGTGTTGCATTGCATAGCTAGTTGTGGGTATTTTATTAAAATGAATATTTACATGATATTTGCAATTCCATTGTGCCTGGCTAGCACGCAAACCATATGCATCACTAAATCGATGGCAGGGCCTTGGCCTTGAGCTCCTCACCATGATTTTATAAAAATATTACATCATTTACAATTTAATGCAATGGGGTCAAAATCAGGATATTACATAGAGATTCCCGGAACACCTCCACAAAAGTGGATTTACCTAACAATAGTCTTACAACAATTTTGAGGTTTGAATGGTTTTTGAAAGTTTAAAGTGATGTATTCCAAAACCCTAACCTTAACTAGTTAGTTTTGTGTAACCTAAAAGAAAAATTTACTAATAAATTTTATTAATGATTCTTTTAAGGATGTATTACTCAAAAGGGTAGTGATTTTGTGTGCGTGATGATTGCAACTAGAAGTAAAGTGTACATATTGAAACGTAAAATCTTCACAATTTTTCTAGTTTGTCTTTCAAAACATAAAATGCAAGGTAAACCTAAAATCCAACTACATTTTTATTTTATTTTTCAAAGACGAAAATCATAAGCTACTTATAACTACTTTGAAAAAGAAAGAGAAAATCCTTGTTATAAAGCAAAAATGTTCTTTTATATATTTTTTTTCTTTATAAGTGAAAGAAAATGCAAATAACTTATGAACAAAAAAGAATGATCAGTAATGCATGCGAATAAAACTAGACCTAAGGCTTAAAAATCAGGACTTCACCAACACAAAGTATTGAAAAAGACCAACCCAAGAAGTTGTTTCACGAAATCTAGAAGTAACTAAAATTTGGAACCAAGATGCTATAAGAATCAATCGATATAAAAGACAGAAAGCAAATGAATAAAAAACAAATAACAAATTGCTCTCCAAACCAGTGACTATAGAGGACTAAAGCCAAGCATCCGCCAAATACAGTATGGGTTAGAAATACTTAAGTAACCTTCAACAAGAAAAAAGAACCAAAAGAGGACTCGTGAAGGGAAAACAAGACTCAGACTACTAATTATAAGCAATCAAGACCTAAAATCAACAGACAAACCTTCCATATCAAAGCAAAACAACCCCAAAAAGCAAACCCTAGAGAAAAACAAAAATTTCAAGGAAAAACAACGATTGTACTAACAATAGCACGCAGGTTCCCGTGGGTACAGTAGTGGGAAACCTGCGGGTGGAGGGTGATAACCGCGACTGTAAGTATAAAAGACTCGCGGGTATTCTATGATAACAGTTAAAAAGAAAGCAGAATGCAGACCAGACCATAAGAGAGTCAAGTAAACATGATGAGAAATGTCCCAAAACCTTCACAAAGACCTAACACATGATAAAAACTGAAATAAGAGACCCTCAAACATCCCACAAAGCAGAAAACAGGTGCTCCCCAGCGAAGTCGCTAGTTTTGTTCTTAGGGAAAGTATTCTATAGCAGGGGAGAGACTACCAACGTACTGAGGTAGAAAGATAGGCATACAATGTTCTGCAAATACAATTACTAAGCAAAGAGATTAGGGTTAGAATGATGTGTACCTTATTCAGAAGGTTGATCCAAGCCTTTCTCCTCCTTTTCTCTTCAATGCAACAACCTGCAAAACAACCCCAAACCTTCCTCAAACCAGTTTGACTACAAATAAAAGGATTGATATTTATAATAACATAAAACATCAACTTGTAATCATATTTTCAACATACATGAACAAATCATATTTGGGAAAGGAAGAATATCTGATATTTATTAATGCATGGAACAAGTACATAAATTATACCTTCCTGCAACAAGCACCGTCGTAACCAGACCCTAAGTTCCTGCTCCTCTCTCTTGAGTTAGAATTCCTCCAGCATTACATTACCAAAAGTTGGTTCCACTTCTCCAAGGCCCTCACCTTGTATTTATGGAAAGAGTAGGAGGATAAGTTTGAAGGCTGGTTGGCATATGTAGTTAAGGAAGTTGGAATAACTCCCAAATGTAATCCATAGTAAGTGTTTTTATATATTTTTTCGAGTTTTCTTAAGATACCCGTGACTATGACATAGGAAAAAGCAGTGAGTGAATCGCGGCTATCCTAACTTGTAGCTAGCGGGTGTAGTTTTTCAAAAGATACCCGTGGATTGTCAGTATAGACACCCGTGGCTAACCCGCATGTTGGCAAGCATAAGAGTCATGGTTATGCACTAAAGTAGGAAGAAAAAATATGTTTTGAGGAAAGGAATATAAGGCTCAACTCTAATTCATCCAAGGTCAAGCAAGCTATTCCATCCATAGTGTCCTTTTGTGTGACCGACAAGGCAATGTGGTCACAGACGGAGAAGTGCTATTTTGGCTGATAACACTTGGGATTAGAAGTATGGCAGAGGCAGAAAGATATTTTCCTAGGACAAGGAAAGTACACCATAGATATATTGAAGAGATTCAAAATGTTGGACTGCAAGTCCATGGCCACTCCGATGGATGTGAATTGGAAGAAGCCGAGAGATTCTGCTTCAGACTCAGACTTTATTGATCCCACCATGTATCCCCAACTAATTGGGTCATTGATGTATCTAAAAAACAACATACCAGATATATGTTTTGCTGTGAATGCTCTTAGTCAATTCATGTGTGAACCGAGGAAGATTCACTGGATTGCTGCAAAACATGTTCTCAGGTACTTGTGTGGCACTGTGGGATATGATTTGAAATATGCTTCAGATTGTGACCTGAGATTGTAGGGGTTTACATAATCAGATTGGGCCGGATGTGTTGCAGATAGGAAGGGTACTTCCATATGTTGCTTCAGTTTGGGTTCTCCTGTTATTTCCTGGTGCAGCATTAAGGAGAAATCGGTAGCACTCAATACTGTAGAGGCCGAGTATATGGCTGCTAGTATAGCAGCTCGAGAAGCAGTTTGGATTCGTAAACTCCTGGCAGGATTGTTTGGCTAGATTCCAGAGCTGACCATGATTCACTGTGAGAACTAGAACTGTGTGCAGATGTCAGTGAATCCTGTATTTCACGACAAGTCAAAGCATATATAGATTCAGTATCACTTCATACGTGATATGGTGTAGAAAGGTGCGATCGATTTACAATACGTGCCGACAGACGACCAAATTGCAGATGTTCTCACCAAGGATCTTCCCAGAGTGAAGCTCGAATAATTTTGCGGAAGACTTGGAGTTGAAGAGAACGTTTCCCTCCTTGAGAGGGAAAGATGACATCGAGATGCTTGCCTTGCTTTCGCCTAGGTTCCTCTACAGTCCAGGTAATCAACCAGGTATGGGAGGAATCCCATTGGCAGATGAGTCGGATAATTAGTAGATGTTTGGGTTCACCCAGGTACCTTCACTCGTCCAGGTACTTAGCTAGGTATGGGATAAATCCCATCAGCAGATGAGTCAGACATGTAGTGGATGGTCGGGTTCACACAGGTGCCTCTGCTCGTCCATGTTCTCATCCTGGTATGGTAGAAATCCCATCGGAATATGAGACAGACAGGTAGTAGATATCTGTGTGATTACATAAGTACCTCTACTCGTTCAAGTTTTCATCCAGGTATGGAAGGACGCCGTCGACATATGAGACAAACTTGTAGTAGATGGTCGTTCCCATTTGCTCGTCTAGGATCTCAAACAGGTATGGGATAAATCCCATCGGCAGATGAGACATGAAGGTAGCAAATGGTATAACAGAGATGGTATAGATGATATCTCAGATATCTAGGATTGAGTGATTCTCCTGGACCCACCTAAGGACTGGTGAAGATGATGCATGAAGACACTTCTTGAAGGACTGAGACTATGCTCACAACCTTTAGTATGTATAGAGATTATGGAGATAGTACAAATGTACAGATGAAACCCAGATGACTGTGATGCTAATGAAGACCGAAGAATACCTTCCTCGTTGAGAGGGAGTGTTGGATTTTGTGCAACTTCATACGATATTATTTATTGTATTTCTATTGTACTTGATTATACCTCCTAAGGGAGATGAACTTGATGTAATTAACTATGTAAACCCTTGAAAGAATCAATATAAACCTTGGGGTGAAAAGAAGCAAAAGAAAAGATTAAAATTAAATTATTAATTCCCCCCCAAGTGAACTCAGCTCAGCTAGGGTAAAAGTCAGTTTTGACACTTGTATAAATAGAGGTAAAGTTCACTTCATTATCTCACTCACTCATCCACTAAAGTTTGCATCACTTGGAGAGAGAGAGGTTTGCATCTGTTGGAGAAGAAGACGATTTTGGGGTTTCTACTTTTTGGAAAGCATTTCCATCTTTTTTCTTTTATGATTGTACTCTGATCTCAGAATTATCATCTCTATACGAAGGTTGATGGGTTTTTTCCTGTTTGGGTTTCCCAGGATAAACTCCGTTGTTATTGTTTTGTGCTTTGTCTTTCTTCTAGTGATCTTGTTTATGCAATTGAATTATTATGCTATGAATGTCTGAAAACTAACACCATCTTCCATTCCTTTAGAGCTTGAAATTTTTTGCTCGACCTCCTTTGACACAACTTGGACTAAATATTCCTCTCTAATATCCTCCATTTCCCCTATTTTTTCTAGGACCCTTTACTATGTTCACATAGGTGAGATTATTTTGAGCAAACTTTACCCACTTTTTTCACTCTCCAAAATGCGAATTTTTGTGGTTGGAAACCCACCAGTGTGATCCATAAAATCAATTGAAATATTATTCCTGCAAACTTCCTTGCTCAACTTCAAGGCATAGTCTAATACCACATGGCCATATGCATGGAACATCACACACCGAAAGGGTACCCCTATGCAATCCATGACTTGATAGTGTTGTCTTCCTTTGAGCACAATTACCATGTTTATTGACAAACTGTTTCAAAGGTTTATTTCAACCAATCTTTGGACAATAGAACATATATGTGAGTTCTGAAATCTATAATCTTCCTCCACAAAAGAGCCAACACAATTACCATTATCCCTAAAAACATCCTCAAACCAAAATTATGATGGAAGACTAGGAAGTTTAATCTAGATTGTTAGTATTAGTGATTTTTTAGGCCTAGAGTCAAAGAAAGGGATCCACATTTTAAGAAGTTCCAATTACACCATCTCCATCTAACGCTCAATATATTATGAGCACCTCACTCTCTTGAAAATATACACCATCCAATCCCTACCAGAAGATGAAAAAATGAAACATACCCTAAAATGACACCGATGCCAACTACATCCACCCCTTCATAGATCCATTCAACACTTTAATGTGACCAAAGAATCATTCAGTTAGAGCATGTTGAACGAGTTGACCACTTGATGCATTTTCAAATCTTCCATGAAGACCATTTTATTTCTTTGGTTATTTCACTTTGCACACTTATGACCTCAACTTCATTTTCCATAGTTCTCCCCTCCCTTTTCCTTCCCTACATAGTCAAATTGAGATACATTACACTGCACCCTTCTAGCCCTAGCTTCATTAACATCAGATTGCAACACAAGACCATGTCTTCGGATCAATTTTGGTGGGTTATCAAACAAAGAAATAAAATCTAAGAATTCTTGACCCTCCTTCACACTCAACTTATTTAAGGTCTACAAATTGTTTTGCTAAAGGAGGAATATGATGGATGAGTCTTTGGATACCTTGAAAAATCTAATATTAACACTATCACCAGTCCTATCACCGTGCAAAATTACCTTAGATTTGAAGGATCTATAATGATATTTTACATTCCCATAAAAATACCTTTGATTGGTGACCTTAGCCTTGAATTGTTCATCTGGGTTTTTGGTAAGTTCGACACAAAGTCTTGAGCCAAAGAAAAACCCTCCTCATGACCCTTTCCCTCTAGTTCATCATGTAGAAAAAGTGTACCCCTAAAGAAAATATCACTCTCTTCTAACGAGTCCTTGGAGTAATCAACCATTTCCTCCTCCAAGACTTCAAACCTAATGTGAAAATAAACTTACCACTACCTCTTTCAAAATCAACAAATCTAAGAATACTAGAAATTTGAATGGTCCCAAACTATCAATTAGGAATAAATTCCATTTAGAGGCCGCCGATATCATTCCCATGAACATTTTGCTAGTGGTTTCCCAATGAACCTACAAATTTTAAAGCAAATTGATAAGACATACTTTGAAGGATTTACTAAATTAAATAAAAAATCTAAACAAGCTAATAAGGGATGGGACATAAAAACAATAGGTAGGGATTGTGTGACGGGGGAAAATATATGTGAAGCCCTAAATTTTGAGCAAACAAAGTTCCCCATGAGAATACTATATAGACTCAACATCTCAAATAGCCCATGGGGTAACTCAATCGGTTCAAGTATAGTGTTCCAAGGTGGAATTCATCGTGAAGTCTCTAGATCTAGTCTTTTTGAGGTTTGACTATGGTTGATTCTCACTAGGTTACCGACTATTATTGTGGCTAGTGGTTGATCCTCTCTTCATCCATATATTTTGAGGAAGAGAGGCATATGTTGCCAAATTTTCCCCGAAAAAAAAGATTCAACATCTTAGATGCTAGAAGATAAAATTAAAATAAAGAATTATCTACCTCTCATTGGATAGTATATCTACATATTTAACCAAAGACAAGGATAAATAACCTATTTCAAAGGAACATATGGAAGAGAACTAAATGGACTATGAACAATTTAAATAGGAGAATGAGAAAAGAAGCACACAAGACATGATAAAACATTATATCTTGGAGGAAACCAATATGACAAGATATATTGTTAGAGTGACGAAAATCAATAACATTTAAGTTAGGAGTCATTAATGTTTATGCCATATTATATGTTTAATATATGACCAATACAATGTAATGTTAATGATAGGTTAGGCGGGCAAGCCATTTTAAAACGTAGTTACCAACTTAATGATAACCTTATAGAGATTTAGTTTTTATAGATGTTTTATTTAGTGGTCGATTTTACCCATTTCAATAAGCAGTGTTAGTTTTTTTTCCCAGGATTAAAGTTACAACATTTTGCAAACATAACTCGTAATATTGTTAACAAAAACTTTAAAATCAACCCATTAATAAGAAAGTGGTGCTAACAATAGTATTTATTTTGAGGTTAAAATTACAACTTGTTTCAAACCATGGGCTTAACAATTGGTATCATTTACACTAAAATCTTAAAATTAATCCCCCAATTAAAAAGCTATGTTACAAGTAGCACCCTTTTGTTTTTTGGGGTTAAAATTACGACTATTTAAAATCATGTCTTAAACAAGTGATACCATTGCAATCAAAATGTTAAAATCAAGAATGGCCTTAACAATTGGTATCATTGCCACCAAAATCTTAAAATTAATATCCAAATTAAAAATCTATGTTACAAGTAACACCCTTTTATTTTTTGGGGCTAACATTATGACTATTTAAAACCATGGCTTAAACAAGTGATACCATTGCAATCAAAATGTAGTAAAATCAAGCCCCTATTCCAAAAGGCAGTACTAGTAGAAACACATTTTTTATTTACAAATTTTCAAACCATAGCTTTACTTTCACAATCCCCTTAAAAATATAAAAAGTCCATTAAAACAAATCTAAAATTGAAGTTAAAAAGGTCTAAAAAACAAATTTAAAAACCATACAAATAAATTAAAAAAAATAAAATAAAACAAATTTAGAAAAAAACATAATTTTCCTTTTCAAATTATGTAAAAAATATAAAAAAGATAGACACACACACACACATATTAACATGAACGTATAATTTTCCCACATGGCGTAGAATAGAGAGTGAATGAGTGTACTGTTAAGGCACTCCTTGCATAAGGTCACCGATTCGAAACTCCTTGGGTATGATCCTTATGTAATGTCCCCTCCTTTCATACCAGCATGATAGAGAGGATCGTGATGCTAAAACTGGGCATCTAGCCCCATGAACTTTTAAGTAAGCATTCACATAGTATAAAAAGACATATACATATGCATGTTATAGAAACACAGCGGAATTAAAAATCATGTTTAATATCTAACATACATTCAAACATTTATGTGACAGCCATTAAATAAAGACATTGCAGAATTTATAAAAGAGAATACTTATCTTAACAAAGTAGTCCCAAGCAACCTGCTATGCATCTGCAACGTTCCACCCAACCATAGGCTAGTTGTGCTTATCAACCTCTTGATACAACTGCCACCCCCGAGCTGGGCATGATTACTACAAGGAACCAAGGAACAACAGACTCACACATAGCCAAGCATACACCAAGATGAGGCAAGCCAATCTACAATTGGGTTTATCAGGCTGCTAGGAAATGGAAAGGAAGAATTGCTAAGCTAGTGAGCTCAACCACAGAGCTATGGATACCTCTACAAGATCTATTTAGCTTGGCACCCACAATGCCTACACACCCCACTCAAGGAAGTATTCCCTTCACCAATTCACAGTCCCTCAGGCCATACCTTCCAATTCTAGAGTGTCCCAGGTGTGCATAGAAGAGTAGCCAGCCCTCTTGATCTTCTTGAGAGGTTATACTCCCCACTAGCTTTATCAAGCCAATTCTGTCCACTACCACTCCAAAATTTTTGCTCACAGGTTCAAACCAAAACAGGGATGCACATAACATCAAAACCACAATTGCTGGGCATGAGGAAAAACGTTTCTTCAGTGGGATGCCCAAAGAGGAGGTTTCTACCAATTCAGAAAAACTTGGGAAAGCCCAAAAACGAAATGGCAATTGGGGAACAACCCTGGAGAGCAGAAATCGTTTTCAGAAAAACGTCCATGGGCATTTTGGGACAAAAATGACCTCCATCATAGTCCCAAATTGTGGCCCTTCTCTCCCAGCTGTTGTACAATGCAAAAATGAGCTCCCAGGCATGGAAAATGGTGAAAAACGTGACGGGGAAAGACCCAGTAGTTCAGACTGTGTGAGAGAGGAAAGACTGTGGGTTCAGAATGGATTTGGGCACCATTTCATGGGTGTTTTCTTGCCCAAGAAGCAAAAATACGAATTGCCAGGTTGATGGCTTGCCCATGCACGAAATTGGCTGCCATACCTCTTCATTCCCAAGGCATTAACTCCCTCAACCAATTTCTGGAAGAATTAAATGATTGGGTCCATAACCCAAAATGGGTGGTTGGTGGTTTATGGGTTTTCTCATTGACACATGGATTAACACCATTGGCTCAAGGTTTGAATAATTTCCCTCCCTATTCCTTGTAGAATCATGCCCCCATCTCTTTGTTGCATTGCATAGCTAGTTGTGGGTATTTTTCATTAAAAATTCGTATTTACATGATGTCTTATTTTACATTGTGCCTATCTAGCACAAGAACCATATGCATCTATTTTTAATTGCCGATACATAAAACGCTAAATCAATGGTGGGGTCTTGGCCTTGAGCTCTTCACCATGATTAAATTACAATATTTACATCATTTACGATTTAATGCAAAGGGGGTCAAAATGGGGACATTACACCTTACAAAAAAAACAAGAATGGATAATTTATATTAAAGAAAAACAGAAGCTGAGTTCATGCTCAACACCATCAAAAAATAGTACAAAGATGAGTCTCCAACCTATTAAAAAATGGCCAGTTCATTGGTTCCAAGTTCTTTTTGTAGAGAGCATATAAAGTCTAAAGTTGAATGATAACTAGATTGTAGATAAGTCTCCAACCTATTACAAAATGGCCAGTTAACTGTTTCCAAGTTTTTTTTGTAGAGATTATATAAAGTCTAAAGTTGACTGATAACTAGATTGTACAAACTTGCAGAATTAAGATGTGATTACAAACTTAAAAGACTAATAAATGTAAAACTTAGACCAGTCCTCATCGTTCCATCTTGGAATTGTGCTTCGTCTGCTTTCACTGAGTCTAATAGAACCAGACTAAAGATTACCTTCTCTATGTTGTAGCAAAGCTTCGTTCCTCGAGTGCTCCTCCATAAATCGAATTCCTTCCTGAGGCTACTAGGTCGAAGGAAACACCTACACGATTCTCTCACTCAGCCCACAAATCGTTTTGCTCTCTATGTTTAGCCAAAATCTCATACAAAGCTCTACATGGAGCTCACTCAACCATAAAAACCATGGCACTCCTTCCAACTACCCCACACAACACAAGGAAGGAATTCCCATTCACCGATCCATAGTTCCTTAAGGAAATCCAACCCTTATAATGCTTACCAATGTGTGTAGTAAGATTCCAAACTATTGTATGCTCTTGGAGAACCTCTTGTAGAACCTCTTGTAGCATGAATCATGGATTCTCAAGGATATGTGAGTAGAAAAAATCAATGATTAAGGGTTCCTAGGTTGCCTAACCTTTATTATCACTTACAACAATCTATTTCCCCTTCAAATCTACAGCTCTATCTCTAAATTTGAATTCTGGGTTATACATAGTTTGGTAATGGTCATGAACAACAATAGGAAGCTCTATGTAGTGTAGAAAGATGCATGAGAGAATGATAGAATGAATGTTGTCTCCAAGGGATAGGAGATAAGGGTGAAAATACAACTGACATAGATTCTGACCATAGAAGAAACTGTTTGTTGACAACTGCATAATTGAATTTTGGTAGCTGATAGAATTGTCACAAAAAGTGCAATCACCCCCATGCTTCAATAATTGCATGAAGCCATGCTTCAATAAATGCATGAAGTAATTGATTGGATTTCATCCTCAAGGTGAACAAATTGGCTCATTTAAAGCACCTGACAACAATTAGATGAGTTCTAAGGTTGACAATTGGCAGCAAATCTAGGGTGGCAGGTGTGGGAGGGGTCGTTTATGACCCTGGAGGAAATAAGGTATCTCAATTTGCATGGGGATTAGGTAGGAGAACCAATAATCAAGTTGAATGGGCTGCACTCCTTCAAGGGATTGACATCATGAAGTCGCTTCACATACATCACTTCATTACCCTGGGGTATTATAAGATTGTTATTCAGAAAATGATCAATATCCAAAGAGAACATAACAAGACCCTGAGCAGAATTCATAAGAAAATTGTTTCCTCCATTAGCAACATCTCCAGGATTTATTTCTACCATATCCTAAGGCACAACAACTCAGAGGAAAATATCATGGCTAATCAAGGAGCTAGGCTTAAGGAAGGGATTATGGTGCTTAACCAAGGACCTACCCATTACAGTTGGACGCCATTTTTATAACCCTTAGCATTACTATGGGGGCATGCATGCATAATCCCCTTCTACTTTCGTGGACAAGTGGCTTTCACCTTCTCCCATGTCTTAAAGTCGGGCCTCAGAACTCTCCTCACATTAATGGGAGTTGGTGCAGTGGTAAGATGGAAGCATGTAGAGTTCTACCGAAGCATTGAGGTCCTTGTTCACATGATTTCATCTTGGGAGATGGTACCACTCTGCATCAGGTGGTATCAGGATTGGAAACTCTCACTTTTAACGTTGAAGTTCTCTTGGCCGACCTCTTCTCTGTCTTCTGGTTATCCCCAGCGCAAAGTAGGATGAATCTCGAGAGCATGGATATGGAGCTAAAGGAGATCAGAGGGGCTCACCAAGACATAAAGAATCATGCTCGTAATGCTTTTGAAGCTTCAAGGGCCGCTTTGGATGAGAGAAAACTCATCAGTCAGGACATAATTCAGATGGAGGCAAGCATTGAGGATGTCGAGACCAACGCTCGGGTCCAGGTGGGAGAACTTGAGGAGATGCATAAGGTTATTCAAGGCATGAAGGATTTTCATCAAGCCAACTTTGAAGGCCTCAATAAATTTCTTTTTTCCCTGAAGAGTTAGTTGTTAGACACCTTACAAAAAGGAAACAACAGAATTGAAGCTCGTCTCGCACAACTGGAAGTTTCCCTGCAAGATATGAAGGAAGATATTGAAAATATCACAGAACTGGTGGAACCTGGAAACCATCCTGAAGAAAGATCCTTGATGGAGGATGATTCGCAGACCCATGAAGGAATCCCTCCAACATAATCTCGAGAATGTTTAAGTGATCTTTTTTCTAGACTAGTTAAATGTTTTTTTGCCTTCTCTTATGTAAACAGTTTGTCAGGATATATTCGACAAATCATAGTAGTCATGAACAAATAGGAAGTATCATTCTCAGGGTTAGAAAGCTAAAACTGTTCAATTTTGAACTTTATAGTATCTTTTTTTGCTCTACCCTTCTTGAAATGGAATTTTGTATATGCACCTTATACTTTGTTTAATATACAATACTTTGTGTTTAATATATAGAGTATATTATACTCTGTTTAATATACAATACTTCGCGTTCCTGTTAAAAAAAAATTTGGCAGCAAAGGATTTAGTTTCCCATGGACCCCCTTTCTTCTTCCCCTTTGGTGGAATCATAACCCCTCTAGTGCTATTTACACAACCATCTTGGACGATTTTATTATTTTTCAACATAATATTTACATATATTTCGAGTTGTCTTGATAAGCCAACCACATTATCCAAATAAAAATATTTACATCATACATGCCTAACCATTCACTAGTTGGGCCTTGGCCTTGACCTCTGCACTAGGAATCCATACTAGCATATTTACATCATTTACATAATTTTTATGAAATACATTCCAAGTCAAAACTGGGGGTATTACAATCCCCTCTCCCCTTGGAATAACACCATCCAAGGTGTTTTCTCAAAATTACAACAAAAATGAGTATACCATTCTCATGGCATTCTCCAGCTCCGATGCAGCCTCATCGGGACCAAAGTGCTTCCATTTTACCTTTACCTGTCTGATGGATCTATTCTAGAGCATTTTTACCTTCTTGTAGGATGCATAGTGGCTCGATTTGGAACTCTCCCTTGGGTTTCACTTGGATCACATCCTGATCAATCACATGGTTACGATCATGTACATATTTCTTAAGCAAAGAAGCATGAAAAACATTATGAGATGTAGTATTAGAAAGAAAAGAAATTCTATATGCAACTGACCCTATCCTTTCAAGCACTTCAAATGGTCCACAATATCTTGGTGACAACTTGGTACAACTTCCAAGCTTTAAGGAACTCTTTCTTGGTATCACTCTAAGGTAAACATGACCCCCAACACTAAATTCCCTATGCACTCTATTCTTATTTGCATATATTTTCTGTCTGTCTTGGGATGTTGTTGGCTTATGTACTGATCTAGAGGTTTTCCAATGTAGACTCAGGTTCTTCGCGGTTTCACTTAACTAACAAAACCCCTTCTCACCGGCCCTTTCGGCAACAACCTGCGAACAGGCTGAGGTTTCACCTGAGGTGTAGCTACGGGGGCACTACGGAATCAGGTTTCCACAGTGGAGTGATGAGTTGTTCGAACAGGAGTACTGCGCAGTGCACTATCAGACTTGCACTGCGAATTGAGGACTGCGTGATGATAGATTGCGTCGTGGTCCGCACTTTGATAAACTAACCACTGCGCAACCAGCGCACCCAAGGGCTGCGCGGTTCGGGAAGGATACAATTAATAGGACAACACAACAGGGTTATACGCTTCCTTCTCCAAACTTAACCAAGAATAGAGATTTTACTCTAACACTTATCCATTCATCTACTGCCTTAGATTAATCAGCCTTATAACAAATGCAAGTAGACAAAACATATTCTTGTGATTATTCAATAAACTGATACTTCCACTAGCTGAGAATACCGCGCATTCATCATTCATCTATTCATGTAAAACTTAACATATTATTCCCATCTTTCCTCTGTGGAGAATACATATAAAAGCATTAACATACAGCTTATTAATGAGAATCCAAACATTCAAAGTCATAAAAGTAGATGCAGAAACACAGCAATCACATTACACAGTATTTAACGTGGTTCAGCCCCCGGATGGAGGCTACGCCCACAAGAACTGTTGTTATACTAGTCTTTTGGGAAGGGTACAACAATTCTTTGTTTGCGCACTCAGCTTGCAGACCCTCTTCTCTCACTCTCGGCCTCTGTGCACACAGCTGCAGAGCCTTACAAAATCGTCTCTCAACAGAGATCTATTCAATGAATACAATGAAGATTAACCCTTTCAATCAACAACCCTTTTCCATACAAAATATGCCTATTAATAGATCATGTCCGTAGGTCATGTATTTACAATCTGCAAGCAAAAATTCTTAGGTTTACAAAACTGTCACGGTTTCCCCAAAACCGGACTGCTGGCTCTTAGTAGCGAATATTCCATTGTGGCGGTCTTCCACGCATGCTTCACATCGCTATCAGACTTCCTGTTGTGCGCATGCCAACAGGTCGCTTTTACCGAGTCGTTCTTACTCTAACGGTCTCGTGCGATTGGTTCAGGTAGGGGTATCTTTCGCGTGTGCGACCAGTCGCTTTCTTCCCAATTTTCTCCTACCCGTCGCTTGGCACTCTTGGAGCATCTTTACCAAAAATACATCGTTGACGATATAACTGGAACACGTTCCCTCTTCCGTCCAACACTCTGCCTTGCTGGATCTTCGTAGACTGGACACATCGTAGCATTTCCTCCTCACAGTACTGATCCTCGCAACTCTTCTAACGCTGCGCTGCACGCAACTTCACAGCATTCCAAAAACTTATACAAAATTGTTTCAACTAAAATGCGCTCAGATCCGCAGTTCCCAAACTCCTTCTTGCTAAAAAATGCCCCATTTGGGCCAGGCCCAACAGATGCCTTTAATTTTTGCATAATTTTTACAACCTCTTGTTCCATTTCCTTAAGCAGTTCTAGCCCAAGTATAATTCTGTTCATTGGATTTATCCCAAGTCACTGGTGTCCTACACTTAATTCCATAAAAAGATTCCAATGGACTCATGCCCAACAGAGCTTGCTTCCCAGTGTTATATGCAAACTTTACCAAGTGTAGATAATCTTCCCACTTGAATGGTTTTTCCATTTGACATACATGTGAATCACGTCTTCAAGTTCAATCGGATTTACCCTTTTTGTTTTTCCATCTATTTGTGGATGGTAGGCAGTGCTAAATTTCAAATGTGTACCCAAATATGCAAAAAGACTTTTCTAGAAATTTGAAGTAAATTTGGTATCCCTGTTTGAAATTATTACCTTAGGAAACCCACGCAATCTAAAAATTTCCTTCATAACAATATTTGTAACGACATCTATTTTATATGTGGATTTAACCAGTATAAAATGTGTTTCCTTAGACAATTTATCCACCACAACCATGATGGAATCATGTTGTCTCATAGTCATTGGAAAACCTATAATAAAATCCATGGAAATTACTTCCCATTTCCATTATGGAATTGGAAACGGATGCAATAAACCTGTTGGGTGTTGATG